>OX457047.1:41045873-41164736 GCA_949752735.1 Lumbricus terrestris
CAGGATTGTTCACTGTCTTCTATGTCCACTTACACATACACTGTGCCCCATAAAAAACACACCAAAAAACTTTGTAATGAAACGCATGTAAGTCTAATGTTAAATAAGAAAAAGTAATGTTTCATTTAAGAAGATGTTCGAAGTGATGTCCCTTCGCTTGAACGCAGGCTCTCAGCCTTGGCCGCCACTGTTCAATAGCTTTGTCAATGACACTCTGCTTCAACTGTGCCCACACAACGAAGAGGCGCTCTTTCAACTCGTCGATGTCCCGTATTGCTGTCTGGTAGACGCGTTCCTGTATTAGACCCCAAATTCTGTAGGACTTCAACGGGATTCAGGTCTGATGAGTTTGCTGGCCAGAGTTCCGGTCCAATGAAGCTTGGTGTTTCACGTCGCAGCAACGCAGTGGTGTCCTTTGCGCGATGTGCTGGGGCGCTGTCCTGCTGGAGAATGAATAAGTCGCTTGACATCCTCCTGTTTCCAAACACGCCTAGTCGCCTAGTCTGCGTCACTGCCTCTAACAGCAACCACTTCTGTGAGTAAGTAAAATGTTAAATATTTTGTGGCAAAATTATTTGAGAAACAACGTACAAACTTTTAATACAATTGGCTTAGTTTTATAGAAGATTTTTGAAAAGTTTTTTGGTGTGTTTTTTTATGGGGCACAGTGTAGTTGACTACATAGTTAGTCTACCAACGCAAATTGTCCCCAATTGATAAGCACAAGCTAAGGCGTGAAGGTCGCCCATAGTCGCCAACGGTATATTTGTTTTAAGCATAAGCCTAAGTTCGTTTATTTTCGGCATATGACCAATGGGCCTGTGACCAATAGACCCTATGACCAATAAACCATATGACCAATCAGCCTATGACCAATGGTCCTAGAGCCCAATCAATTGGGTCGCAGTAGTAGTCGCAGTCAGACCTAATTAGCAAAGCATCAGAGCAACAGATGATGATGACGATGACGATGATGATGACGATGACGATGACGATGATGATGATGATGATGATGACGATGACGATGATGATGATGATGATGAGGATGATGATAATAATAATAATATAAAAAAAATAATTATAATAATAGCCTAATTTGATAATAACATCAATATTTTGTAACAACAACGATATTTGCAATAACAACAGCAATAATATTGATGATGATGACTATGATGATGATGACGGTGATGATCATAATTAAAAAATAGCAATAATTAGAGTATTAATAATAAAAAATAATTACAATATTAGTGATGATGATGATGATGATGATGATGATGATGATGATGATGATGATGATGATGATGACGATGACGACGACGGCGACGACGACGACGTCGACGACGACGACGACGACGACGACGATGACGACGACGACGACGATGATGATGATGATGATGATTGCGATGATGATGATCGCGATGATGATGATGAAAATCAAAATAAAATTCATGGTAATTGGATTTGCTCGCTAATTGGATTTCGTCAGACAAGCTAAGCATTTCTCAATATACGAAATCGTGCTTCGAAACCCATGGGCGGAGTTTATCAGTGGCTTTGGGGCTAAGCCCCCCAAGAAGTCACAGATTCATTTTTTCACCGTGTAAATGGTATCGTTTTCGAGCTTAGCCGCCCCCCCCCCCCAAGAACTTTAAATCAAATGACTGGCTGGGAAATGAAGTCATTTTCATGACATTTGAACTTGACGACTAAAAAAAGGTCGTCAACTCTTTTGGGCCCACACGGCCCCACAGGCATGAGAAAAAAATATTGTCGGCGCCGCTCGCTCTGTACCAAGTTTTTTTTATCCCCCTTCCACAATAAAAACGGAAACCAAACTCCGCCCATGTCGAAGCCTTATCAGGATAGGCATACGATCGATCAGAGAGCCAGCTGGACTGACACGACTGGATGGGAAAATACTAGATAGCCAAACCTTCGTTCACTGGAAATGTTTGCACGGTGACAGTGCCACTATCTGATTTGGGATGTGACCATTATCGATACTTTCGAACCATCGTGCCTGACAGAGACTTCTGCAATGGCTAGAGAAGCTGCAGAAGTAAACACTGCTAGGAGAATATATGCCCCGCGCTACAGTCGAGGCACAGCTTCACTCCAGATGCGCTAGAAACGTTGGATCTAAGGACCATAAGTTCAGGACGGCTCGGACTTCATCACGAAGCTTGACCGCGGCTGACAAGAATAACAGAAGACCCGCAAGAAACCTCCTTCTTCCAAATGATCTCAGTCGCAGTCCAGTGATTCAACGCCACCGCATACCTGGGTCTTTGGGAACGACAAGGCAGCAGAACTTTATTTTTAGAGGAACAGATATGATGATAAGACTTGAAGTGCAACAAATTTTGATGATGATAACTATAAATATTCAACTACTACTGATGATGATGATGACGATGATGATGATGATGATGATGATGATGATGATGATGATGATCATGGCAATATTAATAATAATAATAATAATAATAATAATAATAATAATAATAATAATAATAATAATAATAATAATAACAATAATAATAATAATAATAATAATAATAATAATAATAATAATAATAATAATAATAAGAAGAAGAAGAAGAAGAAGAAGAAGAAGAAGAAGAAAAACAACAACAACAATAATAATAATAATAATAATAATAATAAACTTGTTGGATTGGTGAGATCGTTCCCCGTTGGATCGGCCGGCGGACCGGATGGATTCCGCCCTCAGTTTCTCGTGGACCTGATAAGCAACAAAGAGTCCTCGCAGGACCTCATCCAGGCATTAACGGGATTTGTTAACATCATGCTGAGGGGCGAGTGCCCCGAGGAAATCCGTAGACTGATGTTCGGAGGCACACTGATCGCACTCTCCAAAAGCAATGGTGGTCTGAGACCGATAGTTGTCGGTTATGTCTGGAGGAGACTAACAGCAAAGGCGGCAAATAAGTATGCGGTCGATAAGCTGGCAGCCTTCTTCACCCCTCTTCAAGTTGGCATAGCTACACCTGGGGGATGTGAGTCGGCGGTCCATGCTGCCAGAGCATTTATTACAAACATGCCCAAGGGACAGGTCTTCGTCAAGCTAGACTTCAGCAATGCTTTTAATACACTGAGACGAGACGTGATGCTGCGGGCAGTTTATGAGACCACACCCGACCTGTATCCATTTATACATCAGTCATATGCAGAGGAGTCAATGCTTCAATTTGGGGAGTTTGTGGTCAGATCACAGATGGGACCACAGCAGGGGGACCCTTTGGGTCCTCTGCTTTTCTGTCTGCCACTACAGCCTGCCTTACGGTCACTGACATCCGACTTCCGAGTTGGATACCTGGATGACCTGTCATTAGGAGGAAGAACGGAGGACGTGGACCACGACATGAACATCATATTAGGATTGGAGTCAACTCTAGGCCTATCCCTGAATAGACAGAAGTGCGAAATCTTGGGTGGTGAAAATATAGCAGAGACGACATTTGAGGACTTCAAGCGAGTTACCATGGACTCGATTACTCTGCTGGGAGCACCACGCTGCAGAGGCACGGCACTAGATGAAGCATTGGAAGATCATTCAAAGAAATTGGAGCTGGCTATGATGGACATGAGGAGGTTACCCACGCAGGGAGCTCTGATGCTTATAAGATCTTGCTTCGGGGCGGCGAGGTTAACCTTCCTGCTCAGAACCGCACAATTCTGGGAACACCCGTTGCTGAGCAAAATGGATCAACAGATGAGGGTTGGATTGGAAGCAATCGTTAACATCAGATTGAGCGATATCCAATGGATACAGGCGACGTTACCGATAAGAGACGGTGGATTGGGGATTAGAAGGCTTCAGATGCTGGCATCTTCCGCATATCTTGCATCAGCTGCATCAGCCAGAATTCTTCAATCCGCTATTCTTTACTCGGAGGAGTGGCAAGACGTCTTCAGGGATGAGATTTTCTCTGCTCGCGAGGCAACGCTCCCAAACGGTGCGTTAGAGAACATCACTGCACAGAGGGTTTGGGATAGACCCCTAATTGAGAAAGACCTATCTGAGGTGTGGCGCTCGGCTACAGATCCGATTAACAGGGCCAGATTGGGGGTTGTGACTTCCGACCATGCAGGAGATTGGATGGCTGTATTCCCAATTGCCTCTTGTGGACTGTGCCTCAGTGATGAGGCTGTCCGTGTGGCGATAGGCCTATATACGCTTGGGTCTGGACCTGTGCGAGCCACACCAGTGCCAGTGCGGGGAAACAACAGATCAGAGAGGAAATCATGGTCTCGTCTGTAAGCTGTCTGGAGGGAGAAGTAGCAGGCACTTTGCGATGAATGACATCATCTGGAGGGCCCTCCAGCGAGCTGAAGTACCAAGCACTAAAGAACCAGCCGGCCTGTTTAGAAGCGATGGAAAAAGACCGGATGGAGCAACGCTGATACCCTGGTCAAGAGGCAAATATATGATTTGGGATGCCACCAGCGTGCACACGTGCGCAAACTCCTATGTTCACCTCACGTCATTAACGCCTGGAGCAGCAGCAGAAACAGCAGCCACTAGGAAGATCACCAAGTATGCTGAAACCCCCACTACTCATGATTTTATTCCAGTGGCACTGGAAACCCTTGGTCCAATCAACGCTCAGGGCCGGGAATTTTTGGCAGAACTGGGTCGGCGTTTGACCATTGTTTCTGGAGACCCGCAAGAGACAGCACGCTTGTTTCAGCGACTTTCAATTTGCACGCAGAAGTTTAATGCCGTTGCATTTCGAGGCACTTTTGCACAACTGACCGATGAGGATGACCGCTAACTCCAGAACAACAACGCTTTTATTAATGATTTTAAGCCTGAGAGATCATAAATACCTCGGGCGCTAAAAAAAAAAAAAATAATAATATTAATAATAATAATAATTTAAAAAAAAAAAAAAAAAAAAATAATAATAATACTAATAATGATAATGATAATGATAATAATAATAATAATAATAATAATAATAATAATAATAATAATAATAATAATAATAATGATAATAATAGGACCTTTCCAGACTTTGATTTTATACTAGGCAGTAGTGAAGTCCATAAGTATCCAGTATACCTCGGGTACAAAATAAATAAATAAATAACATTAATAATTAATTAATAGTTAATAATAATAATAATAATAATAATAATAATAATAATAATAATAATAATAATGACAACAACCACAACAACAACAATAATAAGACCTCATTATACCTTCTGGAGTAGAGAGTTTGACGAAGGCCTTGAGCTGAAAGCCCAGTAAGAGATCTTGTCCTTGCGAAATCTCTGCCGCCGTCTGCTTCAACTGATTGCCTGTGTTCGGCTGATTCACCAGCTGAATTCCTTGATTCTCATTGCTAAGTGCAGCCGCAGTACTTGCAGCGGGGCTGGGTTTCTGACTTTGACGCTGGCGTTGCTTTTGTATTTTCGCGTCTGATTTTCGTCGTTTCTTTAATGCCTGAACTTGAGTTGCCGACTTTTGCGGGCATGAACCTCTTTAAAGCAAAACAAAAACAATAAGAGTTTGTGATTTTGCGTGAAGCGGAATTCACACGAGCTGTTCTGTTTTCGCATTGAATGTCACAACGCTAATTAGTGACGGAGCCAATATTACAGATTTGGACTGCAGCCTATAGGACCCTTCTCTTTCGCGCCTCCCTTCACATTTCTCCACTCTCCCCCATCTCCTTTAACAACAATGACAGTTTTTATAGCGCCTTAGAAATATGCACCTCCCTTCCCTTATTCGCCCCCCATTCTCTGTCCCATACCATACCTTTCCCCTCCATCCCTTGCTAATCTCTTCCATTCCTGCTCAGCATGAGAATTGTAGAAAAATAACTGGAGTGAGGTCAGACGCTGATTTATGTGGGCTTGTGGTTGCACTGATGACTTTGCTATGGCGTCCTAAGAAAAACTAGGGGTTGATCCCACAACCCCCGGTCATTCTCACCTGGATTCTCCTACACCATCTACCACGAATCAGCATCGCCTTGAAGCGGGGGGTTCGAGAATTTTTGAACCCGAGAAAAACTAGTAACACGAGTCTTAGGTCAAAGGTCAACCAAAAGACATTAGCATGTGGCTAATACAGTGAGGTCACCCACCGTCTTTTGACGATTCAAAAACGAAATGCAAAAAATTAGGTTTTTTGCCAATATCATGGCCAGAAGTAAGAATTGCGAAATGAAATTTTACAGGCTCAAAGACAATTCACATTTACACATTATGGCCAGATTTCATCAAAATATTTCAAACAGAACAAAAGTTATACCACTTTTAGTGAGGCCACCCACTGTTTTTTGACGATTCAAAAACGTAAAAGTAAAAGTAACAAAAAGTAACAAAAACACGATTTTATTAAGTCTCATCTCAAATAACTGTTGTCAAATGAACTTGGTAGTGCTTCACAACTTGCGTTCAATGTGCCCACCACCAGTGCCAAAACTACTTTTGAGTCTCTTTGCAAAGTTCTTGATGACAGATTCCTTATTTAGCAATTTGATTGTCATCTTGCTAAGTGACTTCTCAGTGACGCGCAGCTATGCTGGACCCTGTTTCTTGTTTAAATAGTAATAATAATGATCATCTGGCAATATCAAGGATATATTTGATACCAATTATTTGAGATGAGAAAACAATCGTGTGTTTGTTACTTTTTTGTTGCGTTTCGTTTTTGAATCGTCAAAGAACGGTTGGTGACCTCCCTAAAAGTGGTATAACTTTTGTTCTGTTTGAAATATTTTGATGAAATCAGACCATCATGTATAAATATGAATTGTCTTTAAGACTGTAAACTTTCATTTCGAAATGTTTACTTTTGGCCACGATATTGGCAAATGATAGGGAGGTCTTTTTCTGCGCACTCTGTACATTGAAAGACGGCTGCTTACGATCAGGTATCCATATAGTGTAAATTCTTAAAAGCTAAAATATTAGAATTGTCGCCTTTTTCTTAGTGAATGCTATAATTATGATGTCCCAATTGTGCATCTCATAATAATACGGAAGGCAATGTCAATGTAAACAAAACTCTATACGGAAGGCAATGTCATGGCATTATGTCAATAAAAAAATTTAAATTACAATTTTTTTTAGAAAAAATTACAAAAATTATCTGAGTCGCGTCAAAGAAAGAGGGTCGGTCGGGTTACCGGAAACACAACATTATTTTTTGGCCTAACGAACGAATCAGCGACTAGGTCACTAAACTCTTCAGCCGTCAATTAAAAGCAGGTGTATATTGCAAAAGCATAAAATGAGCACTAATCATTATTTCTAAAGCACCCACCGTGCACTTTCAGAGGCACTTCCAACTCGAGAAGGATCGGTTGACTGAGGAAGATTTCTCGCGACTTCAGACACAGTCCGCGGATCTCGTTGTCCGTCAGCTGGACATTCTTTCCAGGTTTCGATCCCCGTACTGCAACACGAGAGACAGAACAGAGTCCACCGCTATTACATCATAAATATATATGCCTACGAGTTGTCTCCTTGAAAAGGTGCTAGATGCAAAGTCTCGTAATGAACGAATCAGCGAATAGACCGTTAAACTCTTCAGCCGTCAATTAAAAGCAGGTGTATATTGTAAAAGCATAAAATGAGCACTAATCATTATTTCTAAAGCACCCACCGTGCACTTTCAGAGGCACTTCCAACTCGAGAAGGATCGGTTGACTGAGGAAGATTTCTCGCGACTTCAGACACAGTCCGCGGATCTCGTTGTCCGTCAGCTGGACATTCTTTCCAGGTTTCGATCCCCGTACTGCAACACGAGACAGAACAGAGTCCACCGCGATTAATTTATTCGTACATACATACATACATGCATACATACATACATACATACATACATACATACATACATACATACATACATACATACATACATACATACATACATACATACATACATACATACATACATACATACATACATACATACATACATACATACATACATACATACATACATACATACATACATACATACATACATACATACATACATACATACATACATACAGTCATGCTGCATAAGATGGAAGAGGAAAGGTTTCATCCATAATGTACGCATGCAAAATAAATTCTTCATTTTGACGTAAAACATTAGATTATCTAAAACTTTGTATTATCCTGCAGTCATCCGACGGAATTTGATTATATTTTTTAATGGGGTGGGGTGGGTGTGAGAAGCTTATTTGTATGCACGCAGGGTTCCACAAAACATACTCCAGACAACAACACTTAAAGTTTTCATTCTGTCTCAATCTAAACTCGTTTTTGGATAAAAGAACTACTTGTATGTATGGACATTATTTATCCAACAAAATGCATCCAAAGTAAGCCAATATATATATATATATATATATATATATATATATATATATATATATCATAAAAACTGGAACAAAATCATCAAAATAATACCCTTCAATCTTACACTTTCTCAAACTGTTGGTATTTGCATTGATCAGATCTACATTTTTTGTTAAATTACAATCTACAATAATCAACAATTGAAAAACTGCAGTCTTAAGTTTTTGCCAATTTTCCTTCAACTCAAATTTGGTCACCCTAACGGTGACCCTATTATACATAGACATAGACTGCTGAAATGCCATCTGGACCTCTTACGAAACTGAATATGTCAAATACAGATTTAAAACCAGCATAATATCTTCGCCATGAGTCAGTTTGAATTATAAGTGTGCCAGTAGGCTACGCCTTGCCTTGTGCGAAGAAGAGCTGGATATGGAGCCTGAAACAACTGGCTTTTCACTTCGATCTCATCATCGTCGTCGTATATGTCCTCATCGTGTGTGAGTATTCCGATATGTGACGCAATGTCCAGACCATCATCGCTGTCTCTCGATCTCGTGTTTTGTCTTTTGTTCCTCGGCTCATCTGGGGACAGGGGTCGCTTCATGTCGTCGTGTTACTAATATATTTCGTAAATATCTGAATAAACCATCATTTTTTTAATTAGCAAAAATTGATAAATTCCGCACTCTCCGCTATAAAGGTTTGTGTGTGTACGTGTGTGACTGTGTGTGCATGCCTTTGTGCCAGTAATGTGTGTGTGTGTGTGTGTGTGTGTGTGTGATGCATGTGTACGTCTGAGTTTGTGTATCTGTGTGCATAAGCGTGTGCTCACAATTTTAATGGCTTAGTAATGGAGGACCTTATTACAGAAATAGCCAAGTATAGTTTATGTTGACATACTGCTTTCTTGCTAAGAAGGATTCTAGTGTGATCCGAACACAGTATTCTCAGTAGCGGCGCTAGGGGGCTAAGCCCCCTAAAAAAGGCTATCCATTTTTTCCCATGTAAAAAGAAAATATTTCCACGATTAACCCCCTTTAGCGCACCCCCAAAAAACCCGTAAAGGTGCGCACGAGGTTTGCTAGACAGTTTGGCGGATATGAAAAAGGACAATTTTCGAAGATTTTCGACCAAATGACTTTTAAAAAGGTCGTCGGAAATTTTGGCGGCGGAAAACGGAAAATTTTCTCCCGCAAATTCAGCCCCCCAAAACTGAAATCCTAGCGGCGCCACTGAGTATTCTATATTATACCCTGTGAATGTTGCACAGGTCCGAATTATTTTGATGACCCTTGCTCAAAACATCATAATATCGTATTCGCAATCGTAAGCGTATATAGCGCCACTTCAAGAGAAGTTTCTCAGAGGCGCTCCAGATCCGACAACGTTAAACCACAATCAAATACAATGATTTTCTAACGCTTGCGGAAAAGGGACAGAAAAAGACAAAGAAGTTATGATTATTGTACAGCAGCCGTATTCTTCCATTAGTCCATTCCACTATCTAGGTATGATGACAAGATCGTCGTTTTTCTTGCAATCTGTGTACTAAAACCCGTGCAACAAACTGACCTACCCGACTTCTTGCACTGTGTACTAGAGACCGTTCGGTGCAAAATATGGTATTTTGACTAATAGTAGTAGTAATTTCAGTGTAACGGCACTGTTTGATAGCAACATTATTGGTGTTGCCCTCCTCATTATCCAGGTTTGGGCTGGCAATCCGAAGTGCAAGCAGTAGTGTTGTGCTGACTAATACCAGATTGCATGCGCATGGTATTGCAGCTGCTGGAAGAACACACCTTTTGTCAACATAACCTTGTAATGTGCCCGTAAAGATGATGTGTTACTGTTGGTATACTGTCAATAGCCTGGTATGAAGTACAATGTTGTGTAAGTAGTTTCATCTTTCGCATTGAAACAGTTTCGTTGAAGAAAATGGTAAAATTGCATGGTGCTTCCAACAGCACGTCGAAGGACGTAAAACTTAATTAATGGCTCATCTGGTAGGCCTACAGTTAGCGGCATAATTACAGTATCCGGGACTGACGTGTCGGTTAGGTTCAGGTTTAGGGCTGTGAGGGTCGGTTAGGATCAGGTTAGGCGTCGTGAGGGTCGGTCTGGTTCAGGTTAGGCGTCGTGATGGTCGGTTAGAGTTAGGTATAGGTTAGTGTCATCATTCGGTCTCGGATTCTGTAAGTTTGCCCAGTTAGCTAAATCGGTAAGAACGCTGGCCGCATTACACGCGACTCTGTGAAAGGGTGGGTTCTGACTTCGGTTCGCTTCGCGAAAGTTGACCTATTTCAGAGATTTAAACCTCTGGCTAACACTGCGATCTTCATTGGCGTGGCGTCATTTCAAACGTGACGGATCTCACTCGATCAGTTCATTGAAAAATGAGCAGAAGTGTCGAAGCCTTAATATTATCAAACGGTCGCTAAGTATAACCGAGTACATTTACATTAGACATAGCAGTTTGAATAATCAGATAATTGAAGCGATTTCCCAAGAAAAGCAATTAATTTTCGACATACCTGGTTGTTGCGATAGGTTCTTCAGTTAAGCTTATTCCTTGGCGATACTGCACTACGTCACAAATCATAATCACGTGGTTTCTATTACAGGCGGCGGTTAATGTTAAAGGACGTCATAATATTTATATGTTGAGAAAGTCGCTTATTAAACGAGGGTTCATGAATAATGCATAAATGCATAATTAACAAAGTAAGTAAGTAAGTAATCTTTATTAGCACTGGGATCTTCATTGTTTCTCTCAGTATAGATGTAGATCATAGTGTGTAATTTCTGTAATTGTTTTGGGAACAATAAACCAATTGTCTTGTCTTGTCTTGTCTTGTCTTGAGGGAGGCCGGTAGAGTAGCGGATAACACGCTGGCGTAGAGTGCGAGAGGTAGCGAGTTCGAACCCCCGTTGGGCGAATTTGCTTTGTATAATATTATAGGCTGCTATTAGCGCCGATTATTGCAGGCTGTCTGTTCTGTTAGTATAGTTAAGATTTGTGTATTCTGTGATCTCCGTTCTTGTGAATTGTTTAAACTGCATAATTGTACACTGTAACCGGTTGCGTTCTGTCAACCGGATTATTGAATAAAGAGAATATTAATGTTATTATTATAAGCGCTCATCCTTTACAAGAACTATGCACACATTGGCCGAAAGTAGCGCAAAATTGCATATTTTCCGAGCAAAGCAAAAATTAAAAACGGTAGATATATTTAAAAACATAATTATGTAGGAATACTTGATATCTGTCTATCTGCCTGGGACGTGTCCTTTCCATCGAAGTTTTACCAACGAGTTTTGTGAGCGGCCTCGGATAAAGTACTAAGGCGGACTTTGAAACTCCGATGCAGTGTCCGCTCTGCATTCGGAAGCGCCTCTGAGTAGAGAGAGAGAGCTTGAAGGGGCGCTATAACAAGTGCACATACAAACAAATAATATTAAAACCGTCCGTGTAATACAATATAATTGTAAAAAACAGCTCTGAAAATTTTCCGGGGGACGATGCAGAGGGTGTGTGGGGGGGGGGGGGTGGTGGTTACTACCCCGTGAGATGTCTAGAGTAAACACTGACTGCCAGCCAATACGACGATATTTGCTGATCAGAGACCGTCTCCCAATACTGAATCTGATGGCAGCTAAAGTTGCCCTAAGCGTCGATGATTAAGATTCTTTCTTCCGATCAATTAGATAAAGAGCAGGGTTTTTTAACGTGCAGTTGTACACAAAATGTGCAGTTCTAAATGGATTTGTGCAATTGTAGTAGCACTTATGTACAGTTAAAACTAGCAAATAGGTCATTGTCCTCCGATTGGAAATCATTTGCCATGGATGACGGGAAAGGAAAGAAGGCGTTGTGCAGTTCTAAAAATTCCTTAAAACAGCCCTGATATAATTATAGTGTAATAAATATTATTTTGTAAATATTTCTAAGCTATTCAACATTAAAATTGCGTACAGTGCGTTCGGCTTTCACCCACTGAAGGTAATACACTGGACAAGGTTCCGCTCCAAACGAACCGACTCACTCACGTGAAAGGGCAGTCTCGGGTTGACGAATGGTCAAGCTTAGCTGACCACGGAGCGTGAAGTTTACACTGTGTGAGAATTGTGGAAAAATAACTGTGGGGTCTGACTGTGATCCACTTGGAAATGGGTGTGTGAAAACCAGACTTTACTATGGGGATCTAAGAATGGCTGGGGGTTGAAACCCAAAAACCCCTCCGCAATTCTCACCCTGGGAGTTTAGATAGAAAAAGTTTCGACGACTACTGCATGCGTCCTTGGCTTTACGACTATTAACATTTTCGACCAAACGACTAAAAAAGGTCATCAGGATTTCCGGGAAAAAATTCCCGAACAGGCCTCCGCATTTCTTAATCCGGCCCTGGAGCTAAGAAGACTCTCTGTGAAGACTTTCAGCTACCTCCTTAGACGTGGTCGCACTGCAGTGTTCAATACAGTCCCCATCGTCTGGAGGATCAGGTACTCTGGGGAAAAGCAAAAGAGCATCCGGAGGGGTTTGGGAAGGCAGCTGCTATGCTATTCTATAGAAGATGCGCCGCGAGGCAGGAAGCCAGTGCCATGTAAGAGGTCGCTGATGCAAAGGCGCGTCATTTGTATGGTTTAAAATAGGAAACAAACTGAGTGGAATTACGCTTTTTTGCTTTGCATTTTACATCAAATTTCATAATAAGTGCAATGCATATTAGTGCTCACTGCACACAATTATTATAGACAAGCGTTGTAAATGCCGGTTGTCAAATAATAATATTATACCTAGAAGTCCTAGATTGTAAAAAAAATACCAAGATGCCCATATGAGAGAAAAGGACAGCAAGACAGTGACAGAGAGACAAAGGCAGAGAGAGCGAGGGAGAGAGAGAGAGAGACAGACAGGCAACATACAGACAGACAGAGAGAGACAAACAGACATGCAGAAAGAAAGAAAGACAGTTAGACAAACAGACTATACAGACATACAGACACACTCAGACAAACGGACACACAGACAAGTGTGCAGACAGACACACAACAAGATGACAGACAGTTATACACACGCAGCTAATGGACAAATCTTTCACTCGGTGACTTAGAAAGCACATTGACCTGGTTCAGATTTTTTCTTACAAACGCTGATCCTTCCAAAGGAAACAATGAACAGAAATTTCTGTTTCTGACAAATTGTTGGACCATTTCTACGCGTATGCAAGGGCCTACCATTGGTGATTTACATTTTTTCAAGAGCCATTACTTCTGCAATAAATGGTATGAACATATGATCACAAGTAGGTGGTAGTATTTGCAGCTTAACGTCACTGTGTGGTAACAGAGACCATTAGCGACGCCCTCCCCCTTTACTCAGGCTTGGGACTGGCACTGGTATACAGTGCAACCAGTAGCGAAGTCAACTGTCGTGTATTCGGCAGTCAGGCGATGTGACCTTTCCATCTCCTTCTTTTGCTCCCTTTAGACACCTTTATTACAAGAAAAATCCATCATATATATAAATTTTACTGTCACCAAGAATTCATGTGGAACCTAATCTTTTAGTGTGATGCGTGGTAATAAGCGTGGGAGTAATAAGATCCTAAATTTGGCGCCACATAAAAAGAAAAAAGTATATAGACCGCAATGAGCAAGTGGATTCACCCATCTCTGTGCCAGATCACAATCTGGGGAGGGAGTCGAACGAGAATAGGGCATGGTGTTTCTTCTGTAGTCATTGATTTTGACGTTTCTTATGCACCGTCAACAATTTCACACATTTAAATTTCTATTTAAATCAAATCTAGATCTGGACCAGCAAAGTACGCCTTGCCTTAGGCTTTGCAGAATAAAAGTCGCTACACAAAAGCAGGGTTGTTCAGCAATTCTGTTTCAATTGACCTAGCGATGGACAAGAAAACAATCAAAGCGAAACATCAAGTGAGGCTTAAAACAATTTTAATTGCTTGCATGTGCACGTGTTATAGCGCCCCTTCAGGATTTATACTCAGAAGCGTCTCCCGACTACAGCGCGGACACTGAATCGGCATAGGCGTACGAGGCGGGGGTCCAGGGGGGCAAATGCCCCCCCAAATTTCGGGCAAATGTGTTTTTCGGGCAAAACAGGCACGGACGGGCAAAAAAAATCCGGAATTTTTTTCGGGCAAATCAGGTACGAGAGGATTTTTTCGGGCACCACGCATAGGGTTAAAAAAGTCGTCAGATTTCAGGATGGGAAAATGCTTAGAATTTTGGGCGGATGACTAAAAAAAATAAATAAAAAAAGGTCGTCAGATTTTTCGGGCAACAATTTTTTTTGACCCCCCCACTGTCGAAATGTCCCGTACGCCTATGTGAATCGGAGTTTCACGCCGAAGCGCTGAGCATTTGCAAGTGAAGAACTTACCCAAGGTCCTTACACGGCGGCTTGAGGTGTATTTAAACCTTCAACCCTTCGGCTGCAAGGCAGCGAACATGGTCACTACACCACCTTGTCCCACGCTATGAATAACAATTGTTTAGAATCCGAAGGTGGGCCTTTGGAGACACTTGTGAATTTGTGATGTTGGAACCAATTGAGACACAACCTGTATGTTTCTAAGCAACACGAATAAACGCCTACCAGCACAACTATCTCTAACACATAATTTTTAATAGGCGGCAATTATACAATCAAAGAAAAATAATCACTGCTTTAAAAGTCAAAGAAAGTTAAAACAGGTAATTAATTTGCCGATCTAAAGTCAGGCAAATTAAAGAACCCTGAAGGAATAACCATTACCCCCAACAATAGCAAGTCATATACTCATCCGATGCGACAAATCTGCCATTGGATTTAGGCTTACATAATAAATAATATTATATTGATTACTATAAACGCTTTCAACTGTTCAGTCTGTTCTAGCCGTTCAGCTTCTTGCTCTTCATTCGTTGATAGATCATTCCGATCGTTTTCCTTTCAGTCGCTTGAGGCAGCACGAGTGTCTCACGATGGAGATAAAGTGCTGGCTGTCTTACTCTAACACGCATGTAACTCGTAATATAACCATCACCGCATCTCTACATGTAGGATTCTACCCTGGCATTAATGCGGACGAAATAACCTGTCAAAAGACAAAAGAAATGAAGAAAACAGGAACTTGTTTATTTGATTGATCCAAAAAATGGTCAGGTTAAAGAACAATATCGGAATAATCTTTTAAACCCTGCTCTAACTTCCCCCCTCCCAACCCCCGCTTTGTCCCGACCGTCAAATTTGCAACCGGACGGACGTGCTGCATTATGGCACTTTTCACTGTTAAGCAAACTGAAACCGTTCATAAACGACGTTCATTCATTCATTCATTCATTCATTCGGACATTTATATAGCGCCCGAATGAATGAATGAATGAATGAATGAACGTCGCATTGAAAGTGAAATATCATAATCAATGAGGAAAAATGCGAATCACAGAATATCACATAAATACCCAAACACCGCTGCATTATTACAGAGAGCGCTTCCAAGGAATCGCCTTTAAAGATTGCTATGAAAATTTTGAAAGTATTAAAGAAGAAGTAATCACAATTTCAATTTGGCATAGATGGACGGTATAATAGGAGAAGTAGTATGCTTTTAAACCTCACTGCAATTCTAAAGATATAGCACCTTTAAAATATAATTAAAGGTGTCTAAAAGAAGTAAAGCTCAGAGATTAAATTTTAGTGTTTCACAAACGGTATTAAGGCGGATTCTGGAACCGTTAAAATCAAACTAGTACCATTAAATCATGTATAAATTCGAGATAAAAAGGTGTAAAGACACTGAAAGAATTCTCACAGACTTATCCTTAACCTAAATTATGTTTGTAAAGTCGGTTATTTCCAAAGATCAACGGGCAAAATACTGAAGGCATAGATGTAGAAAATGATGGAAACAGTGGTGTAGTCCTAAAAAATGAAGTGGGGGGATGCCTGGAAATTGAAGTGGGGGGACGCCATGGAAATTGAAGTAGAAACTGTAGCAAAAAGTGCAATCTTGCAAGAATTTTGCAAAAAAGTGGGGGGACGGC
The DNA here is from genome assembly GCA_949752735.1 of Lumbricus terrestris. NCBI lineage: Eukaryota > Metazoa > Annelida > Clitellata > Crassiclitellata > Lumbricidae > Lumbricus > Lumbricus terrestris. Next base: position 41,062,284 of record OX457047.1, read on the forward strand.
GTCCCCCCGCGTCCCCGCCCCACTACACCACTGGATGGAAACGGACTAAAAACCGGAAACAACGTCGTTTTATTCGCCAAAAAATTTTGAAAAGCAAAAACCGACAAAAAACGGAAACGGACAATGATTTGACTTTATTACAATTTCAACTGCATTTTAAACTTTAAAACATTGTTTATTCAATTTTATCTTAATCGGCAAATAAAGCTACATTATTACTTATCATCTATATTCCTCAGGCTCCTATATCCATCACACCTCGGGTTTTTCATTCAAAACTTGAGACACTCCCTTTTCACGAACTCTTACTCTCTCTCATCTGATTCTCCATCCTCCAGTTCCCGGCTCAGACGACACCCGCCTTAGTAACTGTTCCGGACCTTTGATCCTATGACAATTCGACCCGGACACCCACGGAATGGCACGAATTACTCTCACGGACAACCCTTCTGACTCATCCCAGCCCTCGTGAATAAGCTGGTGCCCCGCGCTTCGTTTTTGAGTATCGCTTTAGAAATTTCCAGTTTACGATTGCGATTAAGATTACGAAAATAGATTACGATCCGCATTCCAGAGCAATTGTTTTTTATAACTTCGGTTTAATAAGAAATTGAGAAAAAATAAATAAAGGTAGGCCTACTCAAATGCTTTCTAATTTAAACTGCAAACGTAAGTCCGCATACGATCATGCTGATCAACATAAAGCAATTAAAATCTAATCGGATGTGCAACCTACTAAATTATATATAGGCCCATTGTACTTAAAATAATATTGTAACTTATATAGGCCTCAATTTAATTCCATTGCTTTAATAACAAAATTATTCATCTGACTGATTCCATATTGACCAACTTGATCGTCATCTTGCTAAGTGACTTCACAGTGACCATCAGCTACGCTGGTACCTGTTTCTTTTGAAAATTGTAACAATTATGATTTTCGGGCAATATAAAGTTCAATTGTTGATAGCAATTATTTGAGATGTGACTTAATAAAATGACTTTTAAAATCTCTGTTACGTTACGTTTTTCGGCATTTTGGGCTGACGGCCGCTGAGGCGACAGACGATATTTTCCATTTTTCATCGATCAAATTTTCCGACGACTTTTTAAATAGTCATTTGGTCGAAATCTCCTGAAAACATAGGCCTACCATTTTCCCTGCCAAAGCAACTGATGACCTTTTTAAAAGTAGTTTCGTCTAAATCTTCCTATGATATTACCAGTATTAATCATAAATTTCCATGAATACCCTAACACTGCTCAATATCTACATTTTTACATGCTGTTTATGAATAGTTCTTAAATATTGAGAGGAGGCCCTGGGGCCCTGAGCATTGATCCCCTTAAGTCTCACCCATGCGTGAAATGTGATTATAAAATTCTTACTTTGGCCAAGATATTTGCAAAAATCCGAAGGGATTGCTTTTTTTCGCCCACCCTGTTGAGGACCACTGCAAAATTGACACCTATAATCTCGAACTATATGCACTACTTTTTGCCTAAATTCTCTGCACTAATGACAAGCTTCTCTGTACCAATATACAAGCTGGAACTGAGAAGTCTACACTTAGAGCATCTATGCGAAATAAATGAATCTCAATATTTTTAATTTCACCACTTTTAATTTTTAAAGCTGTTGGCAACACTTTGGCCATGATCACAGTGTTTCGCCCTCCTGCAAATATCGAATCGGGTGTCCATTGTTGGAATTGGTTAAAATTCCAGGTAAACAATTGCTACTACTAGGTTTATAGGGCGCTGGAACAACCATAATGCGAATAACGAGGGGTGGCTCATGGGCACCCGAAAAAATTATTTGCAGGAGAACGAAAACACATTGGCCATGGTTAAATTTTTCGCAAGAGCTTGAATAATGCAAAGCAGGAAACTAAGAATGTGTTTTCGTAGATGATTTCAAATTTAAATATCTCATTTTCGCTTTATGCACAATAATATTATTGATGCCTTGGTACGAATCTTTTACTGAAACTCCAAAATAGTAGCTTTAAAAATGGACGTCAATTTTCTAGGGGGCAAATAACCCTCTTGCCCCAATGTGCGGGCACCCATGGCGTGGCTATGGTCACATTGCTCAGTGCCTCTGTGACGGGCAATAATAGATACGCAGAAAGACAATTAGCGATACGCAGAAAGACAATGATCCACGAGAAATAGAGAGTATTGAGTGAGTCTAGGAATTTCCGATGTCGCTTTTACCAGGAAAAATCGAGGGTCGCAATGAAAATAAAACAAAACCTCGCACAAAGTCACAACATAAATATATCTATAGATGTTCTGTGCACACGCTACAGGATGTATTTGATCTATATCGAATATTTACAAGATATATAAAGGCTGTGTGTGCATGCATATATATATATATATATATATATATATATATATATATATATATATATGCATATATAGTGCCCTTCAAGCATATATACACACACACACACACACACACACATATATATATACATATATATATATATACGTAGGCTATATATGCAAATGCAATCAGGGTATGAGTGTTTGCGAATGTATATCTACATGTGCATGCATGTCTTTATAAAATACACACACCTACATGTATCTCTAATCGTGTATGATTGCGCTCTAACATCATGTCCGTCCGCATAGGACGAAAAAAATAACAAAAACAGCGTTTCTGTTGTTTCGGCCATGTTGGTCTGTTTTCACAGCCGCTGCGACTTAGCGAAAACACTCTCAGCTGATTGGTGGCGACTGATCGGCGGATGGGCTGAGGGCGCTCCATAAGGAGCATTTATCACGTGACAGCCGAAGCGCTTTACCTCGGGAGGCACGTGACTAATAAGCGCGCCAAACTCTCGACATGTTGTCTTAAACAACACGCACCAATGGCAAAATAAACAATGAATGTTTAAGCATGGAACTTGGACGGACACGCAGACGAACGCGCAGGCATACATAGGAATGTATGCAGTATATCCAGGCCTACATGTATCGTACATATCATCTATGAGTCATTATGATATGCCGTATGATCACAGAACATCTATACATCATGGATATCGCCCACACTGACACACACAGACAGTCACACACACATACATCACACACACACACAGGCACGCACACACACCAAACCACACGCGCACATATATATACTATAGAATATCACATACTATAAATATATATATATATAATTATATATTTTTATATATGCATTTGTATTAGACACCTGAATATCGTATATGTCATAATTATATATAAATGTATACATAATCACACAGCAATAATTTATTGTGGTAATTTGGAAATAATTTTAATGGCATGCTTATAATTATTGCTCATCTGCAAAATATAATTATCGTCTCTAATTATAGGCATAATTATCTTATTTATTTCGTAATCCTTTGACGCATAGAATGATACTAAATAATTATCATATCACGTATGTATTTGTGATTGCTTGTATATCTAGTATCTATGCATCAGTGCCTATCTCAAAATGACTATAATGGACCAAACGAAATAAAGTCTGTATATAGCACGTCACGTGTATCCATTGCTGCCTCACAAATGCGCATATTAAACCAGACATTAAGACCAGACAGTAAAGCGGACGATTCAGCCACGATAACGAGTTTTGGATACGTGTAAATGTGACTGGTAAGTGCAGTCATTAATTTTCCGATTGAAGCACACATCAGCAACCAGATTAGAATCATTATACCGCTCTTTCTATTAATGGGGTCTATTTCGTTGTTGTTCGAAGCACGCTCAGATCACATTCGGACGAGGACCAACGGTATATACAGCAATCAGAGTAAAGATGGATATAACAGTCTGACATTATTTTATTTCTTGTATGACGAAATTTGTGCATTCCTCACAGCGTCGAATGTTCGTATTGTAAAACTTATAATTAATCTATCTAATTAATTCTAAGGCCTATGAATGTAGGAAGCGTTGAACGCCGTCATAGGGGCAGCATGAATTATTTTTGGTAGACTGCAGTCTCATGAAAGACAAAAAATTAAGTCGCCAAAACAGAACTTTACGATGTCGTTCAGTTTCATTTTCGCCGTTTTTTTTTTATAAACCTATCATGTTGCTGATGATTTTGCTATTATAAGGAACTTATGGACATAACAGGGTTTGGTCTAATTGCAGTGTTATTGTATATTAAAAATTCGTGACATAAAGGTGTTAAATTTATCGGTTTCATTTCGACGTATTTGACGACATGTTTTGCTTACACTTGTTTTGAAAGAGACCGCTAAACTGCATGGTTAAACTGTGAATAATAGTGAAATGAGTTACAAGTTATCGATCTCTCTTTATCCAGACTTTGAAATGATTAGGATTGCTGGCTATAATCGTGATCGTGATCTTCACATTTCTAAAGCGCTACTTCGAAGTCAAACGCAGGGAGCCAAGGCTTGAGTCTAGTCAGAGAGGTTCTTCAAAAGAGTAATCCAAAGGAGGTTGTAGTCTGAATGGTGATGGCTTGTGTTGGTGGTGTTGGTGGTGTTGGTGGTGTTGGTGTTGGTGTTGGTGATACTTGTGGTGGTGGTGGTGGTGGTAGTAGTAGTAGTAGAAGTGGTAGTAGTAGTAGCAGCATTAGAAGTAGTAGCAGCATTAGTAGTAGTTGTGGTAGTAGTCGTGGTAGCGGGTCGCGATGATGGGGTGGTGGGCTTGGAACCTTGTAACCGGAGGGTTCCACGTTCGAATCCTCAAGTCGCCCTTGAGCAAGTAATTAATATGTGCAATTGTTCGTGCCCTTCGGCTTGAAACTCCGATGCAGTGACCGCGCCTCTGAGTAAAGAGCTTGAAGGTCACTATGTAGCAAATGCGAAACAGAATAGATAAAAAAAAATAACAATAATAAACATACAGTAATGAATGCATTCATTTTAAGATATTTTGCTTTAACCTAGCTCATGAATGTCGTGCGATTTATTAACTGAAAGCTTGCTCCCCTAAGACCATTGCAAAGAATTTGAAGATCCTTTTGTCTTTAATGCTGGTAGCCTAATGCCACAGAAGCGTCACCTAAGAAAATGTATCAATTGCATAACGAAAAATTCACGTCATGATTTCGTGATTTCTGGATTATTCGACATTTCTGTTCATTTACAACTTAAATAAAAATTGCATTATCAGGTTTTTCGACACCATCCGGTGTTATTTCTAACCAGGACCTTGCAAGCTATATACTTAGAGCCTTACCAAGTCTAAGTCTTATAATAATAATAATTATTAGGCACTGCTGCAGAGATTTAACAGGAGGACCTTCGACGAATATTGAAGACAGGATGGTCTAAGTCAGATTGCTAGCAGCTGCTGAACCGCATTTGCTGGGCATTTAGTTACAATGTCTTGTGCGTCATAAATCGGATCACAGCCAAAGGTCCGTTTACCATTAAACCAATATTTTGACATCTGTTCTAAATTGGAGAGGGTCACGGATGCACTTGTGAAAACAGAAATCGAGTAAATCAGAGTGTGCATGATCTGCCCTTTGTGCTCGCTCCTGATCCGAGTCGACTTGGTGTATTTTTGTCCCAGGTGAACTTTGAGTATATTATGTAGAATTTTGCGGATGACCTCATAATGTTTTCATCCAGTAGTGCCTCGATAACTGCTGGAACACGACTGACGCTGGGCTGCAGAATGCAATCTGAAGCTTAACCAAAACTATGAACTATAGGCTAGTAGTATATAATGCTGCGAAAACTCCGCCACTGATCTCACTCTGGCAGTGCCAGTCCCAAGCCTGGATAAACAGAGGAGGGCGACGATAATGGTGATCTTTGCTATCAAGCAGTGTCGCTAAACTGCTACTAGCCTATTACTATAATAGATGGTATTTCTCCTATAGGGCCTACCTAGGAGGCGGTGTGATCAACCTGCTAGGCCTACCCATATTGTTTCACCTCCACTTGGATAGTCTCAGATTGCTTAGGATTTGAGGATCATGTCCAGCTCATTGAAAATTATGCTGTCGGGCTCGACGATCTCTTGATGCCATGCATATATTATGCACTCTAGTTGCTCGTGGGTTGCATGATTTTCACCTGTAACACTATGTGGTTTTTGGCTATGCTACACTGGTCAGGATGCTGTGTGCTTCCCCAATTATTTTTGGGCTTTTCTGGTCATGTTAATCATTATTCGTCTCCATTTCCTCCCTGAGGATACTACCTCCTCAGCTGCATGTATGTTCTATAGCGGATTCCAACCTCTGTACTGTTGCCCTGTTGGATTGGGGGGGGGGGGGGGAAACATGCACCGCACAACATGCTCAGTTGCTCCCATCGGTCAAGGCCTCCTTCAAGCACCCGTTGAGGAAAACTTTTGTTTTTTAAGATGATAGGAAAATGTGCCGTTTTAGAATTTTTGACTGTCGTGATCGACTTAACTGGATCAGGTACGTGGGAAGGTCACTCATATCATTTTCATATAATGTCTTGTCTTGTCTTGTCACATCTTGTCTTGTCTTGTCTTGACTTGTATTGTTTTGTTTTGTCTTGTCTTGTCTCATCTCATCTTATCTAATTTTATATTATCTTATGTCATCTTGTTGCATCCTATCCTATCCCATTCTTATCTGATTTTATATTATCTTATGTCATCTTGTTGCATCCTATCCTATCCCATTCTTATCTGATTTTATATTATCTTATGTCATCTTGTTGCATCCTATCCTATCCCATTCTTATCTGATTTTATATTATCTTATGTCATCTTGTTGCATCCTATCCTATCCCATTCTATCCTAATTTATCCGATCTTCTTTAATCCAATCCAATCATATTCTAATATGTCTTTATAGTTTGACCTTCGAGCGCCTCAAAGTAGTTTTCACTGAAAGATGCAAAATAAATGCTCTGAATGAGTGAATGAATCAACGAACGAATGAATTACTTAAAGATTACTTGAGATTACAGACATGCATACATGCATCGGTGAAACAGGAGATGTGAAAGTGCTGCGTGAGATAAACGTATTCGCTTACATGTAAATAAAACACCTCTATCGGCTTTGTTTCACCGACGCGTGGGGTAGGCAATACTTAAAAAAACTAGCAACGCCTCCTGTCGGACCACACGGGTCAGGATGAGCTCATACTTCTACTGCATGAGCCCATTCAAGTAATACTACCTCGCTGATTGTGGGCGGCGAGTTAGTCGATTGCAGAGCCCTCACTCGTGCTGATAATAGCCGACCTACATGTATATTGGAAGCTACCTACAAATAATGTGTTCGGTGTAATTTTTATTGCAATTTGATATCTATAATTGAGGTGTTTAGCAGTCTGATTGATTTTCTTTGTTTTCAGGATAATATGTTGAGTTCTACTCATGCGCTCACAAAGTAAATTTTCATCTCGATTTTTTAAAGCATAAAGCAGTGGGTGATTTTACGAAAGACAACAATATTTAATACTTCATTAAATCGTTGATATTTTCATAAAGTCTAAGCTCATATTTATCATTTTAGTGAACGATCCCGCATCTTATCTAGCGTAATTTGACTCTGCTCTAAAGGGGAAATGTTAAATGAGGTACTGACAAGTCATTATACTCGGCAAGAATAATATTCTCGCCAACCCTTGGAATCTTCTGGTTAGATAGCCGACCGCCAGGCTATTGTTTTGTGGACTCCACAACAGCATACTTTACAGTAAATAACACAGGTGTGTATCAAGCCAATGTTATTCCCTTGTTGTCAAGAAATATCGCTAAACTCTGAACCTATGGAAATTTCAATAATGCCGCACGAAAGTTGTTCCAATATAATTATGGTTTACTCTTCAAACAACAACACATACGTATGTTGGTAAACTCTTGAGTGAGAGGAATTATTACAATGCAGTAAGTATTTGAAAGCGAAAGTTCAAGCCTATTTTTACGACACCTTTTAAACGAAGTGAATAAATGTTAGGCCTATATAAACATGCAAATGATCTTACGGGTATTTTTGAGAAACAATATAAATTATAAGGATGTTTATTACGAACAATAATTAGTATTGTTCAGCCCTGTTGAGCCTTTGTCGTTCAATCGTGCGATTAAGCGTTTTGAACATTGGGAGGAGGGTGTTATCAAGTACAATTGAATTGTATAAAATGCAGTTCTACTGTAGGCCTCACCATCGTATGCGTTTCTACAGGAAGTCTAAATTTTGGATATAAATTTCTCATTAATTTCCCACTTCTGCTTTCGGTCTACCACTTCAAATAATCGGGTTTGTGGAGCTATTATACGACTATACGGATTTACAACTGACTAATTGCTATAAGTATGTTAACCTAACTGTCACAATTTATTTCATAATGTAGACGTAATAGCACAATTACACTGAGTACACGAATCCATTTAATAGAATAAACACTGAATATATATATATACACACACACATATATATATATATAGATTATATATATAAAGCCATGCATAAATGTAAATATGTAAACCTTGTTTCGTTATTTAATGTGCAGACCATGATTAGAGCTATTACTTGCATGTAAACAGACGTCATGCAGGAGGTCTTCACTGTTACTAGACATTTGTTTTTTCAAGCGATCGGATTCTGAATGAGAGCGATAAGAAAGTCGGCAGATTTCTATCTTCGACGAAAGATGAAGAACACTGAGGAGGAGGAGGAGGAGAAGGAGGAGGAGGAGGAGGAGATTGTGGACGATGAAGAGGTGGAGGAGGACGAGGAGGAGGACGAGGAATGGGAGGAGGAGGTGGAGGAGGAATAGGAGAAGTGGAGGAGGAGGAGGAGGAGGAGGAGGAGGAGGAGGAGGAGGAAACTGAGTCTCTTCTTGTTCGGTCTAGAGTCGACCCCGGCGGAAAACACTTATCCCCTTTCCACAAACGAAAGCGGCTCAGAGATGGTAAGCGGGTGAGAGGGAAAGAGAGAGAGAGATAATGGGTGGGGAACTAAAGATAGAGAGAGATAAAGGAAGATAAAGAGAACAAAGCGCCGAAGATAGGAGAAGCAATAGGAAGAGACATACAGACAGACCGACAAACAGGCAGACAGACAGACAGACAGGCAGTCATACAGACAGGCAAACAGACATGCAGACAGACAGGCAGACAGACAGGCAGGCAGACAGACAGACAGGCAGACAGACAGACAGGCAGACAGGCAGACAGACAGACAGGCAGACAGACCTTCAGACAGGGAAAGAGAGCAACAGAGACAGTTAGATAGAGAGAGACATACAGACAGACAGACAGACAGACAGACAGACAGAGACAGATGTGAAAAAAATATTCCGGAGAAGTTGAAATTCATTCTGGGACGGCTAGTAGTCGTCAATATCCGTCGGAGCAAAGGTGTCGTGGAACGCAATGGCGTTGAAACGCTGGATTATAATGGCCATACGCAGGAAAAGACGACTGGTTTCTCTCATGTCACCGGTTACCGTTAGGGCCTATAGAGATGCAGCTGTTAATTGAACCGAGATAATTCTATGCCTACTTCGACTTGACAAGTCCTATTTGCTAAGAATTTAAAATAAAAACAGACAAAACATAAGAAGGTACTTTTTAAACAGTATCAATTTAGAGGCAGATCTTGAGATGTGATAGCTAAATAAGGAGCTGAATCAATAACTTAGGCGATACCTGTGTTTATGTAAAGTCAGTAGATCTCGTTTTTAAGGTGTCGTTTTCCACTGTTTTTCATCCATTCATTAGAATGATTAGATGCATTTATACAGCGCCTCTTCAAGGGGGTTACTCAGAGGAGCTCCCAACCTCATCGCGGCCAAGTAAAACTATCTTAAGATGAGAGAGGAAAACTTGAGAAGGATTTTTAGAAAGAGAGCGGAGTGTCAAAGGAAGATTATTCCAGGTTGAGGGTCCTACCACCGAGAGAGACGGTTCTGCATAGTGGAGGTACGAGCAAAAGGGACTGAGAGCAGAGCTTGTTCAGTCGAACGAAGGGAGCGGAAATGGCGAGAACTAATAGTAGGGCTACAGAAGAGATCCTATACTCAATTCGCTGCTTGATTGGGAGCCAGTGGTGAACGTCACGCATATAGCCGAAGATGTGACTGAAATTGGGTATGCGGCCAATAGGCGGGCTGCAGAGCGCAGGACGCGGCCAAGGCAACTCAGACGGGCAATTGGTAGGCCAGCATAGAGATAACAGCAGTAGTCAAGTCTGGTGGTGACAAAAGAATGGACACGGGTTGCAGCAGCAGTAGGAGTGAGCGAACGAGCAACAGTGTGTAGTTGACGCAGTTGATAATAAAAGGCACGGTTGAGTGAGTGAATGTGTTAAGCAAAAGTGAGCTCTTGGTCCAGGTATTGCAAGAGAACAAGCTAAAACCAGTCGACTATTGCATCCCATTGTAGTTAGATCTATTTAGGTCTTACGTGAACGACTATCTGAGTTTTACGGCACTTAGTCGTTGCATTTTCCTGGAATGCTGGAAATGTCCGTTAAAACTTATAGTAGGAGATGCATCGTATCGGGTTGTTGACTCAATTTTGTTTTACTTATGACTACGAGAGTTTTCGTAAAAGAGGTGTTCAATTAGTTTATGGTTCTTGGTGGTGATTTGTATGCTAGGCGAACATTGTCTGAAGGGCGTGGTTACAACAACTAGGCAGGCAGCCCTCGCAACAACAACCGTATCTCAGTTTGTTTTACGGCCCCTAGGTGTCGCTACTGTCTCTAACACCGCAACCTTCGATAAATACATCTTCCTCGGACACAGAGCCACCTCTCATGTAATCGTTCGTGACGTAGACGCTGTGTGCGGATGAGTCATGCGCCAGCTGGCGGCCAGGGAGTAAACGTCAGTGGTGGTAGGGGTAGCAGTAGCCACTTGACCCGTCGGTCTTCAGCGGGCGCTTGTAAACATCGTCGTTTTCTTCATCTCTGGTCTGGCGGAGGACAAAGAAACTAATTGAGCAGACGAGATTATTATGTGCATTGATGTCGGATCAGCGCAAGACGTCTGTGCAGCTCTGATGACGTGGCAGCCGCTGCTGATTTTTTCCCTCTCCGGGATATTACGACCAACTATATCATTGACGATATCCTATCGCTACTCCACGACTGGTTAAAATAGGTCAAGTGAGGAAGTGAGGAGGCAATCATGTAACTATGTTAGCAGCCCGATGAGCAGACCTGAGATTTAAGCAAGTCTGTATAAGTGGGAAATGAAACAGCAAGCCATTCTGGATGTAAGTAAGTAAGATATTAGGCATAGATGTAAAACAAGGGATGGAAACGAAATAAAAAAGGGGAAAAGTCGTTTTATTAAAATAATGAAAGACTGAAATACGACAAAAAACGGAAAGTGACAAATAAATGGACTTTGTTGCATCTTGTACTACAGTTTAAAATTGAAAACCTTGTTTATGCAATTAAATTTTAACCCTCAGGCTACCAAGCTTTTTTGTAACACTGACTACCAAGGGGGGGGGGTGGTTACTACCACCCCCTGGATTTTGGGTTTGGTTTGAGATATCATAACTTGTAATACACCATTTGATTCAGCATTAATTTCTGCACAAAATGGTATATTTAGGTTCAGAAAATATGAATGCCCCTCGAAATTATGAATTTTTTACCATGGGTACCCGTCGATTCCACAAATTGTATACTTACGCATAAGGAATATATTAGATTCTGTGTGTTTTATACATGATTTATATATAAAAAGTAGTTTACATATAATAAAGTCCAATATTCAACTATAAAAACTAGTAATAAGTCTGTTTTATGTTCAATCAAAACAAAAAAACATGTTTTAGCCGCTGAAAAACGTTTACGCAAACATATCGGCTTGCGTTGTAAAAAAACCCCCAACATTTTCACACATTTTAATTTATTTTGAGCACTTCCGGTCATCAAAAGACAAATAATTTAGTATCAGAAAATAGCCCTAAATGCCCTCTACAGAATGGCATAATTTATTTCTATTAAAAAATAAATTATGGATAAGTTATAATAGCAAAAACATGACAATGTTATGAAAATAAAACACCTTTATATATATTTTAATTTATTTTGAGCACTTCCGGTTGTCAAAAGACAACTCAGTGAGCATGGAAATGTAGCCCCACATTCCCTCTATAGAATGGTATAATTTGTGTCTCTTAATATTAAAGGGCAGAAAAGTTACAGACGATATTCTAGAGGGGTGGTGGTATCCACCCCCCCCCCTGGTACCTTGGGTATATCGGGTGCAACTTTTGAACGGTAGGGGCATCATCAAACATTTTAGCTCAAAATGTGTCCCAATGAACCCTCTACAGCTACCAATTTTTTCAAAATTTTATTCCAGACGAAACGCGTTTGATTTGCGAAAAACCTAGGGGGGTGGCAACCACCCACCCCCCTTGGTAGCCCGAGGGTTAATCAACAAGCAAATAACACAGGTTACACTAAGTAAAAGGGTCAAGTAGGCTAGTGATCTGAATTAGCGGAATCCTTGAAAATACGGAGACAGCGTAATAGATATCAGACGAAAATAACATTAAGAAAAATAAATTCAGACAGTAAATCAATAAATGTGGTCACAGAAATAAAAAAAACGGGGGGAAAACGAGACGAAAAATTAAAAAGCGAACTTTTTCGAGAAGAATAAAAAACGAAAGAAACGTTTTTTGACAGCTATGATATTATGCATGCAATACGAGAACGAGCGACCAGTTCACTCCCTCGCCGTCCAGCCTTCCCACGGACAGCGCAGGGCGGTATATTCAGTGCCACTGACTTAGCCAGGATTGCACAAGTGAAGCAGAAATCTTGGACCAAAATATATCGTTGGTGGGGATTCGAACTCCAAACTGTTCGCACTGATAGTTCAGCACATTAAACCACTACACCAAGAACTCTATACCGTACTAGAGGACTGGCTACTTGTGAAAATAATAATATTTGCGTGGGTCCATTACACTTTCGATCGCGGCTGTCGCCCATCATAAAATTCTCTTTCTATTACTAAAGATTATATTTTGGAAATATTTTACTTTGAAAACATAATTATTCGTCAATCTCCCTTCATAAATAAATAAATAAATGTAGGCCTATTGCAGGCTGTCTGTTGAGTTAAGATTTGTGTATTCTGTGATCTCCGTTCTTGTGAATTGTTTAAACTGCATAATTGTACATTTTAACCGATTGCGGTGTGTCAACCGAATTGTTTCAATAAAGATAGTATTAAATACAATTAACTGAATGCTTTAAAACTATGCAGAAAAAGATGTGAATTAGCCTATTCCCGGGGGATTTAAATTATCGTCCAAAACAAGCCACATAACTTTTACGATTTACGTTTCCACTCCTGTGTATAAGCAATCCTTGCCACTACATTAGTTTAACCACTGACTGTTTGCATAATTATACCCGAATCCCAAGCCTTATAGCACTTCAGATATATTTTATTTCCGTAAACTGGAAGCTGGATGAACGATGAAAACATGATAATACTGCTGACGTATTGCAGTATCATTAGAAGCTGGATGAGCATATAAACTAAAAAAATTAGAAGTTGGATGAGCGACGAAATCATGGGTTTTATGCTAAATTGTAACCGTGAAACTAGAGGCTGGATGAACGATCAAAATATTTTTAGTTGAAGTAGAAGTTGGACGAATAACGAAACTGTGATATAGTAAAATTAGAAGTTGGATGAGCGATGAAAAAATGACTAAAAACATGTTTTAAACAATTTTACGATGCTATACGGCTTGGGATTCGGGTATATATGCTCACTGTTTCACTCTCCCTGTCTGTACAGTGTACACATGTCTTTTGTATCTCAGAAAGCTCGCATCAAAATTTATCCCAGTCTGGGATTTGAACCTGCGACCTCTCGATCGACAGTCATCCTCGCTAACCACTGCTCCATCGCGCAACACTGTCCTGTCATAAGCAGGTTAAAATTCAACGGTCCAGCGTTGGTTTCTTTCAGGGCAATGTTGAGAGCTGACCGAGTCGGGCTCTACTCGTCGCGTTCCTGGGAATCGTTGAAGTTAAACCGATGTAGATAAATGAGGTTCGGACGGATTCAAACCATGGCCAGTCTCGTGGCAGACGCAGTGCTAAGCAGAGGGGCGGTTTCGTTGGTAGTGTAGAGTGTATATAGGGTGTACAGCTGCCACGTGCAGCAGCTCTGGACAAGCTTTTCTCAAGCATCGTGAGGTACTCGACGAAAAAGGCGCCACATCCCTCGACTCCTCCTCCCTCGTGTATACAACTCTAGCGAGTGATAAATAAGCGGAGAAAGAGAGAGAGACAGGCAAACAGACAGACAGATAGAGAGGTATAGAGAGACGGAGACAGACAGAGTGATGCATACAAAGACAAAAGAGTGGCAGGCACATAGTGGTAGAAAAATTTGTTGACACAAACAGAGACAAAGACAACCAGAGAGAGACAGACTAAGAGGCACAAAAACAAACAGAGAAACAGACAAACAGAAAGGGAAAGGCTTAGAGACACAGAGTCAAGCAGAGAAACAGACAAGCAGGCAGAGAGAAAGATATAGTCAGTGAGATAAAGAAACATGCACTGGCAAAGCTAAGTAAACGGAGCAGGTATAACTTAAGCAATTCCTAGGATAAAACGGCAAGCCAAAAAGACTGGCATTGACAGAGATACAAAGCAACAGGTAGGCGCATAGACAGACAGACACACACATACAGACATGAAGACCTATGCATACAGACAAAGAGACACCGAGGCAAACAGGGACACAGACATGCAGAAACAGCGTCATAGACAGAAACAGAAACAGAGAGACAGCGAGACAGTGAGACAGATAGACATAGAAAGAGTGACACTGAGACTGCCATTTAAAAAGATGGAAAGCAAAAGGTAGACAGACAGGCATGCAGACAAAGAAGCACATAGACAAACAGGGACATAGACAGACAGACAGACAGAAAAAGAGACAGAGACAGCACCAGAGAGACATAGACAGAGACAGAGAAAGAGTGACACTGAGACGCACAAACAGACCTAGGTTTGCCCTGGAGGGAAAGGGTTTGCGGCGCCATGGTCCTCCCCATCACCATCAGCAACCCTTCAGCTTCCGTCCGCAGCATCTCTCGCATCATCCGTTATAACTTCTCCGCCTCCTGTTCTATGTCCAAAGCATCGTTTGTTTATAAATTTCCAATCGGAGCCGTTGGCTCCAACGATTGGGTCAGACCGGAGGCGATTTGACGCCTTGGGGGCAGATAGAAAGAGGCAGGCAGGTAAACAAGCAGACAAACAGACAGACGGACAGACGCATAAACCGATATACAGACGGACAGACAGACAGGCGATCGGACGGATGGATGGAAGGATAAAAGGATAAACAGCGATATGCCTGTCTACAGAAAATCATAGTTGTTTAACACGGGTTTTTTTTCGTTTTTTTAAAAACTTTTTTCCAAAAGCGTCGCATTTATGTTTTTTTTCGTACCGTTTTAATCCGTTTTCTTTTATGTAACTTTATTTATTTATATGCTTTTACTGCTTTCAACTTGGGATCCTATGGTTTAGATATCAGGCTTGTATCACTTCATCGGTTGTTGTCGACATTACTTTATTCGTTCACGATGTAATTTGATGTAGGCCACTAATTGACGCTCAACCTCTTTCAATCATTGTTCATTAGATGCATTTGTATAGCGTGTCTTCAAGAGGGCTATTCAGGGGCGCTACCAACCTCAGCACGGGAAACGAAAGCTGTCCCAAGATGAGAGAGGAAAGCCTGGCTTTCACCGACCCTGACTATAATACGGTTAATCCCAATCCCAGGCTTTCGCTCAAGGCCGTAGCCAGGATTTGATTTCGGGGGTTGTTTCTTCAGTTTCCCGTCCGAAAAAGATGATGACCTTTTTTTCGGGGCGTGTTTTCATGGTTTATTTCATGGTTTTTAAATCATGTGCTCTAGTAAATGCATTCTTTTATTTTTTATGTTTTCCATTGGGGGGGGGGGGTGTTCAAGCACCCAAAACATCCCCCTAGCTACGGCCTTGCAGTTTCGATAATTATGTCTAATCCTCGAACAATTCCAGCATAAGTAACTAGAATTGAATTCCGCCGCTGGTTGCTCTCTGCTAGTGCCAGTCCGAAACCTGGATAAAGGAGAAGGGCGACACTAATCATCTTTGATATGGCAGAGTCGTTCAACATGTAACAAGTCAAAGTGACTGTCAAACAATTCAGATAGTTATGAATTAACCGAATTTTCCTCGGCAGCCTTACTTCGCGCGGTGCACTTTGCTTACACCACAGCTCCTCCACACACTTATGTCCCCGCATCCAATGTTGAGACGCTCGAAGTATAGAGAATGGAGCGATTCGAGTATTCGAGTATCCGACTGTTTGTCGGATACTCGAATGAATTGCGCTGATACCATCGCGAGGATGATTCGGATTGCAGCCAATCAGCGACCGACTCCAGGACAGCGCCATCTGGCCAGCATAAAAGCGTGACTGTTTCATGGCGCTAAACCAGCATAAGTGTCTGACTTTGGACAACGGTGCTCAAGAGTTGTATACAATGGACGTGTGGCTATTGTGATTAATATCAAAATTCGTGTGGCCACTCATTGACCAGAAGAGGGGGGAAAGAGAACAACGAGGAGGGAGAGGAAGAGGATGAAAAGGAAGGGGAGAGGGAAGAGGAAGAAAGGAGGAGGAAGAAGAAGAGTAGGAGGAGGAAAAGGAAGAAAAATAAGAGGTCCACTAAACTTTCTATATAACTAACCAGCCCGGCACCCTATAGGCCTAAGTCATCTTCCAAGCCCATTCTCGTCTAATAAGACTATAGGCATTCACTACTAACACAGCACTTGAGTTTGCCATTGTTGGCTCTGTATCCCGGAATAGCCTTGCAGAGATACAAATCACGGCGCACACAGGAACCTTAACTGATGGGCAGCTGTAACCCATGATACTGAAAGACCTCATAACAATAAATTCATAGAAAATTATAGGTTATGCAGCATCTAAGCCATGTATATAGTTTCGAATGCATTTACATTTCCCGCTAAAATGCGACGCTAGCCAATCAGTTTGCCGCCTTTCGCCCGTCCGCTACTCCCTTAGTGCTGCTCTGCTAGCGCTGCTGGTGAGTTTCTTGACACTGCGGTTCAAAAATTTATTGAGGTTATGCTGTGTTAAGAAGAAATCGAAACATTGAGCGAGCAGTTTACTTGCACACCCTTTAATTTCTTTCACCTTTGTTATAAATAACAACAGATGCAAAAGCAAATATTAGTAGTTGTAGATATTCTTTCTTTTTTGGTTCTCTGCCCCTAGGCAAGTTCGGCTGTCCAATGTCGCCACTCTTCCCTCCTCTGGGCCTTCTCCTTGAGTCTGTAGAAATTTCATTTGGCATTTACTCGGGATTCATAGAGGGGTGGTCTCCCGTTGCCTTCCCCTCGGTGTTTTTACGAGACACCATCTCCATGCGTTGCCGAGTTCCATCATTCGTCCTTCAGGATCTTCTCCTCTGGATTCTCGCATATACCGGCGAGAACTCGGTCGCCCACCACGCACTTCGTTTTCGACAGGGGGGACCACGTGTATGTGTGGTGTGATGGACTTTTGAGCAGCAGAGGTTATATGAGACGCTTGCTTACTCCATTCCCCCCACTCCATTATGAAGTTGTGGATAGCCTGCAAAATTCCGCCACTTATTTCACAATTGGAGATGCCAGTCCAGTCGTGCATGAAGTTGGAGGGCGACGCAATTGATCTCTGTAATCAGATAGAGTCGCTAAACTGAAAATATTTTAGTAGCTATAGCAACATCAAGAGCTCTGCACTAATTCTTGAAGGTCTGTGTTAAATCAGCTTCTTGAAGTCCATGCATGCAATTTAAAATTTGCACACCTTTTAAAGCCTAAGCAATGTCTTACAAATATTAGTGGATAAACAACAAGTTTAAGTTTAAGTCAATCATTCATTCATTCATTATTAGCATTTATATATATAGCGCCCCTTCAAGAAACTACTCAGAGGCGCTCCCAGCCACGGCAAAAGAAAAAAGATTTAAGGGACTTAAGGAATAAGGATTGACTGGTCAGGTGGAGGAGATGGAGGTTAGGGGGAGGTCATTCCAGATTGACGGCCCCACAACCGAGAAGACTCGGAGCTGTCTGGTAGCCAAGCGAGCCCGTGGAACAAGCAGTTGTCCCTTCGCAGCAGAGCGAAGGGCCCGACGCGCTTCAATGTCAGAGACTGGGCGACAAAGAATGCGCAGGTAGGATGGAGCGCAACCAAGGATACAACGTGAGACCAGGACAGCAATTCGATAATGGATGCGTTGGGCTATTGGCAACCAATGCAGCACATCACGCATGTAGGTAGAAACAGAGGAAAATTTAGGGATTCGTCCAATGAGCCGGGCAGCAGAGCGCAGAACCCGATCTAACCGACCCAGAACCCCAACTCAACTTGGCTGTTATAGACCTTCAGGTAATTACCCGTCTTGCAATGGCGGAGACCTCGTCCGTGTGCCGACCTTGGCCACTTCTCTTCTCCTTTCACTGGCTTGATCTCCTCGTACCGCGAACCAGGACACCATGGCTAAAACGCGAGCCTTTGCTCTCATTGGCCCTGCACTGTGGAACCAGCTTACTCCTTCGAAGCGTTTTTTCCTTGTCGTTGTCTCAAAACCACTTTTGAAAATGAAAATACGGGAGTGCCTCTGATTGGTGTACACAGTGAGAGGCGCTATATAAATGTCTAGGTACAATACAATACAATGCAATACAATACCATCTCTCGAAGGTCTGTTGTAGAGCAACTTCTTGCATACCCTTTTATAGCCTTACACTCATCGTACAAATTCGTGCAGATGCGAATTCAATCGTTGACTAGGTTTCGCTGTGTGCCAATCTGGTTTGAAAGTCTATGGTTGTTATTTTTTGCTTTTCATCATCTATAGCAGCAGTTCCCAACCCGTGGCCCGCGGGCCAAAAGTGGCCCGCCAGGCCTCAGAAAATGGCCCTCATCTCTCAAAGAATTATCAAAAATATATGAAAAATTAACAGTTTGGACAGGATAGATCACATTATTATTTTCTATTACAAATTATTTTATTTTAACGTCGATAAATAACATCAAACATTATATTTTGAATCAATTATAACAACTTTATATGCTTTTAGTTAATGCAATTTTAACCTTGTGGCCCCCTAATGTCCTTCAACAAAGAAAAACTGGCCCTCGTGTCCTCCAACTTAGAAAAAGTGGCCCTCAAGTCAAAGAAGGTTGGGAACCACTGATCTATAGTCTATACTGCAGACCTTGGCCCTCTCCTGGCGGCTGGCTCTGTTTCGAGTCAATCTTATGCAGACGACCTTCAGGCATGCGTACACTGTCAAGCGTCTGCGGTTCAATCCTTCACCTTCCATCGGCCTTCCACTACCTGGCAGTCTCCCCAGTGTGAGAATAGTGGAAAAGTAACAGGGGCTGGACTATGATCCACTATGAATTTTTTTGGGGTGTGAAAAATAGACAAAGGGACTCTAAGAAAGACTGGGGTTTTAAACTCCAACTCCCGGCAATTCTCACCATGGGTCTCTTTCTGCCCGAGAGTGCGGTTTACGCGAGTTTTCGCTCATTTCCGATTCCCTGCTTTTCACCGGGCTCAATTTGCACCCCTCCCCGAGTAGGTAGAACACCCCCTGGCGTCCTCAACAGTGTCTCCGTACACCAGCCATGACTTGATGCAGCGCATATACATCATACATCAGTCATGCTGTCACCATGATGGGCACGCATGGACCAGCCTGTTCCCCAGCGCCATCCAGGCGCGGGCGGCAGCGGTAGGCGTTGCCATTGGATGAGTAGTAATCCTGGGATGCCAAAGGCTCGCGAGCACTCGCTCAGTGTATTATAGTGAGCTTTGAGACAAAAGCGAGAAGACTGCAGGCTGACTGAATGTAACGCTTCGTAATGAGCAAATATAATATAGTGCGATGGAACTGCGGAACGAATCGAATGAACAGAATTACAGTAGAAGCGAATACGTAGCGTATGGTTAATTTGGTTATGAAGAAGTTTTCTTGCCGTCTAGTTATCTCGTAGGACGCGGATGAATTGAGTTTTTACAGGTGGGTTAAAGTATGCTGCAGGTTAATTTAATTTGTGCCATGATTGTTATCGTTATCGCGGCAATCTTTTGCAATCGACATTCCAATTATCGGAAGTATCATTGTCGTACTTCCATCATCGTCGTCGTCGCCGTCGTCATCATCATGATCGTTCATGATGATCGTCATCATGATCGTCATCATGATCGCTATCGTGATTGTCGTCGTCGTTGTCATCATCATCGTCGTCATCATCATCATCATCATCATCATCATCATCATCATCATCATCATCATCATCATCATCATCATCATCATCATCATCATCATCATCATCATCATCATCATCATCATCATCATCATCATCATCATCATCATCATCATCATCATCATTATCATTATCATCATATTCTTCATCATCATCATTATCGTCGTCGTCGTTGTCGTCGTCATCATTATCATTATCCTTAAAGTTATCGTTGTGGACATCGTCGTCATCATAATAATCTTTATCATCATCATCAGCAGTCATTAGCGTCATCATCGTTGTCACCAAATTGATCACCACCATCACTTTTTTAACATTATCATTATCTTCATCATCACCGAACTAATCGTCATCGTCATCGTCGTCGTCGTCGTCTTCATCATCGTGAAAATGAGGCTTAGTATCATCAGCAGTAAATCTATTTTCAAACTCTTTTCAAATTCCAATGAGTTCGTATAATTTTAATTAATTATTATTAAAATAAAATTTTGTCTCTTATTAAAAGAGAAATTTTTTCTCTGTTAGCGAACTGTTAATCTTACTGAAAAAATACCTTAATTAATTAAAGTCAGTCTGATTATAGCTTAGCTTTTGTGAGCAGCTAGTCTATAACTTAAGTATTTGAATCCAGTGCATCTGAAGTTAGGCTACTAATTGCAACTTCACATCTTGCTTTTCACAGTTTGAAGTTTACAGCTGCCACACACTATTATAATAGGCTACAGATAACAAATTGCAAATTTTAGTTTTCAATTTTCATCGTACGTTTTACAACTGACAGATTAGAATGTGTAACTTATAATTTTTTAATTTGTAACTTTATCGTCTACAATTTTCAATTTAAAGAGTCAAAAATGGTAAAAATTTGTGTTCACTAGGGTCTACCTATAATATTGACAATCTGAATACGAATTTTGCAAACAACGTTATTGTATTATCCTTGTGATGGCCAACAAAGATTGTTTGTTTGATTGATTGCTAGATTGATTGATTAATTGTATGATTGATTGATTAATGGATTGATTGACTGATTGATTGTTTAATGGATTGATTGACTGTTTGATTGATTGTTTAATGGATTGATTGATTGATTGATTGATTGATTGATTGATTGATTGATTGATTGATGGATGGATAGTTCTAAAAGTTCCTTAAAAGAAGCCCTGCTGTACATTTTACGGCTTACAATAATTATTACTTTACGATGAACGCATTTCGGTTTATAATAAATATTGCTATTCGCAGGTGACATAGATCGACCAATTCACACAATGTTGATCCGATTCGTCAAGCCCCCATTCAGTTTCATTCTCATATGGCTTCACCTCATCCTCCTCTTCTTCCAGGTCCACTCGTCGTCGTCCACCGCTTACCGACTCCTTGAGGAGCGACCTCCGATGACCTTCGTCGGTGACCTCCTCAAGGACACTGGTCTTTCAAAGCGTAACGGATCATCATCCTCCCACCATCCCATCAGCTTCGTCTTCCTCAACGACAACAGCAATCCGCACACTTCCCTCTTCCACCTGGAGTCGTCCACCGGCGTCCTTCGAACGGCCACCGTCCTTGACCGCGAGGCAATCTGCCCGCGAGCAGTCACCTGTCAGATGAACATCGACGTCGGAACCCAGCCGTCGAAGTTCTTCCAAGTCTTCAAGGTCACCGTGGAGCTGCTCGACTTGAACGATAATCCGCCGAAGTTTCCTCGACCGCGGTTGCCCGTGTCGGTCTCGGAGTCCACGGCCCCAGGGGTCCTGTTCCCGATCCCATCAGCGGAGGACCTTGACAGTCCAACCTACGGAGTCGTCCGCTACCAGCTGGTCTCCAACTCCCGTCTGTTCGAGCTCCAGACGCAGAGGTCCACGCATGGAGAGATAGATCCAAAGCTCGTTCTGTTGGACGCACTGGATCGGGAGAAGATGGACGCCTACCAGCTGAAGATCGTCGCCTACGACGGAGGATATCCGCAGAAGTCCGGATCCGTTATCCTGGACGTCACGGTCCAGGACTCCAACGACAACAGTCCGCGGTTCACAAGCAACCTCTACAAAGCAGAAGTGGACGAGAACTCGCCACCAGTCCGGTCTCTGGTCGCCGTCAGTGCCACCGATCCGGATTCCGGATACAACGGAGCGGTCCAGTATTCGCTGTCCAGTCGGACGGATATGCTCCACTCCGGGTTCTTCTCCATAGACGCCGAAAGTGGGGTCATCTCCCTGCTCCAATCGTTGGATTACGAAGTCCAGAGCTCGGTGACCCTCGAGGTCATAGCGCAGGATCACGGCGAGGGTTCAGTCCCAGCCACCTGTCACGTGGTCATTGATATACATGACGTCAACGACAACGACCCGGATATCCGGCTGGAGGCGGAGGGAGAGGCTTCCGGGAGTGGAGGGTCTCTTCGCATGACGGAACACGCTCCGGTGGGACTCTTCCTCGCTCAGGTGTCCGTGTCGGACCCGGACTCGGGGCTTAACGGGCAGGTGCAGTGTTCCGTCCGGACGCCGGGGTTCCAGCTGGAACAGATCATCGAAGGAACCTATAAGCTGATGACCACACGCAGCTTCGACCGCGAGCTCTCCGACCGTCAGAGGCTGACCATCATCTGCCAGGATCTCGGTCAGCCTAGTAGGTCATCCATGGCCAGCATCGACGTCCACATAGACGACATAAATGACCACGCGCCCGTCTTCTCTCCATCCTCATCCTTCAACTTCACCATCTCGGAGAACGAGCGTCCAAAGTCCTGGATCGGACGCGTCTCCGCCACGGACCCCGACGCCGGTCCCAACGGAGAGATTCGCTACTCCCTTCTGGAAGACGCTGGGGACTTCGTCGCGGTCGACTCGAAGAGTGGGGTTCTGACGACGGCCGTCAGCTTCGACCACGAAACCGTCGACAGCCTCCAGTTCCATGTGGTCGCGACTGATCAGGGACTGGCTCCCCTGTCCTCGAGGATCCTAGTCACCGTAAACATCCGGAATATGGACGACGAGGCGCCAGGATTCAGTCAGAACCCCTACGTCTTCTACGTTCCGGAGAACAGGCCGTCAAGGACGCCGATCGGAAGGGTACTGGCACACGACAAGGACCTGCCGCCGTTCAACCGTGTCGTCTACGCCGCGGAGGACGGAGACATGGACTCCTTCGAGGTGGACCACGCGACCGGAACCATCTACACGAAGCGGAAGTTGGACCGCGAGGAACAGGAGGTCATGTGGCTGGTCGTCGTCGCCAAGAGTCAGTCGAACCCCGCGAGGTTTGACGCGGCGAACGTCACCGTCATCGTGGAAGACATCAACGACAATCCGCCCATTGTTCTCTTTCCCGCCGCCGACAACAACACCGTGCACGTGACCATCGACGCACCGGTCGGTTACCTAGTAACGACGGCCGTTGCCAGGGACGACGACGCCGGCGAGAACGGTCACGTGACGTACGCCATAGCCGCCGGAAGTGAGCAGAGGGAGTTCGCCGTCGACGCCGCCACCGGGAAGATCTACGTCAGCGCACCCCTGGGTCGACTGCCCGAGGGTACCCGTCTGCCCCTGCTGCTTGAGATCAGGGACGGTGGGACCCCGATGAAGCAGACCCTGGCCGATCTGAGCATCATCGTTTCCAAGGCTGCGATGACGGAGGTCCTGGCGCACGGTCCTGGCGGTGTGGCCGCTCGAGGGTCCTTCACGTCAAGGGCGCTCATCGCTATTGGAGTCACTTCTGGTCTGCTCTTCATAGCAATCATACTTCCCGTTGTCATCCTCTCCTGTCGGTGGCGTAGGAATCGCAGGAAGCGTGAGAAGGCCGGTGATGGGATGCGTTCGCCGGCGGATGAAGTAATCCACGGTCCTTCGGACCTGGTGAAGAGCCTCCAGGGAGCGGGAACCCCTCCTGGAACGACCTGTGTTCAGTTTGACGAAGATGACGATGACGATTTACCAATGAGCAATAACTACGCCAACGAAATGTCGGCCAATCATACTCCACAGGTCTGCTATTTTCTTAGAATTTAATTAAATTTATTTATTTATGCTATTTTATTTATTTATTTATTTTAATTTGGAGGTACCTGTAATCCGTGAATGCTATTTAATTTAGTTTATTTTTTGTTTGATTGAGTTGCCCGATGTGTCGGCTATTTTCTAGATTTAATTTAATTTACTTATGTTATTTTATATATGTTATTTTTATTCATGTGTGTATCACTAAGGTGAATGTTATCTCTAAATGTCATTTTATTTTATTTACTATTATTTGGTATTATTGTGCCGATGTGCATTGTGCAGACCTGCATGGGATGGACTAACTACTAGCTACTAGGTAAGTAAGTATTGTTGAGGTACATGTCGTAATCCTCAATGTCATTTTATTTAATGTTTATTCTTATTCATCATTTCCACTATAATTGAGGAGCATGATTTATAATCCCGCAAAAGGTGGATAACAATATTCTGAGATGGTTGGCCTTCGTACAGGTTGGATATTGTCCACAGGTGTAATAGGGACCTGAAAGTTTATTATCTCTACCTCATCATTATTTTTGCAGGCATAACTTAGGCCTACCCGTATCAGTTTTATTACATAGTATATCTTTCATGACGGTTCCAATATCGGATATCGCACGCTGTTCTCTAGACGGGTTACAGTTTATTCTGGCTTCGATTCCACAAGATCTATTATTGCTACGTTGTCGACCAGCCAGGCAATCTGAATTCATATAGCGCCAGTGGCGCAGCCAATGGGGGGTTCAGGAGTTAAAACCCCACCATTGGCTTAGTAAACAAGTGTTTTTTAAGTTGTTTATCCACTTAAATAAGAAAAAACAAAACAATTGCTTGTAGTAGGCTAAAAATTGTTTTTCTTACTTTATTCCCATTGTTACTTTATTCCCTTTTTATTTACCGTAATACTGTTGGGTTGGTGTCAGGAAGGGCAAACGGTCAGGCCATAACCATCCCCCCATCATAAATTTCTGACTACGCCACTGTATAGCGACAAAAGGAATTACTCTACTCAGAGGCGAGGAGAGGAGAGGCGATTGGAGAGAAGGAGAGAATGAAAAGCGGCGGATAAGAGAAGAGGTATATACCTGTACATAACTGTTCTGTATTGCATTAAACGCTGCAATAGAAATCACTGGCAATATTATCCTTGGTTTGTTCCATCCACTCCGAAATCTTATCTGGCAGCGAAAAGAACGACAAAAAGCAACAGATTTAGACGGATCCTACAATTTTTATATCACCAGTGTATAATGTAATACAACATAACAAAACAATATACAATACAGTGGCGGCACCAGGATTTCAGTTTCGGGGGGGCTGAGCCCCGCGGCGAAAATTTTCCATTTTCGCCGCCAAAATTTCTGACGAATTTTTTTTTTGTCATCGGCCGAAATCTCATGATTTTCCATTTTCGCCGCCAAAATTTCTGACGACCTTTTTTTTTTTTCTAAGTCATCGGCCGATATCTCATGAAAATTTTCCATTTTCGCCGCCAAAATTTCTGACGACTTTTTTTTTTGTCATCGGCCGAAATCTCATGAAAATTTTCCACTTTCGCCGCCAAAATTTTTGACGACCTTTTTTTTAGTCATCGACCGAAAATCTTGGATATTTGAATGTAAAAAACTCGGATGGCCCTTTTTTAGGGGGGGTTTAACCTCTTGTAGGGGGGCTTAGCCCCCAGCCCCCCTAGCGCCGCCACTGATACAATATAATACAATACAAACAATACAATATAATACAATGCTGCACAATACAGCATTATACAATGCAGCATAATACAAAATAGCACAATACAGCATTATACAAAACAATACAACACAATACAACACAATGAAATACAACGAAATACACAAAAATAAGCAATACAACCCACACAACAGCAATGCAACACAACACGACCCAACTGTATTATGGGGTTGACCTTCCTCCATAGTAACTGTTCAGAAGTGCATACGAGGCCATGCGACAAATCATCGCTGGCCCTAAGCAAATGCGAGCCAAGGACTTGCTCAACGGTCCCAACGGCTACAACCGTCTCTCAATGAAAGAACCTCCAACGGTGTCACCCGTATACTCCCACGTAACAGGTCGACTGCTCTAACCAGAATAATGGCCACCGCGCCCATATAGTTTCTATACCAAACGCGAATTTGGTCTGAGACGTTTGGGGAATGTGCGTGCACCACATTAAGCCACAGGGCAGCGCAATTATATCGCATTGTATCTTACGATGTCTACCCTTCATGCGACGGACATGATTCCTGCATGGTCTCGCGAGCAAGGACTGCTTTAGACAAAGCTCGAGCTTTTGCCTTCATTGGTCCTGCACTTTTGAATCAACTCTCTCCTACGACACGTTCTTTGTCTAATAAGCTACCCATGCAGTACAATTATACTGCCGTGCTAAGCAAAAAGACAGTAACTCAAAAAAGTTGATTCCGCGTAAAATGACAAAGTAGAAATCGGCTTAATCCAACCAGAAATAATACTTCAATCTTTCTGAATTTTTGCAAACAGTCATATCTAAACTTGTGAATTTAGGAAATAATCTCGTTTTTAGTGAAATTTGAGTAAAAATTGTATAAAAATGAGTTACTGTCTTTTTGCTTAGTATCGAAGCATTGAATATCGGCTTGCTGCTAAGCAAGAAAGCAGTAACTCTTCATTATAGTGCTGCAGACTGGTGAGAAAATGTTCACTTTGCATAAAATTTGGTAAATACCACGAACAAGTCATAAGAAAAAGACTAGTCAATAGGACCATCACAGATTTGCAATCTGGCGCCAATGGCAGCCATTTTTCAAAATGGCCGACCAATCTACATATTTTTAAAGATCTTAGCTTCTATTTCTCTTAGAATCGTCATCTTGGTGCCTAATCATACAAGATTCCAATGGAGCCATCTAAAACTTCATACGGACTCAGTGGCGGCCATTTTTCAAAATGGCCGATCAAAATAGTTTTTTTCAATATCTCAGCATTCACTTCACTTCACTCAAAATCGTAAACTTGGTGCCTAAGCATACATTCGTAGGGGCAAAGACTCCATTGGGCCATCTAAAACTTTCTATGGCCTCAGTGGCGGCCATTTTTCAAAATGGCCGACCAAGATGTTTTTTCAATATCTCAGCATTTAATTAACTTATAATCGTAATTTTGGTGCCTAAACATACATTTTTAGGGGCAATGATTCCAATGGGGCTATTTAAAACTTCCCATGTCATCAATGGCGGCCATTTTCCAAAATGGCAGAGCATTCTGACTTTTAAAAAAATTTATTAGCATTCAATTCTCTGAAAATCGTCATCTTGGTGTCTAAATATCGAAATGTAGGGGCAAGGGCTGCAATAGGGTCAATGTTGATTTTCACCATGGCTCCAACGTTGGCCAATTTCAAAATGGCCGACCAAAATACCAAATTATCAATATAGGAACTTTCACTCTACTTAGAATCGTCATATTCGTGTTTAAACATACATATTAAGGGGTAAGTATTCCAAAGCCACAGGAACTCTTAAATTGTGGTGAAAGATTGCGTAAACGTGGAGTGAATTCCTATCTTTGGGTCGGCCATTTTGTAAAATGGCTGCCATTGAAACGATGGGGAAATTTGCGAAGGACCCATTGCTGGAATGGATCCATTGCCCTAAAAGGCATATGTTTATAAACCAATATGATGATTATAAGAGAATTTGAAGCTAAGATAGTAATATATTCCTATTTTGGTCGCCATGTAGGAAAATGGCAGCCATTGACACTATGGGGAACTTTGCTGTAGCCCTATTGGAATCTTTGCTCTTAAATGCGTGTGCTTCGACAATAAGATGACGATCCCAAGTGAACTGAAAGCCGAGATATCGACAAATACTTCCTTTTAGGTCCGCCATTTTGGAAAATGGCCGTCATTAAGGTTATAGTTAATATTTGATGGCTCCATTGCAATCCTTGACCCTTAATGTGTGTGTTTTGACACCAAGATAACAATTCCAAGTGAACTGAAAGCCGAGATACTGACAATTCCATCTTTTTTGGTCGGCCATTTTGGAAAATGGCCGCTATTGAGGCCATGAGAAAATTTGGGATGGTTCCATTGGAATCCTTGACCATAGATGTGTTTGTTTTAACACCAAGATATGGATTCTAAGTGAATTGGAAGCTGAGATATTGAAATATCTGTACGTCGATCGGCCAACAAAATACATGGGATACTAAGCAAGAAGACAGTAACTCAAGTTACTGCGTTTTTGCTTAGCACCATGATACCTAAATTGAGTTACTGTTAATTTCGTTTCCGTTTTTTCCCATGTTCCGGTACAGATACCATTTCCTCGCTCATATAATTATGTGATAGAATATGTTGTCAGGATGGGAAAACAAGTGCTAACTCAAAAACGGAAAAAATTGAGTTACTGTCTTTTTGCTTAGCACGGCAGAATAGTACATCTTTTCGCCAACTCCGTCACTGGTCGCACTCTGCCAGCGCCAGTCCCAAGCCTGGATAAAGGAGGAGGGTGTCGCTAATGGTCTTTAATTGTTACCACACAGTGACGTTAAACTGCAAATAACACCACTACATCTTTAGGCTGTATTAAAACTATACTTTCATTTTCTCTGTGTTTGTTCGCACTGGGAGCGCCTCTGATTGGTGTGCACTGTGAGAGGCGCTATATAAATTAATTCTACAGATACAATACGATGCAGTTATTTATGAAGTCCCTTTCGAAGAATGGCTTTTATCAGGTTAACTGGTAAACTGGAAAGCACCAAGCAAACCTTTGCCTGTCATATGAACCTAGTTTGTGTTGATTCGTGCAGTTTGTGATATATCGAGACGAGACCTATATCTGTAGCTGCAGCACTACAACATACCTGTGCTCGGTGTTATACCGTATACCTGTTAGCATTGGCACTTGCTACACTGGATAACCCGTGAAACGCCTATCCGCCGTGTTTTCGTGGCGTTGTCATGGTGTTTATCGCAGCTACGAGGCAGACAGATGTTCAGGTGCGGTGGTCGATGATAGCAGACGTGAAATGATTACCGCGAAGTCTTTCTCAAAACAGATTCCATTTCAATAGCTAAGGAGGCGGAATAGATTAGGTGGAGGGGAACGGAGTGGGAGTGCGAAAAGGTGGAAGAGGAGATGGTGGATATAGGAGGTTTGGAAAGGATTTAGGGCAAGTCATAGCATAAGCATCGGGTGTGAAAAGGTGGGAGAAGTGGGTCTGGAGAGAGCAGAGGAGAGGAGAGGAGAAGAGAGGAGGAGAGGAAATACCGTAGTAGAGAATAAATAATGGAGAATATAATTGAATATAGATCTGATAGAATAGAACCGAATGGATTAGAATGGAACAAAATAGAAAAAGGAGGAATGCAATAGAATAAAAGAGATCAGAATAGAATAAAGTAGAATCGACAAGAATAGAATAGAATAAAGGAGATTAGAATAGAATAAAGTAGAATCGGCAAGAATAGAATAGGACAGAGGAGAATCATATTGAGAATTATAGAATAGAATAGGACCAAATAGAAGGGAGGATAATTATACGGAGAGGTGAAAAGTAGTGGAGAAGAGAAGACAGGAGAGAAGCGAAGAGGGAGGAGAAGAGAATCGAGGAGAAGACAGGAAATAAAGCGAGGAGAGGAGAAAGATTAGGAAAGTTAGGATTAGATCCGATATAAGATGGTTACACTCTGTATCTCCTATCCCAGTTTCCATTGCTCCGACTCACTGCTTAGGACTTGCGTAAATAAACACGCGCGACGGACGTTAGGCAGCCGGTAGCCGTTCTTTCTGCAACACCAGACTTTCTCAACTGGGATGTTCATTGCTGCTTACAGCACCATCTGGCGGCCGAGAGAAGCCAATCCTGGTATAAACAAATGAGGGAAGGGATGACTATGCCGCCCTCTGACGGTCGATCGCCAAACCAACCGGTCGAAGACAGGTACTACAACACAACGAACAGCTATGGTAAGACAAACATCCTCACGTGGCAGCGGTTAAAAAAGGCACTAGATAAATAAATATAATCAGAAAAGGATGACTGTTTACCATCGTAAGTGACCCCAGAAATGCTGTGGTCGGTTGCAATGCGAAGCTGAAGTTATGATACTTTCGAGTTGCAAAAATAATAAGAATTCAATTTTCGCGAGTGTAATTTATTGAGAGCCACTGTTAGACCCATAACTTTGTTCAGTATTGATGTACGCGCCAGTAAGCCATTTAACTTCAGGTCTATTAATTAAGTTATGTCAGTATTGTTAGTGACCCAGTGACGATATTCTTATGCATATGCAATTGTGCACTGAGCGTGGGTGTGTGTATGTGTGTGTGTGTTTGTGAGTGTGTGTGTGTGCGTTTGCGTGTGTGCATTTATGTACATGTGCAATTGCACCGCTGTGACATAATTACTCTTACCCAGATTTGCAAGCGGGTGTGTGTGTGATTTGTGTGTATGTGTGGTTTGCGTGTGTGTCTGTGTGTGTGTTTGTGTATATGTGATTTGTGTGTATGTGTGTGATTTGTGTGTGTCTGTGTGTGATTTGTGTGTGTCTGTGTGTGATTTGTGTGTGTCTGTGTGTGATTTGCGTGTGTGTGTGTGTGTGTGTAACACTGTGTATTCAAGTACATGTGCAATTGACTGGCTGTGTCACAATTACTCTTACCCAGATGTGTATGCATGTGTGTCTACGTGTGTGTGTGTGTGTGTGTATTGTTGAGTGTGTTTATCATTGTTTGTATGTGCACTTGTTATAGCGCCCCTTCAAGCTCTCTTTACTCAGAGGCGCTCCCGAATGCAGAGCGGACACTGCATCGGAGTTTCACGCCGAAGCGCTGAGCAATTGCAAGTGAAGGACTTGCCCATTGCCCAAAGTCCTTGTGTGTGTGTGTGTGTGTGTGTGTGTATGTGTGGTTTGTGTGTGTGCGTGTGTGTGTTTGTGTGTGATCTGTGTGTGTTTGAAACTGCGTGTGAAACCGAAGAAACGCATAATAATTACATTGTACTTCCTAGAAACCTCTCGTCGACTTCTAACTTACATTGAATTAAAAATAGCAATCAATTCTTACACACGTTAATAATAATATACATATTAATCACAAATTACTTTGTTTCGTGCGCAGATATTTCCCTGGGTCGGTTCGACTGCCAGCTGTGTGGCGAGATGGTTCCCGGTTGGTCACCTTCGTTGGAACACGACACGCTCCACAGCCACATGAGTCCCGTTCTCAGCTCCTTTCAGAACAGTCACCAGGTGGCCGCGGGTCTCATCGGAACGAACGGACGACGCAGCGTCCGATTCAGACCGGAAATGGATCCGAATACCGGAAGCGGGTTCCGACCGATCCGCCACGACGCCTGCTCCCCACCCGCCTCCTTCGCCCGGCACCAGGGGTCGTCGCCTCTGAGGCCACAGGTCCACAAAACGATGTCCGGGGGACCCTAGGAGGTGGCAGCCGCGAGACCTTACCCACATTCGCTGCCTTGATCTAATTAAGCGATTGACCTGAATTAACATCGTTGACCCAGATCCAGAGCCTATCAAATTTGATGCGGTTGACCTAATTTTTTTTGCTGACCCAGATATGTTTTGTCGTGATCCTAAGTAGCCTATTATGTGGCTGATCTGAACTGTCCTCATTAAAGCAGATCTCATCTGACACGACCCAGTTAAAACTTCTGGCTTGAAATTTACCCACTAACCATGGTAGGCCTAATTATAAATCGCATGGCGCAGTTGAAAAATGCTGACCTGAATGGGTTAATTCGAATTAACCGTGTTCTGAGACGCGGTGGTGTAGTGGTGAATTCGTTGCCTTGGAGCCAGAGAGTTCCAGGGAATCGGAGTTTCACGTTTCGGCGCGAAACTTTGATTCAGTGTCCGCGCTGTAGGCCTTGTCGGGAGCGCATCAGCGTAGTGAAATTGAAGAGGTGCCATAGGAAAAGCGAGAAATAGGTCTAAATAAATATAACCTGCAGCAATTTAAATAACATAGCGTTATGAATAATATTATTCACGCCAATCCTGATGCGGTCCTATTCAAAGAACTGGATACCTCGAATTGACTCAGATCCATTTCAGAACCCATTTTAGTAAGATTAGCTGAATAAGTCATTAGCCTGACCTATTTAGACCGACCTACTTATCTTCACCTTTTTAACCTGACCTATTTAGCATGGCCTATTTAGACTGACCGTTTACTGAGACTTGCGTCAGCGGCGCCCGCAGGATTTTTTTCTTGTACGCACAGAAATTTTCCTGATGACCTTTTTTTAGTCATCAGCAAAAAATTTCCCAAAAAACATACCTTTTCCGTCCGCCGAAAAAAACTGATGACCTTTTTTTAGTCGTCAGCCAAAATTTTTCCAAAAACATACCTTTTCCATCCGCCAAAAAAACTCATGACCTTTTTTTTAGTCATCGCGCTGTACGCACTTACGTACGTGCGTACGTCTGCGGGCGCCGCTGACTTGCGTGATTAAAATGACTCGACCTAATAAAAAAAACATTCGATGGATGGATAATCTTGCTCAACGTAAAATATTTATAGGCTAAATGTTCAAACGAATGATCTTAAAGCTCGCAATGACGAAAAATCACCTCGAAATTTGTGAATGATGACCTGACCTATTTATGCAATTTTACAGGAAAAGTGACGAGCATTGACCTGATCCATATAATTATGTGATTTCTCCCAAAAGTTGACGATCTATTTAAACGGTTCGGCTTAAAGGACTTTAATAGAGACCTGAACCATGTGGAGGGCCTACATGCAGGTGACCCGAAAGACGTTTCCACTTATCAGACAATACCTCCTCTAGTTCCATCTGCATTCGGGTGGTGGGGTGGGGGGAATTCAGCTTTTTAAAAGTATATCGTTAACACTTTCAATATAAAATGCATGAGAAAACCTATTAAATTTTTCTGAGGATGTCTGGGGATGTGACTGAGCACTGCTGATCAGAACTACAGACAAAAACGCAAACCAATGGCTTCAACCACCAGTAAGCCACTGTACCACGACAAAGATGATCAATAGCCTCTTCTACCCAGGCTTGGGACTGGCAATACAGTGGCCAAGGTACACGATCAGTCAAACTGAGAAAGTAACGGACGTCTAGCTTTCTTATTTTGTGGATGACCGTAATAATTATTAATTAATAATAATATTATTACTCTTATTACTCGACTATCGCCATTTTAAAGCTGTGAATTTGCTTGCCGTTCTGTCGCCCAGCGGGCAGTCTAATAAGTCTATGTTTATATATTCTCCGGGTTTTGAAGTCTTTACATGCTGGCGACATACAGCGCCGAATTTCTGCAACTAACGGTGGCGATATCCCGTGTCACGTTTTGCAGTTAATCAGAACGATGCATTAGCGGCCGCACATAATGGTATGAGAGGGGCATTTGTCTCTCCTAAAAATTGACATCTGTTTTTGTCTACTACTTTTTCGTTTTCAGTCAATTTCCTGAGCAATGTCCAGAGCGAGACAACTCGAATTTAGGCCACTTAGTGGCTACAAGTGTTCTCAAGCGTTCTAAATGTTCTAAGCAGGCTACTCTAAAACCAAAGCAAGCAAAATTATCTAGTAGGAATAGCCTAAACATACCTGTTAATGTAAATGTTCGAAACATAGCAGATGGAAGTTAATTTGAAGAAAAAAAACCCCAGAAATACACGCGGAAGTGTCTTTTTCACTTTTGTTCATGGGAGGGAAATACGATTAATACGAAGGATATTCTATTTTGTGATACCGGCAGCGAGTGATGCTCGAGTTAGGATAATGGCAGATTTTGACACTAATTATTTCCAATCACTAGGAACTTGTACATGTAAGTAACCATCTGAAGAACCATAATTGCAAGCCGAGAACTCGAACTAATCAACTTCCGGTCGTTTAGAACCGACGATAGGTGTCGACAGCATGTAAAGATGTCCAAACCATTGAATTTTTTTCCGTTATTTTGCGATCAGATTCACTGTGGCGACAGAATGTCTCTGTGTATATGTGTTCGCTTCTGTTCAATTTCGATGGATTAATTATTTGTGATTTGTTGTTTTATGTGTTGCTGTTGTTTCTACTGAAGAACGTTTGATTTTTATGCAAGAGAGAGAGACACCGAGTAAAACGAGAATCTTGCAATTGTTTTGTTATAACTTTAATGTGTAAACATTATGCTGCAGACCCAGTTTCAACGCGTGAGTCTGTAACGCCGTTTTTGTATGACCATGATCACAGGTCCCATGCAATTCAAATTCAGGTCGCAATAACACAGGAAATGAGACATACCTTTGTTAGATTGTCCCCTTATTTTGTTATATTGCAGCTCTCGTATGGCATAAGAAACTGTCTACTTTCTGTTTAACTAAAATTATATAGTTATATACTGTCTTTTCGAAAAGACGACCAGAGTACTGTAGGTTGTCCTCCTGCTTTCTTCGTGTTTGGGACTGCGGGCACACGTACACTATTAACCAGAGGAAGTAAAGTGGACTGCTTAAAAGGAGATCTTGTGACCACTATTATCCGTTTATATGGAGCCTATTTTGCTGCGTGGACACCAAAATGACGCCCATGATGCTTCATCGATGTATGATTTCTGAAACAACGTTTCAAAAGATACTCATAGCACAGTAATAAATCGGAAAAGGGTGTCTAAATGAAGTTTCACAGTCTCACTAATATTCAATCTCCTAACAATAATAAAGTAGTTCATCCGAGACTTTCCATGACTCTCACACACCGTGTCAAAAAGTATCTAACATAGATTTTAAAACAGTTACTCCGCATCAATTGCTCCAGACAGCTAATTTAAAAAGTCACATAAAAGGCAATTATTTAAAAAAATTAATTATAAATACAATTAATCACAAATACAACTAGGCCTAGAATTATAACTATTACATCAGTCGCCAATTCTGTTTCAAAATCATTCTTTTAATATAATTTGTCTTTTTATCCTCCATTCAATGACATCCTGGGTAACATCTACTGTTTTCACACTTCAATGCATTAATCATCCACAACATTTAAAAAATTATGAATCCAAATTATAACTGTAGGACTCTGTTCAACTGTTTATATGACTAGCATGGTAGATGATAAATTTCGTTAATTTGCTAAAGCACACATGAGTGTAGGGCTGTAGGCCTATACATGCAACATAATTATTTAAATCCCTCTTTCAACATGCTCAAGATAGTCATAAGTTATCCCATTGAAAAACAGAAATAAAGCTGTGCACCGCATTATATAACAGCCAAACAATAAATAACTGAAGGTAAAAAGTAACAAAATGGATACTCAGCATCCAATACGCAATATTTTTATTTAAATGAAATCACATTCCTATAAAATATAATATAACATATTTAAAAATGTAGTAATATCGAAAAGAAATTGCGACATAAGTATTAGAGAACCAATATGTTTACTTACAAATATTTCAGGCACAAAAGTCTTGAAGCAGTATGTGCATCATCATATTAAAAAATGATCATTTACACCACAGACAAAATTTAGTTTTAAAGTATTAATAAAATATTTTTAGGTTTTATTAGAAAGGCTTTAGAGGACAAGGTGATAAAAAGAGGCAACATACATTAATATATACTTTTTTTAATTAAAATTGGATTTAAAGGTGTTTAAGTAATCAACTTACAATAATTATTATTTAAGCGTCACTACTACGTGCATCCGTTGGTTAGTGGTTAAATTCCAGGGACTGACACCACCGATGAAGTGAAAGCAGCGACTGAGTTTTAGCTCATTTAGTATTTGAAGTTTAACTACACTGTGTGGTAACAAAGAGCATTAGCATCTCCCCCCTCCTTTATCGAAACTTGGGACTGGCTTTGGCGGAGTGCAACCGGTGGCGGATTTAGATCATTTAGTCAAAGATTAATATTATTATTAAACGCGTCTTTTAAACTTTGCAACGAAAAAACTTTGCAGTTACCCTATATAGTACCCCATTAAACGCGGTTTATCTATAGACAAAAAGAAGATACTGTGTGCGCGCGCGTGTGTGTGTGTGTTTGACGGGATGCATTTTCACAGGTTTTTTTAGCTTTTCACTCCAGACCTTCATTACTGTGTCGGTGGGAGCACGGGATACCCGGTGGACGGGTTGGCGAATCATTACACCAAGGGGACTAGGGTGTTGAGGGGCGAGAGTCCTTTCCATCCCGTTGCCATAGTATCACGTTGCAGCTAGACTGCTATAATAGTGCTACAGGGGCCACCTCGACCCACCCAACCCACACCTCGCCCCGCAGGGGCCGGATGGACGCAGGGTATTGTTGGGGCGTGGGGGAGAAAAGCAATTTTCCTCTAAACGCAAATATTACGAGAGTTTAGGAGGTCGGAGTGTGATGAGCTTGGGAGTTGGGTGCGATGGAGTGGGGTGAGGTGGGAGCGGGTGGTTGGGTAGCCGGCGGTTGTGGCGGGTTCGAGTGGGCCAAAAGCGAAATTTATCGGGAAATGCAGTATACCCCACAGAGGCCGAGGCAAAGTGGGCCAGCAGGTTATAGGGGTCGGTGGGTCAGTGGGATGGCGAAAATAAGTGGGGTAGGAGTAGTGCGGCGATATGGGATGAAGTGAAGTGAGGTGGGGACGTAAGGAAATGAATGAATGAATGAATGAATGAATGAAGGTATTGGCCGGGATGGATGGATCCGATTTGACCAGGGTCTATGACAACAGAGGCCGTTACCCTTGACATAAATTGGTCATATCCCAAAATTTGCCCCAATTTCTGCCTACATGCGTGATGTTCTGCACTGGTTTCCAGTCTCGCAGCGCATCTCGTACTGTGTAACAGGATAGCAGCACTTGTTTTGCGGTCCTTAATTGGTAGTGCTCCTTCCTACTTATCTGATCTCTGTCTCTGTTGTAGCCTCCCGTAGAACTTTGCGCTCTTCGGCCAATGGGGAGCTGCTGGTCCCTCGAACCCGCTCTGCTACCAGACAGCGTCGAGCCTTCTTGGTTGTTGGCCCGTCCACATGGAATGGGCTCCCACTTGCACTACGCTTACTACCTCGGAATAATTTGCCTGCCTTCTACAAGTTGCTCAAGACCTATCTTTTTAGCTGTGGCTGGACTGGGAGCGCCTCTGAGTAGGCTTCTTGAAGGGGCGCTATATAAGTTTTCGGAATCAATGAATGAATGAATGAAAATTTGCTCGGCTTACGACAGCACTTGAGAGCTTTTTTGAATCCTACTTATCTGTCTATTCTATCTGTCTTAAATATATTTAATCCTAAATATATAACATCGTGAGAGACCGTTTTAAAGGTGTTTTACGACATCGTTGCGTCATGTAGTGCTCCACGACAACTTGGTTTAATAAATTGGTTTACTTCGACGGTCATCGACTTTACGTTACAATATAATTGTATCTGTAATAATCTCACATTGTATCTTTGTAATCATATAATTACTTTGACATTACAGTATTCAACGTCGCAATTCTTTCGACGAATTGAATTGGCCAGGATGGTCATGCATGAATCGCTATGGCTCAGTGGCCATAACATCCGTATATATATATATATATATATATATATATATATATATATATATATATATATATATATATATATATATATATATATATATATATATATATATATATATTACGTACAAAAAGTTGTATTTTCATAACCCACTGTTGCACCTCACACATTTTATGGACCCACCCCATCTGTCCGCACAACTATGAGTCTATGCATTTCAAACCATCCATTTACAAACGTTAATTATAAAGTCGCCTAAAAGACATTTATTTTGCCGCAGCGACTAGCTATTATGATCAACACCGAATATATGACTGCCCGTGGATTTTAATTTACCATGTAAAAAATGTCATCGGAAGATCATAGGATACAACAGAGTCATAAATAGCCTAACGTGGACGTCAGTAGTAATTTATTGCGTATGTACACAATTTTTTGAGACACCTCTTGCCATACGCACCAATGCGCAAAATCGTCTACATAAGATCCCCTCCCCTCCTTGTATGGTAAAATTTAGATGGGTCCTGATATTGTTATAGAATTTGATCCGAAATTTGTTATATATTGCCTCAGACGATAATATATCAAAAAGGCACGAGCTAAAAATTCTGTACCCAACTTTTATATATAAGGACGGTTGACACAATTTCAAAGGTGTCGGTAACAGAGAGATCAGTTTCCTACGCAAAATTTTAGCGCGTTGCTGTTGTTGTCGTCATGACCACAAAACCGAGAATGGCGGTGGTAGTTGGGTGGTGGTTGGTGGTGGAGGTTTTGCTGGGTGATGGTGGTGGGCTATAGAGATGTTGGTTGTTACTATATGGTATTGATGGTAATTGGTTGGTGGTGGAGGCGGTGTTGGGTGATGGTGGTGGGCTAGAGAAGTGCTGGTTGTTGCTATGGTATTGATGGTAGTGGGGTGGCGGTGTTGCTTGTTTTTGGTGGTGGTGGTGGGATTTTGCACAATATAAATTATTATTAGTCGCAGTGATGGGGGTGATGAGGTGGTGGTGGTGGTGGTGGTGGTACTACTCATTGTTGTTTTGATGGTCGTGGTTGTCGTGATGGTCGTGGTGGTGTTGATACCAAGGGAACACAGGTTGGATTATATCTGTACTCTCTCGTCATAATACAGAATTTGCACAGTTATTTCCGACAAATTTGGGTTTACTGCTTCTAGACTAGTGTACTAGTGTACTGGACTTTTCGTAGGATTTTTCAAGGATTTTACGCTTCCAACTTCCCACCGACAAGCGACGAATGCCTTCTCCTACACGCATCCTTGAGCCTCGACGATTAGTCGGACGGGCGTCGTCTACCACCTACCAGAAACTCTGATCAACCACGCCATCTATAGCTGTCTACGGAAATCCGATGGTTAACTCTACGTGTTTGCGAGGGCTCGCCACGGGTGACTCTTTCAGCTTACTGTGTTTTGTTTTGCATCTTGGTGTTATTTTTCCCTCGCTATGACTCTTAACATCGTTTCGGCTAGTTAGTGCAAAGAGC
Source organism: Lumbricus terrestris (assembly GCA_949752735.1). Taxonomy (NCBI): domain Eukaryota; kingdom Metazoa; phylum Annelida; class Clitellata; order Crassiclitellata; family Lumbricidae; genus Lumbricus; species Lumbricus terrestris. The sequence continues at coordinate 41,101,669 of OX457047.1, forward strand.
GCCTCTGAGTAGCTTCTTGAAAAGGCGCTGTATAAATTATCAGAATGAATGAATGGATGGATGGATGAATGAATGAATGGATGAATGAATGTGCTCCACCAAGAAATGGATTCATGTTAAAGTGATTATAAATCTCGTGGAAGTCCCAGCTGCAACCCTATGGATCAAGGTACAACATTAAATTTTTCTAGCAGACGATTTTTTGCCATCATGAGCATTGAGCATTGAAGATATTAAATTCATTGAACGGCTGAAGAGGAAAAGAATGACAAACATGAAACGCTGCAATCGACGTTGAGATAATCGTCAATTATATAACCTACTGTAAATTTGATCGATTTTCTTTAGCGCCCCGATGATGACCAGTGTACCTCTGCCACAGCTTCCTATTTGAAAATGCGTCTCACAGTTACCCCGTGTACGAACCTTGCTAGACCGAGATTTAAATCTCTTAAATAAACCACCTTCAGGAAGCTAACAGCGTGAATTGTGACTGCTTATTAACGACACTGCCATATCAAAGATGATTAGCGTCGCCCTCCTCCTTTTTCCAAGCTTGGGACTGGCACTGGCAGAGTGCAACCAGTGGCGGAGTTCCGCACGCTCTCTTTCGTAGTGGCTCGTGAGACGCGGCCAACGCTGTTACCGCTGTAGCTGTCTGACTCACGCTGTGGTAGAGCTTTCAAATAATTACACACCTCTTTTAAACATTCAAATTTTTCTATAAAGTTTGATATGGTCATCGGTTGTGCAATCAGACTGTGTGTTGCTCGGTGGAAAAAGAATCAATCTGCCAAAGAATTCCTAATCGATTATTGGCGACTAATTTACTAAGTAAAGAGTTGAGTGGGCGATCTGACGAATGTAAAAGATATCGGAAAGTTCAAATTTAAGAGTAATATTTATTTAGATTGACAAGATATAATTATTCGATGCATAGAATTATAACTACGACGTTGTATCACCGACTAGCAAATCCTCCGCTAACGGTCATCCAATGGGTGTAGCATTATTGCAGAGAATAAATTGTATAGAAATATTTCAGCACAATTCTACAGAAATTCGAATAATAATAATAAAATGTGGAAATGCAATTCACAGCGCAGCATCCTTATTTGCGCTCCATCTTACCTGCCCAATCTATCTCGCCTATACTCCCTGACGCTGAAGCGCTTAGGGTTCTTCGCTCTGCCATGAAGGGGCAACTCCTAAAGTTCCACGGGCTCGTTTAGCTATACGGAGACAACGCCGAACTTTCTCGCTTGCACTGTTACTGTAAGTAGGTTTCTTAAAGAGGAGCTATATAAATCCATTGAATACATGAATGAATTACACATTCATCCTTGATATAGAATTGTACCTGAAGTCAGTTTAGGCAAAAGAACGACTTAAGTCATCAACCACAACAAAGAAAATGTGCTGAGCTTTCTTGGTTGTTGGGCCGTCCGTTTTAGACTAGGAGTAATAGATAGATAGAGAGTAGACCTACGAAATGGGTTCGCTCTTGCTAATTTTCTTTAAAATCGACATTAAATTCAATTAGAATCTTAATAGCAGAGTTGTCACCTTGTTTGCCATGTCTTAAAATAGTGTGTTGCGCTACACGTTTCGGACCATGAAGAAGGAGATGTCGAACAATTGCAAATTTTTTAGATGTGGATATGGCGAAACATGGAAAGAGTCAGGTGGGTGGAAGGCAGACAAAATGAAGAGATCCTGCAAATGGTGAACGAAAAGTCGCTGATATAAATAATGAGAAACTGGGCTCTTACGTTGGCTATCCATCCACAGTGGAAGAGACCTCGCGGGAGACCGCGAGATACTTGGATGTCCTATGTCTCGAGGAAACAGCGGAAACAGATATCACTGAGGCCATAGGCTTGGTTGAGAACCATAATCGGTGGAGAAGAATTGTTGGCATACATGCCGATTGAATAAATGAACGAATGGACGAACGAACGAATGATATTTGGACTTTGTTGGGAAAATAGTTAACTTGTGTGTCGTCCCCCAGGAAAGAGTTTAGGCTTATACATGAACATACGGTAATGGAACATACGCATATAAATGTGTGCCCAGCAGATTTATATATTGCGACGCTCAACTCCATTTCTAAGGTGTTTACGGGGAAACTTGTCTACAAGGAACAATTTATGGTGTGTTGGTGTAGTCGTCATTGCCATCATCAACATGATGATGATGACGATAATGATGAAGATAATGATAATGACGATGAATCATCATCATCACCATGATAGTCATCATCATTGTCGTCGTCATCGTCACCTTCCTATGGCTGTCGTCACCTATAATAGTATACAAGGATTCTGCAAATGAACTGTTGGCCTCAAAGAAAAAGAAATTATTGCTTGACTAATTAAAAGAGAGGAAAGAAGCAGACGCCGTGGTAATAGCCATCAACGTAAATTGAAAACTGCATGCGGTTAGCATTAATATAGGCCTACTCAATTTTATATTATGGTGTGCAATGTGCAATGTGCGTAGACTCTACCCTGTTCATACTTGCAGAATTAGATCCTTCGCCACAGTTTCTCATTTGAACACACGAGTCACACAATGTAAGGTTCCTGTGTAAGAACCATGATAGCTTGAGATTTCAATCTCTGAAACAGGCCATCTTCGGGAAGCGAATCGCGGTCGGCACGCTCTCTTTCATAGGAATTCGTGCATGAGACGCGGCCAACGCCTTTGCCGGTGTAGCTAGCTGGGCTACGTTATGGTTGAAAGTTCTCTGAAATGGTTGAACACCTCTTTAACGCATTAAAATGTTTTATACATTCCTGGAGCCGTGACTCTCTTACAATTTTCTGCGGATTAGGCTGTGCATATTATCCACTTTCGAATATCTAGTTGCATGTTTTTAAGTCGTCAACGCGGCAATTTAAATATATAATTATAATAATTTTGCCAATTTTGTTTGTGTCAAACAAGTTTGAAACTAGTTAGGCATTAGTTGCGGCGCGCCTAATTGGGCAAATCTGTGAATATGGCAATGTCTCAAACTACATGCTTGAGGTACTTCACTGACTCCCTATTCGCCAGCGTATTGAGTTCAGGGTAGCTGCATTGGTATGGCGATGTTGTCAGGGCTTCGCTCCAATTTACCTCCGAGAGCTTTGCAGCTTTACATTGGGTATCCAAGGACGTCGTCAGCTACGCTCTGCTGATAAGGAAGTCCTCTTAGTTCCCTTTGCTCGTACTAGTACCATGAAGAATCGAGCTTTTTCTGTGGTTGGACCAATGGTCTGGAATGGCCTTCCTTTTGAGCTAAGCCTACATCCTGGGACTCTACCAGGATCCTTCCTTACTAAACTCGAAACTGTTCTTTTTGGGCGCGCTGGAGTCGGGAGCGCCTCTGAGTAGTTTTTTTTATTGAAGAAGCGCAATATAAATGTCCGAATGAATTAATGAATGAATTAGTTTGATCATTATACCTAGGAATTGCTTTGATTTCAATGGGTTCTATTACCTGTTTACGATGTAGGTCTATAGCTCTTAATAAACAATTACCTTTTATTAGGCGACAATTATAGGCAATTACGGCTGGGTTCTGCGAGGATGGTTTCATTTTTTGCCGTTCCCCATGATTCTAGACTGATTACACATAATTATAGAAAAGCGATATCTATAGAAAGGAAAACCATTTGCATATTGCTTTCTCTGCACCAGCCATGCGTCTATTGTTTCTAACAACTCTATTGTTCAACTGATAGGATTCTATGCATGCGTCACTGACGTTTCTCGCTGTATACAGTGTTAGTGAGTTTCGGAATGAGTGACAACACGCTGGACTTGTGAGATCAGAATTGCAGGACTTGCAGGACTAAAATAGAATGTTATAGAATGTCTGAAAAGAAGCAATAGATTCAACACAGGTCACAGTAATAGACAAAGCATACTATCTGGATTGGTATAGTGTCAAACAGTGATAAAATAATCTGAATTGGATGACGATGTGGATGAAGGTTTTATGCGCTGCATGGATGATGTTGCCTGTGCAGACGCAGTGATGATGGATGATTTTTTTAGCCCAAAATTATGGCATGATACGCTCATCGTATTATAATAACGCAATACCCGCTACATCAAAGTGGATCTGTTTAATCACGGTTGCGGTTGTAATTAATCGCAAATCACACGCAGCTATCACATAATCACCAGATAAAGCGTTTTAAAGGTGTCTTACAAGTGCATGATAGTATAATAGTTCAACGACATCTTGATGTTACAGGGTATTTGACGTCGACTTTACGCTGCTCGAAAAACCGCTGAATAAAATACAGCAATTGTATATTTTGGCCATTTAGGAAGCGTTTCACTCTTATAATTGCAATTAGATACTATTTGTGGGGCGCGGTGGTGTAGGGGGTACGTTTGTCACCTTGCAGCAGGAGGGTTGCAGGTTCGAATCTACCTGAGGTTCCCTCGTAGAGGACCTTGGGCAAGTCATTCACTCGCAATTGCTCAGCGTTTTGGCGTGAAACTTCGATTTCGTATCCGCGCTGTAGTCGGGAGCGCTTGAGAGTAGCAATCCTGAAGGGGTTCTATAAAAGACTTGGTGCACATACAAACATAATATGTCTAGTGCTAATTGCCTTTGCTGTTTCCACGATTACAGTTCGTCTATAATATACTTGAACACACAGCAATATTTTCAGTGATAAAACCCTTCTTGTGCCAGTTTCTTTCGAAGACCTAAATAGTTTCATTTATATTTTAAAATATTTTTATATATTATAGTTTCATTTACATTTAAGGATCTTTTGATAATACTTTTATTTATATCTATATCTATAAGAAAGGATGTACATGTATTTGTCAGTTATGCACGCTCACACTTTGCAACTACTGACCTGAAACGTTGCATTTAGATAAACGTTCACCCAGATCATCCAAGTAAGATATTTTCAGCTCTTTAGCCACTTGAACTTTCAAAATATAGACATTTTAAATTTCGCCATGTTAATTTTGCTATCGCTGAAGTATACGACGCCATTTGTAATCTTTTGCAATAACAAATGCACGTTGCTTTTGACGTTCGTCAAAGCTTAGCATGAAACTCAAACGCTCTCACGCTCTTAGTGCAACAAGCCTGGGAAAAGATAAATTCCGTATATATGCCAGGGAGTATATATACTAACTAAGAGGAGCGGCGCCCCATGTCACATGAGCTTAACGAGTAAAACTACCATTTATAAACCCCAAATGGGCGCCGAAGCCGCCCCGCAGGGACGTGTGGACCTGGTTTTGGGGACGAAAAATCTAAATTTCCCGTGCAACGCCGAGTACTCCATTATTCACTTTAAATTTCGCTGTGTTAATGTATGCGCTATATTGACGCCGTATTTTAATTGTTTTTCAGTAGCGGTCATGCAAGGAGTATAATTTATTATACAATTTATTCCGGGCAACGCCGGGTACCCAAGCTAGTTTAAAGATAAGAAATTTCGATTTATTCGATCGACATTCGAACAAAAACTTCATATATCGCCATTGGTCAACATTTTAAAGGTGTCTAACAAGTGCATTGCATCATCGACTGTTCAACGACATCTGAATTGTGACCATCTGACAATACGCCGATTTCAAGGCAGAAATAATGTTTAGTTAGATGTTGCTTGATCACGCTGTTCATAATAATGGAGATTAGCGAAAGATTTAACTTACGCTGATAAACACTGTTGAAAATCACTTCGATTATTCGAAGCTGCCTACACGTAGAGAAGTTCATAAGATGCTAAGCAGCTAAGCTAATATAGTAGAGTCTGGAAGACAGTGCGAGCAGGGATGCCACTCCTAGCTTTTCCCACCTAGATCTAGGTATTTTCGTTCTTGTCTAGGTTTCTAGGTTTTTTCAGTCAGGATCTAGCCTTTTTTTCTCACGGCGGTTTTTTCGACTTTTTACATACAAATTTGTCTTTTCAAACTGAAAATGCACAAAAGACGTGAAAAAAATCTAAAATTTTTTGAATTTGGACCAAAAATTGTTAAATTTGGGAGCGAAAGACTAAAAAAGAAGGTCATCTGAAATTTTTCGGGCAGGAAAAGAGAGCAAATTTTAGTCATCGGACGACTTAAAAAAAGGTCGTCAGAAATTTCAAGCCGGAAAATTGGGAAAACCATGTATTTTACAGGAAAATCGTCAATCTAGCCTTTTCTAGCCTTTTTTCTGACCGGATCTGACCTTTTTTCAAAATCCAGAGTGGCATCCCTGAGTGCGAGAGAAACGATACCCGTAGCCTTGTTTGACTGCTTTCAGTTAATTTTGGGAAGGAGTAAATCTCACGGATTCTAACGAGGTCCAAGAATCACGTTTTGGATCGGCGACGACATCCTCATTATTAATATAAAACACTGTAGCGACACTGTGCTGTATCGTGGGTCCCTCAATGTGGAATCACCTTCCCTCTGGAATTCGTGGCAGGATTCTGGAATGCAACTCACCTGCATCTTTTCGCTGCTTGAAGATCGTTCTCTTTTCACGGGTCTGTCACGCTGAGAGCGCTTCTGAATAGTTCTGCTGTGAGAAGCGCTTTAAAAATCCCATCTTAGATTAGATTTGAATATAACATAGCCTAGATGATTTGAATCACCCTCCTTTATTTTACACGTTGGGACTGGAACTGACAGAGAACGTAACGTGGATGAGTTAGGTTATGTGTAAAGACCGTCATGACCTTCTTGCACCACGGTCTCGGATTGCTACAGTCCAGCATCGTACCTTTGCTTCTGTCGGCCCTTTGCTGTGTAATGGCCTCCATAGTCCCTACTATAATATTATTCGTAGCCTATACTCAGATCCCTACTATATTATTCGTACTCAGATCCTATCTGGAAGTACTACTGTTTCTGCGCTTTTCTTTAAAAGTTTTATTTTCTCAGGGGATCTTCGCACTGGAAGCGCCTCTGGTTAGGTTGTTCCCTAAATCCAAAAGCAGTATTAGTATTGTGTTAACGTACATGCATCGGACTTTTGTTAGCGATTACACAGCGTAATGATTTTACTAATAATCAGGTTGTAGTCCTTCTTATAGTTTTTTTTATGTCGCAACTTGAAGGTGTCGGAAACAGTCATTCACTTGTTGATAATAATTATTACGCCATGTGTTTTAGATAAGTGGAGTTGTCATCAAATTATTATTCTGTTTTGTTAGCTTTCATTCCTCCTTACCCACCATTTTCAGACTCTCCTCCATGCCAATTACAATCCTCCCTCTTCTCCTTCTCCTCCCCTCCTCCTTCTCCTCCTCCTACTTCTCCTCCTACTTCTCCTCCTCCGCCTTCTCCTCCTCCTGCTCCTGCTCCTACTCCTTCATCTCTTCCTCCTTCTTCTCCTCTTCATTCTCCTCCTCCTCTTCCTTCTCCTAATTTCCTCCTCAGCCTTCTCCTCCGCCATCTCCTCGCCATCATTATGTGGAGAGCGCCCCTATGCAATGACGATTACTCCATGTTCATCGATATACTGTGGATGTCACGAAAACCTCATCTTTAATAATCCTAGTATCCTTTTAATATATCATGGCATAATTGACCATCGTAGTTTATTTAATGTCGTCGCGTTTTTAAAATCTTAGCATACATGTATAGTGGACCAGTGGGTATATTGTCTTAATGTCTTAATATTCTACAAATATCCAATCTTGCAGTATATAATTATCTTGGTCTTTCTTTGCCCATTTCCGCAAGCTTTTGAAAACCATTCTATTTGATCTTGGTTTGGTGCTTTCAGCTCGTGAACACCTCTGAAGAGTTTCTCTGAAAGAGGCGCTATATAAATTCATGATTACGATTACGATTGCAGCATCGTAATAATCTACGGTGCTATTCTGTAGAACGATATGCAGGGATCGAGTCCACCGCTGTAATGACGTCAGACACGTATGTCATTTTTGAAAGTCGCTCGGTTGATACACCGCTGAGACATCCCAAAGACAGGAATATTTAAAGAATTTGCAACGACAGTTATATATAAAAATGTTTAAGCCCATTTTTCAGGTGTTTTAAAAGAGATTTGATTCTAACGACAATTTCAGGTTTATTGTTGAAGACGTCAACATGCATCACCATCTCATAATCGTAATCAAATTATATATTGTTGTTGTTCTCTTATTATTATTTTTATACTATTATTATCATTATTATTATTGTTACTATTATAATCGTTCTTAGCAACCCTCTTTGATAACGACCATATAAGGGCTGTGCCTCATTTTATGACACACTGGTAGGGAGGTCACCGGAGTCGAGTTGGATTCCAGAAGCCCCCAAGGTTCGGAGTGCTTTGCAGCCTGCTATTATTGCCATTGTATTGCAGGCTGCATAGATGATTTGCATCACCATCCTTCATTTTATTCGCTGGGACTAGTACTGAACGGTTTATGGCAAATTGTTAATTGGATGGATGACTCTGTGGTTTAACGAGAGCTTATGATAACAGAGGCCGTTGCCGTCGACAAAAAACTGTTTGTCGTATTACAGCTCATTAAAAAAATTGTTGGTTGTTGTTCCGCAGTTTATAGTCATCTTCTGACAACAAAGGCCGTTGACGACAATATAAAATAAGAATACAGAGCAATAAAAACGTATAGCATTCGAAGGGTATAAGATAATAATTAATTTTGTGTATTGATCTCACTTATAACTTTTTGACATGACAAGTTGAAGGTGTCGAAAACAGTCATTCATTTGTTGATAATTCTGCCATGTGTTTTAGAAAAGTTGAATTTTCTTCAAATTACTATTCTGCTCCGCTAACTTTCGTTTCCCCTTACCCACCGATTTCAGCCAGATCAGCCCTCTGCTCCTACTCCTCTTCCTCTTTCTCTTTCTCCTCCTCCTCTTCCTCTTCCTCCTCTTCCTCATCTTCTTCCTCCTCCTTCTCCTCCTCGTCCTCCACTTCCACCTCCTCGCCATCATGAGCACCTCTGAAGAGTTTCACTTAAAGAGGCGCTATATAAATTCGTGATTACGATCACGATTGCAATATCGTAATAATCCACGGTGTTTTTCTGTAGATCGATTTGTATGGATCGAATCCAACGCTGTAATGACGTCATATTATTTGTATGATAGTTATTTGAAAAGCGTAAAGTTCGTACATGGCAGAAGCGAATTTTATTCATCCAAGAAGTTGCTACGACATTTATATCAAAAATGTTTGATCCAATTTTTAAGGTGTTTTAGGGAAGATTTTATTCTAACGATAATTTCAGGCTTATTCTTTTAGTGCAGCAGTGCTTCCCAGCCTTCCCTGAAATTAAAGTTAGCAACACCTGAAAGAATCGCTACTTCAAAATTCACGAGTCTAGAATTGCAAAGATCTGGTGACTAGATGACACTCATCAGCAGCAACATCAACAAGAGAGACATATAGGAAACGTTTGCGGTCGTGCATTAAAATAGTGGAATAGATAACTGTTTAAAGGTGTCGGAAACAACTGTCTAGGTGGTGTTATTTGTAGTTTAACGTCACTGTGTGGTAACAAAGACCATTAGCGACGCCCTCCTTCTTTATCCAGGCTTGGGACTAGCACTGGCAGAGTGCAACCAGTGGCGGAGTTAAACTGTTTTGTTCTATTATTCAACAGTTTAACGACATCATATAACTGCAAAGGTTGTTGATGTCTTCAAAGTTTTCAATGTATTTCAGTTCATTTTCGTTTAACTATTCAGCAGTTTCTGTTTGTATTTTTCTTTCTTTCTTCTTTCTTTTTTCTTTTCTATTCTTCTGGAATTTGTTTGACCACCTTTCATGACGGCAATGTTCACAAAATGGCTGTTGTCGAACCTCTATTATACATGCCTCATTATTTATTATTTAACATCCCGGTATACTGCATATTCAAGATTAAGCACACATAATTATGTATTAACTCTAAACATGTATTAATTGTTTTATGCTCACCTAATGTTAATACTTAAAGAATTTGTGATTGCTTAATTAAGGGGTGAATAATACCTGCAGACTGCAGTGACATAAGTCTCAGTGCACTGTAAAACTGAAACATTCAAAAAGTAACTCCATAATTTATATATCTGCACATCACATTTACTTTCCTTATTTTTTCCGTTGTGTTGCAAATACATGTAGCTAACAGATATTCCAAGGCCACGAAATTGCTTTATCGTGCAGAGTAGAGAAACATAACGTGTTTCTGAAGGCCATCTGGCGAATAGTCAGAGAACTAAAGGGCAATTAATTATTACTCTGATAGCGTCGTAACTTACCAGCCGTTTCATGTCTAACTATCGTAGCTTACTATCTGGCTTCTGGTTTCTAGCTGCTCACTTCGAGTGGATCGTCTATAAAATTTAATATAGTCTCATTAAATTCATTATGTGCATTTGTATAGCGCCTCTTCAAGGGGGCTATTCAGAAGCGCTCTCAACTCCAGCGTTTTTAAGATGGGCGAGGAATGAGAATGAATATGGAATGGTTTCGTTTTGTGTCCACTGAGAACAGCGCTGGGCATGTCATGTGATGTTAGTTCATTCCTTTTTAAATGAAAGAGATGTGCCATCTATCAAACGCGCTTATCGTCGCCCTCCCTTTCTTTTCGGTTTGTGACTGGCACTTCCAGGTAACCTGGGAATGAACGATTGAAAATGGTCAACCAAGAAGATCTAACATATTATTATAGCTTAAAGAAATAATTATGTGCAGATAATTTTATGTATGTTACAGTAGCCTAAGCATGTGATTGTGTATGCATAATCTATGCATGCATATATTTTGTATTGAGAAAACAGACTATTTTCTGTAAGCATTATCCAGGCAGGTATACTGTCTTGTGAATGCTGTATTTCTTTTGCATTTACTTCTTTTGACTTGTTACTGTGCTGCCATCATTTGGTGAATAAAAGATTGACATGTAACGCGTAACTGCAGAGTTAATACCACAGAAAAACATCGAAGAACCATGAGTTATAGGCAGTGTTTAACCGAGGCATATCTAGTGGGAAAGTTTAACCACCCATGCAGAGATGACTTCCTCAAAAAATGTGACTATATGATAATAATAATAATAATCGCAGTTTGTGGCTGCAATGGTCGTTGACTTCTTTCAATAGCTGTAATTATGTCAAATATTAAAATTTCAATTCATAAGTCATCAGTAATGATATTCTTTACAGTCACATTTTCCTAAATTATTCGATGTGGTAGCGATACGCATTGAGCGTGAAATACCATAAATGTCTATACCGTTTGTAACACGATTTAAAGGTGTCTAATTAGGCCGATCTATTATTGTTACTATTATCGGTTACAAGTGTTTATGTAACTCAAAGTTAGTGCGATCTTTAAATTGCTAATCTTTTGAATATCCAACTAATATTCTTTCTCCTTCTTCTACTCTTCCTCCCTCGTCCTCCCCCTCCTCCCTCCTTCTCCGCGGTGTTGGCCCCTCCTGCGAAAATATCTGCTGAAATGGGTCACGGGTGATGCATGCCACTGATGAGGCACACATGCTGTGATCCCGTCCTTTCTTCGTCAAAACGCTCAATCAACCATGCAGTTTTGTTAGCAAACCTATCTTTATTGTCAGTGATTGTTTGTAATTGTAGTCGCAGTTACAAATTCTATTTCTCTAGCGCCGCAGTTATATTTACAAAATTCAGCTGATCGCGCACAACATCAAGTCGATATATCATCAAGTATATTCAAGTAGTCTGTCCATAATTATCTCCGTTTTGCTCGTAACTATACAATGCTACTCTTCTATCAAAGTCATCGCATGATAGAAAACTGTTTTACAGCTTAACCATCGTTGTCTACTTGCAAGGGCGGATCCAGGAATTTTCGAAGGGGGGGCCAAAAATTTTTTGGGCTGGGGTCGGAAATTTTTTCGTTGATCTTTCGCCGAAAAATCTGATGAACTTTTTTAGTCGTTTTTGGCCGAAACCAGAGTTTAATTTAGCCCCCACCTCTGGGGTAATTGAGGTTTTCGGAGGGGTAGATAATTGACCGTCTGAAGACAATCATGAGGCGCGCAGCGCCGAGAGTGGTAGGGGAGGGGTGTGGGGAGGGGATATGCCCCTCCCCACCAGAAACTTTTTGAATTTTCACATTGCAATGGTAGCATTTTAAGCTGTTATCTTAACAAATTAGCTGTACTTTTCAGTGCTTGTAAGAGTGCCATAAGGTCTCAATAAATATAGACTTTACTTAAAAACTTCTTTCCCGAAAACTAGATGTTCTTTTTTAAGTAATCCGCCGGAAATCTTCAAAAAGGGTGTTCAATTTAGAATCCCAAAACACTGATGAAATTTTTTGGTCATCCGTGCGAAATCTTAAAAAAGGTGTTTAATTTTTCGTCTAAAAAGAGTGATGACTTTTTAGTCTTCCATGCGAAATTTTCCAAAAAGGTGTTTAATTTCGCATCCCAAAAAACTGATGACTTGTTGTAGTCATCCCTGCGAAATCTTAAAAAAGGTGTTTAATTTTTCGTCTAAAAAGAGTGATGACTTTTTAGTCTCCCGTGCGAAATTTTCAAAAAAGGTGTTCAATTTAGAATTAAAAAAACTGATGACTTGTTGTAGTCATCCCTGCGAAATCTTAAAAAAGGTGTTTAATTTTTCGTCTGAAAGGAGTGATGACTTTTTAGTCTCCCGTGCGAAAGTTTCAAAAAAGGTGTTCAATTTGGCATCCCAAAAAACGGATGACTTTTGTAGTCATCCGTGCGAAATCTTAAAAAAGGTGTTAAATTTTACGCCTAAAAAGAGCGATGACTTTTTAGTCTTCCGTGCGAAATTTTCAAAAAAAGGTGTTCAATTTAGCATCCCAAAAACTGATGACTTTTTAAGACTAGAATAAATAAAATACTTCCCACTACTGAATGAAATATAGTAAGATATAAATAAAAACAAGGAGTAAACATGTGTTATCATTCACCGCATTTTCTTGCACATATAGAGTATAGACTAAACTCAAAACTTAACTTGTTTCGCCCTGAAATTTTTTTGGCATCTGCAAAAAATAAATTACATCCCAAACACTCGGTACGTGAGTTTTTGGCGCCGCCGTTTTGGCGCCGCCGTTTTGGCGCCGCCATTGCGCAATAACATTTGCGTTTTGCAGTCTATTTCCGGTTCAGTGTATACGACGCGTGAAACAAATTGACGAAATCCTTGCTGAAATAGAAAGTGAATGTACGGCTTGTTGTTGCGTTAATTGAAGCTGGATCGATGAAAATATTCCTGGTTTAATTGGAGCTGGATTTATTAAGCGAACGCATGAGAAATGGAAGATATGATCAAGAAAAGAACGCTTGAGATTTGTAAGCTCGATGAAGAGTCTTTTAAATGCGAAAAAGCGGCGGGAGTTCCGACGAATGCTTGAACAATTGAAGCTGAAAGGAGATTTTGTTGCCGGTGAAATAGAAGCTGGATTTTTTAAACAAATGCTTTATTTAATAACAAATTATAAGACATGTGAGGTAGCAGATTAATAAAGTACAAGCGATCAAAGCAGAGGATGTCACATCGAATGATTGAAAAAAAACAGGCCCACCAAAGAGAGAAAGTCCCGCTAAGACTGGGCCTATTTAGCTTAGTATAGAAATAAGAACTTTAAGATGACATAAGATTTTAGCACGATAGATCGAGGAAATACAGACTTTAGTGACAACAATGAATATGGTGTATTAAAGACAAAAGCGACAGTTCTTTTAAAAAGTCCATTGTTTTGAAATATACATCATTGCAATTATAATAAAAAGGTGTGCAACTGCAAATGTGCGCCAACACTAAAGAAGGTGTGCAATTGCCAATTTTTGCCAACCCTAAAGAAGGTGTGCAATTGCCAATTTCTGCCAACACTAAAGAAGGTGTGCAAATGCCAATTTTTGCAAACACTTAAAAAGGTGTGTAATTGCCAATTTTTTAGAAACCTAAACAAATCCATTGGTTCGAATTGTTCATTATTGCAATTGTAATATAAAGGTGTCCCACTGCAAATGTGTGCCAACAGTAAAGAAGGTGTGCAATTGCCAATTTCTGCCAACACTAAAAAAGGTGTGTAATTGCCAATTTTTTAGAAACCTAAACAAATCCATTGGTTCGAATTGTTCATTATTGCAATTGTAATATAAAGGTGTGCAAGTAAAATAATGATGCTTTAAAGCACACTGCTGTTGTACAAAAAAGTTGTGCAATTGCACACCTTCTTTAGTGTTGGCACACATTTGCAGTGGGACACCTTTTTATTATAATTGCAATAATGAACAATTCGAACCAATGGATTTGTTTAGGTTTCGCAAAAATTGGCAATTACACACCTTCTTTAGTGTTGGCAAAAATTGGCAATTGCACACCTTCTTTAGTGTTGGCAAAAATTGGCCATAGCACACCTTCTTTAGTGTTGGCAAAAATTGGCAATTGCACACCTTCTTTAGTGTTGGCACACATTTGCAGTGGGACACCTTCTTTAGTGTTGGCAAAAATTGGCAATTGCACACCTTCTTTAGTGTTGGCAAAAATTGGCCATAGCACACCTTCTTTAGTGTTGGCAAAAATTATCAATTGCACACCTTCTTTAGTGTTGGCACACATTTGCAGTGGGACACCTTTTTATTATAATTGCAATAATGAACAATTCGAACCAATGGTAAATTACTTCTAAAGGGAGGACAATGATATTTTGGCTAGTTTTAACTGTACGTAAGTGCTTCTACAAATGCACAAATTCGATTACAAATGCACATTTTGTTTATAGCTGCACGTTAAAAAAGCCCTGCCGGGTACCCGGCTAATGTTCTAATATAGCGGCAGTTTTCTGATTTTATTGAATGCCAGATACGATTGCAACAATTATTATTCAAAAGCTTAACTACATGTACATCATGTGACCACATTGACTATACTCACTGCCATACCATATAACAATTAAGGAAGTTATATTACATTGCGACAAAAAATACTTAACATCAGATTTTTGAACACAGACAAACATACTTTTGCTTAAATCGGAGTTGGATTGTTCATCAATGCAGCACCAGTTTAAGGAAGAACATTTTCAGCAATCCAGCTCCAATGAAATTTAATCGTGGTATTACCTAATACGAATAAAAACACGCTTTGACCCTTTCAGATCAAGTGAGGAGTGTACGTCGAACATACATTCTGAGCTATTTCGGGCATAACTTTTGAACGGCGTGGAATATCATCACAAAATTTAACTCAAAATGTGCGTAAATGAACCGCCTAAAATTACCTACAATTTGATAATTTTTATACTTTAGAATGAGGGAGAAAAAAATTCCGGCGCCAAAACGTCCGGCGCCAAAACGGCGGCGCCAAAACGGCGGCGCCAAAACGTCCGGCGCCAAAACGGCGGCGCCAAAACGTCCTGCTTCGCGAATAACATACATTCCATGCCATAAATCATAGTTGGATACTGTTGAAAGATTGTTTCATTCCGATGCTTTATATAAAGACAATGCAATTGCGTGAGAGACTTAGATTGGATTTTAATTACATTTACACAGTATTTTTATTATAGGTTTTAATTACATTTATACATTAATTCTCCTGTGCATGACTGACACCCTGAATTTTTTTTGGCCACCATGGATGGGGGGGGCCACGTCCCATGGTGATTTGAAATGGGGGGGGCCATGGCCGGATTGGCCCCCCCCTGGATCCCCCCCCTGTCTACTTGTAAACAAATTCGGTGATTAATTCTAACGGTAAACGTAAAATCACGTTTCTAAAGTTCTACATGAAAGCTAGGTGCAGGTTAATAGCTTAGTAACGAGTGCTGCGTCACGTAAGAGTTGGGTTGTCGAGAAATTCCAATGGATCTCCGAGCCAAGGCAGACACAGAGACAAACACAGAGAGATTGAGACAGACACAGAGAGACCGAGACAGACAGACAGACAGAGACAGAAAGTGAACACGACAGACAGACAAAGGAGTTCGCAGACAAAGGAATCCTCTACCGGTTATTATTTACTTTCTCTGCTGACTCCTTCACTGTCAGCTTCGTTCATCAACAACATTTTCACCAGCTTATTATATTGATAATTCGACTCAAAGTAACCTGAGTAACTTAGTAGTTCATCCAGAGTTACTTTCCAATCTCATCGAAATTTTCATTAACCAAAGTGAACCAATCTCACCCGAATTGAACATTCACCCAAATGAACCAATTTCACCCAAAGTGAACCCATCTCACCCGAATTGAACATTCACCTAAATGAACCAATTTCACCCAAAGTGAACCCATTTCACCCGAAGCACATTTTAGCAAACAGTGAACCTATTTAACCCAAAGTCTCAGCCGTTGACTATAGTTCCATCGATCGTATCGTTTTTTCGATTTCCAAACTTCTAAACCGCCACTAAAGAGTTATGCGAAGGGCACCGGCTTATTTGCGAGCGCTGGTCGACGCGCACTACATCAGTTATAGCTAACTCGTTCAATTGCATTTCTAAGGTTTTTCAATTGCAAATCCATCAAAAGTAAGAGTGGCCAATCCGTTCAAATTACCACAGCCATCGTCCTCATCAATATTATAACTGAGAAAAATCGTGTCGACGCCGCTATCAATCACAATTTTCTGCCGTTAATTCTTCTAATTCGTCTCCAAAAGTCGGAGGCGACTGTCAAGTCCATTCGCATCTTCTACGACAGTAGTCTCTACGCTCGTAAAGCGAGACTGTAGACTCGGGTCCGTCGTCTACGGGCGCTCTGTCATTGGTCCCAAGTGGACTGAGACTGAGTCGGTTCCAATTGGTGCGGTCCATTCGTTCTCGTCTGTGAAAATAAAAACAGAACTCAGAGTCAGTCAGTGTTCTCGATAGAATATTCACTGCAGCCGTTGAACGGTTGCAGTAGAATATATTATGGCAATTTAAATGAAAGCCATTTTATTTTTATTGCTTTTTTGACTGTCGCTTGTTGTTCCCCTTTTTACGTGTGTCCACAAAAATACAAATTATAGGAATTCATACATGTACCTGATGCAAATGCATAAATAAGTTGCATTTACACAAATGCATACATGTACTTTTGAACGCGTGCATACATATATCATCGTGTCTTAATCTGTTATTAGTTTCAAATTAAATTAAATTAAATTAATTATTAGTACAAAAGTGGCAGTACCAGCAGTAGTGGTAGTAGTAGCAACTATAGTATTCACAGTAATGTAGTAGTAGCAGAAGTGATCGAAAGCGGCCATGACTTCTAATACCAATTATTTATACATGTACGTGGCAAAATTGCAATCAAGTAAGCATAATGCTTACTTGACTGTAATTATTGATTGATTAGCTTTACGCCCCAGGGCCGTAAAGCCAATGAATCCGCCTACGGGCAGAGAACCATCATCATCAAGCATAATGCTGCCACATGCAGTGGCGGCGCGAGGGGGAGTAGAGGGGGTCTAAGACCCCTATAAAAGCTAAGCCCCCCAAAAAAGGCCATCCGGGGTTTTTACAAATATTTTCAACCGGGTGACCTAAAAAGGTCCTCAGAAATTTTGGCGAATGAAAATAGAAAATTTCCTCCGGGAGGCTTCAGCCCACCTCCCCCCAAAAAACTGAAATCCTGGCGTCGCCACTGGCCACATGTGCACTAACCGTGTTGGCGATCGGTTTGTCTGGTTGTTGCAGACGTTCTTGTGGGATGATGTAGTCAACTATTAGACGACACTTGTTCTGGTGAGTGGAGGGGCAGAGGGTGTGACGACGGGGGTGCGGGCGATGGGGGTCGTCAGGGCGGAGGCGGCGCTGTAGTCGATCTCGTCATCGGCGGGGGCAACGTCCGGAGGAGGAGCGAACTGACGAGACTTGAATCGGATGAACTCTGCGAACGTTTGCTATATATATACATTGGACAGACAGACATACAGATAGACAGACTGACCGGCAATCGACATGGCAGAAAGACTCAACGAAAAGAACGGCAACCTTGATATAGTGTGTGCGCGTGTGTGTGTACGTGTGTGTCTGTGTGTCTGTGTGCTTGTATGCGCGCGTTGTTGCATGTTTATGTGTGCATTTGCGCACAAGTCAATAAAATAACATAATTATCATGAGCTTAAATAATTAAATATAGATATTTGTGCACATGTAAGTGAAGGGAGAGAGAGACTCAGATACAGAGATACAGAGATAGGCAGACACATAGAAAGAGATGGAGAGAGAGAGACAGAGGGTGAAAGAGAGCGACAGTGAGTGAGAGTGAGAGTGAGAATGAGTGAGACAGAGACAGAGACAAACAGAGACAGAGACAGTGACAGAGAGTGAGACAGAGAGTGAGGCAGAGAGTGAGAGTGAGAGAGATATATAGACAGACAGATAGAGAGGCAGACAGACAAAGACAGGATGAAGATACGAAGGTGTTGAATATCTGAGCTGGGTAACAAAGACTCCGTATAATATAACAATACCTTGTGCTTCTTGGCTTCCGATTGTGACTTGCAGATGAACTCAACGAGAGAGACGACCATCGATAGACCAAGTCCACTGATGAGAATGTAGAAGATTCCAGCAACGTTGCTCAGAGTCAGAGCGCTCTGCGTTGAGCCACCGCCCTGTCATAATGTAATACACAGGAAGAGATTCAATGCAAATACAGAACGCCCATGCAAATGTATGGGCGGAGACTTCGGTGGGGCAGTGGATGGCCCCCAGTATTTGTTAAGGGAAAACCGTCACACCACCACAAACTCACATGCTCATCGCTCATATCCCCCCCAACATCGAAGAAATATTCAATATTCATAAATAGCATGGTGAATCTCTACAGTGTTAGGATACATTGGTATATTCTGCTAAAATAGAAGTCAAGACTAAGAAAGGTCGTCAGCTTTTTTCACGCCGAAGCGCTGAGCAATTGCAAGTGAAGGACTTGCCCAAGGTCCCTACGAGGCGGTTTGAGGTGGATTCGAACCTGCAACCTTACGGCTGCAAGGCGACGAACATACCCATTACCCCGCCACGCCCCATTAGTTATGTAAAAGTTCTTCAATAGTGACCGTTTAAGGTAACTGAGTTTGAACCGTGCAAGTCAGAGAAGTAAAATATCTTAAACGGTCAACTAACGAAGATATTAATAATCGTAATTGAAATCGTAATCTCCAAGCTTCTAATGTGCCACTCGAAAGGAAGGTGCGGGGCACCAGCTTAGTCACAATCGCAGCGTTGAGTCAAAAGAGCTGTCCGTAGGAGTAGTTCAAAGGAATAGACCGTAGGAGTATAGTCAAAAGGAATAGTCCGCAGGAGTAGTCCAAAGGAATAGTCCGTAGGGGTAGTCCAAAGGAATAGTCCGTAGGAGTAGAGGAGTAGTAAAAAGGAATAGACCGTAGGAGTAGTCCAAAGGAATAGTCCGCAGGAGTAGTCCAAAGAAATAGTCCGTAGGAGTAGTCCAAAGGAATAGTCCGTAGGAGTAGAGGAGTAGTAAAAAGGAATAGTCCGTAGGAGTAGTCAAATGGAAATGTCCGTAGGAGTAGTAAAAAGAAATAGTTCGTAGAAGTAGTCCAAAGGAATAGTCCATAGGAGTAGTCCAAAGGAGTAGTCCGTAGGAGTAGTCAAATGGAAAAGCCCGTAGGAGTAGTAAAAAGGAATTGTCCGTAGAAGTAGTCCAAAGGAATAGTTCGTAGAAGTAGTCAAATGGAAATGTCCGTAGGAGTAGTAAAAAGAAATAGTCCGTAGAAGTAGTCCAAAGGAATAGTCCGTAGGAGTAGTCCAAAGGAAAAGTCCATAGGAGTAGTCCAAAGGAATAATCCGTGGGAGTTGTCCAAAGGAATAGTCTGTAGGAGTAGTCCAAAGGAATAGTCCATAGGAGTAGTCCAAAGGAATAATCTATAGGAGTAGTCCAAAGGAAGAGTCCGTAGAAATAGTCCAAAGGAATAGTCCGTAGGAGTAGTCCAAAGGAATAGTCTGTAGGAGTAGTCCAAAGGAATAGTCCATAGGAGTAGTCCAAAGGAATAATCCATGGGAGTTGTCCAAAGGAATAGTCCGTAGGAGTAGTCCAAAGGAATAGTCCGTAGGAGTAGTCCAAAGGAATAGTCCGTAGGAGTAGTCCAAAGGAATAGTCCGTAGGAGTAGTCCAAAGGAAGTCCGGGTCCGGTTGCCGTAAGAAACAGAGAATTTACAGTAT
Organism: Lumbricus terrestris; assembly: GCA_949752735.1. Classification (NCBI taxonomy): domain Eukaryota; kingdom Metazoa; phylum Annelida; class Clitellata; order Crassiclitellata; family Lumbricidae; genus Lumbricus; species Lumbricus terrestris. The sequence goes on from OX457047.1 coordinate 41,121,798, forward strand.
GACAGCCTTGTGTGAGAGCAAAGATAATTAGCATCACCCTCCCACTCCATGCAGACTTCTGACTGGCACTGCCTTACTCCGCGAGGATTCAGCCCCCAAAACTGAAATCCTAGGCGCCGCCACTGATAAGGATGAGAGAGAGCTGATATTTTTTCTTCACGTCGGTACAATTATATTCCGGGGAACCAAATTGCGTTCATCATGGCGAAATAGAGTCGTATTCAATTACAGCGCAAAGTACAGTGCATTTTATAATGCAAATATCGCACTTTAAAAAGGTGTCTAATTATTTTAAACAGATTATAAGAAATGAATATTCTTTAAATGACCAATTGCAATCCATATTTTCGCGGATATAGACATGGTGCAATAAAGGTACATAATTAATCTATGTAGTCAATCAAAAGTCAAATGTTTTAAAATAGCACATTGTGATCGCAAATTCAATGTTATTATATTCTTCAAATAGCAAACTATTTATACTGAACTTTGGTGCACAAGACATGGCATTTAAATTAAGCTAAATATCATCATCATTCATCATCATTGCCGACGACGAGACCTTTAAATGGCGTCTCCACACTACTTCGTCCTTGATGATATCCATGGCATTCCTCATATTCATGCATCTTTCCTCTAAATATTCTCTTATGTTGTCCAGGTTTTCCTCTGGCGACCCCTGCTTCTCCCTCCCTCCACATTGCCGTGCAGGGCAGCAGCTGGTAGTCTCCTATCGTCCATACTTGAAACATGTCCAAACCACTTGAGTCTTCTCTTCTTGATCTTGTCCACTATTGTTTCCTCTGCTCCCAGTTCCTCTCTGGTCTTCTCATTTCTGATCCTTTCCATTCTACTTCTGCCCAGCATTCTCCGCAACCGATTCCTTTCGTCCTCTTTGCGCAAACACCAGCAGTAGCGAAACAGTGCGGCTTAATTATTTTAAACAGACGAAAATAATTGTCTTTATGTTAATATCAAGAATTGACACGACATAAGAGTCACCGCCGAGTCTTATATATACCAGCAGAAATATTTTAGAAAGGTGTCTAATGCAATCAAATCTCCGTTGACTACACATCAGAACTTAATCAACGGTACAACAGACAGCACATTGTTTTCCTGCTATAACAAGGATGATTGCAAAGGTAAAATTGCACTTTTTCTGCACATGATCATGACGACGACGACGACGACGACGACGATGATGATGATGACGACGACCGGCCAAAGGCTCAATGCCAGCCATTCAGCTTTGCTCTTTTAGGTGTTAATGCTTACCTTGCCGTCAGCTTCAGCATTGCATTCTCCTTTGTCGAACCACCATTTCTTCTGTAGCTTCTGCAGTTCTCCTGTCTCCCTCAGTTGAAGCACAGCCAGACCAATGCCGTCTCTACAGACACAACAACACGATGACTGACGCAGACATGATTGGCTGATGATTGACTGACTCACTGACCCACTGTCTGACTGACTGACTGACTGACTGACTGACTGGCACACTGACAAACTGAATGGCTGACTGACTCACTGACTCATTGACTCACTCTCTCACTCACTTTATGGGGAATGTTAGACTGATTTTAATTATATCGAATATATTGACTAAGAATTGGTTGTAAATTATCGGCATCGATCAGCACTGATCATAGAAAGAAGAGAAGACACCTATTTTTGTGACTGCTATCTTTTGTCTTTTTTATAAATTTATTCCCACTAAATTACAAATGATGATAAATATACAGGGTGCGCCAAACAAAAGACCCCCCTAGGTTTTTTGCCAATGTTTTTACCAAAAGTAAGAATTTCGAAATGAAATTTTACAGGCTTATAGACAATTCATATTTACACATTATGACCAGATTTCATCAAAATATTTCAAACGGAACAAAAGTTACGTCACTTTTAGGGAGGCCACCCACCGTTTTTTGACGATTCAAAAACGTAACGCAACAAAAAGTAGGTTTTTGCCAATATTTTGGCCAAAAGTAAGAATTTCAAAATGAAATTTTTACAGGCTGATAGACAATTCATATTTACACATGATGACGGAAATTTCATCAAAATATTTAAAACAGAACAAAAGTTATATCACTTTTAGTGAGACCACCCTCGGTTTTTTGCATGATTCAAAAAGCGTCAAAAAAGGTGGGTGTTCTCACTAAAAGTGATATAACTTTTGTTCTGTTCGACATATTTTGATGAAATGTCGGTCAGCATGTGTAAATATGAATTGTCTATCAGCCTGTAAAATTTCATTTTGAAATTCTTACTTTTGGCCAAAATATTGGCAAAAACCTACTTTTTGTTGCGTTACGTTTTTGAATCGTCAAAAAACGGTGGGTGGCCTCCCTAAAAGTGACGTAACTTTTGTTCCGTTTGAAATATTTTGATGAAATCTGGTCATAATGTGTAGATATGAATTGTCTATAAGCCTGTTAAATTTCATTTGGAAATTCTTACTTTTGGTAAAAATATTGGCAAAAAACCTAGGGGGGTCTTTTTTTTGGCGCACCCTGTAGGTCTATACACAAAGTAAAACTGCGCACATAACACTTTGAAACCCCTATGAAATATGTTTTTAACATTTCCTACTTTGCATTTTTCAAGGTCTTGCTAAAGATTCAACCGTGACCCTGGTAATCCCTGCTCCTCATTTTCTTTTCTCAAAACCCATTCTTCTCTCGTGTCCTTGCGCACTGGAAGCGCCTCTGAACGGCTCGCCCTAGTAGAGGCGCTTTATAAATGTTTTTATACAATGCAATACAATACAAAATATGATTATGTAACTGCGGTCACCCCATGATTTCGATTGCATCTGAAAAACTAGACATCTCACCTGAGATCGCTGCCGATCGGTGTGGCCACTCCATATCCCTTCGAGTCGAGATTATCTCCGACCTTCATCGTGTTGCACGGGTTCTTCTGGTTGTAGTACTCGTTCATCGTCGATTCGAGGATGAATGCGTACTTGCCCTTCGATTCCCTCACCTTCTTCACTCCCTCCTCAGTCGTCTCGACGAAAACGTTCGGCGTTGAACTCATGAAGCTCCACATCTTTTCGTACACACCGATCTTTGAAGTCTGCGTAGAACCAAGTTGTATCAAGCATCATGGATTAGTTTGTTTGTTTGTATGTGCACTTGTCATAGCGCCCCTCTACTCAGAGGCGCTCCCGACTGCAGAGCGGACACTGCATCGGAGTTTCACGCCGAAGCGCTGAGCAATTGCGAGTGAAGGACTTGCCCAAGGTCCTTACGCGGCGACTTGAGGTGGATTCGAACCCCGAACCTTCCGGCTTCAAGGCAACGACGCCACCACTACACCATCGCGCCCCGCAAAAATTTAGTAAAAATATAACTTCCAAATGATGCAGATATGGAATTTTGAAAAAGCTGTGAATCACAAAGGTTGATACCCCACCATCACCCCAAATTTTACCCACCTCACCCTATACCCACCCTTCCGCCACGCCCCACCCTTCCACCGCACCCCACCCTATAAAATGCTCAGCGTATGAAATATATTTTTTTAAATGTTTCAATTTGTGCACACTTCTGTGTGTATTATAATTTTGCATTGTACTGACACTTTGATAGATTCAATTCTAATGAAGGTCAATTAAATTTCATATATGAATATTAAAAAAAGATCTTGAAGTTGAAAGGGAGATCGCTAGGAATCAATGGTATTATGGGAATATTGGGGGATTGCGGTGACGCATTGGATGACAAACTGGCACGGAGATCAGCGGATCTGAGTTCGATTCCCGAAGCCCCAGTATAATATGAAGACGTGCTGTTATTAGCGCCGTGTATTGCAGACTGTTAGTATAGTGAAGATTGGTGTTAATTTAGATTGTTTTATAACTTGTACATGTAGAGCGCATTGCGCTTGTAGGCGTTTCATTAACTCTTTGGAGGCTAAATAATTTTTTAGGATTATGTTCTATAGGCTGAATATATTTCCATATATCCCATATATTTATATATTTATGTATTTGCATAATGCATATGTATATTTACATATGTATATATTAATGTGTGTGTGTGTATATATGTATATCTATGTATGTATATATAAATTTGCATATATATATACATAAAAATATGTATATATATACATATATATGTATATACATATATAAATGTTTATATCTGTATATACGTATATATATGTATATATATGCATGTATATATACATATATACATATATATGCATATATTACATATATATGTATATATATACATATCTATGCATGTATAATTGTATATGTATATCTATATACATATTAATGCACATGTATATATATGTATATATAAATATGCATATATGTACATATACATGTATATACTTATATATGCATATATATACACATAATATGTATGTATATAGACATGCATATATGTATATATATGCAAATTTATATATACATACATATATATACATATATGTATATATCTATATATTCATATGTATATATGTATATACAAAAGTATTCATTATATATGTATATATGTATACATATATTTGCATGTATATATGTATATATATACAAATATACATATATATAGTATGTGTGTATATATATACATACATATATACAACTGTTCATATATATATATACGCATATAATCATATATATACATATGCGTGTATATATATGCGTTTATATATGTGTATATATATGTATGGCAATGTTTGTATATGTATGTATACATGATATATAGTTATATTATGCATACACGTATAAATATATAGACATATACACATATTTATATATCCATAAATATATGTTATAGCCCATCCCTGTTGATGTCGACTTTTGTCGACAACCGCCCTCTACGCCTAGTGTCGACTTTTGTCGACAACCGCCTCGAAAGTGTTAAGGAAAAAATACTATTTTGTTTTTATTAAGCACAATATTAAATTGTTCATCTTTAAATGCGCCAGTCATGATTGTTGCCTCAATCACGTGCGTGTTATGCGCCTCAGAGACCTATGATCTCGTTGCACAGTTTTGGTGGATCCGAATTTCTCAACAGAATAACAGGGCTGCCATGTACTTGAGTGTTAGTTTGGGCGGGTTTGGGACGCAAAACTTAAATGTCCCGGGCAGCGCCGGCTACCCCAGCGTAGTACCAAGTCGTAAGCTTATAGACTGATATAGTAAAGCACTGCATTGTAGCATAATAATTATTCCATTGCAATAAAAAATCTGGTTGTTTGAAGACTAATGAATGCCATTAAAACTCAAACCGAAGAAACAAAAACTGGGTCAAGTAACATCGTTTTATGCGAATATCTAATTCTAGCTCTAATAAATTATAGGCCTACTCTTTGTGTAAAATATTGATTTTTATGCAGTTGGTGCGCATAGATGGAAGCTCATAATTTTATAATAATATTATGAACATAGGACGAGTAGGGACGTGTTCACTGTTCATGCATTATATAGCACGAGACACTACAGATTGCTCTGGATATAATTAAAAAACTCTTAGCAATTTTCTTAAATATTATATATTTTGAAGCTAAATTAAGGTGTTTTAAAGATGTCGAAAATGCCAATGGAGGAAGCATGCTTGAAATCATGCGCGGTACTGAAATCAGTGGCGGCGCCAGACACTTTTTGTAGCCAGGGCAGTCATACAAGCAGCCAGGGCAGAGGTCGAGTCGCGTGCTCGGTAGTACGGGCCGGCTTACATAGGTCTATAATTTGGCGCTACCGTGCTCGCCATAAATTACCATTGATGTTACAGCTGTTTTTTCCCACTTGATTTGTTTTTTCTGCCTTCGTCTGGGTTTCTGGTTTGTTTTGAGAACAAATCTGGTTTTATTAAAAAAAATAACTTGACCATTTTTATTTACAACGCATAAATATTCTGTGCACTGAGCAATTATACATTGTATTTATTGTGAAATTCAATGTAAACTGGTTGTACTACATAATTTGTTCCACGACTCATTAGACGAATATTTTATTAACTCTCTTCCAAAATATCTTAAATTCAACATAATTTGAATAAAGGGGGTCTAAATCCGCTGATATAAATAGTCCGGACTTGTCTGGGTTTTTCATAACGAAATCTGGGTTTATTTCTGAAACCTCACTGGCAACACTGTAAGCCACCCACCCTACACTTTTAGGGTTGGTTGGTCAGAGGATCAGATGGGCGAAGTCTTAAAACCGAGGACTTTTTGACATTTTGGAAAGCGAATCTTATAAATCTTATAGACTAATCTCAGTGACTTAGTGAAGCACTTTTTTGCAAATTTTCTTTCGAGTAGCATTTCGAAAGCAACAGGTTCAGCAAAGTTACTGAGTTGAGCATATAGGTCTAGGCTTGGTCAACTGCTTACGCAAATGCTTACGCTTCATTTGAAAAACGATAAAGCGACAGTTGGGCTTATGCTGTTAGTTATAAACGGTAATGTGGATAAACAGCCACAGAATTTTTGCCATAGGCCTACCAGAATCTTTGCCTTGCAAAGGCTGCCATAACTTTTGTGACGCCAGAATTTTGCCTTGCCAGAAATTTGTCTCTGCAAGAATTTTTTCCTATCAGAACATTTGCCAAAATTTTGACCTACAACAATTTCTGCCCTGCCAGAATTTTTCCTGCCAGAACTTTCCGTGCCAGAACAGTTGCCCTGCCAGAATTTTGCCCTGTCAGAACTTTTGCACTGCCAATATTTTTGCCATGCATGCCAATATTTTTGCCATGCCAGAGAGCGGACGGACGGACGTGAACAGCAAGAAACAATATGCCCGAACAAATTCTGGCAATGCAAATTTTCTGGCAGGGCAACGACCAGGGCAACAGCCAGGGCAAAGGCTTTTTTACCAGGGCATTTGCCCTGCCATGCCCTGGCGTAGCGCCGCCACTGACTGAAATATTGTTGCAATCGACTCTCAAAGGGAGAAGATAGCACTAAATGATCAGATTATATCCTCCCCCAACTTCGAAAAGTTTCTGAAAAATGGAAAGCAATAAAATTTAGACTTCGACAGAAGAGTCTCTGAGATTTAGAACAAACTCTGAAAATAATGAGAGACACTGAGAGTTCGAAGAGATTCTGAAGACTGAAAATCGGAGATTTCGAAAATTGAAAGACATTCTGGAAATTGAAAGAGATTCTCTAAACAGGATTATGAAATTTTGAAAAAGTTCTGAAAATTGGAAAAGATTCAATACAATATTTGAAAAGATATTGAAGCGTGGAAAAGATTCGGAAAATTGTAAAAGATTCGGAAGATTGGAAAAAGATTCTGAAAATCTAAACAGATTCGGAAAACTGGAAACTCGAAGGATTGTTGTATCCATGCAGGAACCTATTAATTGAACTGATAATATGTCTTTAATCGATACACCAGTGCAAAAGTAACGCTTCTGCGATCTAAACCATTTCCTCGGTGCAATTATTTCGCTGGCATGCATTCACACAAGTGGCCGCTCTTTCGATTACAAGGAGACAGAAAGACGGAAGGAAGGATGTTGCAAACGGACAATGCAGCGGACATTTGCAATGTCATGGAAGAAGGGTTGGATGGACTGATAGACAGACGCACGATTGGTCGGACAGAAGGACAGACGGATGGGTGGACAAATGGATATACAGAGAGAGTTGCGAGTGGGGTAACAGTGCATAGGTCATTGAAAAGATACATGAACGGACATAGAGACAGACAGACATACAGACAGACAGACAGACAGACATGCACAAAGACAGACAGACAAACACAAGCATGACGCAGTAGGACAGGCAGATGTATACGAATGGACTTGGCAAACATTTCCAAATGTTATTGCTGGAGATTAGAAGTTCTACGCTCGCGTGTGTCGTCTAAAGTTCCTCGTTGAGAATGATAAATGGTGATTGCTCTCTATTAGCGATTAATTCACTTAATTGATTGGAAAATCAAGGAAACGCCCGATCCACTGATTGCTGGTCATTAAAGTATGTTAATTGATTGACAGGTTCTCGATGATTAATTGGTTGATTGCTTGATTTAAATCTCAATCGTGCTTCTAATGTGCAACTCCAGTTGAGCGAATACATGGTTTATTGAAATTGGTCAAAGCTCTTCATTTAGATTTGACGATCGATTCTCAAAATTAATTGAAGAACATTGCTATGACTTATCCCTGAGGCATGAGTATGTTTAAGCATAAAATGACTGCTACAATATTCCGAGTAGACTAAGTATCTGTTGGGGACCTATTATAGAGAGGTTCTGTCGGAACCGTAATCGTAATCTTAATCTCCCAACTTCTGAAGCGCACTTCGATAGCCAAGCGCGGGGCACCAGCTTATTCACGAGTGCAGCGTCAAGTCAAAAGAGTTACCCGTAAGAATAGCCCGAAGATGGTCCAGACGAGTTGACCCGTTGATTCTGTTTCGACTCAGCAAGGAAAGGGAAAAGAAAGAAATCCTGTGCCACCCAAAACGTGCGAAATGTTTGAAAGAGTTAAGCAGAGAGTATGCCGTTAAACTTCCGTGCCGAAATTTTCATTAAACCAACAGTCTTTGTTGTTGCATTCTACTTGTAGGCTATCGTAGCCCGGGACAAAATAGCAAGCAATAATATTACCACAAGGGAGAAGACGAGACAAGAAGACATCGAAAGCATCATTAGAATTAAACGATTAAGGTGGATGGGGCATGTTGTTGTTCGTATGGATAAGGATTGAAGTAAGGATGTTTTGTTGATAATAATTGTCTAGCCTATTGTATGTTTACGACATAGTCTGCTATAGGCCTACGTGGCTGCACACTGAATGAGCTACGCTTTAAATGGTCTGCATTATTCAATTAAATAATTAAATAATTGCAATTAAATAATTGCTTAAAACCAGTTATTACGCAACGACTTTCGTCATTGAAACCGCAATTATAATAACGGTTGCTAATGGCAACGGACGACGCTTTAAGACCGCTGCTAGGTTTAATGGCGCTAGTATATCACGTAATTTTTAACATAGATTAGATAGGAGACATTCTACTTCTTCGTATAACATGTCCTTTGTTCTTCAGAAATAGCTTGGATATAACGCGTTAATTAGGCAAAATTACAATGGACGTAAAAAGTCACATTTAAAGTTTATAGCTGCCGTAATTTTTGCTAAACACTCGTTGGTATGATCTTGTTATATGATTTTGTTAGACACTCTTTTCATGCGGTTGACCGACCCTATATAAGCATCAAAAATAGCTGAAATTTTAGGGCTTCTAGGCCTTTTGGCCAAGATCAAAGTGAAACTATAATGTATGCTCTAGGGCATTACTACTGACTTAGCATCCGTGCAATAATAGTCAGTACTATTGCCTATAGAGTATACCCCTGCTAAACGGCCTCTGGCACGAGCTAACCCTCTGTAAGCCAATGTTAAGCAGGAGGGACCGTTTAAATACGTTAAACGGTCAAACATTCACTTTAACCCCCACCCCACAAAAAAAAACAGAAAAAAACTAAAAAGGACGCCATGCAGAGCACCGAACGCGGGTCGAAGGAAAGGGCGCATGCATATCAATTCAACAATCTGTGCTCAATGTTGTTGCTATAGACGACTCTCCCACATCTCTATAGTCTATATTCATGACTGAACAACTTCAATGGCTCCATCTATCTGCCCGTATGCATAATACAAAGTTCTTGTTTGAGGTTTTAAGTCTCAATTGGGTCTTGCTGCGAAGTTTCTTTGCGATATCTGGCTTCGTCCCCTCTCTGCCTCTTTGTTGTGTCCTCTTAGATCCTCTGATCGGCTTGACATTTTGTTCCTCGCGTCAGGACAGCCACGGCTTATCATGCAGATGCTTCGTCTCCATAGAGAAATCTCTCTCTATGGAATGGACTTTCGCCAACCACGGTTCGCTCGGTATTTCCCTTTGCATGGTAGTTTTTCCTCATCCTTCTCTCTTTCCGGTTTTGATATAACTCTTTGCAAAATTCAGAAAGTTTGTAGCTTCTGGTTGAAGCTTCTTCATCGCTTTACGCAAATTCATCTTTTTGAGTTGCTGTCTTTTTGCTTAGCACTGCAGTCTAGATCGTTATCATTAATTACAATCACAAGACTATTGCGATTACGAATACCCTTGACTACCCCGATTATCCCGGTTGGAGAAGACACACTGTATATACATGTAGAGTACCATGGACCTACCCGGAAGAAGTCCTTCGTGGATCCGGAATTGAGGGTCCCATAGTGGATCTGCGTCTGTTTTGCGAGGTCGTCGACGGAGTTGATGGGTGTCAACATCCGTTCGACCGTCAAGAAGGCGGCCAGGTTGGCCGTGTACGTCGAGATGATGATGAGGGTGAAGAACCACCAGGAACTTCCGGCCAAACGACCAGAGACGGACCTTACGAAAACAGACGGACGCGCAAACACGTAGAACGTAATTTTATACGACAATAACTAAGGTGATATACTTATGAGCGAAACGCAGAGCAACAGAGAAAGAGACAGACAGACGTACATATAGACAGGCAGCTAGATAGACAGACATACAAACAGACAAACAGAGAAAACCATAGAAAAGCAGCGGGACTGACATACAAAGACGCAGACAAGGACAAAGACAAAGACAGAAAAATACAAATAATGATTGATAGCGAGACAGAGATATATAGATGAATGGATGTATAAATGTATGGATGTATAAATGTATGGATGGATGGATGGACGGACGGACGGACGGACGGACGGACGGACGGACGGACGGACGGACGGACGGACGGATACACGGGATGTCATGGGGAAATTTACCCGGAAGCAAAATGCATGGGGAGATGTGATGGGATGTCATGTATATGTCATGGGGAAATTCCCCTCGGGGCAAAACGCATGGAGAGATGTCAGGGAGATGTCATGAGGAAATTCACCTGAGGGAAAATGTATGGACAGATATCAGGGATACGTCATGGGAAATTTTTTAACCCGGGTGAAAATCTTTTAGACTCGTGAGCGCATTCGTTAACGATGATCTTCATTTATTTTCTTTCAAGCATGACCTAAAGAACCCCAATTTTGTTGTATGCATTTTTAGAACCTATCATCTACGAGAGTGGTTCCCAGCCAGTGGCCCGCAAGGGCTCAAAAAATGGTCCTCGCCTCTCAAAGAATTAAAAAAAAATATATGAAATAATGACAATTTGAACAGGATAGAACACATAATTATTTTCTATTACAAACTATTTTTTTTGACGTCTATAAAAAACCTCAAACATTCTATTTTGAGCCAATTATAACAATTTTATATGTTTTTAGTTAATGAAATTTTAGCCTCGTGGCCCCAAATATTCTTCAACTAGGAAAAGGCGGCCCTTGTGTCCGCCAACTTAGAAAAAGTGGCCCTAGAGCCAGAAAACGTACGTCGCGCTTACACACCTTTAAATATGAATGCATAATAGCTATATTTATAGTGATTTTTTCAAAAGCTATAAATTAGGTAGACATGTTCTAGGCGAAACAATTTTTTTTCACTTTTTTCGAGGGAAACGGCTTCTGTTGTCATAAGCCCCAGTGAAATCTGGATCCAACCATCCAAAAGCTAAAATAATTGTTTACCGGAGGCAGAGTACAAAACGTTTAGGACAAAAGGCTTTAATTATTGTGAGGTGTCCAGATTACTTCCGATATTTACATGTTCTAAAAATTCCTTTAAAATGCGTTGACACTTGACATCTTTAAATAGCATGACAATAAAGCTATTTTTTTAATTTTCGCAGTGCGTTGAATGTGTCTTGACGTTAATGGCAAAGGCCACAATAATACAAAAACGTCTACAGATAAAACGTGCGTATTCGTCATCTCGAAACTTCTAAAGCGCTACTCGAAAACCAAGTGCGGGCACCAGCCGTTTCACGTTGAGTCAGAAGGGTTGTCCGTAAGAGTAGCCCAAATGAAAGAGGTCCGAGTAGGCCTGCAGTCGCCGTAGGATCAGATGGGGTGGAGCAGCTAAGGACAAATATCATATTTAATTCGTATGCATGTCCTTTATTCGACCAACTGCTTCTAGACTTGGTGACATATAATTATTATATGGTCTCATATGTGCGGTCTTATATGGGGCGCGGTGGTGTAGTGGGTATGTTTGTTGCCTTGCAGTCGGAGGGTTGCAGATTCTAATCCACCTCAAAGCCTCGTAGGGACCTTGGGCAAGTCCTTCACTAGCAATTTCTCAGCGCCTCGGCGTGAAATTCCGATTCAGTGTCCGCGCTGTAACCGGGAGCGCCTCTGAGGATAAAACTTGAAGGGGCGCCATGCATAGCAAGTGTACATGCAAACAAGTACAATAGGTCTATCGCGTCTTGATTTCAGTAACCTCCGCTGTTTTAGGAGAATAACAGGCAAGTTCTAGGTCAACGGCACCAGCACCCATAAACTATTCTGAAACATTCCTTCCCACAATTATCTGTTTTTGGACACCTTTAAATAAGATCTAAAGATGTTATATCAATTTAATTTTCGCGAAATCAATTATGTGGCTGGTCCGTAATGTGTGGTGTTATGTTAAAAAAAATAATCACCATTGCTTCACGATTTTACTTTTGAGAATAAAACATGAGTTCGATGTCAGCAGCTCCGGCATTAATAGCCTAAAATTATTGTACGGCACTCAATATAATTATTTCACGATGCAATTATCTCAGTTTCAGACACCTTTAAGCAGGTTCATCTAACTCTATATGTAAACGATTTTCATTAACTCATCAATGCAAATCGAAGATCAAGACATTATAACGGTTTCTGCGAAATCTGTCATGTCCCGACGACAAATAGTTATTATTCACTTCTTTCTTGACTGTAAAAATAAGCTATTTTTAATTAATTAAAAAATATAATGTCATATGATTTAAATTTAAATTTGTATTAAGACAGTCTTGACCACTATTTTTCTCAAAAATGACGATTTATCGGTAGTTGTATTAATAATTAAATATCGGATTCGCAAAATGGGCGGTTTGAATTGTTGTTGTGGATGATTTCGTATCTTAGTCAGATCTGTAAACATCAGATTGGTGTTTTCATGGTGCGGTTTTCCTTTTTAGGATGAGTAATTGCATGAGTATGGCATTACTATGACATGCATGTAGTTGTGAAGCATTTTGTGTGCATATTAGTTTTTCAAACATATTGTATGACAATTCTTGTTCAAGTGTTACTTTTTTAAATTATATAACATAATTATTAATTATATTGTAGGAATTTGATGTTTGCAAAATACAAAGTAAAAATATGTCTACTCGATATTGAGTATCAATTTTCAACATTTTGCTTAAGATAGGTAAGGTTTGATTGCTGAAGTGTGTTGTCATTGTTGTCTTGCAATTGGATAACCAGTTTAAGCATGCTAAAACAAGGTCTTAAATCAATTATGGTATATATATATACTGTATATATATACATAATTACATATATATATTATTTAAATTTATTCTTAGGCATGCTGAAAACGTGAGCAGTTTAAAAGAGTTGTCTGAAATCTAGAAATCTTATTTGCATGCATACATACAGTGAACTTATTGCTGCTTAGTGCATTGGGTGGTGATAAAATTGATATTGCCAAGGATGTCATTGTGTTGAAACTTGGTAAAACAATAAATTTAAGGCTTTGAAATAGAATATGTGCTAATGTCATTATTTTAATTAATTGGTAATTTGTATTTAAATTATAATGAACATTTGTAGCCAAAAGTGCTCGCTTATGTTACAGTAAAAATTAATTGTGGGGGACAATTGATGTAGAAAGTATTGTTTAATTTGTACAGCATCCTTTTTGTCACAGCGTGTAAGTCATAGACTCATAGGGATTATCAGAAGAACTACATGTACTTCCTGCTGTTTTAACATTTGAAGAATTGAATGCCAATGAGATTGAGGAGCGCCTTTAAAACACCTTCTGATGATGTTGTTCGGAAGCTATAAGTTTATTTCTACTGCTTCAAATTTCATATTTGCTAATGCAGATAATCTCTGCTGTCAGACTTTTAAGCCATAGGAACAACTTAACGCAAAATCGCGAGTGTTATAAAAATGTAGCACTTCTACATGGTTTATAAAAGTGTCTGAATCGAAACATGAAAGTCAGAGAATTTTAACGAGCATTGTACAAGTTTGTTTGTTTGTATGTGCACTTGTTATAGCGCCCCTTCAAGCTCACTACTCAGAGGCGCTCCCGAATGCAGAGCGGACACTGCAACGGAGTTTCACGCCGAAGCGCTGAGCAATTGCGAGTGAAGGACTTGCCCAAGGTCCCTACGCGGCGACGTGAGGTGGATTCGAACCTCGAACCTTCCGGCTTCAAGGCAACGACGCCAACACTACACCACAGCGCCCCACAAGTTGCCCTGATAATAAAAGACAGTCATTTAACAATTCATATAGATCTAAATTAAGCATAGTTTTAGGCTAACCATATTAATACAGTACGTCTTGGGAGATTTTGGAGTCGCTACAAAAATATACGCGGCCCCGGCATGGTGGGGATTTGCGGGGCAGCAGGAACGCGGCAGACTTCAGGCCATATTGAACCGTTTGATCCGAATGAACTACCTTCCTGAGGACAATCCTACATTCGAGGCTCTGTGTAGAACGGCGGATGGGAGGCTCTTCGCTGCCCTCCTACTTAATCCAGGACATGTATTAAACCCGCTCCTCCAACCATTGAGGCCCCAGCCAGGGGCGGATCCAGGAGGGGCCAATCCGGCCATGCCCCCCCCCCCCCATTTAAAAATTGCATGGAACGTGCCCCCCCCCATTTGGTTTTAAACACATGTAGTGGGAGAGAAAAACAGGACATCTGGCCCCCCCCCCCCCCCTATTAAAATGGCATCTTCTTTTCCTGAAAAAATTAATGGATGACTAAAAAAAAAAAAAAGTCATCAACTTTTTTGGCGGATAAGTTGGTATCTTTTTCCCGGAAAATTGGTCGATGACTAAAAAAAAAAAAGGTCATCAGTTTTTTCGGCGGATGAAATGGTATTTTTTCCCTGAAAATTGGTCGATTGACCAAAAAATTTTCTCCTGTCTCACAAGACCAACAATTTTGGCCCCCCTCGAAAATTCCTGTATCCGCCCTTGGCCCCAGCCTTATTCCATGAGGCCAAGACTGCATGACCGAATCATTCCTAGGGCGGACAACCTAACGAGGAAATCTTTTTTTACGAGGATGCTTTATCATATTTAAATGTAATACCATACAAACCAAAGTGCAGAATAAATTGTTGGCCATTAAAAGAACTTCTTTTTTTAATTTAAAATTTATATTGGATTTTAAATTTAAAATTTATAGTGGATTTGGACTTAGGATTTTATGCTACTCTAAAACACTTTGACATTGATTGGATATAGAAATTATGTACGTTTGTTTATTATACTTTGTATGTACACCAAAATGCGGATAGCAATTGGTATATTAAAGAATATTCTTATCTTATCTTATCTTATCTTATCTTATCTTATCTTAGTTTCGCAACATGATTTCTATCTCCACTGACCGAGACACGTGCTGACTCAAGCGACTGAAAATAAAACTAGCAGCGCAATTCTAAATTGTGTGTGCAAGCAAGTAAGTAAGTACTTTTTGAACCGCCTGCGAATGAACTGCGGCACATCATATAAGAAAAATCTAAGCGGGTACAATCATAAAAAAGGAAAAAGACAGAAAGGGAAAGAGTGCAAAGTATCTAAATACAGCAAGAGGATGCATTTTCAAAACTGTTACACAAGCGGGCACTTGTGAAGTTAAATGCTTGGACATCCAATATCTGGGTTTACTACACACTCAACTAGACTTATGCCAACACAATTGTGACAAAAATCTACAGCGCTTCTGTCGCAATGCTAGTGGCATCGGCTAACGGCCTAATAGTAGTCGTTTAGGTGGTCTTTGATGAGTCCACTAGTACCCTGACGGTATTATGTCTGAATTTTTCAAGGCTTCAATTACAAAAACAAAAGATAGCCAGGTTCGATTTCAAGTGCTTCGGTACTCACTATAGCTATTGTGAAACACTTAATGTCATTTCCATTTATAGCCATACATTTATAGCCATAATTTATAGCCATACATTTATAGCCATAATTGCTTTTTAATGTTACAGTTTACATATAATGTGTGAGACAATTGATGAAAAACAATGTTGCTTAATTAACATTAGATCCTATTGTCTGAGCATAGAGAATGTAAGATGAACTTTTTTTAAAGGAATTAGAGATTGAACATTGCTGAAATTGTGAAGTTTCAGTTAGACGCATTTTATGGTGTTTTCTAGGACACTAGAAATTTGTTTTCATTGTATTGTATATTTTCTGTATTGTCGTCAACGGCCATTGATGTCATAGGACGACGTTAAACTGCTGAATAATAAATAATAGTCATTTCCGATTGTTTACTATTTTAAACACCTTTAAATAAAGATTTTATGATCTTATAAATACGATAATTTTGCGAAACTTGAAATAATCGTTGAGATCGGAGTCCAAAGAGCGGTTTGGTTAAGGAATGAACGAAGCGCACACAATTATCGACAGCATTTAAAACTTTAAACAACAACTTTGCATACAGTTATAATACACAGTTATAGGCCAATTATGCAATATATACTTTCTGAATTGCATTTCCACCAATGAACACTCGCCCTGAGTAACATGGAAACAAACGTGTGTGTTGAGGACACGTCAAAGAGCTAATCATTCAGCGCTAAGCGAATATTGGAAAAAATCCTGTCTCGTAGACTTTTTGAAACCATTATGATTCAGCCTCTGTCGTACACTAGAAGCGTCAGACCCAAGCTTGTAGAATCAGGAGGGTGAACACTATTTGATTGACCCATTTAGCAATAATGCAGCATCGCATTAAACGATCGTGGCAGCCATTGCAAGTTGTCAAACATTTAACGCTACAAATGATAGACCATAATTTATTACAACACCTTTATATTCTGATTTCTGACTCTATAATAATGTCGAGTGTCCGTCGGTTATTGTGTAGTCAGAAGGCTAAAAACAGACTCCATAAAGGCATAAAGTGCTCTTAAAGATGAATACTAGTATGATAATCATATTTAGCCATAGCCACAAGACAATTACGTCTTAACTAGTCAAGTGGATGTGTCATGAGGTGACGTGGTGCGCACACACACACACACACACACTTCCATTCAGTAAAACAGTAAAATATAATAAACTGTAGGCTGATTGATGATTACTGCTAAGATTTCCAAAGTTTTAATCGAAACCAAACAAAACTCAAATCCGAACATTTTCACGTAACAATAAGTTACTACACTATAGACCTATGCAAGCATCTACACCTTAGTCTATCTCAGTCCGTCGAGAGATCAAATACGCGTCTTTTCTCTGTCCGTCTAGCCTCGAACTCTCTATACGCTCAACCCTGAGACGCCTTCTTGTATTCCCATAACAGCTAAGCATTCACTCGCTTCAATCGGTTCCTTACAGCGCTTTCCTACACTCCTACGATTACGGTGTAGTACCGGCAGACCACCCGCATTGAAAAGTATATTCAATAACGCAATTGAATGTGTGTGTCTATGTCCCGTTAAGTTACATTCTGAACGCGGAAGACGCGAATCTTATATTATAATTCCGAAATTCCATATGTTTGTTGGTTTGTTTGTACGGATTTTGACAAAATAGTCTAGGCTCGGAAATGAAACAGCGTCGGTTTAGGCCCACCAAAATGTTTGCAATTGATTCTTACCCAAATTATACGGTTAACGCAACTATTTTCAGCTTTTAAATCACTTTAAAACCAGAGTTATTTGCGTTATAAGACAGATTTTATCAATAATCGCTCACGCAGCACGCCAAGTTTTTAGTAAAGAGTTTACAGTACGCATGACGTCATACTTGCCCAGTAATAATTTCAGTAGCGCCCTGCAGAAGCGGGTCAAGATGGCCTTTTGGGGAAGCGGGGGTGGGGTGGAGGTTGGTTGGCGAAAAAACGAAATTTAGCGGTCAACGATGGGTACCACAGTGGAGTACTGTTTAAAACCCTAAATTTCCCGAGCAACGCTGGGTAACACATCTAGTTATTTTATAAGCAAACGACCATGGATGCTGCATTAGATTCTGAACACGTGTAATTTTTCGATCGACAAAGCGCAGTGCTTAGACACCCTCAAATTGATGAATCCGAAGCAATATAAGTTTGAAAGGTATTGAAAATATTGTTCTCATCCAACTCCATATACCGTGGTAGTTTTAAAAACTAAAAAGTAATGAAAACAAAATGCCTTTTCGTGTTACTGTCGAAATTGGTTGTGTGAAACAATTTATGTGGAATGACGCTTTTAATAAAATCTGCATTAGACATGCTGTCATGACGTGTGAGTCACATAAAGTGTCGGATGAACCACATTAATAGGTCGATTGTTAAGGCTGATTTGTTGGCGGTGGTGGTCGAAGAAGGCTGCAAGCTTTGTCGGAAGGATAGGTCCCTCAGGATACCCCATCTTTCAGCAGCTGTACTCAAGGGCAGGCAACGCATTATTTGCTTCGATTGCGCTGAGAAGGGTCTTTACTCGTGTGCTATATTCTGGTTACTCATGTCTTTTAATATACATAACTTATGTACATGTACGACGTTGTTTTTAACCCGTTCTGCAACTGAGAATAAAACACCTTTTGATGATAGTCTTCGGAAGCTATAAGTTGATTTTTCATCGCCCATAAAAAAGACTGATAAATAGGATCACTTTTATAAATCTATCTGGTCAACTGTTGGTACTGATCTAAAATATTTCGAACCTGAAAGACATAAGGAAGTCCAGATTTCTAGATTGCGTCTAGGAGTGGCAAACACCAATCAACGATTATTCATTATAAAAAGACATTCCAGCGGTTTGTGTGACGCTTGTCATATCAATGAGACAATTCATCTCATTTTAATTTAATGTAAAAAAAGATAATTTCGAAGTCATTAAGTCAAATATACAAAGATGAAATCTCTGTTATAACTCTGTTGACTGTGATCTGTGTATAATACTGTATTGTTTGTACTTGTTTGTTTGTATGCGCACTTGTTATAGCGCCCCTTCAAGCTCTCTACTCAGAGGCGCTCCCGACTGCAGAGCGGACACTGCATCGGAGTTTCACGCCGAAGCGCTGAGAAATTGCGAGTGAAAGACTTGCCCAAGGTCCCTACGCGGCGACTTGAGGTGGATTCAAACCTCGAACCTTCCGGTGACACGAAACGGAGTATCCCCCTGAAAGCTATCCGGGGGGATGAATTAATCTATCCTCCGGATGGAATTAACCGGTCTAGACTATCCGGGGGGATAAACTATTCTATCCCCTTTTTTGAAAAATGCGTATAATTGAAAAATTTGTGCTTTAATCAAAATTTGAAGTGACTCTAATTGTTTTAGGTGTCCTAAGCAATGTTCAGATCAAGGCAACTCGAATTTATTTAGTGACTCTGAGTGTTCTTAAATGTTTTAAATGTTTTAAGTGCGCTAAAAACAGGGCAAAGTAAATTATCTAGTAGGAATAAACATACCTGCTAGTGTCATTGTTCAAAACAAAGCAGATGAAAATTAATTTGCACCAAAAATTCACGCTTGGAAGCGGTTTTTCGACTTCTTTTAATTTGGGGGGATATAATTAATACGGGGGATACTCTATTTCGCGACACCGGTTTCAAGGCAACGACGCCACCACTACACCACCGCGCCCCACATACATTATATATATATATATATATATATATATATATATATATATATATATATATATATATATTACCAGGTATGTATATTATGTACCTGGGTGAGATGTCGCATCCCTGCTGCATGAAGGCACCGAGAGAGAACCAGAGGCTGTTAAGCATCGTGAAGTCGTTGGTGAAGGTCGGTCCGTCGGTCGATTCGTCGATATGCCATTCGTACGGACTGAAGCGAGAGACGAGGAAGAGGACGAGGCTGACGGCAAGGTAGGAGAAGACGATGCAGATCCAGATCTGGTAGGAGAGAGGTTCCATGAACGAGAAGACTCCAGGCTTCTGCTTCTCTGGCTTCTTGATCATAATGCTGATTCCGAGGTTCATGAACGGCTTCGAGAAATCGATGACTCGTTCGCGCATCGATGAGATCGTGAGAGGGGCAACGGCCAGATCAGCCTCCTGTATGCGATCAACGACATCATCATCATCATCATCATCATCATCATCACCATCATCATCATCATCATCATCATCATCATCATCGAGATGATGACGATTATCATTTTGAACATCATCATCATCGTCATCATCATGATATCATTGTCGTTGTCTTAGGCGCCGTCTTCCCAATCGTCATCATCATTATCGTTATCATCATCGTTGTTAACATCATCGTTATCATCATCGTTGTTATCATCATCGTCACCTTAATTATCATCATAAATACCACCATTATGATCATCATCATCAGCATCATCATCAGCATCATCATCGTCATCATCATCGTCATCAGCGTTGTCATCAGCGTCATCATCGAGATCATTAACGTTGTCGTCATCATCATAAAAACTATCGCCATATCGTGATCACCATCGTCATCGTAAATAATAATCATCATTATCATCATCATTGTAGTCGTAGCAGGAATCATTAATCATCATAACCATCTACATTGTTGTGATGATTAAAATTTTAATTCGACTCATCATCATAACAATCATTATGACGATCATCCTCAAAAACCAACAAAAACACCGCCATCATCATTGTCGTCATTATCTTTATACCGGTAGTTAATTATAAAGTTATTTTATTTTATATTTTATAACTATACTTTCGCAACGAATCAGTTACTTTATTAACTGGGTAAATAATTGATCAGTTAAAATAAGCAATTAGTCAATTAATCACACAATTGATTGATTGATTGATTGACTGATTGACTGATTGATTGATTGATTAATTAATTAATTAGCTAGCAAGTTAATTATGTGATTACCCTTCTCGTTAGTTCGCCGACCATACCATTCCACGTTCCATCCGATTTCTTTTGTCCGTAGGAATTGTCTTTGACGGGGCGCAGTTCGTACGAGAAGCCGACCTTGATGGCAATGGAGCGGGCAAGGTCAGCGCAGAAGCCCTGGTATTGGTCGTTGCCCTCCAGTGGGTGACCATCGTCAGACCTCGTCTTATTCATCAAGTATGGATCAGACTGGGATAAAGTTAAGAACCAGGTTAAGTCTAAAAAAACTGAACGTGGCAGGCTATAGCTTCTTACACACCTTTTTCTAAGGTTTAAAGTGACCATAAATGTGAAGAAGACTGTAAAACTTTGTCTACAGTCTGGCCTACATCGAAGTACTGTAATTATAAACTCCGCAAGGACCGCCACTGATTGCACTTTGCCATTGCACGTCCCAAGCCTTGATGAAGGAGGAGCCGGTCGCTAATAATAATCTTTGTTATCGCACAGTGACGTTAAATGCAACTACTACTGCTACTACTGTGACCATTAAAGCTGGGACGCTTGCTATAGAGCCCCTGACAGCTCGTTGTTCAGAGGCGCTCCTGACTACAGCATGGACAAGAAATCCCGCCGAAGCGCTGAGCAATTATTGCGAGAGAAGGCCTGCTCAGGGTCCAAGTGGCGGCTTAGGGTGGATTTGAATCCGCAATCTTCAGGCTCCAAGGCACCGAACATACCACTATACCACAGCGCCCCATATCGGTTGGATCAGTCACTTATAAAAACTCCGCTACTACCCGCAATGTGGAAGTACCAGTCCCAATCCTGGGAAAGAGGAGGGCGACGAGAATCATCTTGGTTATGACACAGAGTCGTTAAACTGCGGCTAACCAACCAATTGTGGGGCCCGGTTTTGAAGTGGTGGCGTCTTTGTCTTGAAGCGAGGTTCGAATCCACCTCAAGTCGCCGCGTAGGGACCTTGGGCAAGTCCTTCACTCGCAGTTGCTCAGCGCTTCGGCGTGAAACTCCGATGCAGTCAGTGGCGTAGGCAAGGGGGGTTTCGGGGGTTAAAACCCCCCCATTGGCTCGCAAAAAAGGTTTTTTTAAGGTTATTTTTCCATTTAAGTAAGAAAAATAGCAAAAAACAGGGTTTCCGGCCATAAACCCCCCCTTCCATGAAAAATTCCTGGCTACGCCACTGGATGCAGTGTCCGCTCTGCAGTCGGGAGCGCCTTTGAGTAAGAGCTTGAAGGGGCGCTATAGCAATTGTACATACAAACAAACAATCAGCGAGTTCCTTAGTTGTGCAGTCGATTGTTTAATGGTCATGCAATAGAGACGCTGAAAATAATTAAACACCTTTTTTATCTATAAGTCTGATATTTAAACTATAATTATTTGCGACGATAATCAGCTAATCTGAAGTTCTGGAAGCTGTATAAGTAGTTGATTACTATTAGAAATACTGCTGCAATGCCGTAGTAGAACCGTTTTCAGGATAATTATCCTTTAACTACCACAGCTAATGGGCTATCACCTTCCACCTCAAGTTCACCCATTCAGCATTTCCTAGGACTGCTCTTGGCCCCTCCTTTGGAATGATCTTCCCCTGCAGCACTAGGGCTAAAGTTAAACTAATCATTCGGTTTTGTCTGTCAACTATTAAGGGCATTTCTCCCCCTTCCCGAGTTTTCATGCTGAGAGTGCTTCTGAATATATAATCAATCTGCGAGAAGCGCTGTATAAATACACTACAGTACAGTACAGTACAGAAGGAGCCGGAAAATATTGCTTAAAATAATTGGACAAGAAACCTCTTTTAAGTATAATTTTCCTTCTATAAATTGTTTTGCATGCGAAATATAAAATAACTATTTCTTAAAAAGTTTTTTTACTTCACTACTACAAAAATTGAGCTATATCTATATGCCAAAAATAACTTCTGTCTGTGGCAACGGTGCTTAACTCCGCCACTGGTTGCACTCTGTCAGTGCCAGTCCCAAGTCTGGGTAAAGGAGGAGGGCGTCGCTAATGGTCTTTGTTGCCACACAGTGACGTTAAACTGCAATACACACACGCAACGGTGTTTGTTGCCATAAGCAGTCGTTAAACTTTGGATCCAGCCATCGACCTAATGGGACATCTTACTGTACCAGTGATCAAAGTTTTACAGTGCCACTCCTAAATCTATAAATTATTCGCATAGTAAAGCAATCACTCAATGTCGTAAAAGCTAATGCTACTAATCGCCGAACTCAACCACTACTCATACTCTATAGTAGTGCCAGTCCAACGCCAAGGATGGTGAGGAGGGAGGCGACGCAAGTCATCTGTGTTTAGACACGGCATCGTCAAACAGAAACTACAAAATTAATTGCCAGAGTGGCAGAGTGTCGATCATCTTCATAATTCTGTCTTTTCTCCAGAGGTCGTCTCCTTGTGCCAACGGAAATTTTATTATCTTCTTGGTTGTGTCCTTACTAAGCATTGCTTTCCTGCGCCATCGGTCAATGCGTTGTGCATTATACACTGGCGCTATATAAGTTACTGATAACAGTTACTAATTACAATTACTAATTACTAACTATCACAGTTACTGGCTACTATTACTCAATACAGTTACGAATTTTAGTTACTAGTTAAATCTACTAATTACAATAACTAATTACAGTCGCTATCTGCAGTCACTAGTTAATTACAGTTGCCTACTACGTTCAGCTACTTACTTTTCTTACTGATTTCAGTTACTAATAAAGTAACATGTGCTTACTAATCACAGTCATTCACTCAGATACTATTGCCTAATAGTTATAAGTACCTAAAAATGAAAGTTAAGTAGTAGAAGTAGTATTTGCAGTTTAACGTCACTGTGTGGTAAAAAAAAGACCATGAGCGACGCCCTCCTCCTCCTCCTTTATCCAAGCTTGGGACTGGCACTGGCAGAATGCGACCAGTGGCAGAGTTGAAGGTTAAGTACTAATATTAATTACTGATAATTACAGCTACTATTCATGCAGTGTAAGCAACGACCTGTTAAATCATTTCAACATACGAGAATAGTGCAGACGATTCTCGTCCTGTTGGCCGTTGACGGACGTCCTGCCGAGTTGTTCTCCGCCTGGCGACTGATATGGAGACCACGAACGCTGTCCCAATGACCGATCTATTTGCATTGATGCACAAACAATCAAGGAGTCGTTTTTAAAAGAGCCATCAAAGAAAGACAAATCAACTTATGTTTGGAGCACTCTCCTTAGACACCCTTAAACTCACACTAATTGATGATTATATAAATATCCCCACAAAAATTTGAAAATTTTAAACCTCTTTTCACTCAAGATGTTAAGGTTGTAATTCCGTTTTATTATGAAGCGGGTAGGCCTATAATGATGCACAAGCAATCAAGGCGTCGTTTTTAAAAGAGTCGTCAAAGAAAGACACGCTGTAAAGGCAACAAATGATATGTTGTCTAGACTCTAGAGCAACCAATAATTTGCTTATGTTATTGCTATTTAATTTTTATAAAGCGCACCGTTAATGTAATTTACGCAGAAGCGTTCCCAGTGCGAAGCACCTCTGGAAAAACTAAATTTCTTATAGGACAACGGGCTGAAACAGTAGCACCTCCAAATAAGATATGTGAGCGAGTTTTAGTATGAGGGCCATCCCACAGCAAACGACCAACAGACAACGCCAGAATCTCATTGTAATAGTTTTAATGTCTAAGCACTTTTCGCAATAGCAACAAAAACGTGTTGCTGCGGCAACTCAGGATTCAATGCGCTGACAATCAAAGGCTGACTACGTTGGCCGAATACTCGTTTTGCCTTTGGAGGTGCTATAGGCTGCGTGATGGACTTACCAGAGTATATATAATGTTAGTCCATTTTGTTTAAAAGGTGTCTAAAAAGCGGGCTCAAAACAATCGCATTTGATGATTGAATTAGAAGAGGCCCGATGACATTAATCAATACTCATTTAATTGAAAGCATCGGTTTGACACACAGCAACCCATCACGATAATAGTATTATCAGTTGCTTTAATTTGTACATTTGTAGCGGGCAGCTTTCCGCCAGCCTGGAGTCTTGATTAAACGAGAATTGAATTCAATTAATGATGTTATAATAATTATTATTACTGTCACTATCATGGCGACATATTATATGCTTTTTTGCGAGTTTCATGCAAGATATAATATTCGTTTACACTGTTTAAAAGGTATCTAAAATGCAGTCATTTTGTAAGCATAGAAAATGACTAGGTTTACACGCAGATTAACTCGTTAATTTATAGCGACTGTCGATTCTAATCTCGTTGTCAGTGGCGTAGCAACGCTCTTAAAACAACTGGTATCAATCAAATTCTCAACAATTGAATTAATGGCAGAGGAAAATTCCGTAGCATAAAACTCTGGACAGCATCCACTGGAAAATCCAGACGTCTTCCAGTTACATCAACCCATCAATCACACGACAACATTCTACGCAGATTTAGATGATGTAGCGCCATTACCGATCGCCTAATTAATGAAATCGCACTCTTAATGGCTTGCGCGAAACCGGTTTCCGTTTATAGGTCTATAACGACGAATTTCAGCGTCGTTGCAATGTGTGCAGAAAGGATGCGCCAATTGCGATGGAAAATGAACGGATAATTATATCGCAACGATGTAGGCCTCTATCAGTCGTTGCCAAGCAACCGTTCGTACCGCAGGCATCTCGTGTTGTCATGACGACGAACTCCATTTGCGGAGGTGAAAATAAAAAAGAAACCTTCCTTGATGACATGGTATACGTCATGATGGGGTATTTCGTGCATTATTAAAATGAATACATTGGATGAGATTTACTTATTATGTGGTATTATAAATAATGTATATTGAACAATATACATTGAATAAACTGTAGGCCGATGTGCATATTCTACCGTACTCTTTTTACGAGGTCAGGAAAGGCGGAACATTTCCACTTAGTCCAATGCCTTATACACAAGCATCTATAGTTGCATATAAAAAACCATCCATGTTCACACAGACATTAACATAATTCATAGTACCTACTGAAACTATCCTAAGTACATTTTACACACATGCAGAAACAATCAAAAATCCATATGCACATTTACACATGCGACTAAATACATACACGCACACGCACACTCAAACAAACACACACACACGCACGCACACACACACACACACATATATATATATATTATTATTATTATTATGATATTGTATTATGGTCTACATAATCAATGTCAGTTGTGTTGTTTTCGTATGCGAGATTAATCTCCGGTTCTAAATGACATTGTATATGATTTCGTCTAAAAATAGCCGAACGAAGGAAGCGATTTTTCATTTTTCTCGCGGATGAATCTCGTATGATTGCGCGACCAAGTTCCGACGAGATCTGGCTGTGAACATGAAATCACACGAACCGCGTTCAACAGCTATCCGTTTGGCTCCAAACCATCGAGGATTTTGATTGTATACGCAGATCTCGTGACCTAGGTTTTATTATTTATTATTAGAGATGCGTTATCTTTAAGAAAAGAGTTTCGCCGCATATAGTGCTTGATCTCGTCCATCGTTGTTATTGCTAATAGGCATTTATTAAGTGATCTTTCTGATGACAAAAATGGTGTCTAGTTGCTGGAGAATGAATTAGAGTGACGTTCGTCATCTCTTTATGATGCAGCGTTGCGAAATAGCAGCGCACTAACCGATGGTTGGAGCGCTATCATTACACACCTTTACAATGAGATAAAAACATTGTATATATAAATGACTGCCTGAGTTGCTAGACCAGTAAATCAAATACTGTCATTTGGGCTTGATTTATTACACAATGTTGTATGAGAATGCTGAAACCTGATCATAAATAATTATATCAGTAACCAATCAATCATAATTTACATAGCGTTCCTTCAAGGTATCTACTCAGAGGCGCTCCCGGCCGAGATCAAGCCAAAAAAGCAGTCTTCAGCAGTGTGTGAAATTGAGAACAGCTTGAGAGGTATTGCATGGCCAAGGAAAGTCCATTCTATAAGGTTGTTGGACCAACCACAGAGAACAAACGTCTCTGCATTGTTGCAGAGCGAGTGAAAGGAACCATTAAGTCAGCATGGACAGCGGAGCGGAGTGCAACTGACTCGCTTGGCTACACCGGTAAGGCCGCGCGTCTGCACGCAATTCACTCTGTGAAAGAGCGTGCGGGTCGCGGTTCGATTCCCGAAGGTGGCTATTTCAGAGATTCAAATCTCGGGCTAGCACGGTCCGTCCACGGGGACCTAAATGGCGTGGCGACACTAATCATCTTCGAAATGGTAGTGTCGTTAAACATGTAACAATGAATGGAGCGGAGTGCGCGGCGGCCTATGTATATATATATATATTTTAATGTATATATACACATATATATACAATTATACATGTATAATGTATATATATATATATATATATATATATATATATAATAATCTATGACACCA
Source organism: Lumbricus terrestris (assembly GCA_949752735.1). NCBI lineage: Eukaryota > Metazoa > Annelida > Clitellata > Crassiclitellata > Lumbricidae > Lumbricus > Lumbricus terrestris. Next base: position 41,149,229 of record OX457047.1, read on the forward strand.
CTTCAATGCAATTGTCGGTCAAATTCCGCCATTGCCTGAATTCTGACAGTGCCATACATGTATAATTGTATATATATGGTCCAATAGTTATGAGGAAGGATGCCAATGGTTGCACACTGCCAGAGCTAGTCCCAAGCCTGGATAAAGGAGAAGGGCGTCGCTGCTGGTCTTTGTTACCACACAGTAACGTTAAACTGCAAATACCACCACCAAGGATGCCGGGTTACGACTCCCACACCTTTTCTTAATTGATTTCTTCCCCTTTTGTAAATGGTTCTGCGCATCAAGTGGATTTTTAAATTAAACTGGTTCAGTACCTTGCTCCTACAATGTAAGTGCTGTAATATGCCGATCAAATTTCTGTCCAGGGTAACGGCCTCTGTTGTCATAGACCCTGGTCAAATCGGATCCATCCATCCATCAAGTGGATTATCTGAATCTGCTTGCAAATACCTCGAAAGCTACTGTTTGTCGGTCCTTAAAAAAGATTCGGCGTATACTACTTCCTGTACCAGAGCGACTGAAGCATAAGTTTCGACTCGATGCCTGTCAGTTACACTGAATTATTAGTTTCACTGAATGATTAGTTTCACTGAATGATTAGTTTCACTGAATGATTAGTCTCACTGAATGATCAGTTTCATTGAATGATTAGTTTCATTGAATGATTAGCTTCACTGAATGATTAGCTTCACTGAATGATTAGTTTCACTGAATGATTAGCTTCACTGAATGATTAGCTTCACTGAATGATTAGCTTCACTGAATGATTAGTTTCACTGAATGATTAGTTTCATTGAATGATTAGCTTCACTGAATGATTAGCTTCACTGAATGATTAGTTTCACTGAATGATTAGCTTCACTGAATGATTAGCTTCACTGAATGATTAGCTTCACTGAATGATTAGTTTCACTGAATGATTAGTTTCATTGAATGATTAGTTTCACTGAATGATTAGTTTCACTGAATGATCAGTTTCATTGAATGATTAGTTTCATTGAATGATTAGTTTCACTGAATGATTAGTTTCACTGAATGATTAGTTTCACTGAATGATTAGTTTCACTGAATGATTAGTTTCACTGAATGATCAGTTTCATTGAATGATTAGTTTCACTGAATGATTAGTTTCACTGAATGATCAGTTTCATTGAATGATTAGTTTCACTGAATGATTAGTTTCACTGAATGATTAGTTTCACTGAATGATCAGTTTCATTGAATGATTAGTTTCATTGAATGATTAGTTTCACTGAATGATTAGTTTCACTGAATGATCAGTTTCATTGAATGATTAGTTTCATTGAATGATTAGTTTCACTGAATGATTAGTTTCACTGAATGATTAGTTTCACTGAATGATCAGTTTCATTGAATGATTAGTTTCACTGAATGATTAGTTTCACTGAATGATTAGTTTCACTGAATGATTAGCGTCACTGAATGATTAGATTCACTGAATGATTAGTTTCACTGAATGATCAGTTTTGAATTTTGTGCCGCGTTAACGACTGGTCCGTCCAACAGCACCAGCGTATGCGCTGTTCCGATATGATGGACTGGAAAATTTCATTGGGGCCACAACACAAAGCAGATGCGACAACTGCTGAAAGAATTTAGAAAGATGCGATAAGCGACTTCACGAACTGCTCCTTGAAGCGTACATTTATGTTCCATGCCAGGCGCTGATTTACCGGTTTTATAGACAGACGCTCCATTAAGCCTTTTTGTATCACTGTGGTTAAACTAGGAACTCCTCTTAGCAGGTATTTTGAATGGGTGCTATATAAATTCTTGAAATGAAGGAATTAAGGAATGAAAACAGTCGTCTTTGCAGTGTCGAATTCTACTGAAACTAGTAGTAGGAAAGTGGATATTCTGGCTCATTCAACCCAAACCATGGTTAAACTTTTACCAATCAACCATAACCATGGTTCAAAAATATAACCACCCATAACCATGGTTCAAAAATATTCCGGCCCATAACCATGGTTCAACTTTTACCAACACACAAATTTTATTTTTTTTCCTGGTGTATATAAAATAACAAAAAAATTTTTTTCTTGATCCAGCATGCATCAACCCAAACCATGGTTAAACTTTTACAACCACCCCAAACTATGGTTCAACTTCTGCTAACTTCTGTCAACCACCCCATCACGCGCCTATGACTCATCATGCGGGGAATTCCCAGTAGTTTCGATGATGAGTCATAGGGTGGTAGGCTGGGAATTACTAATGGTATCGATGAGTCACTTAATCGTTTAAATTTTTTTCTCTTGTGTATATAAAATAACTGAAGAAAAAAAATGGGATATACAACTCGACTTAAAGACAAGAAATCCCAATATAAAATGGACTACACATCGTATAATCTGAAAGAATTGCAACAAATTCCTAAACAGAGAGGACAAAAAGGATACACGAAACTATCAAAAGCGGAACTTATCACGTTCATAAAGCAGGGAGATCGACAAGGCGCTCGGGCACCAGACATCAAGGCTCCAACGCATACTCTGGGTACTATACGAGAATTGCGAGAAATTGCGAAAAAGAGAGGCACACGAGGATACTCAAGATTAGGAAAAGAGGAACTTACAGCACACGTGTCTACTATTTGGAAATTTGTGGGGAAAAATAAAGCTACTTTTTCGGATTGGTTGAGTAGTGAGATTAGTCAGTTACCCCCTCAAGTAAAACCACCCGTTCATAAGTTCAAACTTCGAGAGACAGCGACGGCTATCAAAGGGTTTACAAAAAGATACACGATCGAGGGCAACAACAGGATCGATGTTGAATCTTTTCTCAAGGCTGTAAGATCGCATGTAGTTAGGCTGTTAACGAAAAATCGAGGGGTAAAAGCTCAACTCAATCTCATGTGTGTAATGGAGAAAATAGACCTGAAATCCGGCGAAATAACAACGGCTGAGCCTAATTTCAAATCAAAGACTGATATTATTTTAGAAGCAACCGATGTGAAGGAAATATATACCAACGCAGTGGATAAAATTAAGGAGAGTATGGCTAGTTATCAGATGCGGGGTAGCAATTGGCGATTCAAGGCCGTTTTGCACTTGGATATCGATACAGTGGTATACAAGCCATTGAAAGGTAGTTCTTATATTCAGCTTCCCGAGTATTTAGCAAATAAAAAGGCCATTATTAATATGAAAAACGAAGATGAAGAATGTTTCAAGTGGTGTATAACAAGAGCCGTAAACCCAGTTGACAAGAATTCAGAAAGAATCACGAAAGAATTAATTAGACAATCTGAGAAGCTTAATTGGTATGGAATCGAATTCCCTGTAGCAGCGGATGCTAATGTGATAAGTAAATTTGAGAGAAATAATAACATTAGTATCAATGTTTTTGGTTATGAAAAAGATGTTAGCTTATTCCCAATATACATATCAAAACATGAGAATGATAGGTGTGTTGATCTCTTACTTATTTCTGATGATGAAAAGAAGCATTATTGTTGGATTAAGAATTTCAACAGACTGATGACCGCGCAAACAGACAAGTCTACTCATTCAATGCATTATTGTAAAAGATGTTTGCAGGGATATAGAGAGCTAGGTTCGCTTAAAAAACACATCGAGTACTGTTCGCAACATGACGCCCAACGAATAGAACTCCCAAGCCCAGGAACTATGTTGAGTTTTAAAAATTATTATCGAAAAATGAGAGTACCTTTTATTATCTATGCGGATTTCGAATCCTTCATTAAACCGATCGATACATGTCAACCCGATCCCAGCACGTCTTACACCAATAAATACCAGAAACATACTCCTAGCTCGTTTTGTTACCATATAAAATGTTTCGATGACGACCTGTATTCACAAGCTCCTGTAACATTCACAGCGAAGAGCGAAGACGATGATGTAGCGCAGATATTTATTGATAGTCTTATAGTGGATATAAAAGATATTTATAATCGATTTAAATTTCCAGAGAAAATGATATTTGGAAAGGACGACAAGGAGCTATACGACTCGGCTACTGTTTGTCATATATGCGGGGGCGAGTTCTCTGATGGTGATGATGATAATGACATGCGAGTAAGGGACCACTGTCATCTTACTGGTAAATTCAGAGGCGCAGCTCATAAGATTTGTAATCTAAAGTATAAAGTCCCCAAGTTTTTCCCAGTAGTATTCCATAATCTAACCGGCTACGATAGCCATCTATTCGTGAAGAAATTACGAGGTGGTGATAATGAACAGATTAAATGCATCCCCTGCAATGAAGAAAAGTATATCTCATTTAGCAGAGAAGTTGTAGTCGATAAGTTTATTAACAAAGAAGGGAAAGAGAAAGAGGTCAAGCGTGAATTACGTTTCATCGATAGTTTTAGATTCATGCCAGCGGGTCTCGACGCATTATCGAAGAACCTTAGCAAAGACCAGTGTAAAAATATAAGCAAGTACTACTCCGGCAATCAGCTCGATCTCTTGCTTAGAAAAGGGGTATATCCGTATGATCACGTTAGCTCCATCGATCAACTGAATGAAACAGAACTACCGCTAAAGTCAGCATTCTATTCGAAACTAAACGACTCAGGTATCAGTGACAAAGACTACAACCACGCACAGGTAGTATGGAAAGAATTTGGTTTCAAAACATTCAGAGAATATCACGATTTATATAACGTGAGTGATGTTCTCCTGCTCGCCGATGTCTTTGAGAATTTTAGAGACGTCTGCATGAAGAACTACAACCTGGATCCCGCCTGGTATTACACTTCTCCTGGACTAGCATGGGATGCCTCATTAAAGTTGACTGAAGTAAAGTTAGAATTATTGAGCGATTACGATATGATACTAATGGTCAAGCATGGGATAAGAGGTGGTGTTAGCACAATTTCACATCGTTATGGGCAAGCAAACAACAAGTACATATCATCGTTTAATGAAAGCAAACCTTCAACATTTATAACCTATTTAGATGCTAACAACTTGTATGGGTGGGCAATGTGTAAGAATCTTCCAACTCACGGGTTCAAGTGGATGACTAATGATGAGCTAAACGACTGGAGATCGATACCGTGTATATTGGAGGTGGACTTGGAATATCCCAAAGATTTACACGATCTTCACAACGACTACCCTCTTGCCCCTGAGAATATCACGCCTGAATCTTCAACGGTTCCTAAACTCATCCCAAACCTGAATGACAAAGTAAAGTACATAACCCATTATGAAAATTTGAAGCAGTATGAAAGCCTAGGTTTGAAGATTACCAAAATTCATCGAGGAATTAAATTTGAAGAAAGCACCTGGTTGAAAAAATATATCGACCTAAATACTAACCTGAGGACCAAAGCCACAAACGATTTCGAGAAAGACTTTTTCAAACTTATGAACAATAGCGTGTTTGGTAAGACTTGTGAAAATATAGAGTCCCGCGTAGATATTAAGCTGGTTTCAAGCGAGAAGCAAGCTATAAAACTAACAGCGAGGACGAGTTACGACACTCGAACTATTTTTGATGAAAATTTAATTGCCATTCACATGAAAAAAACTTCGTTGCTCTATAACAAACCGATATATCTTGGTATGTGCATCCTAGACTTGAGTAAAACGCTCATGTATGATTTTCACTACAATTACATCAAGAACAAGTATGGTGATAGAGCTAAACTATTATTCACCGATACGGATTCGCTAGCCTATGAAATAAGAACCGACGATTTCTATGCCGATATAGCTCCCGATGTTCGAAGCATGTTTGACACATCAGATTATCCAAAAGATCATCCGTCTAGTATTGAAACTGGAGTGAACAAGAAAGTAATAGGTTTGTTTAAGGATGAAGCTGCAGGCAAACAGATTGAGGAATTCGTGGGGTTGAGATCCAAGTTGTACAGTTACAAAATAGCAGGCATAGACCACAAGAAATGCAAAGGTGTTAAAAAATACGTTGTTAAGAAATCAATTACTCATGAAGACTACAAAGAGTGCTTATTCACCAAACGTGAACAGTCGAGAAAGACGAATGTCATTCGTTCCCATTTTCATGATATCTACACTGAAGAGATTAATAAGATCGCTCTTTCAGCCGACGACGACAAGCGGGTGATAATGGATGATGGGATAAGCACGTTAGCATATGGACACTATTTATTGAAATCTACTTAAGAAAAAATATCCTAATATAAAATGACAGACTCAATTGTATGTGTCAATTGCAAAATGGAAAAAAGCTTAGCTGAATTTTACAAAAACGAACGTAATAAGAGCGGCTATTTTACTTCTTGTAAAAAGTGTGTCATTATCAAAACGAAGGAACTTACAAAAAAATACTCGGAGCTTGAAGTGAGGGAAACAAAAAACAAAAAAGTTTGCTGCTGCTGTAAGATTGAAAAAAGTTTGGATGAATTTCATAAAGATAAAAGACAAAAGAACGGAATTTATCCGAACTGCAAACTGTGTAAAAATGCTAAAGCAAAGGAGCTAGCGCATAAGTACGCAATGCTAGAGAACAGAGAAACAAAGGATAGAAAAGTGTGCAGCCGGTGCAAAATAGAGAAGAACATATCGGAATACGTTAAAAATCGATTTCAGAAAGATGGACATGCTAATGAATGCAAAGATTGTAGGCATAAATATTATCTCGCCTGCGTAGAAGCAAAACATTTAGATAATATTAAAAATTCTCATAATATAAAAATGGAAATCCCAGAATGTCTCAAATGTAAAATCGGTATCGGTCTTAAAACATTTACGAAATGGATCGAATTTCAGTTTGAAGAGGGTATGACCGTGGACAATTACGGTTCGGTTTGGTATCTCGATTTTGTTTTGCCAATATCATCATTTAATTTACTCGATGAAAAAGAACTTGAAAAAGCTGTGAATTGGATGAATATTTGCCCGGTGCTATTGAAAAAAAATATAGAAAAAGCGAACAAAATAGAGCAGAGGGAAAAAGCGTATGACTTTCTAAAATATTTAAGCGAAATGTAAAAATGAGTTTTGAAACATACAAAAACATAAACGTTGAAGGCATCATACTACCAAATATCCCTCTTTCCAACATACAGTTGATTGACGCCGCGAAAAAACTAAACATCCCAAACTTCAGGGGTGTCTTCTTACGAGACGAGCTACCGAAGAAACCTAGACTGAATGAATGTGGGATATTGAACTTGGACGATTCTAATGGGAACGGAACTCACTGGGTCGGTTTTTTAAAGAACGGTAAGGTTAAAATATATTTTGATAGCTACGGCCTACAACCGCCCACAGAACTCGTCAAGTATTTACATAGTCCTGTGTACTACAATAGTGAACGAATTCAACCGGATAATGAAGTGTTTTGTGGTCATCTATGTTTGTATGTTTTGAAAAAGACGATGACTGATGGTTGTGAATTTCAAAATGTTATCAATAGTTTGTTTTAATATTATCGCGTAATAAAATGCCAGTAGATAAATTTGGACACACCGATGTTGGGACTACGACAAGAGTAATTGCCGGCGGCGTCACATTAACTCAGGCAAACAGTACTTTTCTAAGGGTTGATGGAGCAAACCCTGTTACTGGAGATCTAGATATGAATGGCCACGTGATAAAAGGTCTGCCTACATCGAATAATCCGGATGTAGGAATGGATGAGGCACTAAGTCAGGGGCAAGCTATAGATTTGATAATGAATCACGATAATGTACCGTCGAGCGATAATCATTTGACTAATAGGAAATACGTCGATGCAACGGCTGAAAAATATGTCGACACGAAAGCAATCGGACCTATGATTAGCATGTACACTTCAGCTACGCAAGCAATAAGCGCTGGAACTTACACAAAAGTTTCTTTCGATATAGCAAGATTCGAAAGAGATATCCGCCATCGCGTAGGATGGAATAAGATCTCTCCTGATAAAGCCGGCTGCTATTTCGTTTCAACGCACATAGAATTTCGTTTATTCGGTGCTGCTACTTCGGGTTTCGTTTACCTGTATAAAAATGGAGGGGTGCATATGCAAATTGCGGGTGGAGAGGGTGCGTCAGGTTCAACTATCAATGCAACAGGTAGTACCATACTTTATCTAACCGAAAACGATTACCTCGAGATAGGCGTTTATTCACACGCCGCTGTTGGTGTAGTAGCTAAGGATTTTTCCATCGCATTCTTACGACAATAGCGGCTGGGAAAAAATAATCTGTTTATAAAAATGCCAGTAGATAAATTTGGACACACCGATGTTGGAACTACGACAAGAATAATTGCTGGAGGTGTTACTCTTAGTCAAGTAAACAATACTTTTCTAAGGTTAGATGGAGCGAGTTCGGCTACTGGTGATCTAAATATGAATGGTAACTGTATCAAAGGTCTACCTATAACGAATAATCCGGATGCAGGAATGGATGAGGCTCTAAGTTACGGACAAGCCTATGATTTGATAACGAATCACGATGGCACTCCATTCAACGATAATCATTTGACAAATAAAAAATATGTCGACGAACAAATTGCTTTGATAGTATCTAGAGACGAATTCTTTGGCCCGGCGTTTAGTGCTTTCACCTCCGCTGCTCAGGCTATCCCCGCTAGCACCTCCACGACAGTAAATTTTAATACAAAAAGATTCGATCCGGATAATTGTTTCATCAATTCTAAACGATTCTTTCCTCAGAAAGCTGGATGTTATATGGTTTCGGTGTTTGTGGAATTTCACGCCGATACTGTTAGAACTTCTGGTAATGTTTCCTTGATCAAAACTGGGAGGGTGTACATGAAGATGCCCGGTGGTGGAGGTGATTTCGGTGGTGGGGGTACGGCTGGAGCGAATAATAATGTATCGGGTACTTGTCTAGTTCGATTAACTAATACCGACTACCTCGAGATAGCTGTTATAGCAAACGCTGCTGTAAACATTGAGGCACATGACTTTTCAGCTGCATACTTACGACCTTAAATTCGAAACCATATTTAGTTTTGAATTTACACATTTCCACAGTACAAGATATTTCTTTAGTACACAACGCTCATTTTGTTACCATCCGATTGAAACTTGAATAACTTGTCACAAATCACCACCGCGTACGCTTGCGTATTAACCGGCGGATTAGCACCAAAAGTACCTTTGATCTGGATATTGACTGTCGAGCCCTTCAGACGCTCGCATTGATTGCTTACATCAAACACCATAATCGGGAACAGGTCTTTGAAGTCTGCCGGTGTGATATTGCTTTGCGTTGTCTGTTCGTCCATTCCGTAGAATTTTTCGCTAAACGTGGCCGCTTCTCGGTACGCTCGTGAGAATTGCTGATTCGGGAATGATAGGTTGTAGCCGGCGGCTGGGTATTGATCACCGTTTATCGTCACGAACAAGTTATTCAGATTGCAATGATCGAAAATCGATGGGTTTTTTTCTTGATCGCCGCTTCGATCGATTTGAAATCCAACTATGATGTACCTAGGTTGTTCAGGAGATGTCTTGGCACCAAGTTGCCAGCAATAGTTTCTCGATGGTTGGACGGACATAGTTTCGCATTGGCGAGCCCTGAATCCAAATAGCAACGATGCTTTCGATTCGATAATTTTGTTCAATTGGTTGTCCTCCATAAGAGATGGTTTAACCTGTGGCATAAACCACGAGATTTTATCAAGTCTAACTGTCCCAGCACCCGCAGCAGCGAGTCGAAAAATTGCATCGTCGTCGGCTTTACGAACAAGAGTTAGCGTATGTTTCACACCATAAACAACCTTGTCGTAATCATCGCAAAATCCAAAAATATGTTTCAACGGAACGATGAAGCTAAACGTGCCCTTGTCCCCCGGTTTTCGAATTAGATACGACTGTCTGACAGCGAAACCTAGATTATCCGCGATAACAGCCGTCGTGCCACTGTCCTTGTACCACAGCTGATTTAACCCTTGTGCCAGTTGAAAATCATTTGGGTATTTGAGTAATCCGAGCATCGTCGTTGCTTGGCCTGGGTGAAATAACGATTCAATTTCTTGGCCCGACATGAAATACGAAATTTGGCTGAATAGGTGCATGAGTCCATTATTCGTAAGGGCTACAGCATCGGCATTAGCGTAAAAGGTGGTGTCTGCCTTCAACAATCTACCCTCGAATAATAGATAAGATTCCGCTGGATGGCAGTAAAGACTTTGAGTTTCGATGTTAATTTCTATCCGCCCCGCAGTGTTTAGATTCGCTCCCGTTATCGGGTTATACTCGTAACATTCGTAGCGCTCGATACCCTCATCAATAATAAGTTCATCGGTAATTCTTAGAATATCAGACTTCATTTTATTGAAGAATAATATTTTTTTATTACGCGACCTTCATTCCCGCACCGTTTTGTCGACGCACTAAATCTTGGATCGATATGGCATTCTTCAAACCATCCCCCATCATCAGATTATTGATATTCATGTTCTCCGGACTAAATCGATCAATAATATCTCGAGTTTCCTGCGTAACCGGAATAATATTTTTCTTTGGAGGGGCCAACAGTTTTGCCGCCGCTTTCTCTACTAATCTTTTACCGGCATCGGTTGCGGCTGATTTCCCAACATCTATCGCCTTTTTCCCAATTTCTGTCGCCACGTCTTTGCTTGCACTAAGAGCTCTCGTTGCTAACTGTTTGGCAGCGTTCGATGTGGCTAGTCTTTTGAAAAATCCCGAAATAGTATCAATTATACCGGATCCACCGATAACGTATCGCTTCTTGTAACTCCTTCTATTAATGATCAGCATTTTATAATATCGACATTATATTTTTGTAAGTATCTTTGTTCATCACTCCTTGTCGTAGTAACGCGTCGCATATCGTTACGAGCTCGTTTCTTACCCCATTGTTACCCGCGTTGAAGTCGTTAACTAATAACTCTAGCCGTTTCGCTAATACATTTGGGTCTTCGGAGATGACGATTACACCGACGCCTTTACCTACCGTACCTAGGGCCTTCTTTTGAATCTTCCCCCATATCGGTCTGATAATTTGATTATATTTGGCACCCACAGATGATCTAGGTCTGTTTGGATTTTTTTCCTGTCTCATAGCATTCGTCACATCTAGAATTTCAGCGTAATCTCCTATATCATTATCATCGTATATCGTGGCGTTCGGTTCTTTCAGCGTCAACAACTCCCAAAGCCCTGCTGTTCCTGTGTAAGTCTTATCTCCCACCGTCACGTCGTCTCCTTGAATCGAAATCGGAGTGTCAGCGATATAGAATTGGTTATTTTTTTCTTTTATTCCAAACGTCGTGTCGGTGATTTTTTTATCGGAGAGGTATTGACGAAGGTACTTAGTCGCTATATCTCCAAAATACAGGGTTTTGATATCCTCGGCCGGATCGGTGCTATACGCTTCTATCGCCGGACGCTGAGGAAATTGAAGGCCCTGTAACGAAGGAAGTGCTTGTAGCGCATTTGAAGTAGCTACCGAATTTTGATTGATAGCGGATAGTAAGGCATTTTGCTCTTTGGAAATTGCGGATTGTGAATCAACGATAGGCTTGTAAAACTTGGTTAATTCTTGTTGTAGTCCCGAATCTCCCATTCTCTCCGATAAAAAGTTTTGTCGAATATTCTCTCTGGTTTTCAGATAATCTGCAATGAAAACGTCTCTTTTCGTGGGGTCACTGATTTTTACAAACGGCATTTGTAATTAAAAATATAATGTTTTCAGACGTGTTTTTAGACGTGTGAAAAAACATAAGTTGGACGTATTTTCAGACTTTCTTGTTATTGAATTCTTCAATCTCGTTCAGCATCGACTCACTCTCACGTGAAATGAGATCCTCTACGAGAGCTTTTGAAATAGGATCGTCGTTCGCGTCGAGTTTCATGTCGACTAGCGATTTTATCGTTTCAAGCATCTCAGATTTCACCATCAGCCTTTTACTGATATAGCTGTCCATTATATTTTGTAGCCCAGGATCACTAAATAAATCCGATAAAAAGTTTTGATAAATATTCTTCTTTGTTTTCAGAAAGTCCCTGACGATAAACTCTCTTTTCGCGGGGTCACTGATTTTTATAAACGACATTTTAATTAAGTAAAAAAAAAATATTTCAGACGTGTTTTTTTGACATGTGAAAAAACATAAGTTGGACGTATTTCCAGACGTAACGACATACGTCTACATGTTTTCACGTATGTTTGCGTATGTTAGACGTATTTCCAGACGTAACGACATACGTCTACACGATTTATTACATGTACGTGTTAGACGCCGCTCCATTAGGTTTGTTATTTTTTTCAAGCATGGTTTGAAAGTACTGCATGACTTCTCCTTTTCCGCGATCGATGAGTGATTGTTTCGCTTCCTCGTCTAGCGCAACTTTAATCTTAGTTTTAATTTCTTCTTTCATACTATTGAATTTATCAATCTCGCTTAAAATCAAAGAATATTCCTCATCTGAAATGTTATCATCCTCGAGGGCTTTTGAAATATGGTCGCTGATCGTGTTGAGCTTTGCGTCGGCTAGCGTTTTGATCTTTTCATGCTTCTCCGCCTTCAGAGCAAGCTTTTTACTGATTATGTTGCCTATTATACCTATTATCCCCGCGCCTAATGCTGCTCCTTCCATAGCAATGACAATGGGTGTTGCGATTACAGTGGATAAAACTCCTATTCCTGAAATTCCTAGTCCCATCGACGCCAGCATGAGGGTGCTACCTACTGCACCGATTACGCTTACACTTCTGTGATACTTTTTACTCAACGCTGCTCTTTTGTCTCGTTCTTGCTCAATTTCCTTCTTAATTTTGCTAATCTTTTGAAGACGAAACGTTTGCATAGGTCCTCCACCGATAGGCTTATGTATTTCACCTTCTGGCGCGGTGGGTGTTAGATTTGGATAGAGCTTGTTGTCTGTTTTGTAGTCTTCATGATACTCCATTGTTTTTATTAACATAATATTATTTTTTTAATGATAACTCAAACCAACCGTTTACTGAATATAATTTACATAACATAACGACTCTCCTCCGTTTATAGTTACTAATGAATCGGAATTATTTTGAATAGAAACAATGATATCGTCAACCACGTCTTCTGAAACCTCTCCGTCTTGGAGACTACATCTTCGTTCTTTGATACTCTGTCTAAGGGAAACGAGACAAACTCCTCCAGTCATTTCTACACCGAGTCCAAGCAGTAGCGTATTAGTAGCCCTCGGTTGAATCGTTATAACATTTTGTGCGAAAATCTCCCATCTTAAGCCGCCTCGTTGTCTTTTTGGAGCGTGAGTTACATTGCTCTTTACCTTCCAACTGACAGAAATGGGTTGGGTTCTAACCTCTGCCTGACGAGTTGGTTTAGTTATAAATTTGTGTAGTGGTCTCGACATTTTATAAACACTAAATTAAAATATCATACCGAGTATCGGAATATTTTTAAGCGGAGAATTAGGACCTAACAAAAGTCCTTCACCTATAGGCCCATAACCCGACCCCGTTTTCAAAAACAACCCAGATCCTGTTATCGAGGCGCCTTTTGGCCAAGGGGATAAGTACAAACCAGACCCGACTGATTTTATCTTACACGCCATATCACCTTTCTTCGCATATATTTTCTTCACGTACTTTACACCAGATCCACTCATTTTATCGACAATCTTCGACGTGGCTGCGGAACCTAAGCCAGCCATAGCCCCCGTAGCTAAACTAGGTAGTAATGTGGACACAAGGAATTTACCCGCTGTTGCTAGAAACGGAAGTAAGGCGCCTATGAATCCTCCCTCAACTTTTCTATTGTTCTCCAATTGCGTTTTACTCATTTTAATGACTACGCCTGTTCCTTTTTGGTACGCCTTTGCCATTTTATTGATTTGTGCTTGCGTCAGAGCTAACACATGCCGCCCGTCCATATCATCATGTGTTAGTTTGATACTCACACCAGTTCCCGCTTGGAGAGATTTTTGAATTTTGTCTTTTTGCGCTTCCGAAATATTAACTTTTACAGCTATGTAACGACTCATTTTATATATAAATTACAAAAAAACGTTCAAACTTCTCTGATGTGAAAACTAATCGACAATTCATCTCCTCTAAGATTTATCTGTTTCCCATTTTGGTCTGTGAGCATCGTTGTCATCGTTGAAATTGTAGATAGCGTAATGGGGATATATATTCTTTCACCCGGCACTTCGATAATCTTGTAACCCGGCCCTACGTTTGGGAAAAAAGAATGTATCACGTTTACCAATGTTCCATTAAGGTATGAGGGTGCTATGATGTCATTAGTCACTCTTAGACAGCTTACACTCATAATATTTACCGGGTTCTCTGATTCGTTATATCCACTCGAATAGATCCACTTTTTAAAACCTAGAACCGTTCTGATTGAATTCTTTAGAGTCCGAAAGTCAACCATATAGTTTCCTTTAATATTTAACACAGTCCTCTGCGTATTGGTGTTTGGTTCTATTGTGATGTAGTAATCTCCATTTGCATTGTTATAATGTCCATTCTCCTTCATGATTCTCTGTATGTGTTCGTTTATATCCGTTATTTCATAGCACCCTTCTGGGATTTCTATGTCGAACCATGGTGTTTGACCATTCGGTGAATATTTAAAGTTGTTGTTTGTCGCGTCGATGTTAGGAAAAGAATAGTACGTTACGAGATCTCGAAGAGCCATTTCGTATTTTTTATTTTTTTCTAGTTCAAGAGGTGGATTAAAAGTATATCTGATTCGTGTGCTCTTTTCGCTTACCAAAATGTAAAATGACGTTTTTGGTTCCGTGTTACGAGCCGTCTTTTCCGTATTATCAGCTATCTGTTTGAGAAGCGATGATTCCATTTTTATTATGCAATAATTTTTACTACAACGGATCCTCGATTACATAAAATTGATCGAATCCGCAGCGGTATTTGCCATTGTACTTTTCGCTACTGTGGTCGATAACAAGGAATCCGTGTGGTTGCCCCCAAACCCATTCGCATAGTTTTCTAAATTCATCTTTATGCATGTCCGTACTAGCATGATCGTTGTAAATATGGCCGATATTTTTCTGGTCCTGTTTGAACAGACAAATAAAGTTTGCATTCTCTCTGATCGTTTGCCGAGGTATTTTGAAATAATTCTGTGCGAGGTAAAAACAGTCCACATTACTATGCCTCCCCCGAATATAATATGTTTCGCACTTGTTTTGTTTTTCCAATTGTAAATCATCGAAAATCATTAGATTCTTCTTTTCGCTACTCAAGTCTCTCGGGTCTGGTACGTCTTCGGCGTTTTCAAAAAACTTGGCAATTATATCGGATTTGGCTTTTGAGGTTTTAGCCATTTCTTCCATAACAATGTCTGGTGACGCGTTTAGTTCCATGATTTTGTTTTGAAGCTCCTCGAATAATCTAACAATCTCTTCTTTCGGTAATTTTTCTTCGAAGGCTTTTTTAATAATACGATATTCCGTTTGAAACAGAGATTTACCGAATACCTGGAGGTTATTATAGTCTAGCCAGCCCGGCCTGAGTAATAGATTCAGAAGAAGTGTCGTTTTTCCACAGCCGGACTTTCCAATTATC
>OX457047.1:41164936-41167436 GCA_949752735.1 Lumbricus terrestris
GAAAACAGTCGTCTTCGCAGTGTCGAATTCTACTGAAACTGTTGCAGTTAAATCAGATAGTAACATCTGCATCGTTTTGTAAAAATATATTTGTACTAATGCATGATCTTTATAGAAGTTAACGTGACCCAGCGTTCTAATTATGGGAACATAAACTATGCAAAATTCTGATACGAACTGAAAGAATATTACTTTTGTTGCTGACTACCTTTCTGTATCATAACTAAATTCAGAAGTGCTTGAATGACAAAGCAGCTCAGGTTGAACAATAGACGCATTTTGATGTTGCAGTTCGGATATAATGATACATCAATTTTTTACTCCATTGAGTCTAACATAATATCAATGAATGATTATTTTTCCGTGTCTGGATTGAAAAAACTTTAAAGGCTCCGGAATGCATCTAAATAGCCGACACCTGATCAGCCTTATATAGCATTAGGTGACCACGTTTTCACGGTGTTTTACTGAAGCACACGAACCATTCGGCTACGGTGGTCATTGGTCAATGATGTCGCGAATAATAATATTCCAAACATAATTTTTGTATGTGCACTTGTTATAGCACCCTTCCAGATTTTATACTCAGAAGCGCTCCCGGCACCAGCGCGGACACTGAATCGGAATTTTACGCCGAAGCGCTGAGTAATTGCGAGTGAAGGACTTGCCCAAGGTCCCTACGCGGCGACTTGATGTGGATTCGAACCTGCAGCCCTCTGGCTGCAAGGTAACGAACATACCCACTACACCACCGCGCCCCACATAATTTATTATGATCCATAATATGCTTTTGTCTATACCACAATCGTGACAACTGAGAGAAGCTTAAAGTCCATGCGTGACTTGAACAGGATGAAAGATATGATTCAAAATCAGTCATTCCTACCCTAGATAAAATATTTATAAAGGAATAATGATAATAATAATAATAATAATAATAATAATAATAATAATAATAATAATAATAATAATAATGATAATAATAATAATAATAATAATAATAATAATAATAATAATAATAATAATAATAATAATAATAATAATAATAATAATAATAATAATAATAATAATAATAATAATAATAATAATAATAATAATAATAATAATAATAATAAAAATAATAATAATAATAATAATAATTACAATCGACCGGTGACGACGATCGTTGACTACAGAACACAGTTTTTAGTATTTATTGCTTTTAAAGCCTGAGGGATCATATATACCTCGGGCGCAAAAAAATATAATAATAATAATAATAATAATAATAATAATAATAATAATAATAATAATAATAATAATAATAATAATAATAATAATAATAATAATAATAATAATAATAATAATAATAATAATAATAATAATAATAATAATAATAATAATAATAATAATAATAATAATAATAATAATTACAATCGACCGGTGACGACGATCGTTGACTACAGAACACAGTTTGGGCCTTACACTTAATCGCTCAAAATGTGAGGTAATAGCACGTAACAACAACACAGGATACGACTCGTTGAGAGAGTTCAAACTAATTGATGTCGAAGAAGCCCAGCTACTCGGCGCCCCACTCTCTTCGGGAAAAGCGCTGCAGCAATGTTTAGAAAACAGAACCAAAGAACTGGAGGAGAGTCTGAACAAATTAACGCTCATAGCCAGGCAGGACGCACTCCTAATTTTGAGAAGTTCGCTGGGCGCGCCTAAAATGATTTACATCCTCCGATGCCATCCCAGCGACAAACACCCCGAGTTGGACACCTATGACGTGACACTACGCCAAGGTTTAGAGAAAATCCTGAACATCTCCTTAAACGACATTCAGTGGACACAAGCCTCTTTACCAATAAAGATGGGTGGTCTGGGTGTACGGAGAGCGTCTTCGCTGGCGCTTCCAGCCTTCCTGGCTTCAGCTGCAAGCACTCTCCCTCTCCAGACTCTCATCCTTAGCTCTCTCAATCTCGAACCGGACATACACTTTCAAGCCATGTCGTCCGAGTGGCGCTCCAAGTCGGAATTTGACGAGGCAGGAATCATTCCAACAAGTCAGCAAGCATCATGGGATAAACCATTGTTGGAGAAAACTGCGAAATCACTGCTTGAAAGTACAGTGGATGTATATAACATCGCGCGACTAAAAGCAGTCTCATCGCCCCACGCTAGCGACTGGCTCCACGCGTTACCGATAACTGCATGTGGACTACGACTAGACAACGAGGACATTCGAGTGGCCGTCGGATTGCGACTTGGAGCCGCAATATGTCAACCCCACACTTGCCCTTGCGGAGCCCAAATTGACGCCAGAGGCAATCACGGTCTTTCCTGCTCTCTCGGCTTCGGTCGAATCGCTCGCCATAGCACCGTCAATGACATCATACACCGCTCCCTTGCAAAAGCAGGGATCCCATCCATAAAGGAACCGCCAGGACTACTACGCACGGATGGCAGACGACCAGACGGTCTGACTATGATTCCATGGCGTGCGGGTCGCCATCTT
>OX457047.1:41172436-41230758 GCA_949752735.1 Lumbricus terrestris
CACGGCTTCTGTTGTCATAAGCCCTCGGCAAATCTGGATCAACCACCTCCACCTACCACTAGTTGCACTCTCTGCCAGTGCCAGTCGAAAGCCTGGATAAAGGATGAGGGCGATACTAATCATCTTTGAAATGTCATTGTCGCTCAACAGCAAAAGAAATGTATTTCCATCTTCTGACCAAGCGAGCGCAATAAGTCTATAACGAACACCTTTTAATCGCATGCACATGATGCTATATAAGATGCCGTCCACAAAAAGATTATCATGCAATACAATTCGATGCTTTAAAATTGATGTGGCCGAAGCAATTAATCTAATCTAATTAATAAAAATTAAATAAAATGTCGGTGCTGAAATGTTGTGCTGTGACTATACGCAGTGTTGCCACTCTGGTCTTTTTCAAATCTTAGATCTATCGGTTTTTCGTTCTTGTCCAGGTTTCTAAGCGTTTTTCTCTAGATCTATATAGCTTCATTTCCATGAGGAGGTTTTTTTGCCCTAAAAATGTGCATTTTCCTCAAACATTACTTAAATATTTTTTAGGCAGTTTCACCAAATACGCTCTGAAACTAACTAAAGCCAGTATACGTTGTGATATCAAAATTATGTTCTACTATCATGCATTTATCATGTATAGTCTTGAAATCTGCATGACGTGGACTTGTACGATTCTATGGTAATCTCGATTTATCTACGGAAGACATTTTGTGATAGGCATGTGTCTCGGAGTGTTTTATTTTTTACGTGTTCATATTTTGTGTAACAGATGTGTTCTTTACCTGCATTTCATTTGAACTTTTGACAAATTCCACAAATTCTCAACGTAGGACAAGTCTTGCTTTTTCAAGCTTTTTTCGACCGGATCAGACTTGAAAATTCAGGGCAGAAACCCTAGCTAAATTCGAAATAGACACAACCAATCCCTTCACTCAGTATGATAATTTTAGGAAAGTAACGGGTTATACTATGATCCACTGCAAAGTTAGGGTGTTAAGCTGTGCAGAGAATACTGGACTATGTGGCTCTAAGAAATATTGAGGAGTTGGACACCAGCGCCCGGCGAAACTCTCACCCTGCCTTGCCTATATTGCCGCGAGAGGATGTGCGTGCTTAAGATTAAGAGTCTTGTTGCTCTCTGGTGTTCCGAAACTCAGCCACTTTGTGCAGGCAGACAGTGCCAGTCCGAAGCGTATAGAAAGGAGGAGGGCGACGCCAAGCATATTTGTTCTGGCGCAGCACGTTAAACACCCACTAATCAATATTGTAGACCACTATATAATTTAGCAAAGACAACGGTCTACATTGGATTGAACGACTACTGTCATTAGCTGAGAGTTTTCCATGAATGAGGAAATTGGCTTTAAAACGATCTAATAGGCTGATCAAAACACTAGATGGCAACACTTGGCAACACTGGACAACTACGATGGAACGTCATAGCGCTCGTAAATAAGCTTGTGCCTTGCGCTCAGCTATAAGAACAGCGCGCTAAAAATTTCGATGTCTCAAATAGTGTGTCAAACGCGTAGGAATACAGAAACAGAAACATGGCGTAAATCTTCGTCGTCGTGAAGCGTCTTTAATTTCAACGCTCAATGACTTTTGTCGCCGACACGTAGCTTTCTTTTCTGTGAACATAAGACGCCATGTTTTTATGCAAATTCCTGCGCGTTCGGTCATTTCTCAGGAACTATTTACAGACGCGGAGGAACATAGTCGTCGTCGAGACAGATTTGTATTCTGATTGAGGCTTCGGTCATTGTTAAGTAGAATAAGCCGAGTGGAATGTTTTAGCCATCACTCCATCCATCCATCCATCCATCCGTCCGTCCGTCCGTCCGTCCGTCCGTCCGTCCGTCCGTCCGTCCGTCCGTCCGTCCGTCCGTCCGTCCGTCCGTCCGTCCGTCCGTCCGTCCGTCCGTCCATCCATCCATCTATCCATCAATCCAAAATCCATCCATCCATCAATCCAAAATCCATCCATCCATCCAAAATCCATCCATCCATCCGTCCATCCATTTATCCATTTATCCATCCATCCATTCATTTATCCATCCATCCATCCATTTATCCATCTATCCATCCATCCAGCCATTTATCCATTTATCAAATCCATCCATCCATTTATCCATCCATCCATCCATCCATCCACCCAAAGTCCATTTATCCATCCATTCATCCATCCATCCATCCATCCATGCACGCGTATTGTTTAATTTTTATATCCTTTATTTCCAAAAAATCCGATACTTAACTTCTAGCTTTCATATAACTTTCCGTTGCTCACGTCCACTACGTTAGTCTGGTTCCCTGTTTGACACAGGATTCGTGGTTGTTATGTCGTCGCGAAAGGCAGAGCGTTGGGCTACTTTTCGTCGCGATCGCGAATTGAAATCTTGTTTTCACGACTTCGCGATATTTGGGCTACTTTTGAATAATCACGCGGTCGCTATAACATTAATGAATTCTCATAATGTTACTAGGTTGCTATTGCTAGCTACTGCACTTCTCATGTGCCGTTGCATACTCAATGATAAACGCATGCTTTGCGTAGTACGAACTAGCAATTAGCTAACGCAAAGCATTCTGCCATCTGAATTTTATGGCTGCGGTTTTAACGCGTTTCTTGGCGAAATCAGTAAAGTATGCGTGTTAATGTGCATAGAAAATCTTCATCAATGATGTCTACATTTAACCGCTCTAGTCGCTACTTCTTGGATATTCTTCTTGCTTTTGATTTGGCGACCAAGCACTTCCGAAATGTGGCAACTTCGGTTGATTCTTTATTTTTGCAACGCCATCCATTTATATATTCTATTCATCCATGCACAATAGGCCTACATCCATCGGTAGCCTATATGTTAAATTTTTTCTAGTTTCTTAAGCTGTACACAGCCCGATTGGCACATTGATTTGAGCGCAGGTGCCATGCGAATCCGCACAAGATGGAAGCCGATGATATAATTATGTAGTCAATAATGAGATTGATATATCCATCCTGTGTATGTAGACGGGGGACAAAAATAGCCTATATGTCACCCAATACAGAATACCGATGTAGCGAATGATCTGGCTTGATCAATTCACTGCAAATTAAAGAATGGTTGATGGCATACGATGACTTTGGGTGGAAAACGCGTAATTTACATTAAGTTATGTCTAAACCATTGGCTTAATTACTTGCACATCTTTAAATAATCATCTCCAGATGAAATATTTGGTACGCATCAAAAAATCTAAAGTATAGTGAAATATATAATGAATGAAATTTTGTGGGGCGTGGGGGGGTATTGTGGTGGCGTCGTTGCCTTGAAGCCGGAAGGTTCGAGATTCGAATCCACCTCGCCGCGTAAGGACCTTGGGCAAGTCCTTCACTCACGATTGCTCAGCGCTTCGGCGTGAAACTCCGATGCAGTGTCGGCTCTGCATTCGGGAGCGCCTCTGAGTAGCGTGCTTTAAGCGGCGCTATAACAAGTGCACATACAAAATTTAAGCTGTAGCCTACCTTGCCAAACAGTCCCATTAAAGTTCCATCATCAAAGAAACAAGCCACAAAGTTGTCGTAGACTCATAGAGACATAGACCGATTACTTATAAATGAAATTCATTGAAAAGTGAGCAGGTTTCGAGTCATACAGGCGCTGTAATAGAACACGTCTTGCCCATTTTGCAGTTGTGTGATTTGAATTATTAGCTCCACTTATATACCTTTAAATCAAATTCAACGCCATTATATAAAACCACGATGTCACTCGTTGATTAACTCACAAAAATTATGGATGGACAGAAATTATTGCGCAAAATTAATGATCAATTACGGGGAAAAGGACCGAGGCCATACTTACTATATACATATATACCGTCAGTATGGCATACATGAGCTAGCAAGAGTTTTATGTGGTTCAGGTATCTATGTTAAAACGCAATGTGAAATATTATTGACGTGGAACATGCTTGTCCCATATTCAAAAGCCTCCTCTTATATAATCAGTGTCAGTGTTCACTGAAACAGTACAATCATCCTGAAGTCACTCCGCACTTCTATAACTCTTGCACTGGGCTAATGTTCCTTTCTGCTATTTAAGTAATTTATACAATATACATGTACACGTGCATATCCAGTTGTCGTTTTGAAGCTATATAACTCAAGGAACCTCTCCCGTTGCAGTAAACAAAACTCATGAGCATTTTGCAGTCAGTGGGAATATTGCACTGCAGCTGTTTCGTCATCAAATCAATGTCATAATGCAATTTCAAAATATTGGCGTTTATAATTATAGGTCCGTATAGGAAAGGCGGACGAGTTGAGGCCATACGAGCGGTAGGCTTCAATTATAGAAAAGGAAGTCCATAGATCCATAGAACTTGCAGTTGTTAGATTTAAATCATTGGCTACCCTTGCATACCTTTAAAACATATTTGACGATTAGTTATAAAACCCAGATGTCACGCCGAGATGAGGTAGATTTACGGAGAGATATAAATTCGAAATGACAACACACAGCAGGAGAGAAAAAATTAATATGCTGTTTCAATCAGCCAGCAGCAAGCTATGCAGACAGACAGACAGGCATACACATGCACATATATATATACACCGTACGAACGGACTGTTAGAAAGATAGATTGCCATCTATAGACAAACGCGTGATCGAAAGAACAAATATCAGAAAGTCATTCAAACAGAATATATGCTACATCCATCCATCCATCCATCCATCTACCCATCCATCCATCCATCTATCCATCCATCTACCCATCCATCCATCCACCAATCCATCCATTCATCCATCCGTCCATCCTTCCATCTACCCATCCCTCTATCCATCTATCATCCATCCATCCACCCATCCATCCATCCACCCATCCATTCATCCATCCATCCATCTACCCATCCATGTATCCATCCATCCATCAACCCATCCATCCATCTACCCATCCATCCATCTATCCATCCATCCATCCATCCATCCATCTACCCATCCATCCACCCACCCATCCATTCATCCATCCATCCATCAACCCATCCATCCATCCATCTACCCATCCATCCATCTATCCATCCATCCATCTATCCATCTATCCATACATCTTATATTGCCCATCCAATCAACTATCCATCCTTTTATCTATCCATTCTTTCTTTCATCCATTCCATCCATTCAACCGTCAGTCCATCCATCCGTCCATTCATCCACTCATCCATCCATCCGTCCATTCATCCACTCATCCATTCATCCGACCACACGACCAGTTATCCAGTAGGGTGCTCCAAAAAAAAAAAGTTGAAAATTCTTAGCTCCCCGGATATTTTCCCATGCGTCTCATAGAGATGAGTCTAAAAAACCAAACTTTAGGATTCTTTATTAAGGTTAAGCCTTGCCACCAGCACGATGAAGTTTAACAATAACGGCTATTTTTCGGTTGAAGACACAAATTGCAGGTATGTAAGTATTCATGAAAAAACCAGTGTGTGTTTATGATTTATTGGTCAGAACATGACCCTAATATCAAGAGACAAATGTAACTCTCTCCACAAACTGCTACTGCAATTCCACTCCCACTCCCACAGACCTACAGATCTTACATTGTTATACGTGTACAATATCAAGAGTTTCTTCAGTGCCTAAAATCTCGGAATATGTGTCGATGAGATTCAACCACCTGTAGAGTAGACTATCGTTGATATTCATCCTTTATGACTGTATTTACAAGGTCTGTTATTAGTTTCGTCGCTTTTTCCATTCACGAACAAATAGACCTAGAAGTGCTGCCTGCTGGAAATTGGATGTCAACAACTTTCCACTGTGCTGGTAGTAGCCTATAAGCTGAGCCAGTAACTTTCAATATTAAGTAGGTTGAACAATAAGCACAGACCTTTTGGTAATCAAATGAATCAGTTTTGAGGATGCATTCAACTGTCGAAATAGCCTACTGAATTTGGGGTTTCCAGTAGTTCTATTTGTCTCACCGTCAGAAGTTGGCAAGCAATTTGTGGGTTTCCGATTCAGAAACCAAGTTTAAGATCAGTGTGAATGGCACTATTTCTTCTGCAAGATATCATAAATGTCTAAGGACTGCAGCATCTGCTGCAGCATCTGAATCAGTCGTGTTGAGATCAGTCCAGAACTGCAGACCATCTAAATTCTAAAGGTGCATCTTGCAGCAGACACCGCTAAGAGTCAAGCCTTGACAAAAAACAAGGCATTGAACGTGCAAACACGATTCTATAAAATTTATCATCGCTGAGATCCATAATCTTGGCCTTGATGTTCTTCTTTCGTTGTTCGGCAACCCAAATTAATTTAATTGCTTTTCACTGCGTTTCATTGCTTCTGGAATCGTTCTGGTAACATGAACATTTGGATCGTTTTCAGATGAGCGAACAAACGCAAAACATCTCCATTTATAGAAATTCCGTTGTCTGTCAATGGGATAATTGCCCCCCCCCCCCCCAACAAGCCATATAGCTTGCCATCGCTTCTCAAAAATAGTTTATCCATGTTCACTAAACAATATATTACACACCCAGTCAGTGTGAGTATTTCATGGATTGGGATTCAACCCCATAGTCGTTCTTAAGAGCCACAGTAAGGTTTTCATTGCACGAGGCAACTACACATAAATCAACATCTGACTCCATGCAGTTATTTTTCTAAAATTCTCATACTGCACCCAGTGCATCTAAGATTTATCATAATAAATATCGTCAGCAACATACAAAAGCTTGTAAAAGATGTTAATCATCTTGAAATAATTAAGTTTTCCCACCAATTCCCATCAAGGTTTGAAAATTACCGATTTTAAAGAAAATCCCTATGTATTTTCATATATAGTAAAGTTTTTATGCCGGTGGCAAAGCTTAACCTTTTTCAATTGGTCTGAAAATTGGTACAGTTGATAAAAATGATAAATGGAATGGGAAAATTGCCAGGGAGCAGTAGTTTGAGAAACTTTTTGAAAATGCATTATAATCTGGAGCACCCTATTATCCAGTCACCCAGTAAGAACGATCACTAAATTTCATATAATTTATACTCTTCAAGTAATAATTATGTATATCATATGATATATAATACTGTGACCCAATCTGATATTTGAAAAAAAATTACATGGTAAGTTGGACAACTCTAATATATATATGTATAATTATATATTACATAATTATATATATATATATATATATTTTGACCTTTACAACTGACCGCAGAAATTCATGTTGCAGAAAGGATTGGTCTATGGCAATGGTTGTGAACGAAAGAAAACATCTGGCGAATAAGGGAAGAAGAGAGATTTATCAACTCCGTGGATGACACATTGAAATGTGCTGCTGCCTCCTTAGATACTTGAAGTCATCAATCTGCTATAAAGGAGAAAGCAAATTTCCTATTTTGGGGAATCCGATTTATATGGACCCATCCCATTAGCCATGCACTCTGTATGAACCGAATAGGCATTATAAAGGTAATCATCATAAGCTTACAGAACACAAATCATGTATCATGCATGTCGGTATTCATTTATGTATGCATTTCTGTATACATACATCATGTATATACAGTTATACACGTATTTATGTATGCACATAATTATGATTCCATGCATGTGCGCATGTATGCATGCATATATGCAGATCAGCGCATTTATGTATATATTTATGCATGCCAAGTAAGTAAGTATGTATGCATGCATGTATGTATGTATGTATTCGTAAATGAGTCCATGCATGTATCCAGGCACATGTGTATTCATGCTCACATGTCTGTACAGTATTTACGCATTTAAGGATGAATGCAGGCATGCATATACATAACCGTGCATGTATGCATGCAAATATATATGCATACATGTACTGCATGTATTTATTCATGTCTACATGTATGCATGTACATTGCACAATGTACGTGTAAACGTTCGTGTGCTGTTAGACTTTATAAGCTGTTCTAAGTCTTCGTGTCTATGGATTTAAAAGCCCGTGACTTCGACTGGCACAGTTGACCAGTGGAGCGTGTAACCGACTTTTGCCTGAGCGCAGTCTGCCTCCTCTGTTGCTGCTGTTGCTGCTGCTGATGCTGCTGATGCTGTGCGTTCAGATAGTTCATCTTCATCTTCGTCGTCGTCGTCAGAAGATTATCGATCACTTGATGTCGATGATTCCAACGATCGATTTTCGCAACAGACCAATCTCAGCAGCTGAAGAGGATGATGAAGAGGATGAGAAAGCATCTTTCTCATCATCATGGGCGATCTTCGTCAAACGATGTTGAGGGGAAAAGTGATTTGCGAGTCCGCTCACATGTTAAACTGCGGAGTTCTACTCTCTGTTTGTCGCCGTATCTGTCTCTGTATCTATCTTTGTATGTGTCTGTTTCTCTGTATATGTAGCTCCCTCTGTCCCTCTGTCTCTCTCTCTCCCTCTGTCCCTCTGTCTCTCTCTCTCCCTATGTCCCTCTGTCTGTCTGTCTGTCTGTCTGTCTGTCTGTATGTCTCTCTGTCTATGCGTCACTATCTCTCTCTCTCTCTCTCTCTCTCTCTCTCTCTCTCTCTCTCTCTCTCTCTCTCTCTCTCTCTCTCTGTCTCTCCATCTACCTCACTTTATATCCGTCTCTGTCTGTTTCTTTCTCTGTCTGTCTCCCTGCTTCTCTGTCTGTATGTATGTCTGTCTATCTCCCCTTGTGCCTGGATCGTTTTGACCTCTCTTACTCTGTCCTCTTTCTTCCTCCCACTATTTTGTGTTATATTGTATTGTACTAAAGCATTTATAAAGCGCCTCTAAAAATCAAGGACGCTTCCAGTGTACAAGGCCACAAGTCTAGAGAAAAGAAGAGGTTGTGAGAAAAGCAGATATGGTTGAGGTGTCAAATAGATGGAGACAAGGTATTTCAAAGAGAGGGAGTAATCGATGTAGAGGACAGGGGTTGAGCCACTATATCTGTTGAAGAATGAATAAGCTGAAAATAAGCTGAAAGTTGAATCTGTTGGACGATACGATGAGGCTGAAAGAGGCAGAAGTTGTACATCGGCTATAGATGCATCGGATGACAGGATGATAATTTTGAATTTAAGACGCACAGAAAGAGGAAGCCAGTGCAGCTGCTCATACGAACGTAATGACTCATATTTATTATTACAATTATTGCAACGTATTTCACTCGGAAGATCTAATTGAGCATTTCCTTGCACTGGTGAAACAAATGGAACTCACAACAATTAATCCTTCAGACATTTATATTTGATCGTTCAACGTCATTTAAAAGGTGTGTCTTTTCGAAAAGAAACCACTGCCGTAGCCATATCTACCCATAACGATCATCATCATCGTTGCCGTCGTCGTCGTCGTCGTCGTCGTCGTCCTCATCATCATCATCATCATCACCATCATCATCATCATCATCATCATCATCATCATCATCATCATCATCATCATCATCATCATCATCATTATCAATATTATTATCATTATCGTTGCTAATTATCACTGTCATAATCATCATTATTATTCAATCAATCAATTCATCTATTCATCAATCTGTAAACCTTTCTTTCTATCTGTCTGCCAAACTGTCTTTCTGTCCGTCCGTCAGTTTGCTTGCCTCAATCTATCTATCTATCTATCTATCTATCTATCTATCTATCTATCTATCTATCTATCTATCTATCTATCTATCTATCTATCTATCTATCTATCTATCTATCTATCTATCTATCTATCTGTCTATCTGTCTATCTGTCTATCTGTCTATCTGTCTATCTGTCTATCTGTCTATCTGTCTGTATGTCTGCGTGTATCTGTCTGTCTGACTCAGCCTACTGTCTGCCTGCCTGCCTGACTGCCTGCCTGTCTGTCTGACTGTCTGTCTCTCTGTCTGTCTGTCTGTCTCTCTGCCTGTCTGTCTGTTCGCCCATCTATCCACCACCTATGCACGACGAGATGATGTTGATGATGATTATGATGATGATAACGATGATGAAGGTGATGATGACGTATGCGAAGCGGGTGATTATGCCAACGACGACGTCATTAATAACGATGAGATAGCAAACTTAACCAAGCCCCCTCTCTCTGTCTCTCCGTGCATATATATATATAATATATATATATATATTCGTATATATATCATATAGATATGTATGTGGACCATCCTCCCATAACCGCCGTCATATTTGGGTCATTCTGGCTGATAACGGCATCGATCGCCTCAGGAATGCAAACAGAGGACCAGATAATTTATTGTCTAAGATAGTCCGTCTATATATATGTGCCTAAACAAAAAGCCGATAACACACGTCGTAAAGATGACAACAGAGTACCATGGAACAGAGAGAGACAGACAGACAGACATACAGGCAGACAGAGACAGAAACAGAGACAGAGGCGGAGACAGCGACAGCGAGAGAGATAGACAGACAGAAAACTAGAGTCAGACACAGAGTCAGAGTCAGAGACGGAGTCAGAGAGACAAACAGATGAGCAGACAGACAAACAGACAGAGTCGAAGAAAGACACAGAGAGACATAGACAGAAAGACAGAGAAACAGGAGCAGAGACAGACGGAGACAGAGAAATAGAAAGAGATAGAGACAGAGTAACAGAGTGACAGAGAGACTGAAAGACAGAGACAGAGAAATAGAAAGAGATAGAGTGACAGAGAGAGACAGAAAGACAGACACAGAGAGACGCCATGCAGAACCGCTGGCTTACATCCGAAATGCCTGGATGTTTATGTTTGGAAATGTAATACGATGTGGATTGTGGAATCTGGATCTGTTCACAAAATGATTGGCTGTCATTTGAATCTAGTTTGCTTCATCGTCTCTTCGTCGCGAATGTGAGTTTAAACGATGAAAAATCCAATGATACGCAATCATACAGATACTTCTTTGTTGTATCGAGAGGAAATTTCACTCCCTGAGGCTGAAATGAAATTGATAATCATATTGATGCAACAAATATGATGTTGCTCTTATAGTAGATTTCTATTTTCTACTACTCTAATAATATTGAGCCTATCTCAATTGAAACAGTGGAGGTCCACGGATAAAAATGGAAACGTATCACTCCATAGATCATGAGTCGCATTGTTGTCTTACTCTCTCGTTCGCGAACACGACTTTGAACAAAAAACGATTCATAATCGTAAACCAAGCGCCATTGCCACCTGAGACAAGAGCCATAATTATAATACGACTACGTACACTGTATACACCACACACATGCATACATAATTATACAGTATCTATACTCCTATGTAATTTAATGAACTTCAGCATTTAATATCTATACACACTTTAGCATACAATGAATATACATAATATAGTCTATTTGTGCTTATGCAGGTATATTTCGTGCGGTATTATAGTCAACTTGAACAGGCGCTACACAAATTTCCGTAATGAATGAGCGTTTTGCAAGAAAATCCTGACTACATGACGCGGTTGGTCATTGTGAAAAATACTCATTGGCAACCACGGAATGGGGAGGTCAGTGTGAGGTAATTTGGTCAAGAAAAGTAAGGCAAGGTCAGAGGTCAAGTGAACATCATATTATGAATTGAAGCAAAATCGTGCACATGCAGTCTCCACCTTCGACTCAGCCACTGTTCTAACAGTGCCAGTCCCAAGCCTGGATAAAGGAGGAGGGCGACACTAATCATCTTTGCTATATATATATATATAATATATATATATATATATATATGACGGTGTCGTTAAACGGCAACAAGCATGTATGTCTCTTCTTCCAGTTTTCCTTCTTCACCCGTCTTCCCTTACCTTTTCCGTTTCCACGTCTTCCCACGACCGCTGTCAATGTCATACCTCTCCGCTCCATCTCTTCCTTGCCAATCCTTGGTCTTCCATCCGTTTCATTCTTCTCCGTTTATTCTCCGCCACATTTTGTATTCATCCACAGCTTTCCTCTTCCACATTCTTGTGCTCAATGCCTTCCTTAGCTTCCTCTCCTCCTCTTCTTTTCCTCCTGCTTCCTTTTCCCTTTTCCATGTCCCCTTCCTCCTCCTTCTTCTGTTCTCCTCTCCTTGCTCTTGCTCTTCCTTCGTATTTTCCTTGTCAATCTTCACCATATTCTAAGCTCCTCGTCACCCATGTCTTCTCCTTCTCCGCGTCTTTCTTCTGCTCCTCCTCCTTTTTCTCACCCACCTTCTCGGTTAAACCCAGAATATACACCGTGTCGTTTTGCCGTTATATCCACTCGCCTTAACGAAAGACCCGTTTTAACAGAAGAGGAAGAACTGAGAGGGGAAGGGCTTTGCCGTGGGAAGGAGAAGGAGAATTTTCCCGAACACGGTCCACACTCGCCCCCTCTTCCCTAACACTACCCTCCCTTCATTCCTCCTGTCCGCTTATTCGTCGGCTGAATAATGAAAGCTGTGCAGGAATTCTTGTCTCATGACTCAGCCGTTGTCAACTCGGACGCTGTCGGCTGAGCCGCTGTCAGCACAGCCGCTGCTGTCAACTCAACGGCTGTCAGGCCAGCCGTCGTGGATAATGCAGAGGAGGAAGCAATGGAAAATCAGAGGCCATAGTAGAGTCTCCGATGAATTGATTAGATGCTAGGAATGAGATCTTTGCATCTGTATACATGTATATCAACGCATCCACGATGATGATGCTGACAATGATTATGCTGATGATGATGACCATGAGTTTGCTGTTGTTGTCGGTGTTGTTACTGATGCTGCTGTTGTTGTTGTTTTTGTTGTTGATGATGGTGACCATGAGGTTTTGTTGTCGTTGATGACGACGATGATGATGATGATGACGACAACGATGGCGATGACGATGATGATGACGATGACTATGATGTTGACAACGACAACGACGACGCCTATAATGACTAGTTTTATCGGCTTGTGACTATCCTCGATGACCTTGCATTTGCAAACTGTAGCACACGGCTAGTCTCAACTTTAATCCGGTTTTTTAGATTGGAGTCGAGGTTTATCATTTCGTTCGACTGCTGCCAACACCTGACGTCATTTCGTTTTATAAGCACGAACAAATTTAATGACAAATTAAAACCGATATTTCATTTCGCGAAGCCTTGAGGCAATTATTTTAATAGAGGTCAGAGAAGGAACGTCGGTGGGCAAGAAATGACACGCGGGCTGGACATTTTACCTCCGTGGTATGGGACAGAGGATTTTCACACAGCAGCAACCGCTTCTGTATTCAAACACACGGGCGCATTTGGAGGGGTCGCTAGTTCAATACCCCTCCCGATATAATAAATGGTTTCAGAATTTTAAGACTAATTCTTGGAATCCCCAAAAATGTAAGCGCTGCCCCACCCATGGACGAGGGCGCCCGCATAACTTTGCGCAGGAGGGCCAAGACATAATGGTCACGGCCAAGAACAAAGCATGAAATAATTGAGAACATGAGTGGCTTTCAACGAGGTTTCTAAGAGTAAATTTCTCAGTTCCACTTTGCTTACAATTGGTGTCATTGGTGAAATTTGCTAAAGATCCAACACTAGAAGTAAAACAGATAGGCGTCAATTTTCCAGGGAGGAAGGAAGTGCCCCTCCTGCTCCCATGTACGTTCACGACACCATCCCCCACCAACCCAAGCTTTTTTTTTGCTACGCCCTGGCATCCAGGCATTTTATGTGCATTGGAAAAAACCCGAATGGAACTAACCACACATCACCAACTCAACATTTTTCCATGGTTTTTATGGCCCAGCTGCATCCAGGCATCAGCGCCAATTGCCTCTCTCTGGTGACTGGTCCAGCAAGAATCCATAGATGATGCTGGCGATTGGTCCTTTATCTCGATGGATATCAAGGCCTTAGTGGCTGGTGACGCTGGCGCAGTCATCTGTTGCTCTGCGCCCGCCTAGATCACGGCGCGAAATGGCCCGAGCGGAGGGTGGTGGTAATCAAGCGATGTGATTGGGGAGCATTTGTGTGGGGAGGGGGTTGATGAAGTGGATAAAACTGACATAGGGATGATGGGATGGAGGGAAGAGGACACAGACGGCGAGTAGAGAAGAGTCATGACATGGAGAGAGGTTGAACATAGAAACATGCGTATTATTCTACTTGATAAGCACTTCTTTTTTTCGTTCTCTGCCTTTGTATACAGGTTCGAATGTTTGACGTCTCCATTCTTTGTAAGCAAGCGAACATAATTATAATATTATGTACATGTGCACGTACTGTACGGTACAATTCAAACAAGCAAGCAGACGTACACGAATGCACTGTGCATGTAAAGTAAAAGAAAGACAGTGGCACAGCCAGAGAGATAAAGAGACAGAGAG
Source organism: Lumbricus terrestris (assembly GCA_949752735.1). Lineage (NCBI taxonomy): Eukaryota > Metazoa > Annelida > Clitellata > Crassiclitellata > Lumbricidae > Lumbricus > Lumbricus terrestris. The sequence goes on from OX457047.1 coordinate 41,186,720, forward strand.
AGAGAGAGATGATGTAAAATATATCGTCTTTCTGTATGTGTATATTTGTAAACATATATATTTAAATATATAATTAAATTGATTGGTAATTGACAGGAACTGATGACGATTATAATGACGATAACGATGATGATGACTACGACGACTACGACGTCAAAGACGACGACGATGATGATGATGATGACTACAACGACGACGACGATGATGACGACAACGACGACGACGATGTTGATGAACATCTGTAACGCCCGCCCCTATCGGCATCCCCGGAGTCGCCACTTCCGGATCCTCGCTCGATATGGCCGCGTGCTGCTGTGGACGAGCTCTAGAGATAGAGGGAGGACAGGATGAGGTGACTTCTGGGTTCGATTCCCAACCCAGGAAAGGCGGCCAGTCTTTTCGACTACCGTACTCCCTATATGAAATTGGCGGCCTACCAGCCAATCTATCACTTCTCCGCAATATACCAGGTTGCGTGAAATCTTTAGGCCTAGCACCCAAAGTTTCCTCCAGGCCGATGGTCGAGTGGTATGGCGCGTCCGCAGTGGTAATAGCGGTGAGGTAACCAGGGTTCAAATCCACAGCAGGCTTGGGTACCGGCGATGCCTCTAGCCTTTCCAATCGTGATACAACTTCCGTCAGCGCTTCCCTGACGTTATCTCTTACAGCCGAGATCTCCTCTCTTACATTCGATTGCACTGAGGAAATAGCATCGCCTACATTGGATTGCACGGCCAGGACATTAAACTCCACCGTAGCAATCGCCTCTTGCGTCTCTCTGGCATTCAGTTGCAAAGACGACTGTATAGAAGTCATAGCATCATGAGTTGACTTAGCATGCGCTTGCATAGCCTCTTGTGAAGACTTAGCGTTAGTCTGTATTGCTTCATGAGTGGACCTAGCATTAGTTTGTATTGCTTCATGAGTGGACCTAGCATTAGTTTGTATTGCCTCGAGCAATATCTCCATAGAAGAAGGGGGCCTAGAAGGCTGAGCGGGAGTGACTGGCCTAGACTCCTCCATAGCGCTATAGAAATGACTCCTATCTTTATAGCTCACGGTCAATATCGCTAGCAGTGAACGAAGTAGTTATTCTTATTAACAAATCAAGCATTCAATCCACATCCGTCACATTCAAAGCCATCAATAATCAAAGTCAGAAGTTTAATTAATATTTCTTATTATTCCCAATCAATTGAATCTTCAATTGACATCAATTATGTTCAAAGCAATCAAGCATAAAAGTCAGTAAGTTCAATTATCAGTTCCTATCCTTTGTAAAGACATTCAATGAAAATCAAATGCAACAATTCAATGCAAACACCTATCAACCGGAGTATGCCTAAATTAAATCCCGATTGACTCTCAAGTCCCACAGCCAATTTCAGTTCAGCCCAAAATGTCTTAATAACCGATCGTATTAATTCCCCAATAAAGCGTACCTTATGTCCGAAGACAAGGGACAAAGCCGATCGTGTGCGAAGAACAGCGACGAAGACGATATCCAAGAGATGCGACGACACACACAGAAAGGCGTCGAGTTTGAAACGCCCGAAAAGATCAGCTAAATCCGATGTCTTTTATTTAATCGACTCCATGTCGAGAGAAAATGAATCGCCGACAGAATCCGTGTATGCGCAACTAGTGCAAGCAGGCGCTTATCCTGGCCATACTTCACCAACTTGATCGAGCCTAAAACTACCAACCGCCGCAATACATCCGACCGCCCTGAGATCCTGTGCGCAACTGAGCCTCTCAGCGTTGCGCTGCTCTTTTATTACTGCCTGACAAGGAGAGCGTCCCTCTACTACGCATGCGCAGCTGAAGAGCCGAGCGCGCCGAACCAGCAGCTGTGCAGCTGTCTCAAGGCGGCAAGAATCAGCTGCCACGTGCGTCCTCTCCTGTGTATCTCCGCGTCTGTCTGTAGCTCACTATCTTTCTCCTTCTATCTCTCCTTCTGAAAGGCGCCATCTGCCGCTGATCACGTAGGCATCAAATGCACCAGTTCAACCTTGAGAAAACACACGTACACAGACCCACACGCCAACGGTGTTTCCTTCTCAATCCGTGTCCCTGCCTGTGCTTGTCTGGCTGGCTGTATTCCTCGCTCACTCTGATCGTCAGACCACCTCAGAGAGCGTGCGAAAGTTTAATTACCCTCATCGACTGCAAGCGGCGCGGCCTTTGAAGACAGCGACCGACGATCGCTGAGAGCGTGTGAACATATACCAATTAATGGAACAGCAACGACTGCTGCCTACGTCAGCGGTCGCTGTGACCCGTGTCAAGCGCAAATCAACATTAAAATATAGGTCACACAAGGCAGCTCAAAAATACAGAAATAAAACAAATATATCAGATCCCTGAAACCCCATAATCGATCAAAAATTAAATAAAATAATATTAGCGACCCGTAGCGTAGTTATACGTCGCTACACTATTCTCGGCCCTCCCTGATTTCAGGATCCCTTTAATTGGACAAATGGATCCTGAAATGTTAGTAAGGCCATACTCCAATTTTTACATCAAGGATTCAAATGCAAGAATTAAAAATATATGCAATGAACAGTCATCAACGTAAGCATCAGAAAGTTCACATTTTAGCGTTAAATGTCAGTTCAAGCGAAAGAAACATTTATTATTATTATAATTATATAGCTCCATCGCTAATAGTTCAGTAAAGCTCAAAAGCAATTCTATATATAGGTCTCCTTGAGTTTAGTTAAGCACAAAGTCCTCCACGGCAAGCATTGACTTAAGAACCCACGGGACAGCCACAAAAACCACTAGACTTCCGTTACCTTTACAACAGGTCATCTGATTAATAGGCCACCCATAGCCTTTACCATAGAGACTTCTTTAGGCATTTCACTGTAGGCAAACGTCTACATTTAAAGACTCATCTAAGCAGTTAAACCTAAGTCTCTAATCCCATTAACAACGGTGCTATCATAGCAAATTACCTGAGACTACACACACAGCTTAAGTCTCCAAAGGCCAATGCTCATTATAACTATCCGTAGGCTCCCCATCAAAGCCTACCGTAGGAGACCAAGCCTAACTTCAGCTTAATAAGCCGCTCCCTTCCCAACATCTTTCAGTAGGCCTACTTAATTATTAAAAATGCAACCGATTATGCACAGAATTAAAATAGGCCATTTAAACATAGGCTAACGTAACATATTATTGCAATTAACGTTAAAGAACAGATACAGCGTAACCTTAAAAATCATAGGCCTAAAAGGATTATCCTGATTTTAATATGAGATCTTAGTCTAAAGCGCAATTCAACAGTTAGGCCACTTTAGTCTACTATAAATCCTTATGCATCATTGCATAGCATCAAGGCCTATTATCTTTCCTTCATTCTATCAGTGATGCAGCGGAGACTAACGGGACCACCCACGCGCCTGGGAAACAACGATTGCTAATTAATCGCCGCTCTTTGATGCGTCGACTCGTTCTCCCCCCTCTCTACAATTGGCTTCTGTAGGAGTCGTGGGAACGGAGACGACTGGCAGCACGACTAAACCAGCCTATAATTAGTCCATGTACAGCGTACAACATGGCAAAATTATGCCTACAATAAGCGAACTCAAAATTAGGTCATTCATTAATCCAAATATAAATCTGCACAGGATTAATAATAAAATTAAATCCAATGCCACAAAATTATTTAGGCTAACCTCATTTCTCGCACAGACAGAACTTCTAATTATTTTATGCCTAGTCCTAATTAATATCACTAGGCCTCGCAGTTTAACCATATAATTCCATTGCAGGCGGGAATCAGGCAAAACCGCAAAACTAATGCAAAAATTACACAGCATAACTAAATTATCGCTTATTCCTCCGCGTTGGGCTATCAAAACATGTAGGCCTACATTTTAATCGAGACCAACTATATATATAATCCCGTTGCGATCTGATATTATTCGTAAAGCAACAGCATGATTAAATATTATTGTCGCCCATGTCTTAACATTATTGAAACTCTTAGGCCTACAATTTTAATCGAGGCATATTATTTATATATATAAAATGCCGACAAATTTTGCCGAACCCCAGAATAATAAGCCTATAGGCCTATACTCAAGGTAAACCATATATATATAGGCCTAATGCAGATTTCGACTTTGAGCGTTATCTCACAATTACTTCTTAAAGACATAGGCCTACTATTTTAACAAAGGCCATAATATCACATAATCACATCATCATGGCTAATTCCACTACAAGTCTAAATTCAAGGTCACATAATCGTGATCAATGGCCTTAACTAAAATAGGCAATCTTATATACATCTACAGGTAAAACCAATATTTATATAGCGCAATGCAGGCAATGACAGTCCAGTTTTCTGTCTACAGCAGAGGCAATACTGAAATTGTCCATCTCTGAAATACAATGCAATGCAGTACACATATGAATGCACAACGTACGATGCAAGAATACAGTTATTTACACAGTAACCCACACATGTAAAGACTTCCACATGTAAATCAAAAATGTATTCATCAAAATCAAAATAAAACAGTGGTTACAGATGCTTCTGCATTCATAATGGCCGCCATTAAGCGGTCATTTAACAGAGTTACCCAGCCGACGTCAAGTTTTCAGGCGGACGAAGTCCGGTCGGTTCTCCCAGCATCCTCCAGATCCGGTCCTCAGGGGGTCCATTGCGAAGCGGACAGCTCCTCAAAAGGTGCGAACTGTCGTCACAGTAGAAACAGCGTCGTTCCTCTCTTGGTGAGTTCCGACCACTGTCCCGCCTCCTCGACGATGATGGCGACCTCCGCGACCGACGCTCCTGGTTCTGCCCGTTCCGCTGGTCCCTGCTCGGCGCTGGAGCGGACCGAACAGCGAACACACGACCAACGCTGGGGTTGTCGTGGTTATCGCCCACAGGTTGTCCAAGGTTGTCGCTAGGTGGAGCCTGCTGCTGTTGTCGAAGAGGACAGAAGCGCGCTATGTGGTCCGTCGCAGAACATTCGAAGCATCTCCGCGGCGATGGTCTTGCCTCCGTTTCCACTTCTCTCTGTGGTCGACTTCTACAGGCCGAGCTCAAATGACCAAGCCGATGACATAGGAAACACCGTGGAGTTCCCCGTCCATTGCCTCCATTGGCGTTCGACCATTCGTTTCTTGTTGACCCGTTCTGGCCTCTCCATGACCCGCGATTATTGTCTCTGTACTGAGGCGTCGGCACCGATTGTTTCGCTTGTTTCTCCAACTGTTCTATGCGGTGTAGCAGGGCCTCCACCACCGATTCTTCTTCTTCTCTGACAGCGTTAACACGTCCATATCGTCGGTCTTGTTGTTCATGGCCGCCGGCCTCTGCTTTCTGATAGCCGTCCAATCGCATCGCTACCTTGTAGGCTTCGTCGAGGGATTTCGGTTCTCGCTCTCGGATTTTCAGAGCAAGCGTTCTATCTCTCAGGGCATCCAAGAATGCACGAACAGCAATTGCTTCGCTGTGGACAGTCGAAGAGCCCGGATACGCACGCGAGGTCAGACGGCGCACATCATCGACCAAGGCTCCCATATCTTCATCGGCTTTCTGCTTTCGAGTACTCAGCTGTGTCTGAAATAAAGCTTGCTGTTCAGCGTTACCATATCGTTCTCGAAGTCGCTGTACCAAAGCCGTCCAAGTGTCCAAGCTATCTGCGTTCGACTCGCTCAGCAAATGAGTCGCCGGTTCAACCAATGAGACTACTAATTGGTTCAATCTCTCCTCGTCCGTCCATCTGTTATTCCTGGCGCACACGGAGAATTTTCGTAAGAATGTTTCAACGTCCGTCTTTCCGCTAAAAGACCCGAGTTTCAGGAATTGTGTTGGCTTGGTAGACGAAGGCGACGACTGTTTGGCCTCGCCCTCTTTAGCTGTCGTCGACGCGGTCGGTTCTGCTTCCTTGATTGTTCCCTTTGAACCGATCGACGGTAACCCCCAGTCGCCGGTCGTTTGCGTTGCGACGGTGGTCGTCGGGACAACTTTAATAGGGCCGACTGAAGCGTTGGTAGACGTCCGTGCTCTCGTTTCACCAACCGCAGACGTCGCTTTATCATCGCCCGTCGTTTCATTCTTCTCCAGAGGTGTCGACTTCGTTACCGTCTGACATCGCGGTAATTCGGCGTCACGGCTAAATCCGAAGTTCTGCGCACCCAGGCATGAACTCATCCTCGCCGATTCCACGACCGTTGGCCACCGAGGAAAGACGGCGTCGCTTGGTCGAAGCGGGTCGAGACAGCGAGGCGGGTCGACCCAAACCCGGTTGTCGCTGCTACCGTAGAAAGCGTTCGGAGCGTAGGTCGGAGCATACCTCCACGGCATGTTTGAATGGTCGGGACGAGCGTATGGTTGCATCCAGTCGACCGTTGCCATCGCCGCTGGTCCAGGAGGAAGGTCGGGTCGAGCGTAGTCTCGACCAACCATGGTCGAAGTTGCACGACCGTGGAAAGCACCGTCGGGCATTGAGGTCGGCATTCCCGACGTTGGTTGCCGGCTGTCGATCCGGTGCTGCGCCGTTTCCGCTCTTTGTTGATCGACGAACGCAGGCGGTTCTTGCATCCTCCATTGCGGATCAAGTCGAGAATATGCACCGTGGGAAGGCGACGAAGAGGCAAAAGGAACTGGATTGACCTTATCACCCCCCTCCCGTGACAATTTATTAGCGATCGGTTTATTTATTTCCAAATTTCTAAACTCCGGTTACCGTGCTGCATGCATTCTGTTATCAATTATTTTAACAGTTTTAGGTCTAGATTCCATTATCTTGCTGATTTCAATGTCTACACTACCATCATCAGACATTATATCCACAATATCAGCAAATTCCCTTTCCTTCCTTCTTTCAAAAGACATTGCCATTTCGCCTGTTCTAGCATAGTCAGTTTCCTCTTCTAACCTATCATCACCAAAATCTCTAGAACTAATTTGACCCCACTGGCTGGGACCAATTGTAACGCCCGCCCCTATCGGCATCCCCGGAGTCGCCACTTCCGGATCCTCGCTCGATATGGCCGCGTGCTGCTGTGGACGAGCTCTAGAGATAGAGGGAGGACAGGATGAGGTGACTTCTGGGTTCGATTCCCAACCCAGGAAAGGCGGCCAGTCTTTTCGACTACCGTACTCCCTATATGAAATTGGCGGCCTACCAGCCAATCTATCACTTCTCCGCAATATACCAGGTTGCGTGAAATCTTTAGGCCTAGCACCCAAAGTTTCCTCCAGGCCGATGGTCGAGTGGTATGGCGCGTCCGCAGTGGTAATAGCGGTGAGGTAACCAGGGTTCAAATCCACAGCAGGCTTGGGTACCGGCGATGCCTCTAGCCTTTCCAATCGTGATACAACTTCCGTCAGCGCTTCCCTGACGTTATCTCTTACAGCCGAGATCTCCTCTCTTACATTCGATTGCACTGAGGAAATAGCATCGCCTACATTGGATTGCACGGCCAGGACATTAAACTCCACCGTAGCAATCGCCTCTTGCGTCTCTCTGGCATTCAGTTGCAAAGACGACTGTATAGAAGTCATAGCATCATGAGTTGACTTAGCATGCGCTTGCATAGCCTCTTGTGAAGACTTAGCGTTAGTCTGTATTGCTTCATGAGTGGACCTAGCATTAGTTTGTATTGCTTCATGAGTGGACCTAGCATTAGTTTGTATTGCCTCGAGCAATATCTCCATAGAAGAAGGGGGCCTAGAAGGCTGAGCGGGAGTGACTGGCCTAGACTCCTCCATAGCGCTATAGAAATGACTCCTATCTTTATAGCTCACGGTCAATATCGCTAGCAGTGAACGAAGTAGTTATTCTTATTAACAAATCAAGCATTCAATCCACATCCGTCACATTCAAAGCCATCAATAATCAAAGTCAGAAGTTTAATTAATATTTCTTATTATTCCCAATCAATTGAATCTTCAATTGACATCAATTATGTTCAAAGCAATCAAGCATAAAAGTCAGTAAGTTCAATTATCAGTTCCTATCCTTTGTAAAGACATTCAATGAAAATCAAATGCAACAATTCAATGCAAACACCTATCAACCGGAGTATGCCTAAATTAAATCCCGATTGACTCTCAAGTCCCACAGCCAATTTCAGTTCAGCCCAAAATGTCTTAATAACCGATCGTATTAATTCCCCAATAAAGCGTACCTTATGTCCGAAGACAAGGGACAAAGCCGATCGTGTGCGAAGAACAGCGACGAAGACGATATCCAAGAGATGCGACGACACACACAGAAAGGCGTCGAGTTTGAAACGCCCGAAAAGATCAGCTAAATCCGATGTCTTTTATTTAATCGACTCCATGTCGAGAGAAAATGAATCGCCGACAGAATCCGTGTATGCGCAACTAGTGCAAGCAGGCGCTTATCCTGGCCATACTTCACCAACTTGATCGAGCCTAAAACTACCAACCGCCGCAATACATCCGACCGCCCTGAGATCCTGTGCGCAACTGAGCCTCTCAGCGTTGCGCTGCTCTTTTATTACTGCCTGACAAGGAGAGCGTCCCTCTACTACGCATGCGCAGCTGAAGAGCCGAGCGCGCCGAACCAGCAGCTGTGCAGCTGTCTCAAGGCGGCAAGAATCAGCTGCCACGTGCGTCCTCTCCTGTGTATCTCCGCGTCTGTCTGTAGCTCACTATCTTTCTCCTTCTATCTCTCCTTCTGAAAGGCGCCATCTGCCGCTGATCACGTAGGCATCAAATGCACCAGTTCAACCTTGAGAAAACACACGTACACAGACCCACACGCCAACGGTGTTTCCTTCTCAATCCGTGTCCCTGCCTGTGCTTGTCTGGCTGGCTGTATTCCTCGCTCACTCTGATCGTCAGACCACCTCAGAGAGCGTGCGAAAGTTTAATTACCCTCATCGACTGCAAGCGGCGCGGCCTTTGAAGACAGCGACCGACGATCGCTGAGAGCGTGTGAACATATACCAATTAATGGAACAGCAACGACTGCTGCCTACGTCAGCGGTCGCTGTGACCCGTGTCAAGCGCAAATCAACATTAAAATATAGGTCACACAAGGCAGCTCAAAAATACAGAAATAAAACAAATATGTCAGATCCCTGAAACCCCATAATCGATCAAAAATTAAATAAAATAATATTAGCGACCCGTAGCGTAGTTATACGTCGCTACACATCGTCATATTCTCAACCATAATACATCAAAACATGCATTATTAATCATTTCTAAAAAGCCAGTCCGTTACTTACCTGTAGTTTGTCGTCACCCTGTCCCGCGGGTGGGGTGTTCAGTTTCACCCACTTGGTCCAATCCTTTCGGGCAAGGTCGACTTGTGGTTGCGTTGGGTCAACCAAACGGAAGCCAGTTATGTTGACCCCTCCAAACCGGAAGTGGGAAAGGTCGATTTCGTCGATGGTCTGAACAATGATAACAGCAACAACAAAATAAAAATAACAATAATAATAATAATAACAAAGAAAATTTAAAATTATAATGATAATAATAATGATGATAATGATAAAGTCATTTTTTTGGTTATTATAATTATTAATACTATTACTATTATTATTATTATTTATTTTTTTTGCCCTGAGGTACTTCATTCCCCCAGGGACTTATGGACTATTATTAACTGAAGAATGTATGTCTGGTGGGTCAGGCCTCGTCTTCAGGGTATCATTATTATTATTATTATTATTATTATTATTATTATTATTATTATTATTATTATTATTATTATTATTATTATTATTATTATTATTATTATTATTATTATTATTATTATTATGGAAACGCTCTATTCATATTCTGTGTCCTAATCGGTGAAAGTGTCCCTAAAGGCGGCGACATTTGCAGTTTAACGTCACTGTGTGGTAACAAAGACCATTAGCGACGCTCTCCTCCTTTATCCAGGCTTGGGACTGGCACTGGCAGAGTGCAACCAGTGGCGGAGTTGTGTCCCTAAAGGCAAGTGCGTTCTAGCGTTGTATCATCAGCGAGATTCGCTGGAACAAAAATTATCATTATTATTATTATTATTATTATTATTATTATTATTATTATCATCATCATCATCATCATCATCATCATCATCATCATCATCATCATTATTATTATTATTATTATTATTATTATTATTATTATTATTATTATTTATATTTTTTTTTGCCCTGAGGTACTTTGTTCCCCCAGGGACTTATAAAATATAAAAGCAATGTGCCTGGAACGGCTAAACCTTATTATTATTATTATTATTATTATTATTATTATTATTATTATTATTATTATTATTATTATTATTATTATTATTATTATTATTATTATTATTATTATTATTATTACTAAGATTCTTATTATTACCAACATTATTATTATTACTGCTAATACTACTACTACTACCTTTATCTTCCTCATCATTATCATCGTCCACGTCATCATCATCGTCATCAACATTTTTATGACGAAGATGGCGATGATGATAATGGTATACAATGACAATGATGACGATGATGACTGACAACAGCCACGACAACAATAGGTTCCAAAAAGCAGATGATCTTACTTACTAGATCGCCGATGACGTAATGGTATCCTTTCCTGTGCATCCCGAGATTCTGAATCTAAAACACAACACACAACAGTACTCAGTTACGTAGGCATATAATACAAGTAGGCTAATAATAATACATGTAATTATTATGATAAGAATGACGATTGTTATTGCGCCGTAACACGCCTATTTATAAGCAGTTGGGGGTGATTGCGAACATGCTGGAAGTTGCTTAGTAATACGGACAAGTAATGAAAAAAAATTGGGAAAGGGTGAACGGGTTTACATGAAGCCACCCCGTAACATATTATTTCCTAATAGATATAATCCTATTATGTGAATTGTGCTATGTTTTTCGGATAAAAACAATTCTGTCCACGACCCTTCGATCGGTTTACCAGAACCAAGGATGAAGGAAAAGAAATACAGAAACCAGGACGAATGGACGAAAGGACGAATGGACGAACGGACGAAAGGACGGATGGACGAAAGGACGGCCTGAAACACGGACTGTGGAATGGTTTGTTACAGTTTAACTACGCTGCGCAACAATAAAGAACATTAGCAGCGCCCCCTCATCTATACAGACTTGGGACTGGCACATCCAGAATGCGAGTATTGGCCGTATTGGAAAGAACAGAGAGATGGATGGACGGACCAACGAACAAATGGACAAAGGACGAAAGGCAAAAGAAAGGATGAAGGGACGGCCGCAAGGACGGACGGTGGAAAGAACAGACATAAAAAAGGACAAAGAATCGGACGAAAGGACGTCCGTGTACATTCTGAAAAGCCGTCGTTACAGGATGTAAAGTGAGAAGAGGAGTGATCGACAATCGTAGATATACGAATGGGACGCTTGATAATTGAGAAGGAGGAGCAGGAGGAGGAGGAGTAGTATGAGGAGCAGGAGAAGGAGAGGGATTATTAGCAGGAGGAGGAGGAGAAGGATGAGGAGCAGGAGAAGGAGAGGGATTATTAGCAGGAGGAGGAGGAGAAGGATGAGGAGCAGGAGGAGGAGAAGGAGCAGAAGGAGGAGAAGGAAGAAAAGAAGGGGAGCAGGAGCAGGAAGAGCAGGAGAAGGAGAAGCAGGAGGAAGAGCAGGAGGAGGAGGAGAAGTAGGAAGAAGAGCAGGAGGAGGAGAAGGAGAAGAAGAAGGAGGAGTGGGGTTCAAGGTGGAGGTGGAAGAAGAGGAGTAATGAGTGGATAAAGAAGAAGAGGAGAAGAGTGTCGAGGAAGAGGAGGACGATGGCTTGAATTAGAAAATCATCCGTTCAAATTTGGTCGTGGGATTATGGAAAGATATGATGGGCGATAGTAGACAGAGGCAGAAAGACCGAGAGAGAGGAGGAGGAGAGAGAGTATCGATGGATAAACTGCTGGGTAGAGAAAGAGACCGCAGACAGACAGACAGACAGACAGACAGACAGACAGAGAGACAGCCGGACGGACAGACAGCCAGACAGACGGACGCACAGTGAATGAGTGAGACAGAAGAAAGACAGACAATGGCGGAGCGACGAGGGAGAAACTTATAGTAAGTAATAGATACGTATAGTGAAACAGAGAGTGAGACATACGGAATGAAAGCCAGTGATGGATGGAGGAACACAGAGGGGGAATGGAAATCGGAGCATCTGCACGAGCCATCATTACTTCTGATTCATACCAAAAAAACTCAGACCTAACAGCAAGAGCAATGCATACATACAAACATGCAAACATACACACAAGCACACATGCAGACATACATGTAAGCATCCTCACAAGCATTAAAACTCACAAACACACACACAAACACACACACAAACACACACACACACACACACGAACACACACGACCGTCACTTTTTTATGAGCACACGACCTGCAACTAGTGCAAACAGTTACGATAGCGTTTAAAAATGGCACATAGCACCGGGTTGGATAAGTGCCGTCTTTAGGTGCATACAAAACATTCCGTTGCCTAGGAGGACGAAATCTAGGGGGGCATATGGAATGAATTTAAAATGCTTATTGAATTCATTGCACTTTTGAAGTGCATTGCACCATGGAGTGAATGTCGATCAGAGGGCACAAAATTAATTAATGCGTTGCCTTACGCTCGCTCTGTCTATCTCTCTGTCTCTCTGTCTCTGTCTCGTCTCTGTCTCTGTCTCTGTCTCTGTCTCTGTCTCTCTCTCTCTCTCTCTCTCTCTCTATATATATATATATATATATATATTCATTCATTCATTTCAAGCACTTATATAGCGCTTCTTCAAGAGTATCTACTCAGAAGCGCTCCCGACCCAACCACGGTTAAAAAGAATAGTTTTAAGAGCAGAATAGAACGTAGTCTCAAAGGCTCTAGGCACAAGACGAAGTTCCAATGGAAGCCCATTCCAGGTTATAGGGCCAACGACAGAAAAGGCACGGTGCTGTGTAATAGAAGTGCGTGACCGGGGAACAAGAAGCTGAGCCTGTTTAGAAGAGCGGAGAGAGCCACGGCGCTGAACGTTCAGGGTGGAGCAACAGAGCTCCTGCAAATAGACAGGGGCCACACCCGCGAGACAGCGCCAAACCAAGGAAGATATCCGGTAAGTGATCCTTTGTGAAAAAGGGAGCCAATGCAAGACATCCCGCATATAGTCAGTAACATGGCCGAATCTTGGGATGCGACCAACAAGGCGTGCCGCAGAGCGCAAGACCCGATCCAAGCACCCAACCCGAGTCCCCGGAAGACCCACATAGAGGGCGCTGCAGTAGTCCAGACGAGAGACGACAAAAGAATGGACTAGCGTTAAGGCAGCATTGAAGGTTAAGGAGCGGAGCACCACTCTAAGCTGACGCAATTGGTAGTAGCAACTGCGGCATAGCAGGTTGATATGCCGCGTAAAAGTAAGTTCTTGGTCCAATGTGACTCCAAGATCCCGGACAGAGGAAGAGAAGGTAAAGTGAGGGAACTCTCGAGCAAGAACCTCCAGGTCAATTTTGGCGAGCTGTTGGCGTGTGCCAAACCAAATAAATTGGGTTTTGGTAGAGTTTAGCCGAAGGCGATTGGAGGACATCCAGGCCTCCAAAGCCTCCATTGTCCGGCTCATGACCCTAACAGTGGATAGGGCTGCTGGCGCAAGACAATGCAAATACGCTTGCAGGTCATCCGCATAGGATTGGCTCAGGACAGAAGAAGCGGCAAGGAGAGAACCAAGATCAGCAGTATAAATAATATAATTTATAAGAGTGGGCCCAGGACAGAACCCTGGGGCAGGCCATACGGAGCAGGAACCCACGGAGTCCTGGTGGACCCGTAGACCACAGAGAAGGAACGGTCGTGAAGGAAGGAGCCAAGCCAGTCGAGAAAGTTCCCAGAAAGACCGAACGAGGTTGATAGGCGTTTTTGAAGGATATCGTGATCCACAGTGTCGAAGGCCGCACTCACATCAAATAGTGCTAAAAGGGTGACCTGTGATTTATCAATTGCCCCATAGATATCAGAAAGGAGGCGAACTAACAGGGTTTCCGTAGAGTGACCCTTACGAAAACCAGATTGAAAAATCGGCAGTAAATTGTTCACATCAAGATAAGCTGTTAATTGAGAAGCAACAATCTTCTCAATTACTTTAGACATAAACGAAACGTTCGCAATAGGCCTAAAGTTGGCAGGATCTGACAAGTCCAGTCCTTCACGCTTCGGAACAGGAACAAGGATGAACTTCTTCTGCGACGAAGGAAGAACTCCCTCTTGAAGAGAGCGGTTACAGAGGACTGTAAGGAAAGGAAGGAAGACGTCGATGAACTCTTGCAGAAGGAATGACGGAAGAGGATCGAGGTCACAGGTTTTAGGAGCTGAAGCTAAGATGATTCGCTTTAGCTCCTCGCTGGATATTGGATTAAGAGCTGAGAGAGAGCATCCCGTCGGAGGGAACTCTGGCGGAGGAGAGCCAGCCGTGCCATCGCGAACCGACTTGACTTTCGAGGTGAAGACGTCCAAGTATTCACCAGCTGTGAACAGCGGTGTAGCAGGTCGGCTTCCGGGATGAGACCGACCGAGAAGGTCATTGAATGTAGCCCAGAGTTTTCTGGGCTCTTTGGAATGATGGCTGATCTTATTCTCCCAATATAGTGTCTCCTTCTCCCTGTATCGACGATGCATCTCTCGGACGAATTTCACCCAGTCAGCATGGTCGGCAGGCGATTTTGAACGCCTGTAAAGTCTCTCACGACGGCGAGCTTGACGTCGGAGAGCGCGACACTCGGCGTCAAACCAAGGCGTTAATCCAGAGCGCCGCATCTTGGCCGGATGAGAGGGAAGTAGATTGTTGACGAGAGTCGTCATAGATGTCTCATAGCACCACTATATATATATATATATATATATATATATATATATATATATATATATATATATATATATATATATATATATATACGATACATATAAAATATACTAATCATAGTCAACCTCCTTCTTTGATGAATTTCAGTCAATCGTCATTCGAATATTATTATTTATTAAGCAAACATAAAGCAACGCCGGCCGTCTGTGACGACCAATAATTGAAGTCGCTGACAATTACTATTGTGAGTGAATGATATGCTCGAGATGTGCCAAAACAAAGATGATGAACGTCACCCACCTCGTTTATAATTGCTTGGGACTGGCACCGTCAGAATAG
Organism: Lumbricus terrestris; assembly: GCA_949752735.1. NCBI lineage: Eukaryota > Metazoa > Annelida > Clitellata > Crassiclitellata > Lumbricidae > Lumbricus > Lumbricus terrestris. The sequence goes on from OX457047.1 coordinate 41,201,910, forward strand.
GCTACGCGCAGTGGGGGACTAAAGCTATTGGATTGGATCACAAGTTTAACGATAATCTTGTGGCAACAAGGCCTTGTTGGCAATGATGGACTACTCAAAATATTATTCATCATCAGTTATTTCCTAAGGTTATTATATTATGGCCAAAAATTATTTTAAAGGTGTTTAAGGTCAATAGTTGAGCGTAATGAATACAGCGTTTAATGACACATCGCGACAACTATACAACTTCTGACATCCGCCTCAGCCTCGCCAAAGCTTTAGACCATTTTTTGAACAACGGTCTGGATAAATGGACGGACGGACGGACGGACGGACGGACGGACGGACGGACGGACGGACGGACGGACGGACGGACGGACGGACGGACGGACGGACGGACGGACGGACGGACGGACGGACGGACGGACGGACGGACGGACGGACGGACGGACGGACGGACGGACGGTGGATGGATTGATTATTGTCACATTTCTACCAGGCAGACAGGAGAGCGAAAGAAACAGGCATTGCGAGATTTATGTCAATTAATTTTGATTATTTTTATGTTTTTATCCCTGTATACTGAAATGCTGCTGCAGTCTAGTTTTCGTGATTGTCTGTTTGCATGTCAATGCCAATCTGTTTGTTTGGATGTGTTACGCGCCGAATGAGTCGTCTGGTGTGGTGCGATAAGGAACAATGTTGGAGATTTCGTTTCGGTTCTCTTTATAGGTTGATTCTTTTTGTTCGTGGTTAAGAACCGAACAGTTGCATAGTTGTGTGCATTTGAATCAGTCATTAGCTTGTAATCTTTATAATATTATATGATGATTTCTATAGCACACCGAACTAGATTATAGGCAATTTGTAACTTTGTGAGGCCGTGGTTTGAGAAAGGATCATGACTAAATTGCCTGTCTGCAAATGTAACCGGTTGATTAGAACTTCTTTTTATATAGGCCCTACCTTTATTTAGATTATAATCAATATTATATAAGTTTCAGACACCGCACGCATCGGTTAGATACCATTGAATTGTCATCTACCAGTGTTATATAAATATGAGATTTAGATTTATATGTTATAATTGCTGAATAGGTATCAACATTCAAAATTACTCCAGGATCCAATGCAGAATTTGAACCAAACAAAATGACTTCTTAAAAAACTGAATTGGATCCTTTTGCCACATTGTGTGAGTCATTGAAAGTGTGAGATGAGTTACTTTACGCTGCTAAAAGAATTTGACCATTTCGGGGGGCGGTGAGGAAGTGGTGGGTCTGATGCCTTAGAACTGGAGGGTTCCAGGTTCGAATCCACCTCAAGCCACTGCATATAGGGACATTGATTAAGTCATTCGTGTGCACTTGTCATTGCTTAGGCGCTTCGGCGTGAAACTCCGATGCAGTGTCCGTGCGGTCGTCGGGATCGCCTTTTGGCAGCGAGTTTGAAGGGGCACTATGTAAAATGCGAGAAATTAATAAATTAGTGAGATTGCTTTCTGTGCAAGTTATGCTATATCTTTTACGTGGACAAATTCATTAATGTTCTGCAGTTATTGTCACATGCAAGAAATGTCAAAAACTTTTCTTCATTAGGTCTACTGTTCTTAATAATACAGCAGATTCGCTCTTAATACACAGTTGATTCATAGCTTCCGCATTTCACTGAAATAAATTCTTAAGCAAATTGATGTGAGATATAATTTTGCTTAAACAAGAGCAAAGACCCAAAACAATATTCTAACACATCATATTGCAGGCTGTCGGTTCAAGTTATTACAGCTAAGATTTGCATATTCTGTTAGCTGCTTTCTTGTGAATTTTTTAAGCTGCATATTATTGTACAATGTAACCGGTTGCGTTCTGTCAACCGAATTGTTGAATAAACGAAAACTATTATAATTCAATAGCATGACATTCAATATTAACAACAAAACCCTCCACTCAGCATCAGTTTTGAATAATTATGATTGTTGTGAAAACATTCATGAGCAACATGCAATGCTTTCCCATACCTATATAACATTATATAAATAGCAATCAAAAGGTGTGTAAGGAGAGCTCTTCTAACAGCTCCTGTATAATAATTATGATTCGCAAATGTTAGACAACTGCAATTCGCCTTTCCTAACTTGACTCGGCCGCTATAATAGCAATGGCTTGTCTCACTCTCCCAGAGGATATAAATCCCGAGCCATCCTTTAGGTTGGCTCCATCACAGCGTAATTCTGATAGGATTTCTGTCTCCCTACAGCGTGAGCATGCATAGCATCGACGCACCAACCAAAACTTGTATTGCAATGTATTGTTTTCAGACATTTATGAGGCGCCTCTAGAGGGAGGGAGGGAGGGAGGGAGGGAGACACAGACACAGACACAGAGAGACATACAAAGAGGTAGAGAGAGAGAGAGACAGCCATAGATGAATGTCTTCTTTCTAAACGTGTCCGTCCAATCGTCGGTTCAGTCATGCATTCAACCCAGACTCACTCTTTGATCGTTTCTTCCACCGTTTCCAGTCCCCAGTAAAAGTCGTTCCCCTGGGGTGCATAGGCGTCTTCCCAACCCCCCCCCCCATGCCCACTCTTCCCTCTAACGCACTGTTGACCGTCACGTGATGGTCGTGATCTCCTCAACAATCTGGCATAGTGGCGCCATCGCGCTGTCGTTCTTGTCAACCATACACCAGACTCTTCACTTACGTCACTCGGATGCCACAGGCTTTCTTGCATTTTGGTGCGTCTTTCCCTTTCAAAATCAGAACAGGTTAATTGCACGTAGAGCTGTAAGATAATGGCAGATTGCGCCTGGTTCTACGTTGCGCGGTGGAAGTAGGGCCTACGTGTACGTGGTGCCGTTACGACCAGATTAACGTGTGTATCAGAACGAGCAGATTTACCACCCCGCGCCTGATTATTTTGTGCATTTCCTTGAACTTCACAGATCCACCCTGAACTCGATTTCAAAACTGAATTTATAATGGTCGTGCACGCTAAATTAGACACCTTCTATTCTCTTCTTCTGATATATATTAACCAAAATTCAAAATAAATCGTCTCCATGCTAATTCAGTATGCTTTCGCCCGTGCTGTCACAAAAACCTCGCAATACCTCATGTCATCAAATCTGGCTGAAAGTAACTGGAAGAATTGAATACACGTGTGATGTCATTATTACTTTATTACCGTATAAAGTACACACCAACCCTCTCAACTCTGCTATCTCACTCGATTGATCATCGATTCAATCCCTTGACCGTTTCTCTTTCACCCTAGGACTGTTCATATATCATCATTACAAAATTTGCAGATCGCTCATAGTCATTGCCATGGGCGGAGTATATCAGTGGCTACGGGGGCTAAGCATAGGCGCAACCACCCTATGGGACCCCCGGGACGCGTCTCCCCAACTTTTGAGTGGTCCCTTAACTTTATTATTATGGTCCCCCAACTGTTTGGACGTGATTCATTATGGACCCCCCAACTTTTAGGACGTGATTGCACCTATGGGGCTAAGCCCCCCCCCCCAAGAAGACCCAGATTAATCTTTTTACCCTGCAAATGGTAATGGTAATGGTGTAAATGGTATCCTTTCTCGGGCTTAATCCCTCCACAAGAAGGCGCCGCAGAGACTCAGAAATTTGTTGGGGCAAATGGTTCTGTTCGCCGAATGACTAAAAAAAACATCAACTTTTTGGGGGGGCCGATAAAATATTTGTCGGCGCCGCTCGTTCTGGACCGAGTCTCAGCCCCAGCAAATTTAACCCCTCCAAGAACGGAAACCAAACTCCGCCCATGGTCATCATTGCCGTCCCGCTTCTTTGAAGTAAACTCCATACAGCTGCAACTATATTCTTATTGCACTCAATGCAGTTGTCAAATGATTGCACCACGTGCATTAAAGGAATTAACTTGGACGATGGCTAGGGCGTCGCGTAATCGTTCTGCGCGTGGGTCCAAAAGGTCTTGATTGGCTTGAATACATTACAGATGGCTTATCTCTGCTTAGAATGGCTGACGGCATCTAATTATAGATATAACAATTACGTACGTCCCTCCCATCCTTCGTGCCCCCTTTTATACTTGACTACTACATCCCGAGTCTGGCACGTTAATCTCGCAGCATCAGTTAATTCAGTCAGTCAGTCATTTGGCCATTTATTCATTTATCCACTCAGTCATTTAGTCATTAGTTTGGGCATTCACTCATTTAGTCATTTAGTCAAATTGTCAATTAACCGTTATTTCAATCAGTTCATTTTCCCCTTCGATCTCTTTATTCGTTTGTCGATCATTCATTCAAACAATCATTTATTAATGAATGATTCATTGCTTAATTCGTTTCTCACTCATCCTCTATCTTTTCCATCCACGCGAGTCCAATTTCCAGCCATAGAAATCGTTGAAACTTAGTAACCACTATGTCACCCAAGAACCTGTTAGACACCTTTAAAACACTTTCACTTGATTGATAAAGTGTCTTCAGTTCGCTGCTTCGTTTAAGTAGCTTCAACAGCAAAGATAGATGCCTGCTTATTTACGTACATAGTAATTCAATGATATCCATCCATCCATCTATCTATCGATTCATCCATTCAAATATCCATATCCATTCCAAAGCTTTCTCTGACCTGTTTGAGGACAGTTACTAAGGCGACTTTGGTGCTGAGATCGATGATGATTCGCTTCTCGCTCTGATTGTGTTGATCGATGAGTCTAAGGACATCGTAACAATGATCGACTTTTGCCAATCGATACGGATCGAACTCCAGCTGGATATCGGCGCTGTTCATTAGGCCATAGATCTGATCCAGGCGATAGAGACCTGGAATGAGAAATATAAATAGCATCAAGGTCATAGATTATAATGTGGCAATTCTTATGGAGTCTGTATTTGTTTGTTTTTTGTTTGTATGTGCACTTGTTATGGCGCCCCTTCAGGCTCTCCTACTCAGAGGCGCTCCCGGATGCAGAGCGGACACTGCATCGGAGTTTCACGCCGAAGCGCTGAGCAATTGTGAGTGAAGGACTTGCCCAAAATCCCTACGCAGCGAGGTGGATTCGAACCTCGAACCTTCCGGCTTCAAGGCAACGACGCCACCACTACACCACCGCGCCCCACAATGTAATGTTGGTAGTTGCATCTTAGCACAGCAACATATGCAGCATCGGAATATTATTATTATTATTATTATTATTATTATTATTATTATCGCTTCCCTCACCTTTATGCAGGTTTTGGACAGGCACTACCAGATAACGGGCAATGTGGCAATTTGCGTGGTTTAGTTCTCATTGTTTAGCGACATGACAATCATAATCTTATGACTCTCAAAGTCCACAACTTGATATACAGACCGTTTGCAGCACTTAAATAGCGCAGTTCGAATGCCTATTAAAAGTGTCGCGGATATTGAAGTTTACTATGACTATGACGACAACTATGACAATCACCGTCGTCATCACCATGATCACGATCATGGTCATCATCATCGTCGTCGTCATCGCTGTCGTCGTCGTCGTCGTCGTCGTCGTCGTCATCATCATCATCATCATCATCGTCATCGTCGTCGTCGTCGTCATCGTCATTGTCATCGTCGTCGTCGTCACTATTATTATTAATATTATTATTATCATTATCACTATAAATATTATTATTACAGTCATTATCATTGTTATTGTTATTATTTCTATTATTACTACTACTATTATTATAATTAGTAGCAGTAGTAGTAGCAGGCTAGTAGTAGTTGTGTAGCGTTCGTAGAACTACGCTACGAGTTTCTGGTAGTTAATATTATTATTTTTATTTAATTTCTGATCGATTATAATGGGGTTTCAGAGATCTGATATATATATATATATTTGTTTTATTTCGGTGCCTTCCTGTGACCTAGATTTTAATGTTGATTTGCGCTTGACACGGGTCACAGTGACCGCTGATGTAGGCGTTGCAGCTGCTGTATCATATTCGTGTATTTTTCCCACGATATTGGCAATCGTCGCTCGCTGACTTGAAAGACCTCGCCGCCTGCTGTCAACGATTAGGCAAATTATCACACGGTTCGCCCGAGGTGGTCCGATGAACAGAGTGAGCGAGGAATACAGCCAGCCAGACAAGCACAGACAGGGAGACAGATTGAGAAGGAAACACTGTAGGTGTGTGGGCCTGTGTATGTGTGTTTTCGCAAGGTTAAACTGGTGCATCTGTGGTCTACGTGACTGACGGCAGATGTCGCTTTTCAGAAGGAGAGATAGACAGAGAAAGACAGATCACTTCAGACAGACAGAAGAAGCTGCACGTGGCAGCTAATTCTTGCCGCCTTGAAACAGCTGCGTTGCTGCTGGGTTTGCGCGCGCGGCTCGCTTGCTGGTCATGCGCAGAACTGGGGGACGCTCTCAGAGGCAGGCAGTTATAAAAGAACAGCGCACCGTTGAGAGGCAGATCAGTTGCGGACAGTTAGCGCTCAGATCAGTTGCGCACAGGATTTCAAGGCAATTGGATGTATTGCGGCTTTTGGTAGTCTTAGGCTCGATCGAGTTAGTGAAGTTTGGCCAGGATAAAGCGCCGCTTACACTAGTCTTCTGCGTCGTTGTTGTCGATTCATTCTCTCTCGACATGGAGTCGATTTAATAAAAGAGTTAGTTTGTTGCGAGAAATATATCAGCGTTGTTGCGAGTTTTGCCTTCGCTTTCGCATTGGATCTACTCCTGGATTAATCGGTCAAGGCCTCTCTTCGCCCTGTCACACGGAGTGATTTATCGTGGGCTTCGAATCGTCAGCGCTCTGTTCTCGTTCTTCGGAATTGTGTTGCGAAGCGTTTGTTCGTATTATTTGCCTAAGGGCGTCTTTCTCAAACGGCTTGGATACATAGCCGAAATTGTTGTGCATTGCGTGAGATCAGCGACGGATTTAGCTGATCTTTTCGGGCGTTTCAAACTCGACGCCTTGCTTGTGCCTTCGTCGCCTCTCTTGGAATTCGACTTCGTCGATGTTCTTCGCACACGACCGGCTTTGTCCCTTGTCTTCGGACATAAGGTACGCTTTATTGGGGAATTAATACGATCGGTTATTTAGATATTTTGGGCTGAACTGAAATTGGCCGTGGGACTTTAGAGTCAATCGGGATTTAATTTAGGCATACTCCGGTTGATAGGTGTTTGCATTGAATTGTTGCATTTGATTTTCATTGAATGTCTTTACAAAGGATAGGAACTGATAATTAAACTTACTGACTTTTATGTTGATTGCTTTGAACATAATTGATGTCAATTGAAGATTCAATTGATTGTGAATAATAAGAAATATTAAATAAAACTACTGACTTTGATCCTTGATGGCATTGAATGCAACTGACGTTGAATGAATGCTTGATTGATTGCGAGCTATAAAGATAGAAGTCATTTCTATAGCGCTATGGAGGAGTCTAGGCCAGTCACCCCTGCTCAGCCTTCTAGGCCCCCTTCTTCTATGGAGATATTGCTCGAAGCAATTCAGACTAATGCTAAGTCTACTCATGAGGCGATGTCTTTTATACAGTCGTCAATTGAGACTAATGCCAGAGACACGCAAGAGGCGATTTCCACGGTAGAATTCAATGTCTTGGCGGTGCAATCAAATGTTAGCGATGCTATTTCTTCAGTGCAATCAAATGTAAGAGAAGAGATCTCGGCTGTAAGAGATAATGTCAGGGAAGCGCTGACGGAAGTTGTATCGCGCTTGGAAAGATTGGAGACATCGCCGGTGCCTAAGCCTGCTGTAGATGTGAACCCTGGACTGAAGTCCACCGCTACTACCACTGCGGACGCGTCATACCACTCGACCATCGGCCTGGAAGAAACTTTGGGTGCTAGGCCTAAAGATTTCGCACACCCTGGTATATTGCGAAGAAGTGACAGATTGGCTAGTAGGCCGCCAATTTCATATAGGGATTTCGGCAGTCGAAATTACTGGCCGCCTTTCCATCGTTGGGATTCGAACCCTGAGGTCACCTCCTCCTGTCCTCCCTCTATCTCTAGAGCTCGTCTACAGCAGCACGCGGTCCCATCGAGCGAGGATCCGGAAGTGGCGACTCCGGGGAGGACGATAGGGGCGGGCGTTACAATTGGTCCCAGTCAGTGGGGTCAAATTAGTTCTAGAGATTTTGGTGATGATAGGTTAGAAGAGGAAACTGACTATGCTAGAACAGACGAAATGGCAATTTCTTTTGAAAGAAGGAAGGAAAGGGAATTTGCTGATAATGTGGAAATAATGTCGGATAATGGTAGTGTAGACATTGAAATCAGCAAAATAATGGAATCTAGACCTAAAACTGTTAAAATAATTGATAACAGAATGCATGCAGCACAGCAACCGGAGTTTAGAAATTTGGATATGAATAAACCGATCGCTAATAAGTTGTCACGGGAGGGGGGTGATAAGGTCAACCCAGTTCCTTTGGCCTCTTCGTCGCTCCCTCACGTCGAGTATCCTCGACCTGATCCGCAATGGAGGCTGCAAGCGTCGCTCGCACATGTCGATCAACAAAGAGTGGAAATGGCACCGAGTCGGGTCGACTTTACACAACCAGCGTCGGTAATGCCGACCTATCAGTCAATGCCTGACTGCGTCCTCGACGGTCGTGCAACTTCGACCATGGTTGGTCGAGAATACGCTCGACCCGACCTTCCTCCTGGACCAGCGGCGATGGCAACGGTCGACTGGATGCAACCATATGCTCGACCCGACCATTCAAACATGCCGTGGAGGTATGCTCCGACTTACACTCCGAGCGCTTTCTACGGTAGCAGCGACAACCGGGTTTGGGTTGACCCGCTTCGCTGTCTCGACTCGTTTCGACCAAGCGACGCCGTCTTTCCTCGGTGGCCAACGGTCGTGGAATCGGCGAGGACGAGTTCGTGCCTCGGCGCGCACAGCTTCGGATTTAGCCGTGATGCCGAACTACCGCGATGTCAAGCGGTACTGAAACCGACGAATCTGGAGAAGTTTGAAACTACTAGCGATAATAAAGCGACGTCTGCGGTTGGTGAAACGAAAGCACTGGCGCCTACCAACGTTTCGGTCGGTCCTATCAAAATTGTCCCGACGACCACCGTCGCAACGCAGACGACCGGCGACTGGGAGCTACCGTCGATCAGTTCAAAGGGAACAGTCAAGGAACTTGAACCGACCGCGTCTGCAACAGCTAAAGAGGGCGAGGTTAAACAGTCATCGACTTCTCCTCCTAAGCCAACACAATTCCTGAAACTCGGGTCTTTTAGCGGAAAGACGGACGTTGAAACATTCTTACGAAAATTCTCCGTGTGCGCCAGGAATAACAGATGGACGGACGAGGAGAGGTTGAACCAATTGGTAGTCTCATTGGTTGAACCGGCGACTCATTTGCTGAGCGAGTCGAACGCAGATAGCTTGGACACTTGGACGGCTTTGGTACAGCGACTTCGAGAACGATATGGTAACGCTGAGCAGCAAGCTTTATTTCAGACACAGCTGAGTACTCGAAAGCAGAAAGCCGATGAAGATATGGGAGCCTTGGTCGATGATGTGCGCCGTCTGACCTCGCGTGCGTATCCGGGCTCTTCGACTGTCCACAGCGAAGCAATTGCTGTTCGGGCATTCTTGGATGCCCTGAGAGATAGAACGCTTGCTCTGAAAATCCGAGAGCGAGAACCGAGATCCCTCGACGAAGCCTACAAGGTAGCGATGCGATTGGACGGCTATCAGAAAGCAGAAGACGGTGGCCATGAGCAGCACGAACGACGATATGGACGTGTCAACGCGGTCAAAGAGGAAGACGATTCGGAAATGAAGGACCTGCTGCGACGAATGGAGAGACTGGAGAAGATGGAGCGGCAACCCGTGTCGGCGCCACAATACAGAGACAATAATCGCGGGTCGTGGACAGGTCAGAACGGGTCAACCGGAAATGGTCGGTATAACGTTAACGGAGGGAACTGGCGGAACAATCAACGCTGTTCGATCTGTAATAGAACAGGTCATTGGAGTTCTACGTGCAGATACCGACAGGCGGCGGAACCGGAAGCTGGACGATCGGCGCGGAGGTGCTTCGAGTGTTCAGCAACGGACCACATAGCACGCTTCTGTCCTCTTCGACAACAGCAGCAGGCTTCACCTAGCGACAACCTTGGACAACCTGTGGGCGATGACCACGACAACCCCAGCGTTGGCCGTGTGTTCGCTGTTCGGTCCGCTCCAGCGCCGAGCAGGGACCAGCGGAACGGGCAGAACCAGGAGCGTCGGTCGCGGAGGTCGCCATCATCGTCGAGGAGGCGAGACAGTGGTCGGAACTCACCAAGAGAGGAGCGACGCTGTTTCTACTGTGACGACAGTTCGCACCTTTTGAGGAGCTGTCCGCTTCGCAATGGACCCCCTGAGGACCGGATCTGCAGGATGCTGGGAGAACCGACCGGACTTCGTCCGCCTGAGAACTTGACGTCGGCTGGGTAACTTTGCTGAATGACCGCTTAATGGCGGCCATTATGAATGCAGAAGCATCTGTAACCATGTTTTATTTTGATTGTGATGAATACGTTTACTTTACATGTGGAAGGCTTTACATGTGTGTGTTACTGTGTAAATAACTGTATTCTTGCATCGTATGTTGTGCATAGTATTAATATTTGTATTGCATTGCCGACTGTCTGATTAATGTTCGCAATGGTGATATATATTAGTATTGTATTGCATTTGCAATGAAGCGATGGACGATTTTATTATTGCCTCTGCTGTAGACAGAAAACTGGACTGTCATTGCCTGCATTGCGCTATATAAATATTAAGTTGACATGAAGATAGATTGACTAAAGCTGCATATTTTAGTTAAGGCCATTGATGACGATTATGTGACCTTGAACTTAGACTTGCAGTGGAATTAGCCATGATGATGTGATTATGTGATATTATGACCTGCGGTGAAATAGTAGGCCTATATGTTTCTGAGTTAATGCTCGGAGGGGAAATTTGCATTAGGCCTATATTCCGCTTTATCTATAATCTGATTTATGAAAAATAATTTTAAGAGATTTGCACAGTTAAAGTTTAATGCTCCTAATTTCTGTGTATAGAGTTTTTATATGCGTAACTATTGTCATCGCATATATATATAATTGTATGGATGCATAACTGATGATTTAAAGAGGCGCTGAATGAATGCTTTAAGGCCCATATTGCGCTTAACTGCAATCTGTCGGGATTAGGCCTATATATATATATATAGTTTGCCGTGATGAGCCCATATAATTCTGAGGATTTGAAGACAAATTTCGGCATTTTATATCAATTAGGATGATAGGCCTACTTGTTTTAATAGCCTAACGCTGAGGAATAGGCGATAATTTAGTTATGCTGTGTAATTTTTGCATTAGTTTTGCCGTTTTGCCTGATTCCCGCCTGCAATGGAATTATATGATTAAACTGTGAGGCCTAACATTAACTTGGTCTGGGCATAGAATAAATAGGAACGCGTGCCCGTGTAGGAATGGTGAATAATATTGGCCATTTTATTTTCTATTTGAGTTGCATTGGATATAAAAGGCCATGTAGGATTTATGAATAATATTAGTTTAATACAGGCTTTATATGATTCACTGATTGACCTAATTTCGAAAGCGCTAATGACAGTGCTGTGCAAAGTCGGTGGGACTTTAAGTTAACCTACATGGGTGATTTTTAGGCACCTATTTCCCACGCTCTTCTCTCGCATACGGCCGGAGGGAGGAGAGCGACGCGGTGGTCTGTGTGACACATCACAGGCGGTGAACGATTGACCGTCGTGGATTGACCGACGGAAGGATAGCGTTCGGCTGCGCAGTTATAAGTAGCGATGCTCAAATTATGATGGGTCCATGTAATCATGATTTGATCCGTAGTAGGCCTAGATTTGTAACGTTGATAGTTAATACAGGCGCCAGATATGTTGTAGGCCTACTTTGTATCCTAATTTCATGAGCGCTTAATTAGGATTATTTTAATTTTGTGCAGGTCAGCGCGACCTCTGTCGTACGATGCACATGGGCCTACATGTATAGAGATGATGTTTAGTTGCCTAATTCTCACGGTTAGACGCACGCTGTAGATGCATGGCGTGGGGAAATAGGTACTGAGTCGACGCATCAACGCGGCGATTATTATCGACCGATGATTTTCCCAGGCGCTGACGCGTGTGTGGCCTGATGCATGTGCTAATAATAGACTGCCTGAAGGATGATGCAAATGCATAAGATAGACTAAAGTGGCCTAACTGTTGATTTGTGCTTTAGACTAAGATCTCATATTAAAATCATGATAATCTTTTTAGGCCTATGATTTTTATGGTTACGCTGTATCGTGAAAGACGATTACACAGTGTGACTGTTCTGTAACGTTAATTGCAGTAATATGTTACGGTGACCTAATTAAGTTCTTATTGTTCTGTGCATAATCGGTTGCATTTTTAATAAATAAGTAGGCCTACTGAAAAATGCTATGAGGAGAGCGGCTTATTAGGTTGAAGTTAGGCTTAGTCTTTTACGGTAAACTTTGATGGGAGCCTGCAGACAGTTATAATATTCATGAGCTATTTAGAGACTTTAGCTGTGTGCACAGTCTCTGGTAATTTGCTATGATAGCACTGTTCTTTACTAGATAGTGAGGTTAATGGGATCAGAGACTTAGGTTTAACTGCTCAGAGTGTCTTTAAATGTAGACTATTTCCTACAGTGAAACGCCTAAAGGAGTCTCGATGATAAATGCCATGAGTGGCCTATTGATATGATGACCTGTCGTAATGGTAACGCAGGCCTAATGGTTTTTGTAGCTGTGTCGTAGGTTCTTAAGTCAATGTTTGCCGTAGGATTCTTGGTGCATAACTGAACTGAAGGAAGCCTATATACACTATATATATACATGCTTTTGAGCTTCACTGAACTCTTAGCAGAGGAGCTATATAAAAGTAATGATAAAATTATAATTATAATAATGTTTATTTCTTTCGCTGGAACTGACATTTAACGCTAAAATGTGAACTTGGTGATGCTGATGACTGTTCATTGCATATATTTTTAATTCTTGCATTTGAATCCTTGATGTAAAAATTGGAGTATGGCCTTACTAACATTTCAGGATCCATTTTTCCAATTAAAAGGATCCTGAAATCAGGGAGGGCTGGGAATATTGTAGCGTTCGTAGAACTACGCTACGAGTTTCTGGTAGTTAATATTATTATTTTTATTTAATTTCTGATCGATTATAATGGGGTTTCAGAGATCTGATATATATATATATTTGTTTTATTTCGGTGCCTTCCTGTGACCTAGATTTTAATGTTGATTTGCGCTTGACACGGGTCACAGTGACCGCTGATGTAGGCGTTGCAGCTGCTGTATCATATTCGTGTATTTTTCCCACGATATTGGCAATCGTCGCTCGCTGACTTGAAAGACCTCGCCGCCTGCTGTCAACGATTAGGCAAATTATCACACGGTTCGCCCGAGGTGGTCCGATGAACAGAGTGAGCGAGGAATACAGCCAGCCAGACAAGCACAGACAGGGAGACAGATTGAGAAGGAAACACTGTAGGTGTGTGGGCCTGTGTATGTGTGTTTTCGCAAGGTTAAACTGGTGCATCTGTGGTCTACGTGACTGACGGCAGATGTCGCTTTTCAGAAGGAGAGATAGACAGAGAAAGACAGATCACTTCAGACAGACAGAAGAAGCTGCACGTGGCAGCTAATTCTTGCCGCCTTGAAACAGCTGCGTTGCTGCTGGGTTTGCGCGCGCGGCTCGCTTGCTGGTCATGCGCAGAACTGGGGGACGCTCTCAGAGGCAGGCAGTTATAAAAGAACAGCGCACCGTTGAGAGGCAGATCAGTTGCGGACAGTTAGCGCTCAGATCAGTTGCGCACAGGATTTCAAGGCAATTGGATGTATTGCGGCTTTTGGTAGTCTTAGGCTCGATCGAGTTAGTGAAGTTTGGCCAGGATAAAGCGCCGCTTACACTAGTCTTCTGCGTCGTTGTTGTCGATTCATTCTCTCTCGACATGGAGTCGATTTAATAAAAGAGTTAGTTTGTTGCGAGAAATATATCAGCGTTGTTGCGAGTTTTGCCTTCGCTTTCGCATTGGATCTACTCCTGGATTAATCGGTCAAGGCCTCTCTTCGCCCTGTCACACGGAGTGATTTATCGTGGGCTTCGAATCGTCAGCGCTCTGTTCTCGTTCTTCGGAATTGTGTTGCGAAGCGTTTGTTCGTATTATTTGCCTAAGGGCGTCTTTCTCAAACGGCTTGGATACATAGCCGAAATTGTTGTGCATTGCGTGAGATCAGCGACGGATTTAGCTGATCTTTTCGGGCGTTTCAAACTCGACGCCTTGCTTGTGCCTTCGTCGCCTCTCTTGGAATTCGACTTCGTCGATGTTCTTCGCACACGACCGGCTTTGTCCCTTGTCTTCGGACATAAGGTACGCTTTATTGGGGAATTAATACGATCGGTTATTTAGATATTTTGGGCTGAACTGAAATTGGCCGTGGGACTTTAGAGTCAATCGGGATTTAATTTAGGCATACTCCGGTTGATAGGTGTTTGCATTGAATTGTTGCATTTGATTTTCATTGAATGTCTTTACAAAGGATAGGAACTGATAATTAAACTTACTGACTTTTATGTTGATTGCTTTGAACATAATTGATGTCAATTGAAGATTCAATTGATTGTGAATAATAAGAAATATTAAATAAAACTACTGACTTTGATCCTTGATGGCATTGAATGCAACTGACGTTGAATGAATGCTTGATTGATTGCGAGCTATAAAGATAGAAGTCATTTCTATAGCGCTATGGAGGAGTCTAGGCCAGTCACCCCTGCTCAGCCTTCTAGGCCCCCTTCTTCTATGGAGATATTGCTCGAAGCAATTCAGACTAATGCTAAGTCTACTCATGAGGCGATGTCTTTTATACAGTCGTCAATTGAGACTAATGCCAGAGACACGCAAGAGGCGATTTCCACGGTAGAATTCAATGTCTTGGCGGTGCAATCAAATGTTAGCGATGCTATTTCTTCAGTGCAATCAAATGTAAGAGAAGAGATCTCGGCTGTAAGAGATAATGTCAGGGAAGCGCTGACGGAAGTTGTATCGCGCTTGGAAAGATTGGAGACATCGCCGGTGCCTAAGCCTGCTGTAGATGTGAACCCTGGACTGAAGTCCACCGCTACTACCACTGCGGACGCGTCATACCACTCGACCATCGGCCTGGAAGAAACTTTGGGTGCTAGGCCTAAAGATTTCGCACACCCTGGTATATTGCGAAGAAGTGACAGATTGGCTAGTAGGCCGCCAATTTCATATAGGGATTTCGGCAGTCGAAATAACTGGCCGCCTTTCCATCGTTGGGATTCGAACCCTGAGGTCACCTCCTCCTGTCCTCCCTCTATCTCTAGAGCTCGTCTACAGCAGCACGCGGTCCCATCGAGCGAGGATCCGGAAGTGGCGACTCCGGGGAGGACGATAGGGGCGGGCGTTACAGTTGCAGTAGTAGTAGCTGTAATTGTATCATCATCATCATCATTGTCATTATTATCATTAGAATTACTGTCATTAACATCATCATAGTCATTAGTATCAGGATAATCAGCATCAACATCAACACTGCTGAAGTTCTCTCCTCTTAGTCGCCAAGAGACTCGAACCCTTCCTCTATCTTATACAAATGTAATATTTGTTTATATATCAATCGGCTTCAAGACCAGAATCGAAGCGAACTTTCTTCAACCGGTTACGAAATGTGGACATATAGAAACGAGAAGCTCAGAACGGAGATGACATGCATGGAAGCCACCATCTCCAGAATGAGACAATTTATATGCAGCCAGGCTTACGGCTTAATGGCTCGTGCAGAGTGTACGCATATGTACATGTACATCGTGTGTGCGAGTGTGCTTGTGCTTCCAGAGCAAGATTTATTGAACATATTACGCATGCAATATAATTATAATCTATACTCATAATATATCACAAGTTTTTAATTATGTTTTTCTTGCTGTTTTTGTTGATGGCGATGACGATGACGACGACGACGATGATGATAACGACGATGATGATGATGATGATAACGACGATGATCATGATGATAACGACGATGATCATGATGATGACGATGATGGTTATAGGGATAGAACGCAGATTAGCGGAAAGAGAGGCATGAGAGGAGGAAGAAGAAGAAAAAGAAGAAAAAGGCAGCATACTATGAAGTATGAACAAGAACATGATGATAAAATACAAAACCAAGAAACAGCGGTGAGAAGATGGTAGGAGAAGAGTGACGGCAGAGCAGTAATGATAAGCAAGAGAGCGATTCCAATGGCGCCCTCGCACTACCGAGATCGAAGCAAAGAGCTGCGGAACACGCGAGCTAAAAATCAATGACAGTCGTGTGACAATATATTATTTTAAACGGCACATTTCGAGGTGTGATATTCATGAAATGTGTGTGTGTGTGTGTGTGTGTGTGTGTGTGTGTGTGTGTGTGTGTGTGTGTGTGTGTGTGTGTGTGTGTGTGTGTGTGTAGTTGCAGTTTAACGTCGCCGTGTGGTAACGAAGACCGTTAGCGACACCCTCCTCCTTTAGCCAGGCTTGGGACTAGCACTTGCGAAGTTATTTATGAATGCTTGCTTTTCCAAGAGTTTACTGACATCGTATGGTGACATTGACCGTTGACGTCTTTGAGTTATTTTCTTCTTTTGTCCTTTTCCTTTTTCTCTCTTTGTTTGTGTTTCTCCTTGTTTTTATCGCTTTTCTCTGCTGAGTTCTTTTTTTTAATATATATACAATTTTCTCATGATTTTAGCTACTTTGGACTTACTTGGCTCTTTTTGGCCTTTCTTGGCTCTTTTTCCTTCATTATACATGTGTACAGTTATTCACATGCATTACAATATACAAATGCGTGGACTCTCGAGCTTTATATATATTTATTAATTCAGAAAGTAAGGTGTGCAGTTGCAAACAATAATTTCCTATCCTTTGCATGTTGGAAACTTAAAAATTTCTTTGACCAAATTTGAATGTGCATAACTTCGGATTCTGTTCGTAGAATTAGATAAAATTATCAGGAAATATTGATAATTTATCCCTCTTACAGTCTAGGATTTTTTTATAGAGTTTCATTTAGAAATGACAAGTACATCGCCAAAACAAAAAGGGTAAAGGGTATAAGTTCAATTGGGGCACACTATAATCCATTATTCACACGATCCTGAATGAAGACTTTTCCACACAAGTTAACATGATAATAATTATATATGTGATCTTGAGTTCTTGACCTGATAATTATTATCAGGTCAAGAACTCAAGATCACATATATAATTATTATCACAAAGCGCATGTATCTACGTATGTATCATCATAAAAATCTATCTATATATTTCTATATATTTACATGTATATGCTTTTATTTTACTTAATAATAATGGAAAGCAGAAGTCATAATACGCCGCGTGCATTATTGAATACAGACAAGAATCCCGCCAGGATTGCCAGATTCCGGAATTTGCTTTGGTCACATCAAAAAGTAGCCCAGAAGTCGCGAGATGAGTATTTATATGACGGCATTAATCAATTAATGTTGTTGCGCAAAATAAAATTATGCATGCACTTTAATTAAACGTTCTATAGAAGGTCATTATCATCCGATTGGGAATATTACAGAAGAGGATGTGAAGGTAAAGAACCCGCTATGCAGTTCCAGCAATTCCTTTAAAAAGTATACTGTACAGCATGTACTTGTTACTAACTAAAGTCTAAAGAACACCAGGCTTGAATAGTAGCTACATCTAAAGAAATCTATAATTGCGGATCGCCCCAGGACAAGCTAAAAGTAGCCCAAATAACGCGATGGCGAAATGTCCGGTCGCTAGCGCATTGAAAAGTAGCCTACCTCCGTTTTTGCGGCGACCTAGCGGTCAACCCTGATGTCCATCGTGGTCTGTCTGTCTGTCCACTCAACTAAACCGCCAGAACATAAACCACATTATATACATTTGACCGAAGGCAAAACATGTTCTTGGATGGCTGCTACATGTATATCATTGTCGTATTGTACGCGGGTTTCAAGCGTATAGTGCCGTTTGCCTTTCAACTGTTAAATTCTTCACTCAATGCATATTTCCTCCATTTCGGATGGACCCCACCCACTACCCCATCCATGCATCAAATCTCGTATGCACATTAGCAGAACCCGCGCAAACAACGTTTACCGTTGATCAGTTGAATTCGACCGGTGACTTTGACACACGCATAGCATGCACTCTCCCATCTTATATTTAAAAAAATGATGAATCATATAATTATGCATTTCTCGGCTTATTTAAACAGACGTTAGATCGAGACTCAGATTTATGTTCTATTTATGTATGCATGCATGCAACTGTTAATTTAGTATAATATTATAAGTAGGCCTATACATGCTAATTTATAGATACATGCATGTAAATGTATGATTTGTACCTTTTGATATGTATATATAATTTATATTGCATATATATATATATATATCTTATTATATATAGGGGAAACCGGGGTAATTTCGGCCACTTTTCTTATTTTTTTAATAAATTGAAACGGGTTGACTGCTAAAATTAAATAAAATCACAACTGAATAAAGCAAGATAGGGACAATATACCGCGAGGTTACTTTTTGGGAGAGAGGAATACATTTTGTGAAAAAAATTCTTTTTTAAAGTGAATTTTTGGCCGGTTTTACCCCAGTATACGGGGTGAATTCGGCCAACACGATTAATTTGATCCTCACAACAAACCAGATGAGGTATATGTGGCGGTTCACACCAAAATCAGCATTAAGTCGGAAATTACACATCAAAGATATTTAGGGAATACCTGGTAGTATGTTTGCGATTTTTAAAATCTTTTGCAGAATTTAATAAAAAATAATAAATTTTTTAAATTTATTTTTTCAAAATTTTTTATAACACATTACAGAGTATGAAATGGTGCGTCATAGCTATATTTTAGATTAAAACTGGGTATATTGGTACAAAATATAAAGTTACCACCTTAAAATAGGCACCATGTACCATTCCTAACATATTTGGGGTAAATTCGTCCACATGGCCGAATTTACCCCGACCCACCCACCCTCCATAACAATTTTAACGAGCATATGGACCGCATTTTTGTATCATGAATTTGGATAACCAAATTGGCAAGAAATATCGTGGCTTGCAGAATAAAAAGCAAATAATTAACATTTGAACAAGATTACCTTCAATTCTTAGCTTTTACTGTCACAGTATGGATAAGTGGATTAGGCTCGAACTCATTTTTTTGGCCTTTAGCAAATTATACTCACATAAATGCAAAACTATCTCAATAGACATACTTAATATGATATTATACGCTAGATGGCAGCATTAAAATCTTCCTATGCCCACTGGTTTCCTTGAAATCACCCTGGCCGAATTTACCCCGTGGCCGAAATTACCCCGTCTTCCCTATTCTTTCTTTAGGAAATTTCCGTGAAGAAAAATTTCCGCACCGAATTTTCTTCTGCCTATAATGTTATTGGCACCGTTCAATAATCGGTCCATCGTTCATCCAATGGATAAGTAAGGTGATGATATTATTTTACTTCGTCCTCCTTCAGACTTATATCATAGCATCGTCCACTTCGCTCTTCAAACAAGAGTGATCTTCTAGTTCACATTATGTTAGGACAGCAGCATGTATGGCCCAGTGCCAATTCGTTGCCGGTTACCTCAATTGGTGGTTCCTCCATTTGAATACGCTGTCTCAATGCATACGTGTAAGGATTACTCGCTCTCAAAGCGCAGCTGGTAATGCCTCTTCCTCCTTTGCTTCCTCAAAATAAAAAGGCATACACTCGGCTTTTCGTATCTGTCTCTGTATCTACCTCTCTTTGTATCTCTTTGTATCTACCTCTCTTCTTGTATCTCTTTCTGTCTCTTTCCATCTTTTCTGCCTGTGTGTTTCTTTGTCTGTCTGTTTCTCTCTCTCTCATTCTGTCCTTGTTCCTCTTTGCCTCTTCATTTCTCTATCTGTCTCCGTATATGTCTCTGTCTATATTGGTGTGTTACTCTCTTTGTCTCCCTGTATGTGTCTGTCTTTGTCCGTCTCTCTCCCATTCCCAAAACTATACATCTTCATAAACTACACATCTTCACAAACTCGTCACCATTACCATGTTAATTACCTCGTTTGCGAAATTTTCATCTTCTTACTTCACTCTTCTATAGTCCCTAACTTTCGAAGCATATAGTCATTTCAACTCCTCAATCCATTCATAAAACACTGGGCATTGTCCCTGGAACGATCTTCTTCTTGAATCAAACATAATCTCTTGTTTTCCATCCTTCCGCTGTTTTCCCACAGTAATCCGTCTCAAGCGAACAACCTTGGTCATCATCAGTCGTGTTAATGAAGTCCAATCCCTGGTGTATCCACTATCCAATCCACCGTCTTTCAAGTTTTTCTTTCCACTCACAATCTACCGTTACAGTTCTGTTCTTCTGTCTCCGTCTCCTGGCACTTTGTCTCTATCTCTCTTTCTGTCTTCCTCTGCCTCTCTTTGACAACCGGATTTTCTTCATCGTATATAATCTCTATGTGTTTATTTATGACGCATCAAAACAAATTTTCATTCACTCCCTCAATCCTTCATTGATTCAGTCAGTCATGAATCTATGAAGACTGAATGAGGGAAGGAAAGAGTTGTGGATATTGTGTCAGTCAGTCAGTCAGTCAGTCAATCAGTCAGTCAGTCAGTCAGTCAGTCAGTCAGTCAGTCAGTCATGAATCTATGAAGACTGAATGAGGGAAGGAAAGAGTTGTGGATATTGTGTCAGTCAGTCAGTCAGTCAGTCAGTCAGTCAGTCAGTCAGTCAGTCAGTCAGTCAGTCAGCCAGTCAGTCAGTCAATCAGTCAGTCAGTCATACAAGTCAGACACTCAGATACTCAGCTAATCAGACGCTCAATCTGTCATTATGGTCAATGAGATTTTTCAGTCAATCCATATTTTGCTGGTCAATTAGTAATTCAGTCCTGATAACGTTATATTGTTTGTATAAACAGTTACTGTTCTCACGCTAACGTCAGTTATCAGAAAAGCATAATATTATAGAGTCTATATAAATATAACCATGTATTATATAAAACTCTATATAATATAACAGTTTTTCTATAATGAAACAGTGAACTTTATATACATGGCCGATGAATAGCAAAAAGTACCTTAGTGATATAGTTACAAGCTTTCAAGACGAAAAGCATTGTGACATTAATCAGAGTCCTTCATTAGGGGCAACGAATGGAACTCGCCCCAGGATTATATAGACTGTTTTCAGCATAAATGGACTGTATACAACATAAGACCGTGTAAAAATTCTTCCATCCAGCACTTAACGAAAGTAGGCGCACCACCACCACCCACCGACACGCCAGCCATCAATTTCATATCGCTTGCCATCTCGCCGCGCCTCCAACATCCGCTAATGAAGAAAGAACACGTCGATAAATCGACCATCAATCTTCCTCGGCAGCTTCGGGTCTCAATCAAAGCCATCTAGCGGCGGCGGCCGAAAGAGACGCGCGGGTGCACACACGTTACGTAGCACACGCAGCGTGACACGGACCGTGTTCCGCCGGACCTGCCAGACGGAACGATCCGATCTTTAGCGGTGAGACGAATACAGCAACGGCAGCAGCGCTTGACCGATGTCATCTGCAGTCCCGACCCAACGATGCTTTGAAGCCAACAGGCCGCCGGCGGCGACCCGATGCCATTAAAAATTAAGGCGGAATGGTCGACGCTTGACGACGCTTGGCTTTGACAATCCGCTCAATCAGAATAGGTCGGAGCGAAGTGCTGTTAAAAGCTCAGATACATGTACAAGTGTACACACACAGACGTGAATGTGTATGTGTATGCATAAAATGTCATGGTGGTGGTGATGTGTGGTGGCGGTGGTGTGCGGTGGTGGTGGCGGTCGCGGTCGTGGTGGTGGTGGTTGTGGCTGTGTGTTGTGGTGGTGGTCGTGGTGGTGGTGGTCGTGGTGGTGGTGGTCGTGGTGGTGGTGGTTGTGGTTGTGGTGGTGGTAGCGGCGTAAGTTGCCTAGTGGCGCAATAGTTAGGCCTAGTGGAAGCTATAATTCTTATCATCATTATCACCATCATAGCCATCATCAGCAGCATCTTCATCATCAACATACCACCACGACCATCATCATCTTCATCATCATCGCCACCACCACCACCAGCATTATCACTTGTTTTATGTCCGAGATAATTCAATACGCTTTTTCTATAGCCTTATATATATATATTGGATAATGACAAGCCATGTGTTCAAAAACGTGGCGAACGATTGCTAAGATGGATGCATCATGGGTTGCTGTTGTCGAACATCGTAACTGGAAACACGGATGAAATGGAAAAAGAATGGAGCAGCTGGAAAGATCTGGAAATCGTTGATGGATGAGCGACGGAAACTATACGATTGATTGAGTGGTTCATTCATTCGTTCGTTCGTTCATTCCAAAAACTTATATAGCGCCCCGTTCAAGAAGCCTACTCAGAGGTGCTCCCAGCCCAGCCACGGCTAAAAAGATAGGTCTTGAGCAACTGGTAGAAAGCAGGCAGATTATTCCGGGGTAGTAAGCGTAGTGCAAGCGGGAACCCATTCCATGTGGACGGGTCAACAACCGAGAAGGCTCGATGCTGTTACACAAGAGCGCTCTGAATGGGAAAAGATATGGAAGGATGAATGGAAGAATGGGAAACAAACAGTGGGTGGATGTGGAAATGAAGTGGAGGAGGACAAGACCCAGGGACGCACGTACACACATGCGCAGAGGTATGCAGACGGACAGGAAGAGAGACGTAGCTGAAGATTGATTTGAAGAGAGCAGGAATAAGAGGTTAAAAAGAAACACAGGCTGATGGAGATATAGGTAAACAGACACTGTGACAGAGATTAACAAAATGATGGACAGACATAGAGACAGACAGACAGACTGAGAGACAGATACATAGACAAGCAGGCAATCATACAGATGTACTTATAGCACTGCGACTAGACTTATAGATCATCTTCTTCAATAATTTTCTCCTCATATCTCTACTTTCATGGTTGAACAAACTTCACTGGATTCCTGTCGCTCTCTCTGTCTCTGTCTCTCTCTGTCTCTGTCCCTGTCTCTCTCCTTGACTGTCTCCCTCTATCTGTCTCTTTCTCTCTCTCCGTATACAATAAATTCAAGTTCAAGTCTTCATTTTACTGCTTAAGCCTAAATCGTGTTTTCGTCCAAAGTAACATCGTTATCCAATCCTTCGTCACACTTTACCGCTTTGATATATTTTCCGTCCTCCTCTATCAGCTGACCGTCATAGGTGCAATCACGTCCAAAAAGTTGGAGGGGACCAAATGAATCACGTCCTAAAAGTTGGGGGACCAAATGAATCACGTCCTAAAAGTTAGGGGGGGCATAATAATAAAGTTATGGGACCACTCTAAAGTTGGGGGGACGCGTCCCGTGGGTCCCATAGGGTGGTTGCGCCTATGCTGACCGTCTTGATCTCTTTGTCCCTCATGTCTGCTGACTCAATCCAGATCATTGGTCTCTCTCTCTCACTCTTTCTCTGTCTGTCTGTCTGTCTGTCTCTCTCTCTCTCTCTCTCTCTCTCTCTCTCTCTCTCTCTCTCTCTCTCTCTCTCTCTCTCTCTCTCTCTCTCTCTCTCTCTCTCTCTCTCTGTGGAATAGTCTTTTCCTACCAGTCCTCCTGTGTCTATTATAAGCCGGAAGAAGCGCTATAGAAATGGTCAAGTACAATACAGTACGATACAATGCAGACAACCAGCTAGAATGAAAGACAGACAAAGAAACAGACAGACAGACAGGCAGGAGGACATGAAGTGCAGAAAACGAAAACATTATTTTTTTGTGTAGTTTTCGAAACTGCATATTTTTTGGTTTCACTTTGTGTATGGGGTGGTATTTGTAGTTTAACTTAACTGTGTGGTAACAAAGACCATTAGCGACGGCCTCCTCCTTTATCCAAGCTTAGGACTGGCACTGGCAGAGTGCGGCCAGTGGCGGAGTCACTTTGTGTATCATTAGCGTCATTAGTACTAAGAAATTTGTTGCAAACGAAAAGCTGGTAGCTAAAAAAATAGGTTCCAATTCTCCAAACAGGTTCTTTATTCATTAGATGCATGATATAGATTGGTTGGGGGTCAGTGCCCCTTTTTGCTCCTATTTGCTGGCTCCTATGATTACGATTTAATGAAGCAAGTTCGTTGGATTCTCTGATCTATTTTTCAGAAATCATTTGTCTTTAACATTATTTTCCAACAAGAAAATTCTGTGTTCCTGTGTTACAGCGTACAAAAACGTGTCCACATTTGATACATACGCGTAATATTTGCATCTGTCTATAACAGTGTTTTCCAACAAGAAAATTCTGTATTCCTGTGTTACAGCGTACAAAAACGTGTCCACATTTGATACATACGCGTAATATTTGCAAGGGAGGGTTTGGGTTTCGAAGATAAGAACAAAATTAGATTCGTTTCTGGCATCGCGAGAGACCGTCGCCATAGGCACATGTATATGTAGACGCTGTATAAGTGGATTAGTGTTTGATCGCGTTATATTCGGATGTCGTCGTCGTATCGTCCGATTTTATCGCAGACCGATGAAGACGTATCGGGAGAGGAGCAGGTTGGAAGTGTTACTCGTGCAAGATGTCATTCCATCTGTGTTGGTACCGTAAGGATTAACTAGGTTTGTGAGTTCCTTTGATGGTTCCTTATAATGCATATATGAACTGGGGTTATTTTGGTATGCATCGAATTTGATTTGGTATGATATGTCCTTGAACTGGTATGAGTTGACCTTGAACTGGTATGAATCGACCTCTAATTGGCATAAAATGAACTTGAGGTGGAAAGAGTTAACACTGAACAGGCATGGAATCGACCATTAACTGGTAGGATATAACCTGCAACTATATTAATGAATAGACCTTGAACAAACATAAATTGCATTGAAACTGCTGTATTAATTGACCCAAAACTGGAATCGATTGACTTTAAACTGGCATGAATTACCCCTGAACTGGCATGAATTGTACTGAAACTGGTATTAATTGACCTTGAACTGGTATTAATTGACCTTGGACTGGCATAGATTGACCTTGAACTAGCGTGCATTCACTGAAACTGGTATTGATTCTGGACTGGCATAGATTGATCTTGGACGGGTATAGATTGACCTTGAACTGGCGTGAATTCACCCTGAAGTTCTCATGAACTGGCTGCAAGAGCTGATGCATGCAATGGCCAAAGAACTGTCCTTTCTGGAATATATCTTCTTGTCTGTTCTAATATTGTTTTAAACGATCTTATTCTGATACAAGTAAGTTGGTCTTTCACCGACTTGAACTGACTTTGCTTTGCTCTCATTGGACCCGTCGTTCTCTGTACGCTTGTCAATCTATAGTTGAAACCGACTATATATATACATGTATATATAAAATATATATTTACATATAAATACTTACGTGTACATATATATATATATATATAGAAACGTTACATATATAGATAGATATATATATATATATATATATATATATATATAAACGTAGATGATCAAACATCCTTTCTCTTCGATAAAGATCACTTAAAACCTCATTGAGGACACTGACGCTTTTATTGAGCCACGGTGTACTCTCCGGTGTGCCAACAGTCCTGCTGCATTCAATGCTCCACTAACAAGACATATATATATATTTATACGTTGCCAACCGCCTCCGCGGAACACGTGAGGAGGGGAATCCCCATGCACTCCGTCTTCCTTAAGTCAATTACATACATTGAGACATACAGGCATATAACGCATACAAGGTGCGCTACCAAAAAAACAGACTTTACTTTGGCAAATGGGGTAAAACGCATACATTAGGAATAAAGACTTTGATTGAATTACCGATGCGTGCCAGCCTAAATTCCATATTCTATGCTCTGATGTGATTTGACGTGGTATACGATATTAAGCGGTAAACTGCATCGACAGCAGTATTGTAGTTGTAGCAGGAATGGAAGTGACAGAAGTTGTGGATGTAGCGTCAGCGAATATAGTTAGAGTAGTAGGAGTATACTATTTAAAGCGTGATATTTTTCAGTTTATGTTTAATTATTGCTATTGTTAAATGCCAATGCTTAAGGGATAACAATTAGTTTTATCGTTAAAGTAGGGCACAGATGTCTTCACAGAAAGTAAAACACCCTATTATCGGTTTTGTAAGAATATATTTAGATGCTAGAAACGCCAAAAAGACTATAATTGTGAAAGGGTAGTAGTAGTGAAGGAAGGCGTCTTCTAGAACAATGGAGGGATTAGGCCCCGCCCTCTTGGCTGCCGGGCTATTAGGCCCCGCCCCTTGGCTGCAGGGCTATTAGGCCACGCCCCCTTGGCTGCCGGGCTATTAGGCCACGCCCCCCCCTTGGCTGCTAGGCTATTATGCTAATCCGCTGGGCTATGGGCTATGGGCTATGGGCTATTGTGCTAAGCCGCTGGGCTATGGGCTATGGGCTATGGGCTATTGTGCTAAGCCGCTGGGCTATGGACTATGGGCTATGGGCTATTGTGCTAAGCCGCTGGGCTATGGGCTATGGGCTATTGTGCTAAGCCGCTGGGCTATGGGCTATGGGCTAGTGTGCTAAGCCGCTGGGCTATGGGCTATGGGCTATGGGCTATGGGCTGCTAGGCTAGTATGCTAATCCGCTGGGCTATGGGCTATGGGCTATTGTGCTAAGCCGCTGGGCTATGGGCTATGGGCTATGGGCTATTGTGCTAAGCCGCTGGGCTATGGACTATGGGCTATGGGCTATTGTGCTAAGCCGCTGGGCTATGGGCTATGGGCTATTGTGCTAAGCCGCTGGGCTATGGGCTATGGGCTAGTGTGCTAAGCCGCTGGGCTATGGGCTATGGGCTATGGGCTATGGGCTAGTGTGCTAATCCGCCCACCGCGCTACAGCCGGGCTATTGTGCTAATCCGCTGGGCTATGGGCTAGTAGGCTAATTCGCCCGCTCGCCCGCCAGCCAGCCGCTATAATCCGCCGACCAATCAGCGCTAAGCAGCGACACAGCGGCCTGTCAATCAAACGAGCAGCGACCCAACGACCTGTCAATCAAACGAGCAGCCTCGGAAAGCTGTAACCAATCAGCGCTAAGCAGTGCCCCAACGTGCTGTCAATCAAACGAGCAGCATCTGAAAGCTCTAACCAATCAGCGAACATTTACCCTACACAGGTGTTTATAGCCCCAGGCCATAAATATCTCCTTTGATCTATAAAGTCCAACGGTTTCCTTTGATCTAAATCTTTAATGACTTCTTTTATGACCAACGGCATTCTTTAATGGCTTCTTTGATGTCCAACGGTTTCCTTTGATGAGCTGACTAATGACTTTTTAATGACCTGTGTGCGCCTCTAATGAATTCCTTTGATGTCCAACGGCCGCCTTTAATGACTTCTTTTATGATCAACGGGCTTCTTTAATGGCTTCTTTGATGTCCAACGGTTTCCTTTTATGATCATACTAATGACTTTTTAATGACCTGCGTGAGCCTCCAAGGTAGTCCTTTGATGTCCAACGGCCACCTTTAATGACTTCTTTTATGACCAACAGAATTCTTTAATGACTTCTTTTATGACCTGTCGTCGACACCAATGTAGGGCTTTGATGTCCAGCGGACGCCTTAATGCCTTTATGACTTCTTTTATGGTCAATAGCCTTCTTTGATGATGGCGAGCGAGAATCTTATTACCCAGCACCCATGCTATAATATTGTTAGTGCATATAGCAATTTAACACACAAACTGATCATCTTTTCCTTTCCAATTCCTTATATTTTAGCCTTGTATACGTTAGAAACACACAAATTACTCACCCGACCATTCCAATTCCGCATATTTTAGGCTTGGATACCTTAGAAACATACAAATTACTCAGCCGTCCATTCCAATATTATTCCTTTTATTTTAGGCATGTATACCTTAGAAACACACAAAATACTCAACCTTCCATTCTCTATTTGGAAATAATCCCGCTTATTTTAGACTTGTAGAACTTAGAAACACACCGGCTTTTCAACTTGACCATCCAATTTCTTTATATTTTAGCCTTGTACAACTTAGAAACATACAAACGAATCACTCTCCCATTCCACAGTTGGAGATAATTCCTTATATTTTAGACTTGTACAACTTAGAAACACACAATCTGTAGCAACATTTCTTACTTCCTTGCACACACAAACTTAAAATCCAGCGATTCGTGCAACCTTCCTTTCCCAAGATGGGAACATTTCTTTCTCCCTTGCACACACAAACTTAAAATCCGACGATTCCTACAATCTTCCTTTCGCAAGATGGTATCATTTCTTTCTCCCTTGCGCACACAAACTTAAAATCCGACGATTCCTACAACCTTCCTTTCGCAAGATGGTGCCATTTCTAACTTTCTTGCACACACGAACTCAAAAACCGACGAATACTCCAACCTTCCAATCCCAAGATAGGTCCATTTCTAACTTTCTTGTACCAACGAACTCAAAAACCGACGAATACTTCAACCTTCCAATCCCAAGATGGGGCCATTTCTAACTTTCTTATACCAACGAACTCAAAAACCGACGAAATCCTCAACCTTCCACGCCAATATGGTACCAGTTCTAACTTTCATTTACACAGAAACTCAAAAATCGAACAGCAGCACTATCAGCCGTTTGCAGCATGGCCCCTTTCTACATCACACACACACATATACAAACA
>OX457047.1:41230958-41240958 GCA_949752735.1 Lumbricus terrestris
CCTTGCGCACACAAACTTAAAATCCGACGATTCCTACAACCTTCCTTTCGCAAGATGGTGCCATTTCTAACTTTCTTGCACACACGAACTCAAAAACCGACGAATACTCCAACCTTCCAATCCCAAGATAGGTCCATTTCTAACTTTCTTGTACCAACGAACTCAAAAACCGACGAATACTTCAACCTTCCAATCCCAAGATGGGGCCATTTCTAACTTTCTTATACCAACGAACTCAAAAACCGACGAAATCCTCAACCTTCCACGCCAATATGGTACCAGTTCTAACTTTCATTTACACAGAAACTCAAAAATCGAACAGCAGCACTATCAGCCGTTTGCAGCATGGCCCCTTTCTACATCACACACACACATATACAAACATGCGCAATTAGATCAAGCTTTGTCTCGTAGAAGTTAAAGTTGAATACGCCCCGGCACAGCTCTTTCAATAAATTCCTTCACCTGCAACACGCATGAGTCTTTAAATTCATACGAGTCAAAGCATGATCGATTGCGAGCGCATGTCTCGCCGTCGCTGTCACGTCGATGGATTCGAAGTCGCACGAGAGGGTCGGAGCGCCACGCCACCGCCACCGCCGCACTGCAGGAAAGTGCCATCGCCGCACGAATTTGCGCAGCCAAAAATGTCTGGACTTAGAATTTTCGATGTGTCGAACGCAGGTTTCGACCAATTTGCCTGTGTGCTACACCTAAATCCACATGTAATTAGCTGTCAGCAACCCTAACTTGTATTCTTCGCTTGTTATAGTCGTACTCTGTCAAAATTGGTGACGCATCACAAATGCGGCACACCTTTTTGTTTGCACAAATCCTAAGAATGTATGCTCCTCCCCCACCCCAATATTTCGACAACTTAACACACCCAACCCTAAAAAGCCATGTAATTCATAGCCTGCAGTTCTAAATTTATCAAAATTGTTGCCATATATCAACCAATGATACTCATAATTTGCACAAACTTAAGATTGCACCCTCTCCCCCACCCAACATTTCACCAACTTAACATACTCAAACCTAAACAGCCGTGCAATGCACAGTCTGCAAACCTAACTTTGCCAAAATTATTGACATATTGCAAACTCTGAACATCTTTGTTTCCACAAATTGAAGAGTGTGCTCCTCTCTACACCTCACACTTCGCATCTTACATCGTTCCCCATGCAATCCCTGCATTTCATGCTTAGTACTTCGTTCGCCTTGCAATATCTACATTTCATACTTAGCAAATTTACAAGTTTGACTTTGCACATTGGTAATAGCTCGTGCATTACTTTGAAATAATTCGAAAAGTACAAGTCCTATTCGCTCGCACAACTATCATACTTATCATTTTGACTGTGTCAATGATCATTACTGCTACTTTGCAGCTATGAAGTTCAAGTCTTTGACTTATGTATATTACATTCTTCACAGTTTCATGTATCCTTGTTACCTTAATTTAGAAAAAATTGGTCAAAGTATATATCTGTAACTTAGAAATTTTAAAAGCTCTCGTGTGTGTGTAAAATATTGACTGTGTATTCCCTTGTAGTGGCAAAGTTGCCTGTGTGTGCTAGATGCTCTTAGGTGTATGAGAAATGCTGCATGTGTTCGATATTTGGTCATGTCTGGGCAGGAAAAGTTGCTCGGGCACCATCTTGGGAGCAGAACTTTGTTCATTTTATTTGTGATCTTAAGCTATTGATAAATGCTGCAAATGCGCCACCTAGAGGTTTGAAGATTGTATGTTTCCATGTCTTTTGGATTCGTGTGTGTGTGATAGTCTGAAGATGCGACACCTTGTGAATTGAAATATGCATACATGGGATATTTGGACATAGCCTTGCGAGAAAGGATGATTGTGTGTGCGTGTGTTTGTATATGTGTGTGTGTGATGTAGAAAGGGGCCATGCTGCAAACGGCTGATAGTGCTGCTGTTCGATTTTTGAGTTTCTGTGTAAATGAAAGTTAGAACTGGTACCATATTGGCGTGGAAGGTTGAGGATTTCGTCGGTTTTTGAGTTCGTTGGTATAAGAAAGTTAGAAATGGCCCCATCTTGGGATTGGAAGGTTGAAGTATTCGTCGGTTTTTGAGTTCGTTGGTACAAGAAAGTTAGAAATGGACCTATCTTGGGATTGGAAGGTTGGAGTATTCGTCGGTTTTTGAGTTCGTGTGTGCAAGAAAGTTAGAAATGGCACCATCTTGCGAAAGGAAGGTTGTAGGAATCGTCGGATTTTAAGTTTGTGTGCGCAAGGGAGAAAGAAATGATACCATCTTGCGAAAGGAAGATTGTAGGAATCGTCGGATTTTAAGTTTGTGTGTGCAAGGGAGAAAGAAATGTTCCCATCTTGGGAAAGGAAGGTTGCACGAATCGCTGGATTTTAAGTTTGTGTGTGCAAGGAAGTAAGAAATGTTGCTACAGATTGTGTGTTTCTAAGTTGTACAAGTCTAAAATATAAGGAATTATCTCCAACTGTGGAATGGGAGAGTGATTCGTTTGTATGTTTCTAAGTTGTACAAGGCTAAAATATAAAGAAATTGGATGGTCAAGTTGAAAAGCCGGTGTGTTTCTAAGTTCTACAAGTCTAAAATAAGCGGGATTATTTCCAAATAGAGAATGGAAGGTTGAGTATTTTGTGTGTTTCTAAGGTATACATGCCTAAAATAAAAGGAATAATATTGGAATGGACGGCTGAGTAATTTGTATGTTTCTAAGGTATCCAAGCCTAAAATATGCGGAATTGGAATGGTCGGGTGAGTAATTTGTGTGTTTCTAACGTATACAAGGCTAAAATATAAGGAATTGGAAAGGAAAAGATGATCAGTTTGTGTGTTAAATTGCTATATGCACTAACAATATTATAGCATGGGTGCTGGGTAATAAGATTCTCGCTCGCCATCATCAAAGAAGGCTATTGACCATAAAAGAAGTCATAAAGGCATTAAGGCGTCCGCTGGACATCAAAGCCCTACATTGGTGTCGACGACAGGTCATAAAAGAAGTCATTAAAGAATTCTGTTGGTCATAAAAGAAGTCATTAAAGGTGGCCGTTGGACATCAAAGGACTACCTTGGAGGCTCACGCAGGTCATTAAAAAGTCATTAGTATGATCATAAAAGGAAACCGTTGGACATCAAAGAAGCCATTAAAGAAGCCCGTTGATCATAAAAGAAGTCATTAAAGGCGGCCGTTGGACATCAAAGGAATTCATTAGAGGCGCACACAGGTCATTAAAAAGTCATTAGTCAGCTCATCAAAGGAAACCGTTGGACATCAAAGAAGCCATTAAAGAATGCCGTTGGTCATAAAAGAAGTCATTAAAGATTTAGATCAAAGGAAACCGTTGGACTTTATAGATCAAAGGAGATATTTATGGCCTGGGGCTATAAACACCTGTGTAGGGTAAATGTTCGCTGATTGGTTAGAGCTTTCAGATGCTGCTCGTTTGATTGACAGCACGTTGGGGCACTGCTTAGCGCTGATTGGTTACAGCTTTCCGAGGCTGCTCGTTTGATTGACAGGTCGTTGGGTCGCTGCTCGTTTGATTGACAGGCCGCTGTGTCGCTGCTTAGCGCTGATTGGTCGGCGGATTATAGCGGCTGGCTGGCGGGCGAGCGGGCGAATTAGCCTACTAGCCCATAGCCCAGCGGATTAGCACAATAGCCCGGCTGTAGCGCGGTGGGCGGATTAGCACACTAGCCCATAGCCCATAGCCCATAGCCCATAGCCCAGCGGCTTAGCACACTAGCCCATAGCCCATAGCCCAGCGGCTTAGCACAATAGCCCATAGCCCATAGCCCAGCGGCTTAGCACAATAGCCCATAGCCCATAGTCCATAGCCCAGCGGCTTAGCACAATAGCCCATAGCCCATAGCCCATAGCCCAGCGGCTTAGCACAATAGCCCATAGCCCATAGCCCAGCGGATTAGCATACTAGCCTAGCAGCCCATAGCCCATAGCCCATAGCCCATAGCCCAGCGGCTTAGCACACTAGCCCATAGCCCATAGCCCAGCGGCTTAGCACAATAGCCCATAGCCCATAGCCCAGCGGCTTAGCACAATAGCCCATAGCCCATAGTCCATAGCCCAGCGGCTTAGCACAATAGCCCATAGCCCATAGCCCATAGCCCAGCGGCTTAGCACAATAGCCCATAGCCCATAGCCCATAGCCCAGCGGATTAGCATAATAGCCTAGCAGCCAAGGGGGGGGGCGTGGCCTAATAGCCCGGCAGCCAAGGGGGCGTGGCCTAATAGCCCTGCAGCCAAGGGGCGGGGCCTAATAGCCCGGCAGCCAAGAGGGCGGGGCCTAATCCCTCCATTGTTCTAGAAGACGCCTTCCTTCACTACTGGTAGTGCTTAACGTCAACCAATTTAGCTATCAAACAGTGTAGTTTGTATCTCAACTTGATATAGCTCCCCATCAAGGTTCTACTTAGAAGCGCTCCCGATTGTAGCGCGGACACTGAATCTGAGTTTCGGCCCGAAGCGCAGAACAATGGCGAGTGGAGGACTTGCCCAAGGTCCCTACGAGCGGCTTGGGGTGGATTCGAACCTACAATCCCCCGGCTGCAAGGCATGAACAATGAACATATCCGTTACACTACCGCGCCCCATAAAGTCAAGCCGATACTACTGCTGCTACTGGTGCTGCTAGGACTACTGACACTTCTGCTGCTACTGCTACTGCTGCTACTACTACAGCTGCTGCTACTGCTACTGCTACTGCTGCTACTGTCACTGCTGCTGCTGCTGCTGCTGCTGCTGCTGCTGCTGCTGCTGCTGCTGCTGCTACTACTACTACTACTACTACTACTACTACTACTACTACTACTACTACTACTACTACTGCTGCTGCTGCTGCTGCTGCTACTGTTACTACTACTACTACTACTACTACCACTACTACTACTACTACTACTACTACTACTACTACTACTACTACTACTACTACTACTACTGCTGCTGCTGCTGCTGCTGCTGCTGCTATTACTACTAGGCCTACGGCTACAGCAACTACATGTAGTACAGTACTACTGCCAAATAGTTTGTCATTGATTGCATATTTTCAATGCCAGTTCCTAGTCTGGATAAAGGAGGAGGGCGTCGCTAATGATCTCTGTTATTACACAGTGATGTTAGACTGCCACTACAACTACCACTAAACAGTCGTCCATTGGTGACTTGTTGCAGGACATTCCAAAGAGAAAGGAGAATTATTTGGGACCTGGTGAGTAATAATAATGGTCAAAATAGACCTAATTAATATAGGTTGGTTCCTAATGTCTGATTATAACGGCGTCCTCCTATCTTTACACAGACCTGGAATGCACTGTCAGGGTATAAGGGAGTGGGCAGTTTTAATAAGATATAGATGAATGCAGATATCCAACATTTAACCATAGCTTATGACAACAAAAGACGGAAATTGTTTCTGCCATATTGCAGTTCTTTTCACTTTTTCTACTGGTCGCATCTTGGCAGTGCTAGTCCCATGTCTGGATAAAGCAGGAGGGTGACGCTATTAGACTTTGTTATCATACAGTGTGGTTTGAGTGCAGTTGCTACTTGAACCAGGTTTATCAAAAGAGTATTTAAGACAAAGCGTGTATGACGCATGTGCTTATATATAGCCATATATATATCTTGAAAATTAAGGTGTCCTAAAAAATTAATAGTCACTGCGACAAGCGATACGACAAACCCGTTGAATCGGCTTTGATCATTGATCTCTGAGGTAGATATCAAAATTAACTAGCAAGTGGAACGATGATATTTTACCTAAATCTTTGAAAAGGTTAAAATGAATTAGATGATTCTGACCAGCGAAAAATATGAATTTGCATCAATTTATTTTTATATAGTGGCACACTTTTAGCTTAAGAATATATTACGGCAGAATTTGCACGCGTTATACATGGTGTATAGGCAGGCATGTGTATACGCATATAAGCTTACTGCATAACACTAAATTCACCAATGTGTATAAATATACAAATGTATGTGTATATATATATATATACATATATATGTATATATATATATATATTAGGCATGTCAATGTGCGCGCGCTGCGTGCATGCGTACGTGTGAGTAGAGTGAGATATATTCAGGGAAAACACTCATAGCTTTTTCCACCTAGATCTAGGTCTCCGCATAATCTGGGTTTCGAGGTTTTTTGCCAAGATCTAGGAGTTTTTTCGAGGGCGGATTTTCTGACATTTTCTCGAAATACAGACTTTTTTGGGAAAATGTACGAAATAGCAGTAAAAGGGAGGAAGATTTAAGGAAAATTTCTGATTTGAGAGCAAATGAAAAAAGGTCGTCAGAAATTTAAAGCCCAAAATTTCAACATATTTTCAAAAAATTTCCGATCTAGCCTTTTCTAGCTTTTTTCCGGCCGGATCCGACCTTTTTTAAATGTTGCATCCCTGGATATATTTTATTCAGGACATCACGTGGGTGTACAACTGTACATGCAAACATAAAATTATACGGTCATGTGCAGTCGTATATTTGCATGTACTATGTAGGCCTACATAATTATTATACAATATTATTATGCGCATAATGTATTCTTGTGATGAATAAACTAGGATTGGAGTCATAAGTACTGCCGTCTGTTTGCTACAGCCTCGCAGGGCGTCGAATAGATTTGCCCAACGAGGAGGAGTTAATCCGCTGTTCCATTAATCTTCCCTCCGCCAGTCTTCTTCGCAACCACGATGACCGATTTAATTGATATGGCGCCGAATCCGCAGAAGGGAATTTGTGCTGCGCATCTCCTAAGTCAATATACATCGTCGTAGTCGCCGTCGTCGACTGTCGTAGTAGTCGTCGTCGTCGTCGTCAAGGTCTTTGGCGATGGAACAGCAGCAGTACCCGAAACGATATTGGCTGAGTCATAAGAAGTGTCAACATTAACATTGGCAGCACCGCCATCATTACGACAGTACCATAAATACCACCGCCAAAACCATCACCAGAATTATCACCACCAACAACACCACCACCAACGCTATCATCGTCATCATTCTCACAATTACCACCTCCACCACAACCACCATCACCACCATCACCACCACCAACACCACCAACTCCACAAACACCCTCGTTGCCACCCCACCACCACCACCGCCACCATGACAGCCTCCGCCATCACCACCACCATCACCACCAGGAAAATCGCAGTATATCATTACTTGGTTAGACACCCTTTTAAAAGCATAAATTATCTCTTAATATTTTGAAAACATAAAACGGAAGTCGATCAGAGCAATATTACATGTATGTCAAACAAATTTTTCAAGCGTAACGGTCTCTGTTATCATAAGCCATCGTAAAATCTGGATCCATTAAACGGAAGTCGCTTAGAAATGAAGGTTGACTATAAGTCATGCATAATCATTTAACTACACGATTATTAGGTTTTATTGACTTGTGATTACTTGACTATAATATTATTGACACCCGTCAAAATAGTCACAGGCTGATTTTTTGACTGATTGATTGATCGATTGATCGATTGATTGATTGATTGGTCGATTGATTGATTGATCGGTCGATTGATTGATTGATTGATTAATCGATTGATTGAGGCTGTTTAAAAAAGTGACATATAGAATTAAGAATCTCAAGCTTACTTAGAACTGTTTAATCACAATAATTATTGCTGCAAGCATCGCAGTACAACTGTCTCAGAAAAATTGGATGGATCCAGAGTAAGATCTGTAAGTCCGTTGCCGTTGGCAGAAATTTTGTTGTCATATTGCATGATTATCAGTGCTACATTAGAAACATCAGTTTTAGTTTAACGATACTGTATAGCAGTGTGTATAAGTATGATTGCAAAATCATTAGAGTCGCCCTCCTCCTTTGTCCAAGCTTGGCACTGGCACTACCAGAGTGTGAGCAGTGGCGTTCTCTATATGATATTTGAATACAATAACTTATTATTATCATAAGCATCGCAGTCTTTATGTTGTGGACTTGTGATGTCGAAAAACAGTGAATAAGACATATTGCAGAATTTTCCCTTGACACCTTTTTATAAGGTATTTTGTATGTTATAACTTTCTCTTGTCTTTCATTTAACGACTACATAACATCTGCTGCCAACACGGCGTTGACGCCCATCATGTCAAATGACGACCTCAGTTCATGTAAATGATCTGAGTCAGATCTTCAATGTATAATAATTGTACTCTGGTATTGGCAGCCCAAAGCATGACTATAATTTATATATCCAGCGTTATATAATGTGCATAACTATAATATATAAATTTGTGTGTGTGCGTGTAGTGCGTGTTTTTCGACCGAGGCTTAGGATATTTTTGTCGCAGTTTAATCCTATCTTAATAAGATAGCAGCACGCTGCTGATGTGTCTCTCACTGCTGTCATTGCCGATTGCAATTGTCGGAAGCTTTAAGCCGGGCACGGAAATTCATGCTGCCAAGTACGAATGCGATCATATGTATTTTTTTTTTAAATTCTCGATGCAAAATTTAAATCAGGATTCTGATAAGTGTTGGTGTTGGCGCTTTCATTAATATTAGCTTCTGTTTACGAATGTGGGTTATTAAGAGGTTTCATTCGTAATATTATTCAATTGCGAGATTAGAGTAAGAATCGAACTCACAGTTTTCCATGAAAGTTGAGAGATTGCAATTATAGCAATCATTAGATGACAAATTACACAATTGAAATTACAAGATTAGACACAGGGTCAGTGGGCCGCGCTGGGTTGGGATTAACTCTGTGTAGCCCATTCCATAAAAATGCGCGATAAAAATTCATTTTCACTGACTTACTGACTGACTGACTGACTGACTGACTGACTGACTGACTGACTACCTGACTGGCTGGCTGGCTGGCTGACTGACTGACTGACTGACTGACTGACTGACTGACTGACTGACTGACTGACTGACTGACTGACTGACTGACTGACTGACTGACTGACTGACTGACGGACTGACTGACTGACTGACTGACTGACTGACTGACTGACTGACTGACTGACTGACTGACTGACTGACTGACAGACAGACCGACTAACCGACTGAGCGACAGACCGACTAACCGACTGACCGACTGACTGATTAAATGAATGAACAAATTAATCAATACAAAAACGCGTAATTACTTCCTTATTTAATTAATTAAGTAGGTAATTACGCGTTCTTCTCACGACAGACAACCGACGTTAATTAGTTGTCCTAATGATTGTCACGCGGATCCAAAGAAGCCTTTGACATTTGCCAGGTTTCTTTATATAGATGCACATCAAGTAACGCGTGCAACAAGCGCAGTCTAGGCTACAGGTGCAAGGCTAATGACATCTTTCGACCGGTATGTCGACTGTCTTATGTCGGTATTAGCAATGACAGTTTACTTGTCAAGACGACACCGACGTGACGTCGATAAAAGACTATAAATAGAACACGTGGGCGCCGGTATCACTAAATAGTGTGTCCTTCTAATAAACGTATCCCCCCCAGATGAGGAGAAGTCGAAAAAGCGCATTTCGTGTTTGTTTATTTTTAATGCAAATTAGCGTCCATTTGCTTTTTAACATTTACACTAGGAGTTGTATTTACTAGCGAACTTTGCTTGCTTTTGTTTTAGAGAACTTAGAACATTTAGAACATTTAAGAATAGTATCTACTACTTGTACACATGTTCTTTTTGTTTCTTTGGCAATAAATAAACATAATAATAATAGTTAGAGTCACTAATTAAATTGGCCATTATATTTTAACCACTACTTCATGGTCTTTTTAACAGATTTCTTCACACTAAAACAATAACGATACAATCTCATACACAACGTGAAAATGAGAAATATGCATTTTGAAACTTCCATGAAAAGACGAATTTTCTTAATATCTTGATTTCCATTTTTCAAACTCTTGCTTCAAAATTTAACCATAGCCATTGTGTTTTGCACCTCCTGTAAACATTATTCGCTGCGCCCATGGTAAACAGGAGTCCGTTG
>OX457047.1:41245958-41253458 GCA_949752735.1 Lumbricus terrestris
TTGAAATTCTTTATTTGAAATCAGCTATAGTTGAAATCAACTATGACTTTGGATTTAACATTGTGTGTTTCCTCAAACATTTGACTGCATTTATCAATTCTATGAATTATGCAATGTTTATTACTATGCCTGTACACCAAAATGAGGATAGCAATTGTTTAAATAAAGAATATTCTTATCTTAAATTATCTTATATTAGTTACAGTGCATTAAAGTTGACTTTGAAAGAGAGTTTCTTCTGTTACGCGACGTCATGCCATAACAACGATCATTTGCTTTGCACTCTTCATAATAATTATACACAAGCTTGATAATAGCACATCCAAGGGATCCGTCTCCATGTGAGATGTGCAGAGATCGCGAGTAATACCGTACTTTATGTGTATGTATTTGCAGTTTAACGTCACTGTGTGGTAGCAAAGACCATTAGCGACGCCCTCCTCCTTTTATCCAGGCCTGGGACTGGCACTGACAAAGTGCAACCAGTGGCGGAGTTAGTAATACTTTACCCAATTGGTCTACGAAGCATAGGCCTACAAGTTTGAATTTAATTTTAATTAATACAGGAAAGAGATGCTGGTCCATAAGACACCTTATTTAAGCTTTACATTCGGATTAAAGATACACCGAAAAAGGGTTGATACACAATGTAATCCTCCGAAAGCAACTCGGTGTTGCCACTGAGGTTTCAAAAAATAAACCCAGATTTCCTTTAAAAAACACACAGAAAAACCCAGACTATACATTTAGGCGATTTTAGACCCCTTCTGTTCAAATTAAGTTGGTTTCTCGCTTGTTCGGATGACGATTGACAAAATGTTTGTCAAATGAGTAGAATAAAATGTAATTACAACTCTAAAAAATAAAAATCGTTAAAGTTGTCAGGGCCTCGGCATCCATATCGACAATAAGCTTAATCGATATATTCTTGTGCGCATGCGCAGCGGGTATAACACGCGAAACTTAAGTTTACGAAGTTTCAAAGTTGTTTGAAGTGTCCTGTCAAATTTTGCTAATACGTCAACAATCCAACGTTTTAACCACCTACAGGTCCTACAACATCAACACTCTGCAACTAGACCACTAATAGAGAATTGACCTGGCCTATATACGCTACATGTCCGAGATGTCAATACGGCTTAACAGGGAGAGGACTGACCTGACCAATATTGAGATGGCAAAATCGCATATTTTTGCGCATAGCTTTTCCTCTGCATCACCATATTGTGGATTATTTGTGTATATTACTGACAACGTGAGATCGTGATTGTGGTGTTTAAAATTAAAATTAGCGGAACAAAAATTATGCATCACAACCATTAATTTTTACAGTGAATTTCACAGAATATTCATGTGTTGTAAGTACAAAATGGTCAGCTCACCAAAATAAACTCAGATTTTGCCCAGAAACCCCAGAAACCCAAACGAAGGCCAGAAAACCCAGATCTAGTGGAAAAAACAGCTGTGGCATCACTGAAGGTATGTTCTATTGTATAAGAGCGGGTAGAAGTTAGGCTCAATTGCATAAGCCAAAAAAGAGCTGCATTATGCAAAAAATTTCGACGGCAACGGCTTATGTTGTCATAAGCCCTTGTCAAATCTGGATCCACCCCGCTCAAATCCATAGAACCATTAAGCCGAGTTACGACAAAAGAAAATTGTAACTTGCAAAGAAAACAAGAAACAGTATGCAAACGAGACGTCAAAATGTTGCATGACGGAGCTTTTCAATCTTACTACAATTTTGAAATTTACAGAAACATAAAGTACTTTATCAGCCATCGCATTGTATTGTATTGTATTGTATTGTATTGTATTGTATTGTATTGTATTGCATTGCATTGTATTGTATTGTATTGTATTGATTGTATTGTATTTATTTTCTTGTATCTGACCCTTTATAAAGCCATTGTGTAACCGACTCCGAGCGCCTGAATCTATCCATGCCTGAATCTGCTGTAGGAATACCTCTATGCAGTCTTGTTGTTCCCGAGAACGAGACCTTGGCCTGGATCGCACTCGTTTTCATTTTCAGTGCCTTGGTCTTGGCCTTGAGCTTCGAAGTCTGTACTTCGTATATTCAGACGAAATATCTTTCTCTTGAGTGTTGAGGCCAACGGTTTGGAATTTAGCAATTAACCTAAAAATGAGATTCGTGTCGCGCAATTATTGCCTTCACGAAACAAACGACTTGCCTACTTCAACAACACAATGGAAATCATTTACTTACCTGCACCAATACAATAATTGATATACATGTTTTCAACAGCACAATCGAAATCACTTACCGTACTTACCTTCACTGATACAATATTTTTTTATCGTTCTCCTTACCTTCATCCGTGTCGTAGAGGTAATAGACATGAGTCCATCGGTAATACTGCGCCACTCCGAGTATCGCCCCTTCGTACGCAGGTCGCATGAACACCGTGTATCCTCCTCCTCCTCCGCTGCCGTCGCCAGAGGGCCAGGAAGAGAGGGATGCGGTGGACGATGGAAGGCTGCAGTTGGAAGGGGCGTTGTGTGTTATGTACGGCATGTTGAACGTTCGACCGAAAGATTCCGTTGTCGTGAGGGTCGACTGGTTTGTTAGTCCGAAAAGAGCGAAAACGCCTTTTGACATCGTCGAGCAAACTGAAATGCAGACAAAAAATAAGAACCTGTTCATCATTCTCATCGTCATCGCCATCGCCGTCGTCACCATCATCATCGTCACCATTATCGTCTTCGTCGTCATCGTCATCGTCGTCATCGTCATCGGCATCATCATTGTCATCATCGTTGTCGTCACCATCATCGTCATCGCCATCATCGTTATCGTAATCGCAATCGTAATCGTCACCATCATCGTCATCGGCATCATCGTCATCGTCACCATCACCATCGCCATCATCTTCGTCAGCGTCATCGTCACCATCGTCGTCGTCATCGCCATCACCATCGCCATCATCTTCGTCAGCGTCATCGTCACCATCGTCGTCGTCATCGCCATCACCATCGCCATCATCTTCGTCAGCGTCATCGTCACCATCGTCGTCGTCATCGCCATCACCATCGTCACCATCATCGTCATCATCGTCACCATCGTCACCATCATCATCACCATCATCGTCATCGTCATCATTGTCATCATCGTCATCGTCATAGTCATAGCCACCATCATCGTCATCGTCGTCATCGTCACCATCATCGTCATCGTCAGTTCCTTGACTGGCAGTGTCTAATCTAGACGTCTCTGGAGGGAAGCTCCCTCCACTGCCTCCAGGTTTGGAGTTCCCAATCCCTTCGGAAAAATCGCGATGCAGTGAGTACATATAAATACTAACCATTCCCCACAAAAAATTATGACCTGCAGAGGAGTCCACTCCCCTAGAGAAACCGAGCCGAATTTTTAGCCAAATGACTAAAATAAGTCGTCTCAAAATTTTGCCGGTGTAGATGTCGTCCGTCCGTCAAAATGTCCGCCCAAAAAGAACTTTTCTTGCCCACCCCCTCCGCCAGTAACCCGAATTCCCCTCCCCAAAGCATGGGATGATGGGACTAGATTGAACACTACTTGAGTGGGAACGCTCCTGAGTATGCATTATTGAAGGGTCGCTATATGCAATTGGTATAATAAATAGATCTGTAAGTTGCTGGTGGTTTTTCAGGTTAGCGTCACTGTGTGAAAACAGAGATCATTAGCGACCCTCCTCTCCTTTTTCCAGGCTTGGGACTGGCACTGGCGGAGTGCGGCCAGTGGCGGAGTTGATCTGTAAGTTACCGCCCTAAGTTTCATTTCAAGAGATGCAGTCTATAACACCTTTTTTAAATCCTACGCACTTTTCTTCCGCCTTCGTTTCGTTTTCAATTATTGATTCCCACATGCTGTGATTTGTGTCAGAATCATTCGACTGGCATTTTCTTCA
This sequence comes from Lumbricus terrestris, assembly GCA_949752735.1. NCBI lineage: Eukaryota > Metazoa > Annelida > Clitellata > Crassiclitellata > Lumbricidae > Lumbricus > Lumbricus terrestris. Next base: position 41,249,867 of record OX457047.1, read on the forward strand.
CATTTGAAACCCATCTTTTGCTAAAGTCACTCATCCGGTGTTGATTTTTATTATATTTTTGGTCCTGAGGTACTTCGTTCCCCTCGGACTTGCAAAATACAAAAGCAATGTGCCTGGAACGGCTAAACCTCATCCATTTCGGGCAGAGGTTTTCTAAACGTTACGGCGTTGAAGCGTTGAATTGAGGCGCCGAATTATTTTGTTTCTGCCCTGAGGTACTTCGTTCCCTAGGGACTTAAAAAATATAAAAGCAATGTGCATGGGCGAAGTTTGTCAGGGGCTAGGGAGGCTATAGGCACCCTCAAGAAGGCCCAGCTTCATTTTTACCGTGTAAATGGTATCTTTTCTGGACTTAGCCTCCGCCTCCCCCCCCCCTCTAAAGGAGGCTTTAGCCCCTCCAAGAACGGAAACCAAACTCCACCTATGGCAGTGTGGAGGATAATTGGAGGTATACGTTGTGTCAAGATTCTGATAATAACATAGAGATCACTGGCGATGAGCATTGAGCAAGTCGTGGCACAACAGAACGAAACAAAGTGACTTCAATGACCGTAGTTGTAACTTGATAATAATTATTTATTATAATTACGTCGATAAACTATAATTGAAACAGACGTGTATAGATTTAGCTAAAAATGATGACGCTCTTCTTGGACACCTTTCAGATCCAATTTTTTAATATTATAAAACATGAAGCCATCACAAACTATCCGAATCAATAGTGTTTTATTATTCAACAGTTTAACGACATCATATAACTACAAAGGTTGTTGACGTCTTTAAAGTTTGATGTATTGCAGCTCACTTTTGTTTAACTGTTCAGCAGTTTCTGTTTGTACTTTCTTTTTCTTTGTTTTTTCCTTTTGTTCTTTTTTTTGTTCTTTTCTTTTCTTCCTGAATTTGACTAACCGCCTTTCATGACGATAGTGTTCACCAAATGGCCGTAGTCGATCCTCTTTTATACATGCATCATTATTTATTATTTAGCATATATGCAAAATTATGCCCACATGCATTTATATATATATATATATATATATATATATATATATACATATACATATGTCACCATAATTACATATGCCTATAATTCTTTATATACAAATGAGCACATGTACACATGTGCCCACATATGTATTGTCATTATGTACACTTATGTATTATTATCATTAATTTAGACATTTCATGAAGTTCACATGACATAAAATCTAGGCCTATTTAGTTTGATTAACATCAATTCTTATGAGTTCTCATTTCATAAAGTTCACATGACACAACATCTACTTATTTAGATCAACATCAATTCGTATCATTTCTCATAATCTCATATTTAGTGAGTTGGTATATACATAGTATATAATATTAATGAATAGATCTTAAAGGTGTCCAAGGAAACAACTGTTTCGGTTTTGCTATACATGTAATTAAAAAGTCCGTTTCAGGAGTTTGCGATGTCTCTCTAGTTACAACTATACAGCCATTGACATTTTATGGTTTTGACAGTAGTGCCATGTCTTGTTCAGCGCCTGAGAGCTTTATGTTCTTCTAACCTCTCTTTATTCTTTTTTTTTTCATTTTGGCCGATAAAAGGAGTAAAGGCAATAATAGGAAAAGAGCGTGAATAGGAACGCAGGCGACAATAGGAGAATGGGCGATAATTGGAATGTGGGCCGACAACAATAGAATGGTCGGCAAATAGGATTATGGGGAACAGCAACAGAGATAATTACGGGTTGGCGACAATAGGAGGATTTGCAATGATGATAGAATGGGCAATAATAATGGGAGAATGAAAGGAAACACGGGGTATAATGACGATTATAACAGAACGAGTGGGGTAAAAGAGAGTGGATCATAATAAAAGAATGCGTGAAAATATAAGAGAATGAACGATAATTGTAGAAAGTGTGATAACAATAGAATAGATACGTGAATGGACGATAATAGGGCGTCTGCTCACGCGCTTTGCTGATCTGAAATGTGTTGTCCACTTCGATGACCTTCTCGTATTTGTCGAGCTTGAATTTCGTTCCTGGAAGATTGTTGATCTTTTCGATTTCGAATCGGAAGGCGGAGCGAGACTGCGTCGAGTCGGCGTCAAAAAGCGCCCCTAGCGACAAATAGAAAACACGCTGCTCACAACATCGTTATGCATAGCAATAGTCCATTATGTGCCATGAGGTCCCGTTTGCAAAATGGTGTTGGGGGAGTTTCTCACTTCCAATCGGTCAGTGGACATGAAAAATCACCGAGGTGCTTGTCTGCCATGACGCCACGAATGACGTAATTGACAAATCCAATATGGCCGCCGCCGGCCATATTGGAAAATTCATCTTCTTTATTTCTTGCAGTATATGCACGTGTAATACCTCTAATGGCACTGACTCAGATGTGTAGAATTCATTTCTGATATTGTTTTTGTCATCAAGGGTCATTTTGAGGTCGCAAGGTCATGGTAAAGGTCATTTTTTTATCTTTTTCTTTCATTTTTCATTTCTTTCAGCTTATGAACTTGTGATACCTCTAACTGTACTAATTCATGTATGTAGAATTCATTTATGATATTGTTTTTGTCATCAGAGGTCATCTTAACTCTTTGAACCCTGGTTACCTGTACATACAATCCGCTGACCCTGGCTCCCTGAGCAATATATGTATGTATGTATTTATGTGTTATATCATTATATGCATGTATATAAATATGTATGTGTGTGTATGTATGTATGTATGTATGTATGTATGTATGTATGTATGTATGTATGTATGTATTTATATATATATATGCATGTATGTGTATGTATGTACGTGTGTATGTATATATGTATGCATGTATGTATGTATGCTTGTATGTATGTATGTATGTATGTATGTATGTGTGTATGTATGTTTGTGTGTATGTATATATGTATGTATGTATGCATGCATGCATGTATGAATGTATGTATATATGTATGTGTGCATGTATATGTATGTATGTGTGTATGTATGTGTATATGTATGTCTGTGTATATATGTATGTGTGTATGTATATATGTATGTGTATGTATATATGTGTGTATCTGTATGTATGGATGTGTGTATGTATATATGTACGTATGCATACATATATGTATTTATCTAACCCCAGGATATAAATTTATACGCTCATCCCGCTATAGCGGGAATCCGGGTTCAAGGAGTTAAGGTTATAGAGGGAACTTGAAGAACCCTGTTATGTAGAACACTTGTAGACTATTACGGCAGGACAAACAAAAATAATTTGACGGCCTACCTAAACACACACATGTAGCATCCATGTACGTGAGGTCTACTTCATTATCTGTTGTGCTAATTCGCAGAGCCCTTCACTCTTCCTATTATCGGGGAAGCATTTTGCAATTACTGTCCTTTCGTGCTAGAACCTCACTCAAACAGTCAGCGTCGTGCTTTATCAGTTGCAGGTCAGAAACAGTCTGCAGTTGTATATACGCCTGCTACCGAGGGTGACTCATCAGTGTTTTTCAGGCACCTTAAGAACTTTTTATCATAGTGGCTGGACTGGGAACGCCTCGGAATGGGCTTCTGACAGCGTTGTTAGACGGAAATTACAACA
>OX457047.1:41255958-41260958 GCA_949752735.1 Lumbricus terrestris
TAAATTTTTTTAATAGCTTCCTGGAGGAGTCCAAAGAAAACGCTATTTCAACCATAGATGTGAGTGTGTTAGTCTCCTGTTGTTTTTTTAAATTATTTACGTCGAACGAGTGTTTTTCGTTGGTATTCGAGTATATTTCTTTTTATGTGTGTCTAAAAAAATTTCGTATTGGATTACCACACGGGTTTTTTAGACACCTTTAAGACTCTTCTAATCTATTTTATAAAAGCTCCGAGGCCAGCGGATAAAATAGTTTATCCAGTCAGACACATCCTTTTTGTTTTCGAATCCTATGTGTAATAATAAATAAAAAATAATAACATGACGTCTGGATAAAATACCCTTGCACGGCAAATTTATATAAAAATGTGGCTTATTATGTAAATGAATATTTTTTAATATGTTATTGTAAATAGTTTTATATTTGAGTAAAATCATTAATAACGTTAAGCTGATACATTGCTCTAGCAGATTGTATTTTCAGATATTATGCTTAATTAACACTACTCATACAATTCTTCCATTAGTTATAGTCGTAAGAATATCATAAGCTTCACGATAAATACCTGGAATAGAAGTATAGATCATCAGCGTCTTTAAGGTGTCTAAAAACCCTCAGAGATTTATAGGGGAAGACTGTCACGGGACACCGGCATGCAGGGAGACCATCATAAAGAACTATATACAAGATGCTAATCAAGAGGGAAAGCGCACAATAAGCTGGTGGACAGGTGTATTGGCAGTATTTTGGAACAGAGAACGGGATAGGGCCTATGTGTACCTTGCTAGGCCGACGCGAAAACAGTGAAACTGCTCCATTAAACAAAATTAAATTAAAATAAAACATTAAATCTATGCAGATTTTACTCAAATATAAAACTATTTACAATAGCATATTAAAAAATATTCATTTACAAAATAAGCCACATTTTTATATAAATTTGCCGTGCAAGGGTATTTTATCCATGTTTCTGAGTACACGGGGACTGTACTTCCTTAGCTCCCTTTTCAACAGCAGATAACATAATCTGATCTGCATTGGCATGGCGTTGCATCGACAGTTCAGTTCCACATAATACATACGGGAACTCGTGCTGTCCTACATTAAATGTCCAACGCCGAGGTTCCATTCGTGTATCTGTTCAGACTGAGCTTCTTGTCCATCGCTCGCGGACCTTCACAAGGCGGCACCGAGTTTCCTCGGTCGCTGCCGCTGGACCTGCATCCTAGAATGGGCTTCCTATGGCATTTCTCCTATTTCCCAGGGATCACTCCACTGTGTTCACCTCTAGCCTTAAGATTATTCTACTTAACCGAGGTTGGGTCGGGAGCCATACTGAGTAGATAGTCTTGAAGAGGCGCTATATAAGTTCTGGTAATAAATAAATAAATAATAAATGCTGGATACCTGACCAGTTTGAAAGAGTACGGTACTTTATAAACTAAAGCAATTTTCATTTAACGTGCATACCTTTTTAAAGCTGTTGTTCAGTGCATTAATTGACGATAACCGTATAGGATATTGTCCTATGATGGTATTGAAAAAGATCGTTCTGTAATCGTTATGAGGCTTTAAAAACAGAATAAGTATTCTTTTGTAACCGACAGTTTCTTTCTGCGTTACTTTTAAATTTGCCGTGTATGTCCATAACTATAGTGAAGATGCTGTTTAACTCGCATTTAATTATTTTTGCTGCGACGTGTCCGTCATATACTACTAATAATACAATGTTGTAAAAAATTAGTATTGGAAACTGAAGCTCAGCTTCAACACCTTTTTATGGATTTTATTTTAGCGCTATGGTTTTTCTGCACCGCCGTCAACCGCCTTTTGTTCTAACAAGATAACATCAATCTTTAGAATAATAATGATGGAACGCTTTTTAGGCACCTTTAAAACGGTGCTAGCCTATGATTGTTATATGGAAATACTCACTTTCGCTATTTAGTTCCTGAACCATCCGTAATCCTGGTGTAACTCTTTATCAAGAACGTGTATCTCTTCCTGTCATATCCATTAACCCTCAGGCTACCAAGCTTTTTTGTAACACTGACTACCAAGGGGGGGTGGTTACCACCCCCTGGATTTTGGGTTGGGTTTGAGATATCATAACTTGTAATACACCATTGGATTCAGCATTCATTTCTGCACAAAATGATATATTTGGGTTTCGAAAATATGAATGTACCTCGAAATTATGAATTTTTTACCTTGGGTACCCGTCGATTCTACCAAATGGATACTTACGCATAGGGAATATATTAGATTCTGTGTGTTTTATACATGATTTATATATTAAAAGTAGTTTACATATAATAAAGTCCACTATCCAACTATAAAAACTAGTAATAAGTCTGTTTTATGTTCAATCAAAACCAAAAAATGTTGTAGCCGCTGAAAAACATTGACGCAGACATATCGGCTTGCGTTGTAAAAAAACCCAACATTTTCACACATTTTAATTTATTTTGAGCACTTCCGGTCATCAAAAGACAAATTATTTAGTATCGGAAAATAGCCCTGAATGCCCTCTACAGAATGGCATAATTTATTACTATTAAAAACTAAATTATGGATAAGTTAAAAATTTAAAAAACATGACAATTTTATGAAAATAGAACACCTTTATATATATTTTAATTTATTTTGAGCACTTCCGGTTGTCAAAAGGCAACTCAATGAGCATGGACATATAGCCCCACATTCCCTCTATAGAATGGTGTAATTTGTGTCTCTTCATATTAAATGGCGCAAAAGTAATAGTCGATAATCTATGTGGGTGGTATCCACCCCTCTGGAACCATGGGTATATCGGGTATAACTTTTGAACGGTAGGGGGCATCATCAAACATTTTAGCTCAAATGTGTCCAAATGAACCCTCTACAGCTACCTAACACGCCAAAATTTTATTCCAAACGGAACAAGTTTGATTTGGGAAAAACCGAGGGGGTGGCAACCACCCCCCTTGGTAGCCCGAGGGTTAACTTTGTCGTGTTTGCTACTACGAGTTGAGACAGTCTCACTTCTACTGCAATTGCCACTTTTATAAATTCGTCTTATATATAATACTTATTGACTGCTGTTCAGTCCGCTTTATCGTAATCGTAATCGTAATCTCGGGACTTCTACAGCGCCCACAAAAGCCAAGTCGCGGGAACCAGCTTATTCACAGGCGCTCAATCAAAACAAAATCGATAGGCAGCGGGTCAAGTCCGGAGAGTCAGGCAGGCAGATAGATGGACGGCTAAGGTGGGTGATGTTTAGAGTTGAAGTGGCGGGGGATGTAAGGAGAAGAAGAATCAGGATAGGATTTTTGAAAGAGCAATGTTTTCAGTTTTGAGTGAAAGACCTGTGGGGAGATAGCGAGAGGTGGAGTTTTGGTGAGTTCGTATGATGGGTCGGAGGTTTGCCGAAGTGCTGGCGGAAGTTTGTTCCAGAGAGGTGGAACGGCAATGGCTATGGAGCGGTTTGCGAATTTCAGTGATGAAGTGATGGGACGTTTAGGGTGCCTGGATCAGGTCATGCGTTCGGCGGCGCGCCTCCTTGGGCGTATTTCAAGGTACGACCTCGTCTCATGATAATGGCATAGTGTCCAGGACTGCATGGCTACCCTCGCAAAGAATTTCGTCTAGGGTTACGGCACTGTTGTGGCGTTTCCTCTAAGACTTGGTGTCTGCTGCTTATCTCAGGGAGTTTTGTCACTTCACACAATATACCCAGACCCACCGTTCTCTTCGCTTCTCTGCACCGGTCGAACTTCTTTTCCCTTTATGCGCGTTTACTTATACTAGACAGCGATGCGCTTCCTATGTTGCTGGCCTGTGGTATGGATTGGGATACCTCTGACATGTTCTATTCCAATCTTAAAACAGTCCTCTTTAACAGAGGTCGAATCGAGAGTGCTCCTAAGTAGAATTCTTGAAAGCTATGCAAGTCCTTGTATTGAATAAATGAACGAATGAACGAATGAATGAACGATGTAATGAATGAACGAACGGGATGGATGGATGGATGAATGAATGAATGAATGAATGAATGAATGAATGAATGAATGAATGAATGAATGAATGAATGAATGAATGAATGAACGAATGAACGAATGAACGAATGAATGAATGAATGAATGAACGAATGAACGAATGAATGAATGAATGAATGAATGAATGAATGAATGAATGAATGAATGAATGAATGAATGAATGAATGAATGAATGAATGAATGAATGAATGAATGAATGAATGAATGAATGAATGAATGAATGGTGATGGTGGATTGTTGTGCATAAGGCCACGCCATTCATCTACCTCAAGTAAACTGATCATCCTCCATGAGAATGGCTTGTCTTCCATGTTAATAATCACCTACATGTATAATAGCACTATTGAGTTGCTCGTGCAATAGTGGACGAGATAATTTATCAGTTGATCGGCAAAGATTTTGGAATTCCCTTCTCGCATCTCTTCAGTCTCTTGGGTCATTAAGGCTTCAGCGAAAGACCTGCAGCCTGCTTCAGCAGGCTATCCATCAGATGGGCCTCGTGAATAATTATCTCAGTGGACCTCCTGAGAACACACTACCTACTGATCCATCTGACTGTCTCTCCCATGGTGCACTGTCTGTCTCTCTGACTGTCTACATGTACCTGTTCGTCAGTCATATTAGTCTATCAATCTACCCATCTATCTATTTGTTTATCTGTCTGTCTGTCTGCCTGTCTGTCTGTATGTCTGTCTATCAATCTCTCAATCTATCTCTTTGCCTGTTTGACCGTCCTTCCGTGCATCCATCCATCTAAATGTATCTGCCTATTTTTCTCGTACTCGCTCTCTGTATTCCTACTTGCGAATAACATTATGTCTACACCATGTGGTTTAAAATAGAATTGAAACCATGTGCACGTGTGTCTTGGTTCTAATCATACTGCGTTTGTCAGAATGCAGTCAACAAAGGAAAAATAATTACACTTTAACGGATTTTAACAAGTATATGATATTCTG
>OX457047.1:41265958-41274325 GCA_949752735.1 Lumbricus terrestris
CAACTAAAAGTCAATTTAATCATTGGTGACATCGTTTATTAGAGTCTAGGCCTAGGCCTAAGTCCCCATAAAGGGAGCACAATCTAGTTTTGAATCATATAGGCCTAATCTTATCAACAATTTTAAAATGATAAAATGTTCTATAACTCCGTAAGAAAGAGGAAAGAGCCAACCTATATATAGTGCTGTGCACAGGCTTGTTCAGACTAGCACAGATTTAATGTGCGATATCTGGTTTAATATTTGTCAATTTCAAACGCAACTTTACCCCATGTTTATTTTTGATAGCAAGACTAGTTAACAGTTTCACACAGACATGCGGTCCTGAAAGGAATCACAAAATTTAAAGCTCGGCCAAAAATTAATCACTTGGCCAATTGCTCGAGCTCTCTGCTATTTGAGCTCTATATTAGGCCTATATAGTCTGAGATACATGTATTCTGGTTTTCGTACTTTCGACCATTTGTACATTAGGCTTATTTGTTTCAAAATTGTTGTAATAGGCCTAAACATATATATGTTGCATGCACTGCATTGTATGTGAGTCTAATTATATGCTGTGAAAGAAAGAAATGACGATGCTATGTGTTGCGAAGTTAATTGCTAATCAAAGAAAATTGGACACTAAGTCCATAACCTCCAAAAAAAATTATTTTTCTGGAAATTTTCGCGTACCCCTTACCGGCGCTTGGCGTACCCCTGGGGGTACGCGTACCACAGTTTGAGAACCCCTGATCTAGAACGAATGAATTGTTAATTTTGTAATGGCCTTTAACATGGGTATGGATGGATGGATCCAGATTTAACGAGGCTTATGACGACAGAGATCCTTGTGCTAGAAAATATCTGTTTTGGTATAATATAGCGTGAAAATTGACATCAAAAGAGGTGTTTAGTGTGTAGTTGTTTTTTTTTCAATTCTCACCCACTCGCAAGACATAACACAATAATAATTAAGTTACGAAGTGTAAAGTTTTACACCTGCAAAACGTTGACAGCCCGTGTTATATAAGCTTGTAAGGCTAAATTTATTGTTATTGATGGTGAATACTTTAATTTTTATTTGAATGTTGAATATCTAATCTGCCAATAATTTAATTGTTGGTCAATGAATGTTCAAAATTGCTTGTAAACATGCGATAAATATTTTATGTTAATTTAACTAAGTAGCCTAGATGTTATATTATGTGAACATCATGAAATGTGCAAATGTATAATAATATTGCCATCAAACTTCGGAAAAAGGAAACGAAAACAGAGAGAAAAACAACAAAAACTGCTGAAGAGTTGTAACAAAAGTGAATGGACATACGTTAAAATCTTTAAAGACGTCAACAGCCTTTGTAGCTATAAGATGTCGTTAAACTCCTGATTAATAAATAAATTATTGTTATTCTCAGTCACAGCCCTTCAGAGGTCAATAGAAAATGATTAAGAATGGTAAATATATTATAAAATATTCAGATCTTATTTTGCGCAATAATTTGGATAGACTAAAATGATGTTAGGCTAAGCGAAAGCGACATTTCGATATCCACATGATGGTCACACAATGTTAAAAAAGAACCCTCCAGACTTGTATGTATGATGTGTCCTTTGTTCACCTATCGCATAATATTATGAGAATTAATATGAGGGTCTCTGGCGACCGTCAATAGGCTCATTGTGGGCCTGCTGCCGTTCGTTCTGGCCCTTGTCACCGTCACTCGATACACTTCAACCTACGCTTCAACCTACCGCTCAGCCGTCGCTGGATTCCTCTTCTGAGCACGTGCCTCAGCCTCCCTCTCAGCCGACGTCGGAATCAGCACGCCAGGGTCTGCGCATCGCCACCTGGAATGTGCGTTCTATAAAAGAGAAATACATCGCCGTTGCCGATGCAATTCTCTCCTTTGGACTGGATCTTCTGGTCCTTACTGAATCGTGGCACCAGGCGGCTACGGATGTCTCGGTTCTACGCTCCATCCCTCGGGACTACTCCATCCTTGACCGCCCACGGATCGACGCTGCAAATGAGCCAAGCCGTGGGGGTGGAATCATACTCTACCATCGGGCAAGTTTACGAGTAAAGACGATCGCTCTTTCCTCCAATCCTACCACATTTGAGGTGCTCGCTGCCTCCATCTCGTCTGCTCATGGTCCTTACACGGTACTCGCTGTCTACCGTCCAGGTTCTACACGTCCTCCATCCTTATTCTTCGAAGAATTTGCGTCCGTCCTAGAACAGTTCGCTCTTTACAATACGCAAATTGTGATTCTCGGTGACCTCAATTTGCATCTGGAGGTCCCCTCTTCTTCCACGTCTACCACCTTCCGCTCGACTCTTGAACAGTTCGGGCTGGCCCAACATGTGTCAGCCTCTACTCATCAACATGGTGGTTGGCTGGACCTGGTCATCACTCGTGATGACTGCGTCCCGACCGTAACCGTCGGCCCTCCGGTCATCTCCGATCACGGCCTCGTGGTGGCAAGTCTGCCTTTCCTACACGAGGCACCAACGTACGCCTTGAGGCAGATTCGTGGTTGGAAGCATCTGGACAGGGACGCCTTTACGACGTCGCTTGCAGCAGTCTCGGCCTTCTCGGATCCGGACAGTTTACATGGTAAATCTACTGCTGACCTCTTCGAAATCTACAACCGTTCAATGATCGACATCGTCGATCGCTTACTTCCGGTTCGCCCAGCAAAGACTCGATCGCATCCTCTCTCTCCCTGGTTCGACGGAGAGTGTCATTCTCTACGCCGTCAAGCTCGACGACTTGAGCGTGTCTTCCAACGAACGCGCTCGCCAGAGGACAGGTCCGCCTGGATACTCTTCGTTCGCTCCAACCACCGACGCTACAGGGAGAAGGAGAGCGAATACTGGGAGAACTTAATCTCCTCCAGTACTGGAGACTCTCGACGGCTCTGGGCTACCTTCAAGGACCTCCTTGGGCGGCCTCGGGCCTCCAGTCTACAGAAAGCTCCTTTCACTGCTGTCGCCTTCGCTGACTACTACGAGTCAAAGATCTCCTCCATACGTCACGATACCGCTCAATCTCCTCCTCCTATCTTCACCTCTACGGACTGCCGCTTCACCACTCTCTCCGAGATTGCGGACAGTGATCTTCGCCGTCTGATCCTCTCCTCGCCGCCCAAGTCTTCGGAGCTGGATCCTCTTCTTCCGTTCCTTATCCAGGAATCGATCGACATCCTTCTGCCGTTTCTCACTCTTCTCTGCAACACTTCGCTTCGTGAAGGGGTCCTGCCGTCTTCCGAGAAGCGCTCGATCATCACTCCTATCCTCAAGCAGCCGACACTGGATCCGGCTGTTCCGTCTAGCTATAGGCCGATAGCTAACGTTACTTTTATTTCTAAGATTATTGAAAAACTGGTTGCTAGTCAGCTGTTAAACTATCTGGATGCTAATAATTTACTCCCTCCCCGCCAGTCTGGGTTTCACAAGGGCTACTCTACTGAGTCCCTCCTTCTCCACCTCCTCTCGGATGTATATGGCGCCATTGATAAGTCCCAAGTCACTTTGCTGGCCTTATATGATGTTAGTGCCGCTTTTGACTCGGTGGATCATGATCTTCTACTAAGTCGTATTTCCTTATCTTTTGGGATTAGGGATTTGCCACTTGAATGGATCACTTCCTACCTATCGGAGCGCACCACCTCAACTATCTTTCATTCAACTCGGTCTCCTTGGTGTCCTGCTCCTTTTGGCCTCCCCCAGGGTTCCGTCCTGGGGCCTCTTCTTTACCTCCTCTTCACGGCTGACATAGAGGCTCTACTTGCCTCTTGTTCCCTTAAGAGTCACTCTTACGCTGATGACGTGCAGTCCTACGCTCATTGTTCAGCGTCCCAAGCTGCCTCTGCTGTCCGTATTATGTCACATGCCACTGACTGCCTTACTGCCTGGATGTCGTCCAATCGACTCCGTTTAAACCCTTCAAAAACTCAATATATCTGGCTTGGAACTCGTCAACAGCTGGCTAAACTAGATCTAGGGTCTCTAGCCTCTGAATTCCCCACCTTTGTCTTTTCCATCTCTGTGCGCAATCTGGGTATTATCCTGGACCAGGAGCTGTCCTTTGTTGATCACCTTAAGGCCTTGACTCGTTCTTGTTACTACCATTTGCGTCAGTTGCGAGTCGTGTCTCGCTCTCTGTCTTCCTCTTCCGCTTCCACCTTGGTTCATGCCTTTATTGCTAATCGATTGGACTACTGCTCTTCTCTCTACTTTGGTCTTCCTCAGGTTCGTCTGCGTTGTTTGGAGGGGGTCCTGCGGGCAGCTGCTCGCCTGGTGGGTGGTGTCCCTAAGTTTGGCCACATCTCTGATTACATTCGTGATGTCTTACATTGGCTTCCAGTTCAGTCACGCATCCACTTCAGGGTTGCTTCTTTTGCTTGGCGCTGTGTCTTGGGCACAGCACCACCTTATCTCTGTGAGTTATTCACTTTGACCTCTACTACTGTAGGTCGCCGATCTCTGCGCTCGGCCACTAGAGGTGACTTTATGGTTCCTTACGCCCGCACTGCCACTAGGCAGAGCAGGGCATTCTCGGTCATTGGCCCTTCCGTTTGGAATGACCTTCCCCCTAACCTGCGTTCCCACCCTCGGAACACGTCGGGCTCATTCTATGGATTGCTTAAGACTTTTCTTTTTGACCGGGCTTGGGTCGGGAGCGCCTCTGAGTAGAGTCCTTGAAGGGGCGCTATATAAATTGCATAGATAGATAGATAGATAGATAGATAATAAAGTACCTCTTACAGTACTAGCTATTGAGCGTGCCAGCCCTAATGAAATTAGAAAGACTTCAAGCAGCAAAGGGCTGAAGATGAACTCCAGCCCCCCCCACCCCCCCACACACACACAAATAAAGATCTTACTACGGAGAGAGTGAGAGAGCTCATTCGCATAGAAGGGCCTACAATAGCAAAGGCGATAGTTTATAAACTTCATGTGTAAGTAGAATATTACTTAGTCCTATGTATGCCTGATCCAGCGTAGGGCTGTTGCATTGGCCTATGTATAAATTTGCCACTGCTCGTAGGCCTGCTTTGATAGCGCCAGACCTTATAGAAAAAAGAGAAAGGAGGAGGTGACTTCAATCAGCTTTGCATGACACAACGTCGAAGACGAAAACTATTGACGATTAATTTAGAGCGTTCTATTTATACACCTTCAAAAAGCTTACGAAATATCGTATATAAGGCGCGGTATGATCAAGGCGCGGTACGATAAGTCTGTTGTTAATCAATAGGCAGTTGTAAAGGTGACCTTGAAATCGGAAGCAAAAGCTGAATGGGAAACATTCTGTTCGGAATTAACTGATCAGACTAAATTGTGTATGGTGTGGGACATGGCTCGACGGATAAATGGTATAGCATCGTATAGTTCGATGTCAACCTCAAATTCTAATGGATTACTTGCAACCACTACCTGTGCCCCTACCACTATCAATACTACTGCCACTACGAGTACCACCAACACAACTACCACCACATCTCCAACCATCACCACCACAACGACCACCACCACCACCACTAGTACTGTTACTAGTTACACTACATTACTGACGACGACTGACAAGTGTGACAAGTGTGGCGACACCGCCTTCAAAAGGAACCCGTTGCTCAAGCATAAGTGTGTCGTCCGTTCTCCTTTGTGGTCGTCCTTCCTCACCGCCAGGGGCAGCACCAGCAGCAGCGTCCACTGCATGGCGAAGGGAGGCTGCTTCCGCTAAGCAATTCGACGGAATGGAGGTCGTAAATCCGTGGAGAGGAGGCGACCTGAGCGATTCAACGGCGCTTGCGACGTCTACAGGGTCCCGACGGTGATGGTGGTGGTGGTGGTGGTGGTGGTGGTGGTGGTGGTGGTGGTGGTGGTGGTGGTGGTGGTGGTGGTGGTGGTGGTGGTGGTGGTGGTGGTGGTGGTGGTGGTGGTGGTGGTGGTGGTGGTGGTGGTGGTAGATGTGCATGGCGTCGTCTCTTGCTGCCCGTCCTGGGAAGGGACGAGCGAGGGGCGACAGAGACAGACAGAGAGACAGACAGACGGACAGAGACATACAGACAGACAGACGGACAGATGGACGCATAGGTTCAGAGGTGATGGATGCAACATCGGTCGATCGATTCGAGTCGACGTTGCGTTTTGGTTGACGGAGCTAGGAGGAGGAGGAGGAGAAGGAGGAGGAGGAGTAGGAGGAGGAGGAGGAGGAGGAGGAGGAGGAGGAAGAGGAGGAGGAGGAGGAGGAGGAGGAGGAAGAGGAGGGGAAGGAGGAGGAGGAGGAGGGCGAGGAGGAGGAGGAGGAGAAGGAAGAAGAGGAGGAGGAGGAGGAGGAGGAGGAGGAGGAGAAGGAAGAAGAGGAGGAGGAGGAGGAGGAGGAGGAGGAAGAGGAGGAGGAGGAGGAGGAGGAGGAGGAGGAAGAGGAGGAGGAGGAGAAGGGGGCGAGGAGGAGGAGGAGGAGGAGAAGGAAGAGGAGGAGGAGGAGGAGGAGGAGGAAAGAGGGCGAGGAGGAGGAGGAGGAGGAGGAGAAGGAGAAGGAGGAAGAGGAAGAGGAAGAGGAGGAGGAGGAGGAGGACGAGGAGGACGAGGAGGAGGACGGGGACGAGGACGAGGACGAGGACGAGGACGAGACGAGGAGGACGAGGACGAGGAGGAGGAGAAAGAGGAGGAGGAGAAAGAGGAAGAGGAGGAGGACGACGACGACGAGGAGGACGAGGACGAGGAGGAGGAGGAGAAAGAGGAAGAGGAGGAGAAAGGACAACGAGGAGGACGAGGAGGACGAGGAGGAGGACAGGGACGAGGAGGAGGAGGAGGTCAAGAAGGAAGAGGAGGACGAGGAGGAGGACGAGGTGGAGGATGAGGACGAGGAGGACGAGGAGGAGAGAGTGATGCACTGATGTTGCTGCTACTGCTGTTAGCGTCATTGTTACGCATTAAATTATTAAGTGTCACTATATCTGACAATACAACACAATGCAATCTAGTGAAATACTAAACAATTCAATGCAATACAATAACAATTGTTCTTCGATGGAGCTGTTCAAATGTGAGCAACGGACTCGCTGACGACCCTACTTACAAATAATATTCGCCATAGGTATGACGATTGCATTTCGGCAGCACCTACTGAAACACTCTGCATTGCAAAGCGAATGATTACCTATAGGGGCCTATACATGTGGTGCTACTATTTAACCATCTATAACATGACTAGCTGCTACTAAGTTTGCGTTCTGTGCAAATATGATTGTCTTCTCCCCTCCTTTATCTCGGCGAGGGACTGGCACTCCCAGTCATGACTATAGTTTCCATTGTTTGATGAAGTCTGATAGTAGTGGTTGCAGTTTATAGCGTCACTGTGTGGTAACAAAGACCGTTAGTGGCGCCCTCCTCCTTTATCCAGGCTTGGGACTGGCACTGCAGAGTGCAACCAGTGGCGGAGTTAGGGCATCTAATGAGTTAATAATAATTATGGCCACCATCTCAAGATTGAGATTAATAGACGTCAGTAGGTTTATGTATCATTGGCTGACTTTGTTTTGAAGGTATGTTAACGGTGTCTCAACTATCTCGCGCGCGGACTTTGATTTTCACTCCGAGTCGACACCCCAGCTGGGCGGTTGGGGTGTCTGGACCGGGTCCTGCGTTCTGTCATGCGCCTTTGCGGACTCACCACAAATTTGGCCATGTCTCTGGCTGGTTCCATGACGCCCCCCACCTTCGCTGTAGTGAGCAGCGTGTGCTCATTGTTCCTTTTGCCCTCTCTGCCAGCTAACAGGAGCGTACCTTCTGGGTGATTGGCCTCCGCTTTGGAACAGGTTCCTCTCCCTTTGGCATTCGTTCTGACTCTTTACACGTAGGCCTACGTCTCAAAATTAATGATAATAATAATTTTCGTTTAATCAACAATCTGGCTGACAGACCGCAACCGGCTACAGTGTACAATTACGCAGTTGAAACCATTAACAATTAGGAATTGTATTTTTTAGCCGCACTGGAGTAGGGAGCGCATCTGAGTGGACGCCATGGATGGGCGCTATATAAATGCTCGCAATGAATGACTGATGAATGAGTCTTTGTATTGCATTGTATGGCATCGTATCATTTTGTATTGCATTATATTTGCTGCATTGTATTGCATTGCATCATATTGTATTGTATTATATCGTATCGTATTGTATTGTATCATATACTTCGTTTATTCAAGAAAACTAAGTTGACATACCGCAACTTATTACATGAAACAAAAAAACAAAAAATTATTTTAGAGAAGCAAATGGACTAAAGTAACGAGTGTCCGCAGAATTCAGGCTGGAAGCATGCGAAAGGTAGATTTCTGGTTCCTAGAGTTTTGTATTGTATCGTATTGTATT
>OX457047.1:41274525-41284525 GCA_949752735.1 Lumbricus terrestris
AAAAACATGCATTATTAGTCATTTCTAAAAGCCAGTCCGTTACTTACCTGTAGTTTGTCGTCACCCTGTCCCGCGGGTGGGGTGTTCAGTTTCACCCACTTGGTCCAATCCTTTCGGGCAAGGTCGACTTGTGGTTGCGTTGGGTCAACCAAACGGAAGCCAGTTATGTTGACCCCTCCAAACCGGAAGTGGGAAAGGTCGATTTCGTCGATGGTCTGAGCAATGATAACAGCAACGACAAAATAAAAATAACAATCATAATAATGGCAATGAAAATGATAATGATAATGATGATGATAATGATGAAGACATTGGTTTTTTTATTATTATCAATATTATTATTATTATTATTATTATTATTATTATTATCATCATCATCATCATCATCATCATCATCATCATCATCATCATCATCATTATTATTATTATTATTGTTATTATTATTACTAGCATTATTATTATTACCAACATTATTATTATTACTGCTAATACTGCTACTACCATTATCTTCCTGATCATTATCATAGTCCTCGTCATCATCATCGTCATGAACATTTTAATGATGATGACGATGATAATGGTAATGACAATGATGACGATGATGAGGGACAACAGCTACGATGGCAATAAGTTCGAAAAAGCAGATGATCTTACTTACTAGATCGCCGATGACGTAATGGTATCCCTTTCTGTGCATCCCGAGATTCTGAATCTAAAACACAACACACAGTTCAGTTACGTAGGCCTATCTACTTCCCTGTGATCGGTTTGCCGGAACAAAGGATGAAGGATAGGACAGACAGAAAAAGGGACGAAAGGACAAAAGGACAAAAGGACGAATGGACGGCCTGAAACACGGACGGTGGAATGGTTTGTCACAGCTTAACTACGCTGCGCAACAATAAAGATCATTAGCATCGCCCTCCTCATCTATCCAGACTTGGGACTGGCACTGGCAGAGCGCGAGCATTGGCCGTATTGGAAAGAACAGAGAGATGGATGGACGGACCAACGAACAAATGGACAAAGGACGAAAGAACATAAGAAAGGATGAAGGGACGGCCGCAAGGACGGCTGGTGGAAAGGACAGACAGAAAAAAGGACAAAGAATCGGACGAAAGGACGTCCGTGTACATTCTGAAAAGCCGTCGTTACAGGATGGAAAGTGAGAAGAGGAGTGATTGACAACCGTGGATATACGAATGGGACGCTTGATAATTGAGAAGGAGAAGCAGGAGGAGCAGAAGGAGGAGGAGAAGGAGGAGAATAAGGAGAAGGACAAGGAGCAGGAGGAGAAGGAGAAGGAGGAGGAGCAGGAGCAGAAGGAGGAGGAGCAGGAGCAGGAGGAGCAGGAGCAGGAGGAGCAGGAGAAGGAGGAGGAGCAGGAGCAGGAGGAGCAGGAGAAGGAGGAGAGGGAGAAGGAGGAGCAGGAGGGGAGCAGGTGGAGGAGAAGGAGAAGAAGGAGAAGAAGGAGGAAAAGCAGGAGGAGCAGAAGGAGGAGAAGGAGGAGAAGGAGGCGGAGGGGTGGGGTTCAAGGTGGAGGTGGAGGTGGAAGAAGAGGAGTAATGAGAGGATAAAGAAGGAGGAGGAAGAGAAGGGTGTGGTGGAGGAGGACGATGGGTCGAATTAGAAAATCCTCCGTTCAAATTTGGTCGTGGGATTAGGGAGAGATATGATGGGCGATAGTAAACAGAGGCAGAAAGACCGACAGAGGAGGACGAGAGAGAGAGAGAATTGATGGATAAACTGCTGGGCAGAGAGAAAGACCGGCAGACAGACAGGCAGTCAGCCAGACGAACGCACAGTGAATGAGTTAGACAGAAGAAAGACAGACAATGGCGGAGCGACGAGGGAGAAACTTATAGTAAGTAATAGATACGTAGTGAAACAGAGAGTGAGACATACGGAATGAAAGTCAGTGATGGATGGTGGAACACAGAGGGGTGGAAATCGGAGCATCTGCACGAACCATCATTACTTCTGATTCATACCAAAAAAAAGATCATACCCAACAGGAAGAGCAATGAATACATACAAACATGCAAACATGCACACAAGAACACACGCAGACATACATAACATTGTAAGCATCCTCACAAGCATAAAACTCATACACACACGAACACACACGACAGTCACTGTTTTTATGAATACATACAAACATGCAAACATACACACAAGCACACATGCCGTTAGGAGCATACATACATGTAAGCAACCGCACAAGCATTAAAACTCACACACACACACGAACACACACGACAGTCACTGTTTTTATGAGCACACGACCTGCAACTAATGCAGACAGTTACGACTGCGTCAAAAAATGGCACATAGCACCGGTTTGGATCAGCGCCGTCTTTAGGCAGGGACGTCATTTCAGTTTTTTTCAGGGGGGGGCAAAAAAATTTTGCGGGTCAAAACTCCACAAGCTTCGAACTTAAGTTCTGTCTTGGGCCAACATTTGCAAAACTGCAGCTAAATGAGATGTTTTATTCTTGCTCTTATTTATTTCTTACTATATTTTATTCAGTGATTGATATATTTTAAATGCCTATATATATACAACTTATACAAGCCTACTTTAAATAGACTAAGTGCTTTGCACTTGTATACCATGATATTATTTACCATTATATGATTATAATAGTGCCATTATTCATTATGATTATATGATACCATCATATTGAAAGCGTAATATTTGCACAAACATTTTTGTACAACTAAAATGACATAAATGGCCATCCCCACAGAAATATTTGACAAAATGAATGATAATGGCGATTGTTCCTGCTTACATTTTTGTATTGCAACGAGTTGTCTTACATAGACTCTTAACTACCATGATATTACTAGATTTTATGTAATTATAATTATATTATTTTCTATGGTAATATATGGCATTATCATAAAATAGAGTATAATACACTGTTAATATTTGTAAAAATACTATGTTTTTACAACTAAATGTCTTCTCTCCACTCTCAAGTGTTATCCTTAAAATTTCAATCTGTCAAATTTCAAAATGTTTTGTTTCTTAAAATACCTAGTAAAATAACATCATTGCTACATATGCTTCCCAATTTTGGTAGTTTTGCACATCTTGCTTACTTGACAATTTCTGCTAACTTTGTCCTGGTCAGCAATTAAGGACCGTCTTGAACATCAAGGCTAAGCCAGTACAATAAAGTAAGCTTACATGTTATACTCCGATATGCTGTTATTCATCATAAAAAGTTCAGTAGCAAACGAACTGAGTTGCCTATTATAACTTGATACATACAGAAATTATTATTGCAATTATTATTACATTTTAATATTGAAATATTAAACCATTCTTTTTATCAGCACTGAAATAATAGAGTGATTTCAATTTACAATGTGTAAGCTCAACAAGAAATTGTTATTATTTTAAGTAGGCCTATATTTATTGGAGTCTTAGACCACTTTTATCAGCACTCAAATAGTAGAGCAATTTTTTCAGATCCCAGCCTAAAATTGTACCATTGCACTGTGGAAATTCAAACAAATTTCTTGCAGGCAAGAGCACATCCCCTCCCCAGGAGAAATCCAGATTAAACCCTGCTTTAATATGTCATTAATAACAATTCACAAAGCAATAGCCTATTGCATGCTCATGCTGCATGCACTAGGCCTGCAATAATTATCATTGGACTAATGACTATTAGTAACTATGGGGATTATTCAAGTGTTGGTCAATGGCTTGTTGGAACTTCGGTTGTTTAAGCCAAAACACTGATATCAGATATATGGATTTGTCTGAAAACGTAATTTGAAAGTATGATGGGTGATTATCTCAACCTGGAAAAGATAATACTCAAAGAAATTATTAATATCCAGGACTTCATGTATAAGAAGTAAATCTGTCCAAACATTGCACTATAAATCCAATCAGTTTCTGTAAATTTCAGTTCAATTAGATGTCACATAATATTAGGCCTACCGTGAGTGCTTTAGCCTTTATGGTAGATCATCGGTTTTGGGCTGGACTTTCATGTCCTTTGGTCCGATTTTATTCACTCTCCAGTTCTCAAGAAACTCCAATCGTCAGCTATGCCAACCGCCATTGGTAACACACATACTCATTAACCCCCCCCTCAACTTCTGCAGTCAGCCCCTTGTAATCCGTCTTTCTACTGCCTTTCAGAATTTCCCGCTTGTTCTTCCTCTGCGGGCTACTTGCCCAGGTGCCCTAGTGGTCCGTGGTTTTAGGAAGCTGAGGAAAGGCGAAACCGCTCCAGCTCCATGTCAGACGGAATGGGGGTGCATATCGGCCTAACGCTTGTAAGGCTGGAGGGGATAATCATGGCTGGCTGTAACTGGGTGGCAGTGTGCACTGTGCGGCTCTGCTCACATGCAGGACCCACACATCTGGTGACCCTACTGACCTGGGACAGGGTCTTCCCTCTATCCGATATCTGGGGCTTTATATGCTGTGCTAGTGTGCAGATCGAAGCTGCCCTCACATACAAAATTACACAGGCCGTGAAGACATAGGTATTTTGGTATTTTGAACAACGTGTGGCGTTGCAAAATATGTCACATGTAAAATGAAGAATCGGCCAAATTCAGGGGGGGCAAATGCCCCCCCTGGCCCCCCCCCCCCCAAATGACGTGCCTGTCTTTAGGAACATAGAAAACATTCCGTGGTCTTGGAAGACGAAATCTAGGGGGGCATAATTATGGAATGGATTTTAAATGCCTATTGATTTCATTGCACTTTTTGAAGTGATTTGAACCATGGAGTGAAGGTCGACCAGAGGGCACAAAAATTAATTAATGCATGCATTGCCTTATGCTCGGTCTGTCTGTCTCTCTGTCTCTCTGTCTCTCTGTCTTTCTGTCTCTCTGTCTCTCTGTCTCTCTGTCTCTCTCTCTCTCTGTCTCTGTCTCTGTCTCTGTCTCTGTCTTTGTCTCTGTCTGTCTGTCTGTCTCTCTGTCTCTCTCTCTCTCTCTCTCTCTCTCTCTCTCTCTCTCTCTCTCTCTCTCTCTCTCTCTCTCTCTCTCTCTCTCTCTCTCTCTCTCTCTCTCTCTCTCTCTCTCTCTCTCTCTCTCTCTCTCTCTCTGTCTCTGTCTCTGTCTCTGTATCTGTCTGTCTAATATAAAATATACTAATCATCGTCAGCCTTCTTCTTTGATGAATTTCAATTCATCGTCATTCGAATAATAATTAATTTTTTTATTTTATTTAGCAAAATAAAGTAACGCTGTCTGTGATGACTAATAATTAAAGACGCTGACAATATTATTATTGTGAGTGAATGATATGCTCTAGCTGTGCCAAAACAAAGATGATGTACGTCACCTACCTTGTCTATAATTGCTTGGGACTGGCACCCCCAGACCACGCGCATGCAGTGGAGGACTAAAAGCTATTGGATTGGAATTGGATCTCAAGTTTAACGATAATCTTGTGGCAACAAGGCCTAGTTTGCAATGACGAGGTCACTGGAGAAACTAATCATCAGTTATTTCTTAAGCGTATTTATATTATGGTTAAAAATTGTTTTAAAGGTGTTTAAAGTCAACAGTTGAGCGTAATGAATACAGCGTTTAATGACACCTCGAAACAACTATAGAACTTCTGACATCCGCCTAGCCTCACCAAAGCTTTAGACCATTTTTTGAACAGCGGTCTGGATAAATAGATGGATGGATGGATGGACGCATGGATGGAGGGATAGACGGACTGACGGACGGACGGACGGACGGACGGACGGACGGACGGACGGACGGACGGACGGACGGACGGACGGACGGACGGACGGACGGACGGACGGACGGACGGACGGACGGACGGACGGACGGACGGACGGACGGACGGACGGACGGACGGACGGACGGACGGTGGATGGATGGATTGATTATTTTCACATTTCTACCAGGCAGACAGGAGAGCGAAAGAAACAGGAATTGCGAGATTTATGTCAATTAATTTTGATTATTTTTATATTTTTATCCCTGTATACTGAAATGCTGCTGCAGTCTAGTTTTCGTGATTGTCTGTTTGCATGTCAATGCCAATCTGTTTGCTTGTATGTGTTACGCGCCGAATGATTCGTCTGGTGTGGTGCGATAAGGAACAATGCTGGAGATTTCGTTTCTGTTCTCTTTATAGGTTGGTTCTTTTTGTTCGTGGTTAAGAACCGAACAGTAGCATGGTTGTGTGCATTTGAATCAGCTATTGGCTTGTAATCTTTATAATATGATATGATTATTTCTATAGCACACCGAACTAGATAATAGGCAATTTGTAACTTTGTGAGGCCGTGGTTCGAGAAAGGATCATGACTAAATTGCCTGCCTGCAAATGTAACCGGTTGATTAGAACTTCTTTTTATATATGCCCTACCTTTATTTAGATTATAATCAATATTATATAAGTTTCAGACTCCGCACACATCGCTTAAGACACCATTGAATTGTCATCCACCAGTGTTATATAAATATGAGATTTAGATTTATATGTTGCTGAATAGGTATCAACATTCAAAATTACTCCAGGATCCAATGCAGAATTTGAACAAAACAAAATGACTTCTTAAAAAACTGAATTGGATCCTTTTGCCACATTGTGTGAGTCAATGAAAGTGTCAGATGAGTTACTTTACGCTGCTAAAAGAATTTGACCATTTCAGGGCGCGGTGAGGAAGTGGTGGGTTTGGTGCCTTAGAACCGGAGGGTTCCAGGTTCGAATCCACCTCAATCCGCTGCATATAATGGACATTGAGTAAATCCTTCACGTGCACTTGTCATTGCTCATGCGCTTCAGCGTGAAACTCCAATGCAGTGTCCGTGCGGTCGTCGGAAGCGCCTTTTGGCAGCGAGTTTGAAGGGGCACTATGTAAAATGCGAGAAATAAATAAATTAGTGAGATTGCTTTCTATGCAAGTTATGCTAAATCTTTTACGTGGACAAATTCATTAATATTCTGCAGTTATTGTGACATGCAAGAAATATCACAAACTTTTCTTCATTAGGCATATACTGTTCTTAATAATGCAGTAGATTCGTTCTTAATACACAGTTGATTCATAGCTTCCGCATTTCAGTAAAAGAAATTCTTAGGCAAATTGATGTGAGATATAATTTTGCTTAAACAAGAGCAAAGACCCAAAACAATATTCTAACACATCATATTGCAGGCTGTCTGTTCAAGTTAGTACAGCTAAGATTGTATATTCTGTGAGCTGCGTTCTTGTGAATTGTTTAAACTGCACATTATTGTAAAATGTAACCGGTTGCGTTCTGTCAACCGGATTGTTGAATAAACGAAGACTATTATAATTCAATAGCATGACATTCAATATTAACAACAAAACCCCCACTCAGCATCAGTTTTGAATAATTATAATTGTTGTGAAAACATTCATGAGCAACATTCAATGCTTTCCCATACATATATAACATTATATAAATTGCAATCAAAAGGTGTTTAAGGAGAGCTCTTCTAACAGCTCCTGTACAATAATTATGATTCGCAAATGTTAGACAACTGCAATTCGCCTTTCCTAACATGACTCGGTCGCTATAGCAATAGCTTGTCTCACTCTCCCAGAGGATATAAATCCCGAGGCATCCTTTAGGTTGGCTCCATCACAGCGTAATTCTGATAGGATTCCTGTTTCCCTACAGCGTGAGCATGCATAGCATCGACGCACCAACTAAAACTTGTATTGCAATGTATTGTTTTCAGACATTTATGAGGCGCCTCTAGAGGGAGGGAGGGACGGAGGGAGGGAGGGAGGGAGACACAGACACAGACACAGAGAGACATACAAAGAGGTAGAGAGAGAGAGAGAGAGAGAGAGAGAGAGAGAGAGAGAGAGAGAGAGAGAGAGAGAGAGAGAGAGAGAGAGAGAGAGAGAGAGAGAGAGAGAGAGAGAGAGAGAGAGACAGTCATAGATGAATGTCTTCTATCTAAACACTTCCAATCCAATCGTCGGTTCAGTCATGCATTCAACCCAGACACACTCTTTGATCGTTTCTTCCACCGATTCCAGTCCCCGGTAAAAGTCGTTCCCCTGGGGTGCATAGGCGTCTTCCCAACCTCCCCATCCCATACCCACTCTTCCCTCTAACGCACTGTTGTTCGTCACGTGATGGTCGTGATCTCCCCAACAATCTAGCATAGTGGCGCCATCGCGCTGTCGTTCTTGTCAACCATACATCAGACTCTTCACTTACGTCACTCGGGCGTCACAGGCTTTCTTGCATTTGGTGCGTCTTTCCCTTTCAAAATCAGATCAGGTTAATCGCACGTAGAGCTGTAAGATAATGGCAGATTGCGCCTGGTTCTACGTTGCGTGGTGGAAGTAGGGCCTACGTGTACGTGGTGCGGTTACGACCAGATAATCGTGTGTTTCAGTACGAGCAGATTTACCACCCCGCCTCCTGATTTGTGCAGTTCCTTGAACTTTACAGATCCTCCATGAACTCGATTTCAAAACTGAATTTACAATGGTCGTGCACGCTAAATTAGACACCTTCTATTCTCTTCTCCTGATTGAACATTACCCAAAATTCCCAAATAAATCGTCTCTAAGCTAATCCAAAATGTTTTCACACGTGCTGTCACAAAAACCTTCCAACACCTCATTTCATCAAATCTGACTGAAAGCACCTGGAAGAATAGAATATACATATACATGTGATGTCATATTACTTTATTACCGTATACAATACACATCAACACTCTCAGCTCTGCTATCTCACTCGATCGATCATCGATTCAATCCCTTGACCCTTCCTCTTTCACCCTAGCCCTACTCCATAGCCTCATTGCAAAATTTGCAGATCGCTCCAGTCATTGCCACGGGTGTAGCTTCTCAGGAGCTGCGGGAGATAAGCCCCCCTCCCCCCAAGAAGGCCCAGATTATTTCTTTTACCGTGTAAATGGTATCTTTTCTCGGTCATAGCCCCTTCCCAAGAAGGCGCCGCAAAGAAATTTGTTCGGGGAAAATGTTTCTGTTCGCCGAATGACTAAAAAAAGGTCATCAACTTTTAGGGTCGAGAAAATATTTGCCGGCGCCGCTCGTTCTGTACCGAGTCTCAGCCCCAACAAATTTAGCCCCTCCAAGAACGGAAACAAAACTCCGCCCATGGTCATCGTTGCCGTCCTGCTTCTTTAATATAAACCATGCAGCTGCTACTAAATTCTTATTGCACTCAATGCAGTTGTCAAATGATTGTACCCCGTGCATTAAAGGAATTAACTTGGACGATAGCTGAGGCGTCGCGTAATCGTTCTGCGCGTGGGTCCAAAAGGTCTTGATTGGCTTGAATACATTACAGATGGCTTATCTCCGCTTAGAATGGGTAACGGGCATTATAGATATAGAAATTACGTACGTCCCTCCCATCCTTCGTGTCCCCCCTTTTATACTTGACTACTCCATCCCGAGTCTGGCACGTTAATCTCGCAGCATCAATTAATTCAGTCAGTCATTCAGCCATTTATTCATACATCCACTCAGTCATTTAGTCATTAGTTTGGGCATTCACTCATTTAGTCATTTAGCCAAATTGTCACTTGCCCGTTATTTTAATAAGTTCATTTTCCCCTTCGATCTCCTTGTTCGTTTTCGATCATTCATTCAAACAATCGTTATTTTATTAATCAATGATTCATCACTTAATTCGTTTTTCACTCATCCTCTATCCTCTACATCCATCTGAGTCCAACTTCCAGCCATAGATGATCGTTGGAACTTAGTAACCACAAGTTCATCCAAGAACCTGTTAAACACCTTTAAAAATTTGCATTTGATTGATAAACTGTCTTCAGTTCGCTACTTGGTTTAAGTGCTTCAGCAAGATTGAATGCCTACTTATTTATTGACATAATAATTCAATGTTATTCATTCATCCATCTATCGATTTATCCATCCATCCATCCATGCATCCATCCAACCATCCATTCATCCATCCATCCTTCCTTCCATCCATCCATCCATCTATCGATTTACCCATTCGAATA
>OX457047.1:41289525-41337581 GCA_949752735.1 Lumbricus terrestris
AATACCGTTTGCCTTTCAACTATTCAATTCCTCACTCAGTGCATATTTTCTCCATTTGGGATGGACCCACCCATAGGCGCAACCACCCTATGGGACCCACGGTACGCGTCCCCCAACTTTTGAGTGGTCCCTAACTTTATTATTATGGTCCCCAACTTTTAGGACGTGATTCATTATGGTCCCCCCCAACTTTTAGGACGTGATTGCACCTATGGACCCACCCACTACCCCTCCATGCATCAAATCTCGTATGCACATTAGCAGCAACCTCGCAAGCAATGTTTACCGTTGATCAGTAGAATTCGACCGGCGACTTTGACCCACGCATAGCATGCACTCTCCCATCTTATATTTAAAATGATGAATCATATAATTATGCATTACTCGGCTTAATTAAACAGACGTTAGATCGATATTCAGATTTATGTTCTATTTATATGTATGCATGCATGCAAGCAACTGTTAATTTACGTATGTATGTAACTGTTGTATACCTGCTATGTATAGATACATATATTATATATGTGTATGTATATATAATTATAGTCTATTATCTTTCTCTAGGAAATTTCCGTGAAGAAAAAATTTTCGCGCCGTATTTTCTTCTGCCTATAAAGCACCGATCAACAATCGGTCCATCGTTCATCCAATCTTGGACCGATTATTGATTGGATTCCAATGGATAAGGTGATGATATTATGATGCCTCTCCCTCCATTGCTTTCTCAAAACAAAAGGACATACACTCGGCTCCTTGTATCTGTCTCTATCTCTCTATCTCTCTGTGCCTCTGTCTCTCTCTGTCTCTGTCCATCTTTTCAGCCTGTGTGCTTCTTTATCTGTCTGTCCGGCTGTCTGTCTGTTTCTCTCTCAATGGTTCTCTTTGTCTCCTCATTTTTCTGTCCGTCTCCGTATGTCTCTGTCTCTGCCTTTGTTCGTGTGTCTCTCTCTTCGTCTCCCTGTATGTGTCTGTCTTTGTCCGTCTCTCTCCCATTCACAAAACTACACATCTTCACAAACTACACATCTTCACAAACTAAACATCTTCACAAACTAAACATCTTCACAAACTCGTCACCATCACCATGTTAATCACCTCGTTTGCGAGATCTCCATTCTCTTACCTCACTCTTCTCTAGTCCCTAACTTTCTAAGCATAGTCATTTAAACTCCACAATCCATTCATAAAACACTGGGCGTTGTCCCTAAAACGACATTCCTCTTGAATTAAACATAATCTCTTGTCTTCCATCCTTCCGCTGTTTTCCCATCGTAATCCGTCTCAAGCGAACAACCTACATGTACATGTATGCCATCATTAGCCGTGTTAGTGAAGTCCAATCCCTCGTGTATGATCCACTATCCACTGTATCCAGTCCACCGTCTTTCAAGTTCTTCTTTCCACTCACAATCTACCGTTACAGTTCGTCTGTCTCCGTCTCCTGTCACTCTTTTTTTCTGTCTGTCCGTCTGTCTGTGTGTGTGTGTGTCTCTCTCTCTCTCTCTCCCCCCGTCTCTCTCTGTCGCTCTCTCTCTCTGTATCTGTCTCTGTCTCTGCCTCTCTCTGTCTCTCTGTGTCTCTCTTTCTCTCTGTTTTTCTGTCTGTCTGTCTGTCCGTCCGTCCGTTACGTCCGTCTGTCTGTCTGTCTGTCTCTCTCTTTCTCTCCCTCTGTTCTGTCTGTCTGTCTGTCTCTCTCTCTCTTCCTCTGCCTCCATTTGACAACCGGATTTTCTTCATCGTGTGTATCTCTATGTATTTATTTTTTATGACGCATTCAAACAAATTTTAATTCACTCTCTCAATCCTTCATTGATTCAGTCAGTCATGAATCTATGAAGACGGAATTACGGGAGGAAAGAGTTGTGGATATTGTGTCAGTCAGTCAGTCAGTCAGTCAGTCAGTCAGTCAGTCAGTCAGTCAGTCAGTCAGTCAGTCAGTCAGTCAGTCAGTCAGTCAGTCAGTCAGTCAGTCAGTCAGTCAGTCAGTCAGTCATACAAGTCAGACACTCAGATACTCAGATAATCAGACGCTCAATCTGTCACTATGTTCAATGAGATTTTTCAGTCAATCCATATATGGCTGGTCAATTAGCAATTCAGTACTGATAACGTTATAATTATTGTGTGCATAAACATTTACTGTTCTCACCCTGACGTCAGTTATCAGGAAAGCATATATATAAATATAACCATTTATTATATAAAACTCTATATAATATAACAGTTTTTCTACAATGAAACAGTGAACTTTATGTACATGGCCGATGAATAAAAAGTCCCTTAGTGATATAGTTACAAGCTTTCAAGACGACAAGCATTGTGACATTATTCAGAATCCTTCGTTAGGGTCAACGAATGGGACTCGCCCCAGGATTACATAGACTGTATGCAACATAAATGGACTGCATACAACATAAGACCGTGTAAAAATTCTGCCATCCAGCACTTAACGAAAGTAGGCGCACCACCACCACCCACCGCCACGCCAGCCATCAATTTCATATCGCTTGCCATCTCGCCGCGCCTCCAACATCCGCTAATGAAGAAAGAACACGTCGATAAATCGACCATCAATCTTCCTCGGCAGCTTCGGGTCTCAATCAAAGCCATCTAGCGGCGGCGGCCGAAAGAGACGCGCGGGTGCACACACGTTACGTAGCACACGCAGCGTGACACGGACCGTGTTCCGCCGGACCTGCCAGACGGAACGATCCGATCTTTAGCGGTGAGACGAATACAGCAACGGCAGCAGCGCTTGACCGATGTCATCTGCAGTCCCGACCCAACGATGCTTTGAAGCCAACAGGCCGCCGGCGGCGACCCGATGCCATTAAAAATTAAGGCGGAATGGTCGACGCTTGACGACGCTTGGCTTTGACAATCCGCTCAATCAGAATAGGTCGGAGCGAAGTGCTGTTAAAAGCTCAGATACATGTACATTGTACAAGTGTACACACACAGACGTGAATGTGTATGTGTATGCATAAAATGTCATGGTGGTGGTGATGTGTGGTGGTGGTGGTGTGCGGTGGTGGTGGCGGTCGCGGTCGTGGTGGTGGTGGTTGTGGCTGTGTGTTGTGGTGGTGGTCGTGGTGGTGGTGGTCGTGGTGGTGGTGGTCGTGGTGGTGGTTGTTGTGGTTGTGGTGGTGGTAGCGGCGTAAGTTGCCTAGTGGCGCAATAGTTAGGCCTAGTGGAAGCTATAATTCTTATCATCATTATCACCATCATAGCCATCATCAGCAGCATCTTCATCATCAACATACCACCACGACCATCATCATCATCATCATCATCGCCACCACCACCACCAGCATTATCACTTGTTTTGTGTCCGAGATAATTCAATACGCTTTTTCTATAGCCTTATATATTGGATAATGACAAGCCATGTGTTCAAAAACGTGGCGAACGATTGCTAAGATGGATGCATCATGGGTTGCTATTGTCGAACATCGTAACTGGAAACACGGATGAAATGGAGAAAGAATGGAGCAGCCGGAAACATCTGGAAATCGTTGATGGATGAGCGACGGAAACTATACGATTGATTGAGTGGTTCATTCATTCGTTCGTTCGTTCATTCCAAAAACTTATATAGCGCCCCGTTCAAGAAGCCTACTCAGAGGTGCTCCCAGCCCAGCCACGGCTAAAAAGATAGGTCTTGAGCAACTGGTAGAAAGCAGGCAGATTATTCCGGGGTAGTAAGCGTAGTGCAAGCGGGAACCCATTCCATGTGGACGGGTCAACAACCGAGAAGGCTCGATGCTGTTACACAAGAGCGCTCTGAATGAAAAAAGATATGGAAGGATGAATGGAAGAATGGGAAACAAACAGTGGATGGATGTGGAAATGAAGTGGAGGAGGACAAGACCCAGGGACGCACGTACACACATGCACAAAGGTATGCAGACGGACAGGAAGAGAGACGTAGCTGAAGATTGATTTGAAGAGACCAGGAATAAGAGGTTAAAAAGAAACACAGGCAGATGGAGATATAGGTAAACAGACACTGTGACAGAGACTAACAAAATGATGGACAGACATAGAGACAGACAGACAGACTGAGAGACAGATACATAGACAAGCAGGCAATCATA
Organism: Lumbricus terrestris; assembly: GCA_949752735.1. Lineage (NCBI taxonomy): Eukaryota > Metazoa > Annelida > Clitellata > Crassiclitellata > Lumbricidae > Lumbricus > Lumbricus terrestris. Next base: position 41,293,623 of record OX457047.1, read on the forward strand.
CAGATGTACTTATAGCACTGCGACTAGACTTATAGATCATCTTCTTCAATAATTTTCTCCTCATATCTCTACATGTACTTTCATGGTAGAACAAACCACACTGGATTCCTGTCGCTCTCTCTGTCTCTGTCTCTCTCTGTCTCTGTCCCTGTCTCTCTCCTTGTCTGTCTCCCTCTATCTGTCTCTTTCTCTCTCTCCGTATACAATAAATTCAAGTTCAAGTCCTCATTTTACTGCTTAAGCCTAAATCGTGTTTTCGTCCAAAGTAACATCGTTATCCAATCCTTCGTCACACTTTACCGCTTTGATATATTTTCCGTCCTTCTCTATCAGCTGACCGTCATAGGTGCAATCACGTCCAAGAAGTTGGGGGGGGGACCAAATGAATCACGTCCTAAAAGTTGGGGGACCAAATGAATCACGTCCTAAAAGTTGGGAGGGCCATAATAATAAAGTTATGGGACCACTCTAAAGTTGGGGAGACGCGTCCCGTGGATCCCATAGGGTGGTTGCGCCTATGCTGACCGTCTTGATCTCTTTGTCCCTCATGTCTGCTGACTCAATCCAGATCATTGGTCTCTCTCTCTCACTCTTTCTCTGTCTGTCTGTCTGTCTGTCTGTCTCTATCTCTCTTTCTCTCTCTCTCTCTCTCTCTCTCTCTCTCTCTCTCTCTCTCTCTCTCTCTCTCTCTCTCTCTCTTTCTGTGTGGAATAGTCCTTTCCTACCAGTCCTCCTGTGTCTATTATAAGCCGGAAGAAGCGCTATAGAAATGGTCAAGTACAATACAGTACGATACAATGCAGACAACCCGCTAGAATGAAAGACAGACAAAGAAACAGACAGACAGACAGGCAGGAGGACATGAAGTGCAGAAAACGAAAACATTATTTTTTTGTGGAGTTTTCGAAACTGCATATTTTTTGGTTTCACTTTGTGTATGGGGTGGTATTTGTAGTTTAACTTAACTGTGTGGTAACAAAGACCATTAGCGACGCCCTCCTCCTTTATCCAAGCTTAGGACTGGCACTGGCAGAGTGCGGCCAGTGGCGGAGTCACTTTGAGTATCATTAGAGTCCTTAGTACTAAGAAATTTGTTGCAAACGAAAAGCTGGTAGCTAAAAAAATAGGTTCCAATTCTCCAAACAGGTTCTTTATTCATTAGATGCATGATATAGATTGGTTGGGGGTCAGAGCCCCTTTTTGCTCCTATTTTCTGGCTCCTATGATTACGATTTAATGAAGCAAGTTCGATGGATTCTCTGATCTATTTTTCAGAAATCATTTGTCTTTAACATTATTTTCCAACAAGAAAATTCTGTGTTCCTGTGTTACAGCGTACAAAAAACGTGTCCGCATTTGATACATAGTAATATTTGCAAGGGAGGGTTTGGGTTTCGAAGATAAGAACAAAATTAGATTCGTTTCTGGCATCGCGAGAGACCGTCGCCATAGGCACATGTATATGTAGACACTCTGTAAGTGGATTAGTGTTTGATCGAGTTATATTCGGATGTCGTCGTATCGTCCGATTTTATCGCAGTCCGATGAAGACGTATCGGGAGAGGAGCAGGTTGGAAGTGTTACTCGCGCAAGATGTCGCTTTGATTCCATCTGTGTTGGTACCGCAAGGATTAACTAGGTTTGTGAGTTCATTTGATGGTTCCTTATAATGCATATATGAACTGGGGTTGTTTTGGTATGCATCGAATTTGATTTGGTATGATAATATGCCCTTGAACTGGTATGAGTTGACCTTGAACTGGTATGAATCGATCGACCTCTAATTGGCATAAAATGAACTTGAGGTGGAATGAGTTAACACTGAAAAGGCATGGAATTGACCATTAACTGGTAACAAAATAACCTTTAACTATTAATGAATAAACCCTGAACAAACATGAATTGCATTGAAACTGCAGTATTAATTGACCCAGAACTGGAATAGATGAGCCTTAAACTGGCATGAATTGCCCTTGAAACAGCATAAATTGCACTGAAACTAGTATAGATTGACCCTGAACTGGTATTAATTGATCTTGGACTGGCATAGATTGACCTTGAACTGGCGTGAATTGACCCTGAAACGCTTATGAATTGGTTACAAGAGCTGATGCAAAGAACTGTCCTTTCTGGAATATATTTTCTTGTCTGCTCTAGCATTATTTTAAACGATCTTATTCTGATACGAGTCTTTCACTGACAAGAACTGACTTTGACTTTGCTCTCATATGGACCCGTCGTTCTCTGTACGCCTGTCAATCCATAGTTGAGACCGACAATATATATATATATATATATATATATATATATATATATATATATATATATACGTATATACATATAAATACTTATATGTACATATATATATATATATATATATATATATATATATATAAGCGTAGAGGATCAAACATCCTTTCTCTTCGATAAAGATCACTTAGAGCTTCATTGAGGACACTGACGCTTTTATTGAGCCACGGCGTATACTCTCCGGTGTGCCAACAGTCCTGCTGCATTCAATGCTCCACTAACAAGACATATATAATTATATTTATACGTTGCCAACCGCCTCCGCAGAACACGTGAGGAGGGGAATCCCCATGCACTCCGTCTTCCTTAAGTCAATTACATACATTGAGATATACAGGCATATAACGCATACAAGGTGCGCTACCAAAAAAACAGACTTTACTTTGGCAAATGGGGTAAAACGCGCACATTAGGAATAAAGACTTTGATCGACTTACCGATGCATGCCAGGTTTGCCAGCCTAAATTCCACATTCTATGCTCTGATGTGATTTGACGTGTTACGATATTAAGCGCTAAACTGCATCGACAGCAGTATTATTAGTTGGAGCAGGAATGGAAGTGACAGCGGTTGTAGATGTAGTGGCAGCGAAGATAGTTTTAGTAGTCGAAGTACTACTTAGAGCGTGATTTTTCAGTTTATTATTGTTATTGTAATATTGTTAAATGCCGATGCTGAATTGATAGCAATTAGTTTTATTGTTAAAGTAGGGCACAGACAGATGACTTCACAGAAAGTAAAACACCCTATTTTCCAATTTCTAGGAATATATTTAGTTGCTAGAAATGCCAAATAAACTATTGTGAAAGGGGTAGTGTTTAACGTCAACCAATTTCGTTATCAAACAGTGTAGTTTGTATCTGAACTTGATATAGCGCCCCGTTCAAGGTTCTACTTAGAAGCACCCCCGATTGCAGCGCGGACACTGAATCGGAGTTCCACGCCGAATCGCAGAACAATGACGAGTGGAGGACTTGCCCAAGGTCCCTACGAGCGGCTTAAGGTGGATTCGAACCTGCAATCCTCCGGCTGCAAGGCATGAGCATACCCACTACATCTATCGCACCCCACAAAGTCAAGCCGATACCACTACTGCCACTGCTACTGATACTGATACTTCTGCTGCTACTGCCGCTACTGTCGCTGCTACTGTCGCTGCTGCTGCTTCCTCTGCTACTATTACTATTACTACTATTATTACTACTACTACTACTACTACTACTACTACTACTACTACTACTACTACTACTACTACTACTACTACTACTACTACTACTACTGCTACTGCTACTGCTACTGATACTGATACTTCTGCTGCTACTGCCGCTACTGTCGCTGCTACTGTCGCTGCTGCTGCTTCCTCTGCTACTATTACTATTACTACTATTATTATTACTACTACTACTACTACTACTACTACTACTACTACTACTACTACTACTACTACTACTACTACTACTACTACTACTACTACTACTACTACTACTACTACTACTACTACTACTACTACTACTACTACTACTACTACTACTACTACTACTACTACTACTACTACTACTACTACTACTACTGCTACTGCTACTGCTACTGCTACTGCTACTGCTACTGATGCTACTGCTGCTGCTGCTGCTGCTACTACTACTAAATAAGTATGTCACTGATTGCATATTTTCAAAGCCAGTTTCTAGTCTGTATAAAGGAGGAGGGCGTCGCTAATGATCTCTGTTATTACACAGTGATGCTAAACTGCCACTTCAACGACTACTAAACAGTCGTCCAGTGGTGACTTGTTGCAGGACATTCCAAAGTGAGAGGAAAATTAATAATTGCGATCTGGTGAGTAAAAATTGGTCAAAATAGAAAAAATTGTTATAGGTTATTTCCTATTGTCTCCGTGCGTGTTTGTGTATTTGCAGTTTAGCGTCACTGTGTGGTAACAAAGACCATTAGCGACACCCTCCTCCTTTATTCAGGCTTGGGACTGGCACTGGCAGAGTGCAACCAGTGACGGAGTTATAATCTCCGTGCATTATCAGCGATGAATATAGCAGCGTCCTACTACTATATACACTGCCAGGGTCAGTGAGTGCATGGGCAGGTTTAATAAGATATAGATGAATGCAGATATCCAACATTTAACCATACCTTGTGACATAGATTGAGTATTCGCATATTACGAATATTAAGATTTTCAAATATTCACGAATATTAACGAATATTAAAACTGCTAACGAATATTATATTCGTAAAATATTATGCTCTTTCATGAAATTCTTCATTACTAAATTTTATTTTGTTATTTAAGAAAATGTTTAACTTTTACTGAATGAATTGTACAAAATTGAGTTAGCCTACGCATAGGCCTATATCACTAGGTTACAACAACTTTAATAGATTTATTGTTAAAAACTTCCAGGTCTCTGTTGGGTCTGGCCAATGTGGCCATGCAGCATTCATAGGTCTATTACATTCGATAGTTAATGTTAGTCACTTGTCTGACTTCTGACCATCCTACTCAAATGAAAAGAGACAGATTCACCGATGGCAGTTGGCAAGTAGCAGCAATATATATAGTAGGCTAAATTAGAAATAAACTTTAACAGCCTATAATAGTAACTGCAAATTGATAAAGTACGGTAGTTTTATATCAGTGTATCAGAATGAGTAGGTCTAAATATAAATGCCAACGCAGGAAATAATAGTGCCAGATTACAAGCAAAAATTATCCCGATCTCAGCATATTAAGCGCCTCGCATATTTTAATTCAGCCTTGCCCTGAATGCGAGTGAATGTCATGGAGACACGCAGAAACTTAGACTGCCTTACCGGGTAACATTGCGGTTTTGATGGTTCACTTTGATCCGCTAACGAATATTTACGAATATTAAAAAATCCTAATATTCACGAATATTTACGAATATTAAACCCAAAAGTCACGAATACTCAATCTATGCCTTGTGACAAAGACGGAAATTGTCTCTGCCATATTGCAGTTCTTTTCGTTTTTTTCTGCTGGTCGCATCTTGGCAGTGCCAGTCCCATTTCCGGATAAAGCAGGAGGGTGACGCTATTAGACTTTGCTACCTAAGCTGTACTGGCCTAGTTAGCTACACTGGTAAGCGAGAGCGGCATTCGTCTGTTGGTTGCAACGGACTGCGGTTCAAGCCCCGGGCTGGGAGTTAACATTCAGAGATCTTTGAGGTAGATATCAAAATTAACTAGCAAATGGAATGATGATATTTTACCAAAATTTTTGAAAAGATTTAAATGAATTAGATGATTCTGACCTGCAAAAAATATAACTGTGCAAAAAGGTCATCGTGCTCGTTCGTGGTATTTCTATGGAACAAATGATTATCCTATAGATAAGGTCTTCGTCTAGTGTTTAATCTGGATGTATCTGGGTGGGTGGGGAAAACTTCCAGGAGGAATGAGAATTCTCTCCCAGGATAAATCTAGAGGAGCTGTACACATGAAATAAGTCTGTGTAAATCTGGATAGATGTCGACCGGGTCGGCTACTTTCTATGGCATTACTTTATTTTGATATAGTGACACACTTTTAGCTTAAGAATATTTTTACGGCAGAATTTGCACGCGTTATAGCCTACATGGTGTATAGACAGGCATGTGTATACGCATGTATAAGCTTACTGCATAACACTAAATTCACCAATGTATATACATATATATATATATATATATATATATATATATATATATATATATCAGTGGCAGCGCCAGGATTTCAGTTTCGGGGGACTGAGCCTCTTGTAAGGGGGGCTTAGCCCCCTCCCCAGACCCCTAGCGCCGCCACTGATGTGTGTGTGTGTGTGTGTGTGTGTGTGTGTGTGTGTGTGTGTGTGTGTGTGTGTGTGTGTGCGCGCGCGCGCGCGCGCGCGCTGCGTGCATGCGTACGTGTGTGTAGAGTGAGATAATATTGAGGAATGCCACTCATAGCTTTTTCCACCTTGATCTAGGTTTTTCGGTTTAATCTAGGTTTCTAGGTTTTTTGTCGAGATCTAGGGTTTTTTCTAAGGCGGATTTTCTGACGTTTTCTCGAAATATAAACAATTTTCTGGGAAAATGTACGAAACAGCAGTAAAAAGGAGGAAGATTTAAGGAACATTTCTGATTTGAGAGCGAATTTAAAAAAGGTCGTCAGAAATTTAAAGCCCGAAAATTCAACATATTTTCAAAAATTTCCGATCTAGCCTTTTCTCGCCTTTTTTTGGACCGGATCTGACCCTTTTTAAAATGTGGCATCCCTGGATATATTTTGTTCAGGACATCACGTGGGTGTACAACTGTACATGTAAACATAAAATTATACGGCCATGTGCAGTCGTATTTGCATGTATTGTACTATGTACATAATTATTATACAATATTATACGCAAAATGTATTCTTGTGATGAATAAACTAGGATTGGAGTCATAAGTACTGACGTCTGTTTGCTACAGCCTCGCAGGGCGTCGAATGGATTTGCCGGACGTGAAGGAGTTAATCCGCTGTTCCATTAATCTTCCCTCCGCCAGTCTTCTTCGCAACCACGATGACCGATTTAATTGATTTGGCGCCGAATCCGCAGAAGGGAATTTGTGCTGCGCATCTCCTAAGTCAATATACATCGTCGTAGTCGTCGTCGTCGACTGTCGTAGTAGTCGTCGTCGTCGTCGTCAAGGTCTTTGGCGATGGAACAGCAGCAGTACCCGAAACGATATTGGCTGAGTCATAAGAAGTGTCAACATTAACATTGGCAGCACCGCCATCATTACGACAGTACCATAAATACCACCGCCAAAACCATCACCAGAATTATCACCACCAACAACACCTCCACCAACGCTATCATCGTCATCATTCTCACAATTACCACCTCCACCACAACCACCATCACCACCATCACCACCACCAACACCACCAACTCCACAAACACCCTCGTTGCCACCCCACCACCACCACCGCCACCATGACAGCCTCCGCCATCACCACCACCATCACCACCAGGAAAATCGCAGTATATCATTACTTGGTTAGACACCCTTTTAAAAGCATAAATTATCTCTTAATATTTTGAAAACATAAAACGGAAGTCGATCAGAGCAATATTACATGTATGTCAAACAAATTTTTCAAGCGTAACGGTCTCTGTTATCATAAGCCATCGTAAAATCTGGATCCATTAAACGGAAGTCGATTACAAATGAAGGTTGACTATAAGTCATGCATAATTATTTAACTACACGATTATTAGGTTTTATTGACTTGTGATTACTTGACTATAATATTATTGACACCCGTCAAAATAGTCACAGGCTGATTTTTTGACTGATTGATTGATCGATTGATCGATTGATTGATTGATTGGTCGATTGATTGATTGATCGGTCGATTGATTGATTGATTGATTAATCGATTGATTGAGGCTGTTTAAAAAAAGTGACATATAGAATTAAGAATCTCAAGCTTACTTAGAACTGTTTAATCACAATAATTATTGCTGCAAGCACCGCAGTACAACTGTCTCAGAAAAATTGGATGGATCCAGAGTAAGATCTGTAAGTCCGTTGCCGTTGGCAGAAATTTTGTTGTCATATTGCATGATTATCAGTGCTACATTAGAAACATCAGTTTTAGTTTAACGATACTGTATAGCAGTGTGTATAAGTATGATTGCAAAATCATTAGAGTCGCCCTCCTCCTTTGTCCAAGCTTGGCACTGGCACTACCAGAGTGTGAGCAGTGGCGTTCTCTATTTTATATTTGAATACAATAACTTATTATTATCATAAGCATCGCAGTCTTTATGTTGTGGACTTGTGATGTCGAAAAACAGTGAATAAGACATATTGCAGAATTTTCCCTTGACACCTTTTTATAAGGTATTTTGTATGTTATAACTTTCTCTTGTCTTTCATTTAACGACTACATAACATCTGCTGTCAACACGGCGTTGACGCCCATCATGTCAAATGACGACCTCAGTTCATGTAAATGATCTGAGTCAGATCTTCAATGTATAATAATTGTACTCTGGTATTGGCAGCCCAAAGCATGACTATAATTTATATATCCAGCGTTATATAATGTGCATAACTATAATATATAAATTTGTGTGTGTGCGTGTAGTGCGTGTTTTTCGACCGAGGCTTAGGATATTTTTGTCGCAGTTTAATCCTATCTTAATAAGATAGCAGCACGCTGCTGATGTGTCTCTCACTGCTGTCATTGCCGATTGCAATTATCGGAAGCTAAGCCGGGCTTGGAAATTCATGCTGCCAAGTACGAATGCGATCATATGTTTTTTTTTTTAAATTCTCGATGCAAAATTTAAATCAGGATTCTGATAAGTGTTGGTGTTGGCGCTTTCATTAATATTAGCTTCGGTTTACGAACGTGGGTTATTAAGAGGTTTCATTCGTAATATTATTCAATTGCGAGATTAGAGTAAGAATCGAACTCACAGTTTTCCATGAAAGTTGAGAGATTGCAATTAGATGACAAATTACACAATTGAAATTACAAGATTAGACACAGGGTCAGTGGGATTAAGAACTGTGTCTTCTTAGTGGTCGGACCCTCGACCTGGAATGGTCTCCTCTTGACACACCGCTTCCTTTCTAGAACTACTTCTTATCCATTCCTCGCCCACCTTGAGACAGTTTCAGTTGGCCGCGCTGGGTTGGGATTAACTCTGTGTAGCCCATTCCATAAAAATGCGCGATAAAAATTCATTTTCACTGACTTACTGACTGACTGACTGACTGACTGACTGACTGACTGACTACCTGACTGGCTGGCTGGCTGGCTGGCTGGCTGACTGACTGACTGACTGACTGACTGACTGACTGACTGACTGACGGACTGACTGACTGACTGACTGACTGACTGACTGACTGACTGACTGACTGACTGACTGACTGACTGACTGACTGACTGACTGACTGACTGACTGACTGACTGACTGACAGACCGACTGACTGACAGACCGACTAACCGACTGACCGACTGACTGATTAAATGAATGAACAAATTAATCAATACAAAAACGCGTAATTACTTCCTTATTTAATTAATTAAGTAGGTAATTACGCGTTCTTCTCACGACAGACAACCGACGTTAATTAGTTGTCCTAATGATTGTCACGCGGATCCAAAGAAGCCTTTGACATTTGTCAGGTTTCTTTATATAGATGCACATCAAGTAACGCGTGCAACCAGCGCAGTCTAGGCTACAGGTGCAAGGCTAATGACATCTTTCGACCGGTATGTCGACTGTCTTATGTCGGTATTAGCAATGACAGTTTACTTGTCAAGACGACACCGACGTGACGTCGATAAAAGACTATAAATAGAACACGTGGGCGCCGGTATCACTAAATAGTGTGTCCTTCTAATAAACGAATCCCCCCCAGATGAGGAGAAGTCGAAAAAGCGCATTTCGTGTTTGTTTATTTTTAATGCAAATTAGCGTCCATTTGCTTTTTAACATTTACACTAGGAGTTGTATTTACTAGCGAACTTTGCTTGCTTTTGTTTTAGAGAACTTAGAACATTTAGAACATTTAAGAATAGTTAGAGTCACTAATTAAATTGGCCATTATATTTTAACCACTACTTCATGGTCTTTTTAACAGATTTCTTCACACTAAAACAATAACGATACAATCTCATACACAACGTGAAAATGAGAAATATGCATTTTGAAACTTCCATGAAAAGACGAATTTTCTTAATATCTTGATTTGCATTTTTCAAACTCTTGCTTCAAAATTTAACCATAGCCATTGTGTTTTGCACCTCCTGTAAACATTATCCGCTGCGCCCATGGTAAACAGGAGTCCGTTGTAGACCTATTAATTAGCGCAGATAAATTTATTATCAATCAATCAATCAATATACTTTATTGATCATCATGTATATGTATACATACAGTATAGCACAAACAAACAGTAGTTGAAAATGTCACATGCATAGATGTCAAAGGGTTAAGCCCAAAGGAACGTAAGGTTCCGCTAACAGGGTTGCCCTAATTACACGAAGAATCAATCTATCATCAACTTTCTGCATAACAGTATATGTGTATAGACAGTTGTATATGATCAAGGTGTCAAACAATCTCTTCCATTTTACAAGTTTATCGAAATGCATTGAATGTAAGTTATGCAACTTAGACAAGTGGGGAAAACAAAATAACAAACAGACTAAACTAAACTAAACTAAGCTAAAAAAAACTAAAAACACAACAGTTAAGAGAATACAACAGTGCACGTGTAGGTAGTGCACTTCAAAACAAAACCATTTTGTGCAATTATGCAATAGTATCCAAAAGAAATAATTTCAATTTGTATTTGAATTGGTACATTGTAGTTATACAAGTAAGATCAATAGGCAGAGAATTCCACATCGACGGTCCACATATTCTAATACTATGCAGTATGCAGTATTATGACGACACAAACGACATTGACCACCACGAGATGTCACTAAGCTAAGAATATTAACACAACATGAAAAAATTATATTGGACACCCTTTTCATAGGACAATTTTCAACAATATAAATTCATGCATACGCACAGCGTTCTAATTATCTGAAAACTAACGTTCTACAAAACCGACAGCTCTTATAAACACACGAATTTATAGAACAACTTTCTGTTGACGTCAACGGCTTCCGTTGCCATGGAAACCCCGCAAGCAAGTCAGATGCCGATGAACTCTGTATTCACACAATCAAGTGTCCGCTAAAACCATGATTCGTTCTGACGCTGTGACACTGTAATAGTTCTCACGGACGAGGAAAGTAACGGCATATGAAAACGAGTCAGCAATTCGAAAGCGAGGCAGCAAACTCAAACCGAGGCAGTGATTCAAAACGAGACAACCAATCCAAAGAAGAGGAAGCGATTTTAAAGCGCTGCCGCAATTTCAATACGAGGCAACTAATCGCAAACGAGGCAATGAATTGAGAGCGAGGCAGTGAAGCGAAAACGAGACAGAGAAGTTAAAACGAGGCAGTTATTCGAAGCCGCGGCATTGAAACGAAAGCGAGACATCAAATTGAAAACGAGGCATCGAAGACAAAACGAGGCACTGAATCTAAAGTTATGCACTGAATCGTAACAGAGGCGGTCGATCTAAAACAAAATGTTAAAGGTCACGCACGGTGATGATTTCTGGACTTTGATGGAGTTCAACCTCTATACTAAAACAAATACGGTACCTCGACCCGGACCACCATGAACTACTCTTACGGACAACCCTTTTGACTCAACGCATTTGATCCTGATCCTATGGTAACTCGACCCGGACCACCACGGACTACTCTCACGGACAACCCTCCTAACTCAACGCAGCGCTCGTGAATAAGCCGGTGCCCCGCGCTTGGCTTTCCAGTGGCGCTTTAGAAATTAGGAGATTACGATTACGATAATTATACTCTTTCTTAGAACACCATATTACAGTAAAGTCTTCACCGTATACACCCTCAACTCCACATAAATAATTGACTTCTTACCCCTCAGTTATTTTTAACAATCCTCCTAATGGGGTCACACACACACAAACACACACACACACACACAACACACACAAACGCACACACACCCACACAAGCACAAGCCACACGCACAAACACCCACACACCCACACAAGCACACACATACATACACACACACACACACACGCACTGTGACACACACACACACACACTCACACTCACACACACACACTAAAGGTCACGTGACCTTCAGGCTATTGCCAACCGAGACTGAAGGAGTGGCAGCGGTCGCAAAGCATTTCGGTCTCGCCGTCCGTCGTCTCCCTTCGCCTTAAAAGGTCGACAGGTGGCAGCGCCATACATACAAAGAGATGCAACGTCGTCGCATTCCCATGTATTTGAAGTGCGGCGGTTGGGTTTCAGCGGCAGAACGACGTCGCATCTGTCCATCAAGCGGAGGATGCGAAGGATGCTGAGGATGCGAAGGATGCGAAGGATGCGGTGGATGGTTCAGTCATTGTCCTCTATGATTAGTTCTGCGATTGGGTGACGAATGTATAAATGGCGAATACGGACACTAAACGGGGCTCTTCATCTATAATAGCATCTGACTATAGACGTGGGTTTGTGTGTGTGCATTGTGTGTGTGTGCGTGTTCGTGATAGATAGACATACAGACAGATTCGGAGATTGACGGAGAGACAGATGGAGAGAGAGATACAGACAGGCACAGACACAGAGATATAGAGATAGACAGAGACATACAGAGCCAGACAGATTCAGAGACAGGCAGAGACGTACACAGACTCAGATACAGAGTGACAGAGAGAGGTAGAGACAGACAGACAGAAGAGAGAGTGGTGCAAATAGAGACAGAAAATGATAGAGACAGAACGCAGCATGGAAAGATACTAAGACTACAACAAAAAGACAGACAGACATACACGAATATGTATGCAGATGCACAGAGCGAGAGAGAGAGACAGACAGAAAGACTGAAAATGCAATGGAAACCTGAGAGCGAGTCACAAAGAAGCACAGAGAGGCATAGAAAGAGACACTAAGAACGATCAAACGACAAATACGAGCCATCGTCATCAGTCTGCAGCATATAATTAAAGAACACGAAAGAGGAGATTAGTTTCAAGCTGTCGTCTACAGCGTTGCCACCGTCCAACCGCTGCGCTCACATCAAACCACACACACAACAAACCACATCATGAATATTTCATTCTCACTGAGACTCGAACCCCCGTCTGCGCCAATTGCATTATAAGACTTCAAACCAATTTCACTTCAGTTCTCGTCGTATGCTCATAGTGTTCATGTGCTGGACTCTCAACCGATATATATATACAGATTATATATATATATTGAGATTATATATATATTGAGATAATATATATGTATATATTGAAATTATATATATGCATATATATGCTGGAACTTCAGATCCGCGACAGGTTATTGAATTGGTTTCAAGATACCTGCTCCATCTGCGCTTCTCTAGGTAATGCAACGACGACAGTGACAGCACGCTGTTGGTGTGAAGTTGAGACGGCAAGGAAGAGGAAGGACCAGCTCCTTTATGTGCATATAGGATTTGGCATAGTTGTAAAAAACGTATTTTTCGTTTTCATCCTTCTCAGAAAATTCAATTTTTCGTGTTCTATTAGCGACAGAAATGAAAGAGGAGAAAGACTACTAAAGACTACTCGACTTCTGCAGTGTGAACGGGTTGGTGATAATAAATACAAGATTCAAACAGAGAAAAATTAACAGGAACTGGTCATGGAAGGCGCCAGACAGAAGAACTCACGACCTTGTTGACTACATCATAGTCAGTAGGAAGCTACTGGTCAGTGTGAGAAACAGCAGAGCGTTCCCTAGCGCCGATGTAGGATCTGGTTATGGTAAACATAAGACTCAAGTTGAGGGTGAAGAAAGTATTAACGAGCTAGGAGTCAAAAGATCAATATAGATTAACTGAAGAATGAAACCATCAGAGTGAACTACCAACTGCGGATAGATCAAAGATGGAAAGAGATGATGAAGGAGAGAATAGATGGGATAGAGGAAGAATGGATCGAGGTAAAAGGTGCAACACAAGAAACATCAGAAGATATACAGGGGTGCAAAAAAAGGGACAGTGACAAGCAGAATGGCTATTGAAGAAAACACTGGAGCTCATGGACGAGAGGAGAAAATACAAATGCAAGAGATTGGAGAGTGCAGACATGGCGAAACATCATAATTACCTATGCCGCATGGTCAAGAAAAGTGCCAAAGAGGACAAAGAAATGTTCATAGGAGAAATATGCAGTGCTGTGGAAAAGGATAGAGCCAGTAACAAGGTTAGAGCGGTGTACGAGGAGTTCTCTTGCAGGGGCACTATATAAATGTGCGATTACAATTACAATACAATTACAATAACAAGAATTACGCAGACGCACGAGGGTCGGGGCAATTAAGGACAAACACGGCAAAATACTTAGCCTACTGCCCAGGAGGATGTTAAGGAAAGATTTGACGAGGGCTTATGACAACAGAGGCCGTTGGAAAATCTGTTTGTCATAATAGCCTACAGCTCTTTTTAAATAATTAAGGAAGGATAGAGGAATACTTATTATACGACGACAGTAAGAATACTTTATTATATAGGACGACTATAAAACCGAAAAGAGGTGTGAAATTATTTGGACAATACATGTAAGTGCTTTGTACTCGAAATTTTTGAGCCATTTTTCTTTTTTAGGCGAATGTCCAGCCTAAATGAGGTGTGCAATTATCTGAACATTAATTTCAGTAATATTGTAGCGTCCGTGTATAACTAGACGCTACGGGTTTCGGGTCGCTAATTTAATTTTTATTTAATTTTTGATCGATTATGGGGTTTTCGGGGTCTGATATATTTGTTTTATTTCGGTACTTCTTGTGACCTAGATTTTAATGTTGATATCAGTTTGACTCGAATTTCGGCGATCAGTGACGTAGTAAATAAATAAATAAAGTCACATAAAAAATATAAAACGATAAAAAAAACGATGTGAAAAAAACACGTAAAAACAACGTTTTTTGAAAAAAATAAAAAATGAAAAAACGTTTTTTACAACTATGCATTCATGCATACATACATGTAAATGTAGGTTCGATCATACATCATACCGACGAACGTACGTATGTTCGTATACATGTATATACATGCGTACATGCATGTATACATAACTACATACATACTACACATAGAGACAGACAGGCAGACAGACAGACAGACAGACAGAGACAGAGAGAGATAGAGAGAGACATAGAAAGACAGAGACAGTCAGACAGACAGAGAAAAGAAGACAGAGGGACAGACGGTCAGACAGTCAGAGAGACAGAGAGACAGACAGAGACCCATACAGAGAGAGTGACAGAAAAAAGACAGACGGACAGACAGACAGAGAAACACGGATACAGACACAGACAGACACAGGCAGAGACAGAGAGAAAGAGGAGTATGAGAGACAAGAAAGAGAGAATTAAATTTTATGTGGTTTTACACACCTTTTAAAATATGTATTCTCTATTATATAAATACCAAGACTCAATGCTTGAGGTACTGCCAGGCGATACCGCCATAATCTGATAACGTTGTGTGTATTTTAGGCAAAGTAATGTCCCAAACGCAAGCAGACAGTTAAATAAAATGCTCATCATAAGATAAGGCGAGGATCGCCGAGGATAACTTCCATCAGTATCTAAAGTCGCATTATAAAATCAATCAGACGTTAGATCGGTCAATCTCTGTCGGTCACCTAATAAATCATTCAATCATTTCATTCTCAATCAATCAGGCAAATAGTCAATCAAGGCAACGATTCATAGCATCCGCAAGAACTACGAATGTACATGCCATAGAGCGATCCATAACGAATCTTTCAACTGAACCAGATACGTCCTTCAACCGACCCAGATCGGGACTCATTAGCGGAACATCCGGTCACCGCCAATTATCGCTCGGAAAGAATGTCCGGTTCCTTTGGATTTTAAGTTGTATGCCTACAAATGTCTCGTCTATTTGACCATGTAATGAGTCCGAGTCCGCTTCTGTGATGTTTGTCTGGACAATCGCGTGGAATATTTGTGTTTTCCACGATTTCTAACCATCTACGATCATCTCCGCATGGCAGCTGCCACCACGAGGGCGGTAGCAACTAAAAAAACGTATTGTTCGGATCCGAATTCGCACGCGCTTTTTCCGCAACCCCTCATGAATGGATAATAATTACTCTAGCAACAATTCTGTTATCAATACCATCTGATCGGGCACTAAAATACCTGTATACTTCAGATGGATAGACTTAGTAGCATCGGCTAGACCTACCAATGAACTGGCGACTTTTCGAACACATGACCATCGTTAAGCGAAAAATATTCTTATCTCACCTTATCTTTTATCTTAGATACAGTGCATTAAAGTAGACTTTTGAAAGAGCGTTTCTTCTGTTTCGCGACGCCATGTTGGTCATTAGCTTTGCACTCCCCCTATGCACAGGCATGATAATAGCCAGTGGCGGCGCCAGGGGGGGGCTGGAGGGGGCTAAGCCCCCCCTAAATGCGTCTCAGCCCCCCCAAAGCAAAATGCGTAAAATGTCTATAACGGCTTATTTCGTAATAAGAAAACTAGACAATGATCATTGGCATCGAGATCTACTTTGAGACTGAAGTTAGCAACTCCATTTCTTGGCCTCAGTCTATGAAAACGGGTGACAAGTTTGCACCCTTACCTTTTGACCATACAACGGGACAGGGCTGTCGAAATTGTGGAAGAAACAACTTGGCTCTTAGACACCTCGTTTCAGATTGAAACCGTTTTATAAGTATTAGACGTATAGAAGGACCTAAGAGAGAGAGCGAGCGAGAAACGTATAGAAATATCGTAATTGCCTAGTGACCTAGTCCTTCAAAAAGTGGTGCAAAGCTGTATTTTATATATATATATATATATATATATATATATATATATATATATATATAATAATTGTGTGCATATATCTAAGCATGCATATTTTTGTATTAAAGAAACTTAAACTGTTTTCTGTCATTAGTGATATGCAGGCAGATAATTATAATAGTGTCCTGTGAATGCTGTTGGACACCTCTATTGTGATTTATTTTTATTTGTGATTATTTTAATTGAATATCCACGGTAACGGTCTCTATTCTATTCTATTTTGGGATTTATGAAGCGCCTCTCACAGTACAAACAAATCAGAGGCGCTCCCAGTGCGAAGAACCCCTGGAAAAAGAAAAGTCTTAAGAAAACGGGCAGAAAATGCAAAGCCTCCAGATAAAATCTGGGCACGAATAATAATAGGAACGCCATTCCACAGTAAAGGGCAGACAGAGGCAAAGGCGCGATGTTGGGCTGTGGCAGTCCGAGATGGTGGTACAAGAAGATCATGACGGTCTAAAGAGCGGAGAGGACGTCCAACGGTAGCAGAGAAATGCTTCCTAATAAGATCACAAAGGTAACGAGGCGCTTGACCCAAAAACATCTTATAGGTAAGAAAAAGAATTTTATATTGAATCCGGGCAGTCAATGGAAGCCAGTGAAGGTGAAGGTGCTCAGTCATGAAAGTCGAAATGTGAGAGAAACAATCTCTTTTGTAATAGACCCTGGTCAAATCGGATCCATCCATTATTGTGATTACTTTTTTATTGTAGAATTTCTGAGTATTAATACTGTGTTGGACACCTTTATTGTGATAATTTTTATACGATTATACTGAATTGCACACCATTTTATTGTGAAATTTCTGATTATTAATACTGTGTTGGACACCTTAATTTATTGTGATAACTTGAAACTTGAATCGGTGTCCATGGTCGGTTTTTATACGATAATTCTGAATTGCACACCATTGTATTGTGGAATTTCAGAATATTAATGCGCTTTTGGACACCTTTATTGTGATTTATTTTTATTTGTGATCATTTTAATTGAATGTCCAGGGTAACGACCTCTGTTGTCATCGACCCTGGTCAACTCGGATCCAACCATTATTGTGATTACTTTTTATTGTAAAATTTCTGAGTAATAATACTGTGTTGGACACCTTTTATTGTGAGTGTAGCGTATTAAATCGCTATTATCTATCAAACTAACTTGTCTGATATTATATGTTAATTCTAAGTAGGAGTTAAGCTAGATAATTTAGTCGGCGTATCTAGATTAATAATTTGGCGTCTAGTGGATTAGTAACTAGGAGACCACGAATCTTGCGTACATGAGTGAGGCAGTCATGGTGACGTCAAGTGTTACTATGGACGCTTACGTAAGCGAAAACATTTGCATCGACGCGTAACCAATAAAAAGCATCGAAATGAGCGTAACGGACAGAATTGAATGGAAATAGCCACGTCATTGAAATTCAATATAAAACGGTGATTCCTTACATGAACATTGAGAAAGATGGTTGCTCAGTTGTGTCTGGCAATTCATTTGAAGTTTATTCAATGGTGAGGATGAGGATTATGCTCGTATCTGGTCGTAAAACAGTACGAGGCATTCGTGTGAGAGTAGAGGCGATTTAGAAATTCGAAGTTGCGAATTCTAACGTCCGTGAAGTCTACATTGTGATTGTGACGGTTGGAGAGACGATATTCGTGTGTTGAGAAACGATTTTGGGCTCGTTGTCTCTGGTTGACATTTCAAGGTCATTTTCAATTGGGAAGGAAATTCTCATTGGTTGGAGTGTGATAATTTGAAGCTACGGAAGTATTGAATATTGTCTTGTCTGGTATTCGATCTGGATTCCACAGCTTGACAGTATCTCATTATCCTTCTTCAAATATAGCACGAGGTTGCTTATCTTCATTCAGTGAATCTACGGAGAATCAGCAGAACTAATTCTTCAAATATAGCACCGGGTTGCTAATCTTCATTCAGTGAATCTACAGAGAATCTGCAGAACTATTTCAAGGCCGTTTTACACTACAGAAACGACATGTCATATATCTCAACTGTGGAACACAGATAAGCAAAAAGATAGTTATAATTAGTGATACGCCAAATAAGTAAATAGGAATATTGCGTAATTGTATTGTGTATTTAATAGTTTCAATTATATCATACATTTATAAAGAATTGGTGTCTTTTTGAACAGATCATTTAAATGCAGTACATTTTCAATTACCCGCTAAAATAAGCATAAAAACGGAGACGTTACAAATGGGATGCTCGCGTCGGGATAAAATTGACAATATTATTGTTGATTAGATTGAACTTTACTGACATTTATATTGAAGAGACAAAGCTAATTAAAATGACGATCTATTTGGAAATTGTTAAGCACAGCGCAACGCCAGCGCAGCGCGTGTATAGATTTAAGCATTAGAGTCGGTGCGATAATCCTTATTGCGTAACATACACCAGAGATTGTATTACGTTAAGAGGGCGCACTAGTGTGACGCTTAATAATTTTAATAATTATTATAAGCGAGTGTGAAGTTGTATAGCGCATATTAGAGCGTTAAATTTATTACTACTTGACAAAAGTGAGTAAGTAAGAATGTCGATCACGGACTGGCAACAGTGGTTGGATATGGGACGTTCATTCTCATTGGAAGGTGAAGAGCTGAAAGCATTTGTCAGAGACAGACAAAACGAATTTAGACAGCAGAGAGCGGATGAACGAGAAGAAGCCAAAGCAGCCAGAGAGACTGAGTTGGAACTAGCGCGAGAGGCGGCTAAAATTGCAGAAGCCAAAGCAGCCAGAGAGAGTGAGTTGGAACTAGCGCGAGAGGCGGCTAAAATTGCTGAGGCAAAAGCAGTTAGAGAAATGGAAATGGCGAGGATGGCTGACGTTAGACTTGAAAGAGAAGCAAAAGCAGTTAGAGAAAACGAAATGGAAATGGCGAGGATGGCTGACGTTAGGCTTGAAAGAGAAGCAACCGAGGCGAGGCTTGCAAGAGAAGCGAATGAAGCTTTAGAGCATAAGAGACTCGAGATTCAAGCGAGAATGAGAGAAATAGAATCGAGAGATGGACGAAACAGAGATGATGGAGATTCTTATATGACAATGGGAGACAATCATCAAGGAAACCAAAGTCATAAGGGAATGAAGAATATTAAATTCCCAATATTTAACGAGGCTAAAGATTGTCTTGATGCGTACCTACTCAGATTTGAGAGGACATGTACGACATACGAGATACCGAGAGATGTGTGGTCGCTGATGCTAGCGCGACATTTAGAGTCGAAAGCATTAGAAGTGTACCAGCGTTTGTCGGCTGAAGAAACTCAAGACTACGATTGTTTAAAGAAGCATCTCCTGAAAAGATTCCAATTGACAGAAGGAGGGTATCGTAACAAGTTTAAGACTAGCAAGATGGAACAAGGAGAAACTCCTTCAAATTTCATTTACAGATTGCAACGATATTTGCAGCAATGGTTGCTACAAGCTGGATTTGAGCAGACCTACGAAGGAATCGAGGACCTACTGCTAAAGGATCAATTTTTCCTCACTTGTAGTAATGAGTTGAGGATGTTTATTAAAGAGAAAGGAAAAATGAGCTTAAAAGACACATTGACGTGTGCAGAATCTTACATCGAAGCTCATGGGTACAGATATGCCGAGAATTCTGTAAAACCTCAAGGGAGATTCAATAATGACCGAGGTAATGGAAAGTCATTTGAAGAGAAATCGAGAGAGAAATTCCAAGGAAACATGAACAGAGGAAGAGTCGAAACGCGACAGAACAAAGAGACAAATCACAGTGGAAATGTGAATAGAGGATTTAGTAGAGATAGAGAGCAGGCAGCGGAACACAAGATAACTTGTTTTGCATGCGGTAAGGTAGGTCATAAAGCATTTGATTGTGTGCATAAAGCCAAAGGGTTTGTTAAACACACAGCTGCAGCAGTACAGATTTACGAGAATAGGGCGTACAGGGCTGTACAGACGAATGAAAATACGAAATCGAATGAAATTGACAGAACAGTAGAACGCCAGGATAGGAAAGGTAAAGAAGAAGTACCGAAACACATGGCAGCAAGTACGGTAGTTACGGAACGGAAAGATGGTTGCATTGACATTGAAAGTATAGACGAATGTCAAGCGAAGGTCAATGGCGTAGACGCCAATTGTCTTTACGATTCTGGAGCGAGTACATGTATCGTGAGGAGATCGCTAATCAAGGATAGTGATTTGACTGGGAAGGAAACGCACTGCATCCTAGTTGATGGGAGCTTAAGGTGTTTTCCTACAGCCAATGTAAACATTGAGAGCGAGTATTTTACTGGTGAAGTTGAGGCAATGGTTATGGATGAACCAGTAAAGCCGATAATTATTGGACGCGTGAGAGGGTTGAAATATACCGTAACGAATGAGAACACGGATGAAAATGTGATTAATTGTGACAAAGGAGAGAAAGTGAATGAGACGATTATGAGTGAGAAACAAGAAAAAGTTGAGTATAAAGGAATACTCAAGGGAATTGTGAATGCTAATTCACGTTGGCAAGATGCCAAGAAGAAAGTAAGATTCGAGAGTGATGAAATGAGCACGGAATATGATGACGTAATAGAGAAAGTTAGAAGTGATGACGTCATGAACAGTGACGCACATCAAACGACAGCAGCGATAGAAACGAGAGCTGAGTCGAAGAAAGTGGTGAAATATAAACCACTCAAAGTCACAGAAATGCCCGACCTGAATATAACCACAAAAGAAATAAAGGAATTACAGAAGACAGATGAAACATTGAAGAATTACTGGGATAAAGCATCTGAGTGGAATGGCGATGAGAGGAGTACAGAAAAAGTGCTGTACGTAAAGAAAGATGGATTGTTGTACCGGAGATGGAAGGAAGTATTGAAAGATGAAGCGAAGTGGCAGTTGATGGTTCCGAAACAGTTGAGAAACAAAGTTCTAGCTGTAGCACATAACTCGCTACTGTCAGCTCATCTAGGCATGAAGAAGACTCACGATAAAATTGTGAATGAATTTTATTGGCCAGGGATAAATCAAGAAGTTCGGCGATATATATTAAGTTGTGATGTATGCCAGAAAGCAGTAGATAAGAAAGTGAATTACAAGGCACCGATGGGACATCTTCCAGTGCTGGATGTGCCGTTCAAGCATGTCTGTGTGGACATCATAGGAGCCATAGAGCCAATGTCTATGAGAGGATATCGTTATGTATTAACGATTATCGACTTAAGCACCAGGTATCCTGAAGCGATACCGTTGAAAGGAATAAGTACCGAGGAAGTGGCGGAAGCCTTGTTTAACTTTTACTGTCGGATGGGCGTACCACAAAGAATTCATACAGATAGAGGAAGCCAATTTACGTCAGAACTAATGGCCGAAGTAAACAAGATGTTATTAATCAAGCATACGATGACAAGTCCGTACCACGCGATGGGAAACGGTTGTGTAGAACGTCTTAATGGAACGATTAAGACTACACTGAGAAAACTGATAGGTGAACAAGTAAAAGAGTGGGACAGGTACTTGGCACCACTACTTTTCGCATTACGAGATACTGTACACGAGAGCCACGGATACACGCCTTTCGAATTAATCTTCGGAAGATCATGTAGAGGTCCGGTACAGATATTGAAGGAACTGTGGACAAATGAAAAAGTGGAAGACGAGGTGAAGGATGTGTACACATATATGACGGATCTACGAGAACGTATAGAGGAAACATGTAACATGGCGCAGAAAGCAATTCACAAAGCTAATGCGAAGAACAAGAAATACTACGATAAAAAGGCACGATATAGAAAACTAGAGATAGGTGATAAAGTCCTATTGTTACTGCCGAGTTGTAATAATAAGATGCTTGTTAAATGGCAAGGACCATTTGTAGTCAGAGGGAAAATCGGCGATTACGATTATAAAGTTGAGGTTGATGGTGGAAAACTGAAAACATACCACATCAACATACTAAAGAGATATTACGAGAGGAGTGAAGAAGAATTGTCAGGTTCTGAGACAATAGCATATGTGTCAGCTATTGTACATGATGGTAGAGAAGGTGAAGACGAAGAGGAGGAGATATTAAACCTGTATGTCAGTAAGCAAACTGAGACTTACAAGGATGTTGATATTAATCCACAATTAGAAGATGAACAGAGAGGTGAATTGGAGAAATTACTGAGAGAATATCAAGACATATTTACAGATAAACCAGGAAGAACTGACATGGTGAAACACGAGATTCATCTTACGAGTGATGAACCTGTTAGGATGAAAGCTTATCCAACACCGTATCATCTACAGTCTGAAATTGATAAGGAAATTGAGATAATGTTAGAGAATGGGATAATAGAAAGATCAGAAGCAGCATACGCAGCACCGCTTGTTGTTGTTAAGAAGGCTGATGGAAGCAATAGACTTTGCTGCAACTATAAGCAATTGAACAAAGTGACAGTTTTTGATCCAGAGCCGATGATGTCAAACGAGGATATCTTCAATAAACTGAGTGGCAGCAAAATATATAGCAAGTTTGATTTTTGCAAAGGGTATTGGCAAATTCCAATGAGCGAAGAATCAAAAGATTATACGACTTTCATTTGTGCGAGTGGGTTGTATAAATTCAACGTTCTACCATTTGGATTGGTAAATAGTGCTTCAAGCTATAATAGACTGATAAGGAAGATTTTGCATGGAACCGAGAATCTGGAGAGTTATGTTGATGACATACTAGCTCATACAGAAGGATGGACTAAACATATGAAGATTTTACGAGAATTTTTTCAAAGAGTGAGAGATGCTCACCTGACTTTGAAACCAAAGAAATGTTCATTAGGATATGGTCGCATAGATTTCTTGGGTCACACGTTAAACAACGACGACATTAGTCCTAAAGGAGAATCGATAGATAAGATTGTGGAGATGCCACAACCGAAAACGAAGAAACAAATAAGAAGCTTTTTGGGAGCGATAAATTACTACAGAAAATTTATTCCTCATTGTGCTGAACTGATGGCACCATTAAGTGATTTGACAAAGAAGTCAGCAGCTAATAATGTTGATTGGAACGAGGAATTAGATGAGAGTTTTAGTAAGCTGAAAGCAGCACTTGCTAAGACACCAATACTAAAGTTACCAAACTTGGAGAAAGAATTCGTGATTCAAACGGATGCATCAGGAAGAGGAATAGGTTGCGTCCTGATACAGCAGTATGAAGGGATAAACCACCCGATTGCATATGCGAGTAGGAAATTATTGGAAAGAGAGATGAGATATTCAGTTGAGGAAAGAGAATGTCTAGCGATAATGTGGGGAATTAGTCGGTTTGACAGGTACTTGTGTGGAAAGCAGTTTGTGATAGAGACGGACCACTGCGGACTACAGTACATGAAGGAAGGAAGGATGAGAAATGCGAGAGTCATGAGGTGGAGTCTAGCACTTCAAAATTATTGCTTTACGATACGATATATCAAGGGAAGCAATAATGTTATGTCTGATTATTTGAGTAGAGGAATTACCTAGTACTTAAACGTATCAGTAATGTATTATAATAATGTAGATAAGAAGTTCATTAATGTTGTATTGTTGTGTAAGATAGAATAAGGAAGTTGATAGAAATTTAGTTGATAGATAATTAGGTGAGATTGTAAAGCCTGATTACAGACTTTTGAAGGAGGGGTATTTGTAGCGTATTAAATCGCTATTATCTATCAAACTAACTTGTCTGATATTATATGTTAATTCTAAGTAGGAGTTAAGCTAGATAATTTAGTCGGCGTATCTAGATTAATAATTTGGCGTCTAGTGGATTAGTAACTAGGAGACCACGAATCTTGCGTACATGAGTGAGGCAGTCATGGTGACGTCAAGTGTTACTATGGACGCTTACGTAAGCGAAAACATTTGCATCGACGCGTAACCAATAAAAAGCATCGAAATGAGCGTAACGGACAGAATTGAATGGAAATAGCCACGTCATTGAAATTCAATATAAAACGGTGATTCCTTACATGAACATTGAGAAAGATGGTTGCTCAGTTGTGTCTGGCAATTCATTTGAAGTTTATTCAATGGTGAGGATGAGGATTATGCTCGTATCTGGTCGTAAAACAGTACGAGGCATTCGTGTGAGAGTAGAGGCGATTTAGAAATTCGAAGTTGCGAATTCTAACGTCCGTGAAGTCTACATTGTGATTGTGACGGTTGGAGAGACGATATTCGTGTGTTGAGAAACGATTTTGGGCTCGTTGTCTCTGGTTGACATTTCAAGGTCATTTTCAATTGGGAAGGAAATTCTCATTGGTTGGAGTGTGATAATTTGAAGCTACGGAAGTATTGAATATTGTCTTGTCTGGTATTCGATCTGGATTCCACAGCTTGACAGTATCTCATTATCCTTCTTCAAATATAGCACGAGGTTGCTTATCTTCATTCAGTGAATCTACGGAGAATCAGCAGAACTAATTCTTCAAATATAGCACCGGGTTGCTAATCTTCATTCAGTGAATCTACAGAGAATCTGCAGAACTATTTCAAGGCCGTTTTACACTACAGAAACGACATGTCATATATCTCAACTGTGGAACACAGATAAGCAAAAAGATAGTTATAATTAGTGATACGCCAAATAAGTAAATAGGAATATTGCGTAATTGTATTGTGTATTTAATAGTTTCAATTATATCATACATTTATAAAGAATTGGTGTCTTTTTGAACAGATCATTTAAATGCAGTACATTTTCAATTACCCGCTAAAATAAGCATAAAAACGGAGACGTTACAGTGAGAACTTGGATATCGGGTCTGTGTCCATGGTTGACTTTTTATACGATAATGCTGAATTGCACACCATTGTTTTGTGGAATTTCTGATTATTAATACGGTGTTGGACACCTCTTATTGTGATAATTGGAACTCTGATCAACGTGGTTTTTGAGTGCTTGCATATCGGTATGTCAAAGACAATAGGGACTTTAAATTACCTCACTGTCTGCACCACATGCCTACTGGGGCTGCTATGTGCACACGCACTGTATATACTGTATCGCCTTTGCTCAGCTCGGTCACCAACTCGGCTCAGATGACTGAATTTACGGGGTATGGTACAGCGCGAGCACGGCATGGACTTTATGCGGAAGCGTTTGAGGATCTCCCATTCTCTTTTGCTACTTTAGTTGGACACCTTTGTTTATGATAATTCAAAACTTAATCTACGATACACCAAAAATCAAAAACCTCAACAATTATCGCTGACTTCGTTTAAATAGCCCACTCAATCTCCAACAACATCTTGCAATGTGGAGCGCGTTTGTGCCAGTGCACAATTTCTTGTAAAACACTTGGTCGGTATGTGCTAAGTTCATGCATTCGTGCATATGTGCTATAGTTCATGCATTCGGCACTCGCAGCTTCGCGCGATTGCAATATGCCCGCCCTGGGAAGAAAATGGTCTATAGTTGCGTCACTGGGAGGAAGGACGGCTTGGGGCTTCAGCCCCCCCAAACCTGAAATCCTGGCGCCGCCACTGATAATAGCACTTCCAAGGGATGCGTCCCATGTGAGATGTGCAGAGATCGCGAATAATACTGTACCCAATTGGTCTACGAATCATTATGGACCTGCAAGTTCGAATTGAATTTTAATTAATACAGGATAGAGATGACGTTCCACAAGACACCTTATTTAGGCTTTACATTCGGATTTTAAAAAACACCGAAAAAGTTATTACACACCTTCCGAAAGGCATGTTCCATTGTATAAGAAATGGTAGAAGTTATTCTCAGTTGCATCGTCTTCAAGTATTGCTTCTGTTGTCATAAGCCATTGTCAAATCTGGATCCACCCCGCTCAATAATATTGCATAGAACCATTAAGCCGGGTGATGACAATAGAAAAATTGTAGATTGCAAAGAAAACAAGAAACAGTACACAAACGAAGCCGTCGAAAGGTTGCATGACGTAGCTTTGCAATCTATAATATATTTCTCAAAGTTTGTCCTTCCGTTTGTGTGTATGTATGTATGTCCGGATGTCCGGATGTATTTTCACACTTCGTCCCAGAAAACCAAAATTTCACGGGTGGCGTACCGGTGGAGGTCATAGTTAGTGGTGGGGTGTTGTGGGGAAGGGGGTGGGGTGGGGTGGGGGTGGGGTGGTGGAAGGTGGGGTGGTGGGGGGGAGAAATTTTGGGGAAATGTTTTTCCCCGAAAACCAAAATTTCACGGGTGGCGTACAGGTGGAGGTCAGAGTTAGTGGTGGCGTGTTGTGGGGGTGGGGAGGTGGGGTGGGGAGGTTTCGAGTGGGAGGTGTAGGGGTGGGCCTGGTGGATGGTGGGGGGGAAGAAATTTGGGTGAAATTTTTTCCCCGAAAAGTAAAATTTCACGGGTGGCGTACCGGTGGAGGTCAGAGTTAGTGGTGGCGTGTTGTGGAGGAGGGGGGTAAGGGGGGGTGAAAATTTTGGGGTGAATTTTTTTTCCCGAAAACCTAAATTTCACGTGTGGCGTACCGGTGGAGGTCGGAGTTAGTGGTGGCGTGTTGTGAAGGGGTGGGGAGGGGTCTGGGGGGAAATTTGGGGGGGAATATTTTCCCGAAAACCAAAATTTCACGGGTGGCGTACCGGTGGAGGTCGGAGTTAGTGGTGGCGTATTGTGGAGGTGGGGGAGAGTGGGGGAAATTTGGGGGGCAAATTTGCCGCCCGAAAACCAAAATTTCTCGGGTGGCATACCGGTGGAGGTTGGAGTGGTGGGGTGTGGTGTGGTGGGGTTGTGGCCGGAGTGGGTCGAATCCTAAATTTCCCGGGCAACGCCGGGTACCTCACCTAGTCTTACTATAATATTGAAATTTACATCAACATAAAGTAATTTATCTAGTCATTGTATTGTATTGTATTGTATTGCATTGTATTGTATTGTATTGTATTGTATTGTATTGTATTGTATTGTATTGTATTGTATTGTATTGTATTGTATTGTATTGTATTGTATTGTATTGTATTGTATTGTATTGTATTGTATTGTATTGTATTGTATTGTATTGTATTGTATTGTATTGTATTGTATTGTATTGTATTGTATTGTATTGTATTGTATTGTATTGTATTGTATTGTATTGTATTGTATTGTATTGTATCTGGCCATGCATTTATGAAGCCATTGTACCACCGGCGCCGAGCGTCTGAATCTATCCATGCCTGAATCTGCTGTAGGAATGCCTCTATGCAGTCTTGTTGTTCCGGAGAACGAAGCCTCGGTCTGGATCGCACTCGTGCTCATTTTCATTACCTTGGTCTTGACCTTCAGCTTTGAAGTCCTTACTTGGTATTCAGGCGAAATATCTTTCTCTTGAGTGTTGACACCAGCGGTTTGGAATTGAATCATTAACCAAAAAATGAGATTCGTGTCACGCAATTGCCTTCAGCAAATAAAACGACTTGCCTACTTGTCTTCAACAACACAAATCGAAATCACTTACCGTACTTACCTTCAATAATACAATATTTTTGTTATCGTTCTCCTTACCTTCATCGGTGTCGTAGAGGTAATAGACATGAGTCCATCGGTAATACAGCGCCACGCCGAGTATCGCCCCTTCGTACGCAGGTCGCATGAACACCGTGTATCCTCCTCCTCCTCCTCCTCCTCCGACGCCGCCAGAGGGCCAGGAAGAGAGGGATGCGGTGGACGATGGAAGGCTGCAGTTGGATGGGGCGTTGTGTGTTATGTACGGCATGTTGAACGTTCGACCGAAAGATTCCGTTGTCGTGAGGGTCGACTGGTTTGTTAGTCCGAAAAGAGCGAAAACGCCTTTTGACATCGTCGAGCAAACTGAAATGCAGACCAAGAAATAAGAACCTGTTCATCATTCTCATCGTCATCGTCATCATCGTCGTCATCGTCATTGCCATCGCCATCATCGTTATCGTAATCGCAATCGTAATCGTCACCATCATCGTCATCGTCATCATCGTTATCGTCACCACCATCGTCATCATCACCAGCATCGTCATCGCCATCGTCATCGTCTTCGTCACCACCATCGTCATCGTCAGTTTCTTGACTAGCAGTGTCTAAGCTTCCTCCAGGATTGGATTTCCCCTCCCTTAGGAAATATCGCGATGCAGTGCGTACATGTAAATACTAATCATTCCCACAGAAAATTATAGCAGAGGAATTACTATCACTATTATTTTCTTTATTTTCTTTTTTAGCGTCTTAGGTGAAAATGGTCCTTCAGGCTTAAAAGCTATACTAAATCTTTGTTGTTCTGGGTTCTAGATTTAACGGTCATACTATTATTATTATTATTGTTATTATCATTATTAATATTATTATTGTCATTATTATTATTATTATTCACGCATATAATTTTACAATGGAATGTGTGACCAATATGAAGACGATGTTAGATGATATTGATTAACAAACGAGCAATAAAATTAAAATGAATATTTGGGTTTAATTCCTTTAAGGGAATTGAACATCAGTGAGCACATTAATACAGCAAATAATCATGGCCTGTACACGATATAATATATCGTGTACAGGCCATGATTATATTCACTGAAAGATCTATGGCTATAAATTATTGTGGTTAATCATAATTTCAGCTAATGAGGGTGAATGATAATTAGAGGTACGTTGTTTCAAGATTCTGATACTAACATAGAGATCACTGTCGCTGAACAAGTCGTGGCACAATTATAGACGAAGCAAAGTGACTTCAATGACCGTATTTGTAACTTGATAATTAATTATACGTCCATAAACTATTGAGACATGCATGTATACATGTAGATCTATCTGAAATGGCGCTCTCCTTGGACACCTTTAAGAGGCAATTCATCAATATTATAAAGGCATGGAATTATCACACGAACCAATTCAAAATTCGGCTTATTCGTACAATGTATATAATATTAAGGAATCAAAACTTAAAGGTGTCCAAGGAAACAACTGTTTCGATTTTCATTCATTCATTCATTCATTCGGATATTTAGATAGCGCTCCTTCAAGAAAAAAATACTCAGAGCGCTCCCGACTCCAGCGCGCCCAAAAAGAACAGTTTTAAGTTTAGTAAGGAAGGATCCTGGTAGAGTCCCAGGGTGTAGGCGTAGCTCAAAAGGAAGGCCATTCCAGACCACTGGTCCAACCACAGAAAAGGCTCGATTCTTCATGGTAGTAGTATGAGCAAAAGGAATTAAGAGGACTCTCTTATCAGCAGAGCGTAGCTGACGACGTCCTTGGATACCCAATGTAAAGCTGCATAGCTCTCGGAGGTAAATTGTAGATTTGCTATATATAATTAAGTCCATTTCAGGAGTTTGGTAATGTTACAACTATACAGCCATTGACATTTTATGGTTTTGGCAGTAGTGCCATGTCTTGTTCAGCGCCTAAGAGCTTTATGTTCTTTTAACCTCTCTTTATTCGTTTTTTTTAGATTTTGACTGATAAAAGGAGAAAAGACAATAATAGGAAAATGAGCGTGAATAGGAAAGCAGGCGACAATAGGAGAATGGGCGATAATGGGAATGTGAACCGACAACAATAGAATGGTCGGCAAATAGGATTATGGGTAACAGTAATAGAGATAATTACGGGTTGGCGACAATAGGAAGATTTGCAATGATGATAGAGTGGGCAATAATGGGAGAGTGAAGAAAAATAAGGGCAATTGACGATTATAACAGAATGAGTGATAAAAAGCAGAGTGGATTATAATAAAAGAACGGGTGAAAAAAAGAGAATGAACGATAATTATTGTAGAAAGTGTGGTAATAATAGAATAGCTGGGAGAATGAGCGATAATAGGGCGGCTGCTCACGCGCTTTGCTGATCTGAAATGTGTTGTCGACTTCGATGACCTTTTCGTATTTGTCGAGCTTGAATTTCGTTCCTGGAAGATTGTTGATCTTTTCGATTTCGAATCGGAAGGCGGAGCGAGACTGCGTCGAATCGGCGTCAAAAAGCGCCCCTAGCGACAAACAGAAAACACACTGGTCACAGAATCGTTATGCATAACAACTTGGGAACTTGAAGAACCTTGTTATGTAGCACACTTGAAGACTATTACGGCAAGATAAACAAAAATAATTTGACGGCCTACCTACATGTATACATGAATGTAGCATACGTGAGCTCTACTGCAATCTTGTGTCTGTTGTGTTAATTCGCAGAGCCCTTCGCTCTTCCTTTAGCGGGGAAGCCATTCGCAAAGTCCTTTCGTGCTAGAACTTCAACCAGTCAACGTTGTGCTTTATCAGTTACATGTAAGGAAGCTTGAGAAACGCCTGTTGTAGCGAGGGTTGGCTCATCAATGTTTTTCAAGCTCCTTAAACCCTTTTTTCATCTTTGCAAGTGAAAGCGATTCTAAATATCCCATGGTCTGCCAATACTCGCACTGTGGCAGTGTCAGTCCCAAGTCTGGATAAAGGACGAGGACGACTCTAAAGATCGGTGTTATTATTACACAACGTCGTTCAAAGGACATAACAACAACTTCTACTACTACCACCACAACCACTAACAATACCACTGTCATTGCCACTGCCACTCCCACTATACCGCTATCACTACCACTATAACTGACACTACTACTACTACTACTACTACTACTACTACTACTACAACTACTACTACTACTACTACTACTACTAATACTAATACTAATACTAATACTAATACTAATACTGCAACAATTACTATTACCATTGCTATTCTACATGAACGGTGAATACTATTCAGAAAGTTAGACACTTCTTTTAAGTGCGATCAGCGCCGTACAAGTAAAAGTATTCCTGCACTCCGCCGCTTTAAGTGCTGTAGTACGCCAAGCAAATTTCTGTCCAGGGTAACGGCCTCTGTTGTCATAGACCCTGGTCAAATCGGATCCATCCATCCGCCTCTTGTTGCACTCTGTCAGTGCCAGTCTCAAGCCTGGATAAAGGAGGAGGGCGTCGCTAATGGCCTTTGTTAACACACAGTGACATTAAACAGCAAATACCACTACCACCTGTAGCATACGCCATAGAAACAACCAAAACTGTAGGTGTACAGCACAATTTCAATCGATGTCAACGGTCTTTGTTGCAACACGATGTCGTTAAACCCTGAATCCATCCATTCAAAGCATTTTCCAGATAGTTCTCCGTCTTTCCATCCCGCGGTGGATGACCGCCGTGGCAATAGACTTAACCGAACGGGTGAACTGGGGTCTGGCCGCTATACTCTCCAGCGTCCCGTTACAGCGGGGTAAATAATGGAACGGCCGACGCTACAGCGTACCCCCTACGTCCAGTAAATTATGAAACCCATACTCGAAAAGCGATGCTTGAAAGCTAAGCGCGGGGCAACAGCTATTTGCGAGCGCTGCGTCGTATCGAAAGGGTCGTGCAGGGATGTAGAGTGACGATCTGGACGAGAGCAGAACACGACCCATTCAACCGCCATTATCGTCAATGTCACGTCGTATATACTTTTGTGTATGTATGTATGTATGTATGTATGTATGTATGTATGTATGTATGTATGTATGTATGTATGTATGTATGTATGTATGTATGTATGTATGTATGTATGTATGTATGTATGTATGTATGTATGTATGTATGTATGTATGTATGTATGTATGTATGTATGTATGTATGTATGTATGTATGTATGTATGTATGTATGTATGTATGTATGTATGTATGTATGTATGTATGTATGTATGTATGTATGTATGTATGTATGTATGTATGTATGTATGTATGTATGTATGTATGTATGACATTGTATGTATGTATGCATGTATGTATGTATGTATGTATGTGTGTATATGTGTGTACGTATATATATATATATATATATATATATATATATATATGCATGTATGAATGTATGTATGTATGTATGTATGTATGTATGTATGTATGTATGTATGTATGTATGTATGTATGTATGTATGTATGTATGTATGTATGTATGTATGTATGTATGTATGTATGTCTAGAGGCATGCGTGTATTAGAGTCCATAATTCATTGCATTTTTTAAGTTACTCGTACAGGCAATCGCATAATAATCATTGTCCATTAATTGAAAGAAATTCAGTAAGTGTTACTATCTATAATTGTAACCACATGTCTATCGTTTAGTGGTGGCTTTTCAGTTTAACGCCACTGTGTGATAACAAAGACCATTAGCGACACCCTCCGCCTTTATCCTGGCTTGGGACTGGCACTGGCAGAGTGCAACCAGTGGCGGAGTTTGTCGTTTAGTGATCGTCACTTTAAACAAGGTGAATTTTCGAATAAGAATCTAAAGGTGCCAAAGATAACACTTTTTCAAATATAGCTCTATGTGCGTTTGTCTTGTGTTCCTTTTTACTTATTTGTTTTCAAACGAGTGTTTTTTCGTGTGTTTTCCAGTGTATTTTTGTGTCTTTTAAATACATTTTTCTTTTTTTCTTACGGGATTTCTCACACGGTTTTTAGACACCTTAAAGAGGGTGCTAACCTATATTATAAAAGCGCCGAGGACAGCTGATAAAATAGTTGCAACTGTATGAAAGAGGATAATTATTACAATAGAGGAGAAATGTCATCGCTTTTGTTTTCGAATCCTATGAGTGATAATAGATAAAATAAGATGATGTATGGATCAAATACCCACACCCATCAAATTTATATCAAAATGTAGCTTATTAAGTAAATGGACTTTATTAGTATGTTATTGTGAATAGTTTTTATATTTGATTAAAATCTGCATAGATCTAATGTCTTATTTTAATTTAATTTTGTTTAATGGAGCAGTGTTACTGTGTTTGAGTCGGCTTAGGAAGGCATACATAGACCATAAATCCCGTTTCTGTTCCAAAATGCTGCCAATGCATCTGTCCACCAGCTTCTTGTGCGCTTTCCTTCTTGATTAGCCTATTGTAGAGCTCATTATGATGGCCTCCCTGCATGCTGGTGCCCAGTGACAGAGTATCTCCCATAAAAGTATCCCCTCGGGGACTTTATTTCGAAATAGATTTCCCCCTGGCGAATATGCTCCAGAATAAATTCGCCCCGGAGACCATACCCTGAAATAAAGTCTCCGGGAGGGAGAGAATATTTCCTCCGTCTACGAAATAAAGTCTCCCACGTTCAGCGTGAAATGGGTTACAGTGGCATAAAATTTATAGATGAGCAGGTTTAGCGGTTAGTTTAGGTTGCTAAATTATTTTACAAGAACGTATGCGTATACTTCCATATCAGAAAATTTCTTCCAATACAGAATTTTAGCCAGAGGGAGACTTTGTTTCGGGGAGAGACTTTGTATCGGGAAGGAAACTTTATTTCATGGCACCAGCTTGTGTGCTTGTAGTGGCTTTTCCTCAAAGCGGCACTCCTTACTGACCGCTCCTCTAAGCTTGGCCATGTTTCTGAGTACATGGGGACTGTACTTCATTTGCTACCTTTCCAACAACAGATAACATAATCTGATCTGCATTGGCATGTCGTTGCATCGACAATTCAGTTCCCCATATATACATACGGGAACTCGTGCTGTCTTGCCTAAAATGTCTAACGCCGAGGCTCCCTTCGTTCATCTGTTCAGGTTGAGCTTCTTGTCCCTCGCTCGCGGACATCCACAAGGCGGCACTGAGTTTCCTCGGTCGCTGACTCGTTGGACCTGCATCTTAGAATGGGCTTCCTATGGCATTTCTTATATACTGCCCATGGATCACTCCACCGTGTTCATCTCTAGCCTTAAGATTATTCTATTTATCCGAGGTTGGGTCGGGAGCCATGCTGAGTAGATAGTCTTGAAGAGGCGCTATATAAGTTCTAGAAATAGATAAATAAATAAATAATAAATGCTCGTTTCATGACCAGTTTGAAAGAGTGCTTTATAAACTAAAGCATATCATTTTTATTACCTATTATTACTTCGATGTTGTATAATGATGTTCTGTGTCCCATTGTGTGTTTGCAAGTGAATAAAGAAAATACTTACTTACTTACTTAATAAACATGCATACATTTTGTAAAGCTGTTCTTTTGTGCATAAATTGCCAATAACCGTAGGTTATTGCCGCATGACGGTATTGAAAAAGATCGATCTGTAATCGTTATGGGGTTTTAAAAACAGAATATGTATTCAATGTCATGAATATAATTGGAATTATATTTACTAGACTTGTGTAACCGACAGTTTCATTCTGCGTCACTTTTAAATTTGCCGTGTGTGACCACTACTATAATAGTAAAGCTGTTGTTTAACTCGCATTTGATTATTTTTGCCGCGACGTGTGCGTCATAATAGGCCTGCTATAATTACAGTGTTGTAAAAAAATTAGTACTGGAGGACTGAAGCTCCGCTTAGACACCTTTTTATGGATTTTGTTTTTACGTTATAGTTTCTCTGCACCACCGTCAAACGCCTCTTGTTTTCCCTGGATAACGTTAATCTTTGGAATGAAAATGATGTAACGCCTTTTAGACACCTTTGTAAATATTCGATTTTCGATATATAATTCATAAACCATTCATGAACTTGGTGTAACTCTCTATCAAGTATATCTTTTTTGTCATTCATAATATTAACTTTGATGGGATTGCTAACACGAGCTGAAACAGTCTCACGCTCTCTCACTCCCACTGCAATTGTCACTCTTTTAATTTCGTCTTATAATTATAATACTTATTGACTACAGTAACTGTTCAATTCACTTTATATCGGTCAACCACCGGGACGGTTAGGATGCCTGGATCAGATTTTTTGCGTTCGGCGGCGCACCTCCTTGGGCGTATTTGAAGGTACGACCACGTCTCATGATAGTGGCATAGTGTCCAGGACTGCATGGCTACCCCCGCAAAGAATTTAGTCTAGGGTTACGGCACACACGTTTCCTCTAAGACTTGGTGCCTGCTGCATATATCTCAGGGAGTTTTGTCACTTCGCACAAGATGCTCAGACCCGCCGTTCTCTTCGCTTCTCTGCATCGGTCGAAATTCCTATACTAGACAGCGATGAGCTTCTTCTGTTGCTGACCTGTGGTGTGGATTAGGATACCTCTGACATGTTCTATTGCAATCTTAAAACAGTCCTCTTTAACAGAGGTCGAATCGAGAGTGCTCCTGAGCAGGTCCTTGAAAGCTATGCAAGTCCTTGTAATGAATGAATGAACGAATGAACGAACGAATAAATGAATAATGAATGAACGAATGAATGAATGAATGAATGAACGAATGAATGAATGAATGAAAGAGCGACTGAATGAATGAATGAACGAATGAACGAACGAACGAATGATGAATGAATGAATGAATGAACGAATGAATAATAAACGAATGAACGAATAAATAAATGAATGAGTGAATAAATGAATGAACGATTGAACGAATGAACGAACGAACGAATGAATGAATGAATGAACGAATGAACGAATGAACGAATAAATGAATGAATGAATGAATGAATGAATGAACAAATGAACGAATGAATGAACGAATGAATGAATAAAAGAATGAATGAATGAATGAATGAATGAATGAATGAATGAATGAATGAATGAATGAATGAATGAACGAACGAATGAATAAATGAATGAATGAATGAACGAATGAACGAATGAACGAATGAACGAATGAACAGTGGTGGTGGATTGTTGTGCATGAGGCCACGCCATTCATTTTCCATCGAGTGTACAGATCATCCTTCATGAGAATGGCTTGTCTTCCATGCTAATAATCACATACATGTACATGTATAATAGCACTATTGAGTTGCTCGTGCAATAGTGAACGAGATAATTTATCAGTTGATCGGCAAAGATTTTGGAATTCCCTCTCGCATCTCTTCAGTCTCTTGGGTCATTAAGGCTTCAGCGAAAGGCCTGCAACCTGCTTCAGCAGGGCTATCCATCAGATGGGCCTCGTGATTAATTATCTCAGTGGACCTATACAACTGAGGACACATTATACCTTCTGATCCATCTTACTGTCTTTCCCACTGTCCGTCTCTCTGACTGTCTACATGTACCTGTCCGTCAGTCATATTAGTCTATCAGTCTACCTATCTATCTATTTGTTTATCTGTCTGTTTGTCTGTCTGTCTGTATGTATGTCAATCTCTCAATCTATCTCTTTGCCTGTTTGGCCGTCCTTCCGTGCATCCATCCATCCATCTAAATGTATCTGCCTATTTTTCTCGTACTCGCTCTCTGTATTCCTACTTGCGAATAACATTATGTCTTCGCTATGTGGTTTAAAATAGACTATACTGCCAGTCTGCCCTAATTGAAACCACGTGCACGTGTGTCTTGGTTGTTAGCATTATATGTTGCATATAATTGTGTTGTATATACGTAAGGACCTTGGGCAAGTCATTCACTCACAATTGCTCAGCGCTTCGGCGTGAAACTCCGATGCAGTGTCCGCTCTGCATTCGGGAGCGCCTCTGAGTAGAGAGAGCTTGAAGGGGCGCTATAACAAATGCACATACAAACAAACATACAAACAATATATTATATGGGGTTGGAGGCCGGTGGCGCATTGAATAACACATTGGCCTGCCAGTGGCGGTGACAAGCCCCCTAAACAAGGACATCCGGGTTTTGGACATGTAAAACTTAATTTTTTGCGGATGAAATTGGAAAATTTTCATGAAGTTTCGACCGGATGACTAAAAAAAGGTCATCAGAATTTCTGAATTTTGGCGGATGAAAATGAAAATTTTCATGAAGTTTCGACCGGATGACTAAAAAAAAGGTCATCAGAATTTCTGAATTTTGGCGAATGAAAATTTTCTCCGTGAGGATTCAGCCCCCCCCAACTTAAATCCTCGCGCCACCACTGAAAGGCAAAATTTATGCATAAATAATCTTGTGTTAGGTTGGGAATGAAGATTTGTAAGCAGAGAGTTCCAACATTGGGATCCAGAGCATTGTATAGAGAATAGACGAGTGTTAGTACATGTATATGCGTAGGGAAGGTCATAAACAGTTAATTTTTCTGGTTGAATTAGAGTGGCGATCAGATGTAAGGTTAAAGAAATCATTAAATACTACAAGTGGCAAAAGGCCGTTGTTATAGCGTCGCATAAACTCTCCTATTTGCTATAATTTGATCGATTTTTAATAATCCAAATTCCTGGAAATAAATATTTTTTTATGTTAGTTAAGATTATTTCATGCATTGTAATCAAACTGCGTTTGTCAGAATGCAGTCAATAAAGAAAAGATTAATATCACACTTTAACAGATTTGAACAAGTATATATATAATTATAATTATATATATTTAATTATTCTGGTAGAGTATGCGCTTCACTAAAGACATTGCCACGAGTGTACGGAAACGTTTGCCCCCCTTCCCCACCGGGTCCCACCCCAGTTCCCATCTCACACATCATGCTGAGGTTCAACGAACTGGGACTGAGCTATAAATTCTCCATGTATACGACAAACATACTAAAACAGAAGCAGCATTATGTGCTTGTCCATTTTAGTATTATTATAGCGGGATGTTTACAATAAAACGGTACGATTTACTTTGTCCGTTTTCAATATTGTATTTCACAAACGTATAGAACAGTTGGACAAAGAATAAAGCATACAGGAGCAGACATGAAGTTAAACACCCCTACTTCGCAATCAAATCTATACTTATATAAAAATTTTAGCGTCCAAATATAATGCGTTTTTATTCAGGACGTACCGCATCTCGGTCGAATAAGTTCATAACGGACACACGTAGCCATAGAAATAATATTCTACTTCACAGTATGTTTATAAATATATATATATATATATAATTCTATATTGAGGCATATATATACATATATGTAATCATATATATATATATGTATACATTTATTATATATTCGGTTGTGTGTATCTGTCTATATATGCACGAAGACTTGCGTTACTACAAATCCAACCGTTCCGTCTTCTTGTTTGACTGACACATGAGGGAAATCGTCGTGTCCCCCATCGCTCAGCTGACCCCCACCCTCAGCCTCCCATGCAACAACGGCGAATTCTGCTGTCGTTCTTCGTCCGTCGGGAGACGGCCTCTTCATTAGGCCAGGTTGGCCCAGCAACGGACGATGCTTCGGTGGTCGGTCCATCCGTCTGCCGGGCGGGCGGGCGGGCGGGCGGCGGCGGTGGGGGACGACCGTCCGCCGGTGACTGTCACTGCACGCGGTGGTGGTGGCGCCCGGGATATTGAAATCAGCCGACAAGACCGATTGATGGGTCCACTGCATCAGCAACAGCAGCAGCAGCAGCAGCAGCATATGTCAGCAGCGCTGTTGTTGTTGCCTTGGATGCATCTCTGTACTGTGCCGTGGTTAAGAACCTCTACCGCGTCCGCGCCCAGGCTTCGCGCGCGTGTGTATGTGAGTTCGTGTTTGAACTACGCCACTGGTTGCACTCTGCCAGTGCCAGTCCCAAGCCTGGATAAAGGAGGAGGGCGTCGCTAATGGTCTTCGTTACCACAAGGTGACGTTAAACTGCAAATGCCGCCGCCGTGCGCGCGCGTGTGTGTGGGTGTGAGTCTGTGTGTGTGAGAGTGTGTGTGTATGTGTGTGTGTGTGTGTGACTGAGTGTGATTGAGCGTGTGTGTGTAAGAGTATGAGTGTGTGTGTGCGTGTGTGTGCGTGTCTGTGTGTTTGTGTGTGTAAGTGTGTGGGGGGGGGGGGTTGGCTGTGTGTGTATGCGCGCGCTTGGCTGCATCTCTCCGCGTCAACTTCTATCCTCTTTCAGTCGCTCTGCCTCTCGTGAAGTCTTACTTTTCTCGTTTTCTGGCACTCTCGCTGCCTGTCTGTGTCTCTGTCCGTCCTTTTCTCTCAACAGCTCCGTCTGTCTGTCTCTGTCAGTCAGTCAGTCTACCTGTTTCTCTGCCTCC
Organism: Lumbricus terrestris; assembly: GCA_949752735.1. Classification (NCBI taxonomy): domain Eukaryota; kingdom Metazoa; phylum Annelida; class Clitellata; order Crassiclitellata; family Lumbricidae; genus Lumbricus; species Lumbricus terrestris. The sequence continues at coordinate 41,333,283 of OX457047.1, forward strand.
CTGTATAATTTTCAATATCTTTCTTTTACTTTTTTTCTTCTCGTGAGTCATCCGCCCGTCTAAGATCGTCCTTCTTTTATAAACACATTAAATAGGGTGGGCCAAAAATGACCCTTAAGGAATTTTGCCATTATCTTGGCCAGAATCTCGAATTGAAAATTTGGCAAACCTGGTAATGGCGGTCCCAAATTATAGCATTAAGGAAATCGATACATAGTATTATGTTGACATAGAAAATGAATGTGAAGACCATGTTGTCATTAATTTGACAATATTACACGTCATATGCCATAGTTTTCACTCAAGAACTTCAAATATTAAAAAAAATAAACAATAGGAGGAGACGCTTTTCAAACCTTAAATCACGACTATGAACCCTGAAATTATGAGAAATGTCTTTAAAATGACAGCCTAAAATTAATTGCACTGTTTGCTGTGGCAGTGTGGAAATTTAAAACAAATCAAAAATGGGGAGGTAGTGTGCCCACTGCCCTCCCCAAGCCCCTCCGCTGCTAGGCGCTTCGCTCCTCGGCTATCGTCCTCCGGTTGCTCGCTAACGGCTCACCACCCCCTCACCAAGCCAAAGCCAATTAAGTCTCCGCCAACGCGAGCGCCCATGCTATAGCATGGTTCACATTATTCTGCAAATGGCTGTGGCAAACTGCAGGTGAAGAGTGTCATTGAAAGAAACAATATCTAAATAAGAGACCCAGCGGCGGCGCTAGTGGAGGATAGGGGGGGGCTAAGCCCCCTAAAAAAGGCCATCCATTTTTTCCATGTAAAAAATTGGACGATTTACCCCTTTAGCCCCCCAAAACTGAAATCCTGGCGCCGCCACTGAAGAGACCATAGCAGAAATATGCATTGTAACCTTTAAGACACCAGACTCACAAATTTCAGGTTCTTTAGATGTAGCCTAGGTCTGTACAGTGGCATATCAATAGGGTAGACTGGGTAGACAAAGTCTAGGGGCCCCCGAGTGTAGAGGCCCCAGAGGGGCCCTCGAGTTCCTAGTTACGCCACTGTGTAAGTGATAATACATTTCAATATTCGCATTTTGTCTAGGGGCCCCCGAGTTCCTAGTTACGCCACTGGGTCTGTACCTTCAATGCACGGCGCTTAGGGCCTAACCATACCATTAAACATAGGCTACTGACCCATCCCCTTCCTTTGATCCATCTGGATTTATAGGGAAAAATTCCGTTTTGGAACAGAGGAACTTACGCTATTTGCTTTCCTACCAGAGGGTTCTTTGGCTATTCGCCTTTTTTGAGCACTGGAAAGTTGAAATATTTTTCCCCATCGTTTGCTTTCACACTCCACGCGGAAGAAATTATTGTAGTTTTACAATTATGTGCCAGTCTGTAATAGTTTCAAACATCATGACATGTTTACTTTGCACGTCATAGACCCAGAAATAGATAAACATTACTATTTTCTTCACGAAATCTCGATTTCCTTAATGCTATAATTTGGGACCGCCATTACCAGGTTTGCCGAAAATTTACCCTCTTAAAGACAATTCATATTTACACATGATGGCCAGATTTCATCAAACATTTCAAACAGAACAAAAATTACGTCACTTTTAGTGAGGCTACTCGCCATTTTTTGGCGATTCAAGAACGTAAAGCAACAAAAAGCAACAAAAAAGATTTATTCATCTCAAATAACTGTTGTGAAATGAACTTGATGGTTGATGGTGCTTGAAAGTTTCCCATCTTGTGTTCAATGTGCCCCATGCCAGTGCCAAAACTTCGTTTGAGTCTCTTTGCAAAGTTCTTGATGGCCTTGTTGATGTGTTCCAACGGCAAATCTTTCCATATCAGCTTCAATGTCCATCAATTCTTTTACTGCTTTTGCTTTTGGTTGCAGATCGAGATATCTCTCCAGCATAGCTCTCCGCAATTGATTATCAATCTATCGGGGCAAAATCCGAAGATTTGGAGCCATTGGCTTTCTCAATAAAACTAGAACAATCGACAATCGAGCCAATCTCCGTTCATTTACGGCAAATCTCTTAACTCTCAGCCTATAACTCTTAATTTTTTTGCGCTCTCACTGTTTATCAGAATAAACGTTGCCCATAGCCTTATACCTCTAGAGTCTTGCTCAAGAGGTGTCTGAATACACATTTTGTACAATGTATGTCATTGACACCTTAGTCATTTACATTTTTATAAATTTGAATTTCGTTAGTTTAATAGCAAAATTAAGATTCCTTGTTTACCAACTTGATTGTCGTCTTGCTAGTGACTTCACAGTGACGTGCAGCTACGCAAAATACCAGCTTCGCTGGTACCCTGTTTCTTTTTTAAATAGCAATAACAAAGATCATCTGGCAATATCAAGGTTATTTGATAACAATTATTTGAGATGAAACTTAATAAAATCGCGTTTTGTCAGCTTTTGTTGCGTTAAGTTTTAGAATCGTCAAAAAGGGTGGGTAGTCACACTAAAAGTGACACATAACGCCTTTTCTTTTTCAAATATTTTTTATGAAATCTGAATTGTAAAATATGAACTGTAAAATTTCATTTCGAAATTCTTACTTCTGGCCAAGTTATTGGCAAAAAATCTTAGGGAATTTTTTGGCCCACCCTGTATAGGTCTATATTATGGATAGAGTATATATTATATGTATATATACTAGGGTGCCAACGAAATGCATGGCACAAAAATATTTTTGACTAATCCAGTTGCCCACCCCCTCAAAATGTTTTCTATGACAGGAAACTCATGTGTTACAAATTTTATTCAGATTGATGAATATTTAGAGGTAGCTCCGTGCGTTAGTAGTTTATAGTAGCGTATCACATCATTTCTTCGAAATCGCGTATGGAAATAACTTATATCTACAGAGAACAGACTGTGCTGTGACTCATTGTTCATACTGACTAAGAATAATAATGTTTCTTGTAATTTTTAATCTTTCCCAATTCTTGGATGTTGTTATAATAACATGGATAAACCAAAAAAGGCTAAATAAAGACTGTCTAGTGTCTATGTCATTTCATACAACTATAGCACTACATGCCTTCATGATGGTGCCTGTGTTTTGTCTGTACAAAAGCGTATGAGCTTGGTTTGTAGACCAAAATCATGGAATTAGTTGGTGCCAAAGCGTTCAACACCAGATGGGAACTCCAGTGGCATAACATCAAGATATAATTTAACAGATTTAGAGACTCACATATACATATTTGAAGCAGATCCGGTATGAAAACGGTATAAAGGTGATAACAATTGCACTGGTTTGAATCTGATGCAAAGTGAGTTTATTGAGCTCATCCAGCTCAATGATATTCAGCCAAGACTGTTAGGACCACTATGAGCTCTTTCACCTGGCACTGATATTTTTAGAAGGAGTGGAAAGTGGGGAATATGTGCGTATCCATGCCTCTGGAGTCCATGCATCCCATAGAGCTAGTTAGCCTATAGATGGATGGCACATACAGTTTTAAAAGCTACTTATTTCACTCTCAATAAACGTCACCAAACGTGAGTTGTCAGCTCTCCAAGAGTTCAAAGCAGTTGTGAAGTTGTATATTAAGTGTCTGTGCACACATGCATGATCCTCGCAACGACTTGAATCTTCCGCATGAGTTTGGTGCATACAGACAAACAACAAAACTGTTGCCGATTCAGCAATCAAGTCCCTCTGTAGTCATTTGTAGCATCTAGGTGAAATCTTAAATGGTCTTACTTTCTTTGATACAATGTTTCCTCTAGAAGGAATCAATGGTCACAGCCCTAAGTAAAGAAACTCATGGACAAACTCCTTGACACGTTGTGCTGCATGGCAATGTTAGCCCTACTATACCAATGCAGCGATGGTTGTCACAACATACTTAGCAGCTTCTTGTGGCAATTGGAATATCACATGACTTCTTGTCCTTAAGACCTTCACCCTAGCACTTAAGAGAGCATTTCTGAGTATGCTAGTGCTCCAATATGAGCAGAGAGTCTGATGGTGGTCAACATTGCCGCTGATTCATTCAATGGTGTCCTTGGTCACTATGAAAAACAGAATTATTTTCTGCAATAAGTTGCTGAGAGGCACTGCAAGACATTTCTAGTTACTAAGGAGTCTACTGTTGCTCACCAGTAGTGCTGTGCTCAATTGCTCATCACTAACTTGCTCATCAATACCCTTCATAGTAATGTATCTTAGCCATTGAAACAGCATGAAAAGTAACATTGTTCAACGGTAAAAACTTTAACCACGTGGAGCTACTAGTAAATATTTTTAGAATGCTTCCTAATTTTGTGAACCTTATTATTTCAACAATGGAAACA
>OX457047.1:41337781-41342781 GCA_949752735.1 Lumbricus terrestris
TTTACATCAAAAGAGGTGTATAGTGTGTAGTTGTTTTGCCCACTTCTCACCCACTCGCATGGCAAAACACAATAATAATTATGTTACGAAGTATATAGTTTCACACCTGCAGAACGTTGACAGTCAGTGTTATATAAGATCGGAAGGCGAAACTTATCATAGTTAGTCGGAGCCCTCTTAATGTCAAAAAAAGGTTAAGAATGTAAATATTCTAAAATATCAAGATCTTATTTTGCGCAATAATTTGGATAGACTAAAATGATGTTAGGTTAAGCAAACGCGACGTTTCGATATCCACATGATGGTCACGAAATATTAAGAAAAGAACCTTCCAGACTTGTTTGTGTGTGCACTTGTTATAGGCTTATAATGTATAATGTGTCTTTTGTTGACCTTATCGTATCATATCGGCTTCTCCTAAATCCCAGTAAGACTCAATTCATTTGGCTGGGTGGTCGTCGGCAACTTGAGAATATCGATCTGCCTCTGCTAGCTCAACTCTTCCCCGACATTACTTTCTCTTCCACGGTTCGTGACCTGCGTGTTACCCTCGACTGTGAACTCAGTCTCAGCCAGCATGTCAATCTTGTTGCTCGAAGCTGTTACTACCATGCAGCTTCGTCAACTTCGAGTGATTGCACGCTCTCTCTCTCATGATGCGCTAGTAGTTCTTGGTCATGCCTTCATAACTAGTCGAATTGACCATTGTTGCTCAATCCTTGTTGGCCTCCCCCTTGGGGTTCTGGGTCGGTTAGATCGGGTTCTGCGCTCTGCTGCCCGGCTCATTGGACGAATCCCTAAATTTTCCTCTGTTTCTACCTACATGCGTGATGTGCCGCGTTGGTTGCCAATAGCCCAACGCATACATTATCGAATTGCAGCCCTGGTTTCTCGCTGTATCCTTGGCTGTGCTCCATCCTACCTGCGACTTCTCTGTCGTCCAGTCTCTGACATTGAAGAGCATCGGGCCCTTCGCTCTGCTGCGAAGGGACAACTGCTTGTTCCACGGGCTCGCTTAGCTACCAGACAGCGCCGAGCCTTCTCGGTTGTGGGGGCCGTCAATCTGGAATGACCTCCCCCTAACCTCCATCTCCTTCACCTGACCAGTCAATCCTTATTCCTTAAGTTCCTTAAATCTTTTTTCTTTTGCCGTGGCTGGGCTGGGAGCGCCTCTGAGTAGTTTCTTGAAGGGGCGCTATATAAATGCTAATAATGAATGAATGAATGAATGAATATCGTACATGATGATATTATGAGAATTAATTAAGTGCCTCTTGCAGTACTAGCTATTGAGCGTGCCAGCCCCGAGGAAATAAGAAAGACTTCAAGCAGCGAAGGGCTGAAGATACCCCCCCCCCAAAAAAAAGAGAGATCCTACTACGCAAAGAGTGAGAGAGATCATTCACATAGAAGGGCCTACGACGGCAAAGGCGATAGTTTATGAACTTCGTGTATTACTAGCCCGGTATATTACTTAGTCCCATGTATGCCTGATCCAGCGTAGGCCTGCAGCATTGACCTATGCATAAATTTGCCACTGATCGCAGGCCTACTTTGATAGCGCCATACCTTATAGAAAAAAGAAAAGGAGGATGGTGACTTTAATCAGCTTTGCATGACACAACGTCGAAGTCGAAAAACTATTGTCGATTAATTTAGAGCGTTCTATTTATACACCTTCAAAAAGCTTATACTATATTGTATATAAGGCGCGGTATGATCAAGGCGCGGTATGATAAGTTTAGTCTATCGGCAGTTGTAAAGGTGAACGGAAAACATTCTGTTCGGAATTAACTGTTCAGACTAAATTGGGTATGGTGTGGGACATGGCTCGACGGATGAATGGTATAGCATCGTATTGCTCCATCCCAACCTTAAATTTTAATGGATTACTTGCAACCACTACCTGTGCCACTACAACTATCAATACTACTGCCACTGCCAGTACCACCAACACAACTCCATTACCACCACAGACACCACAAGTTCACAACCACCACCACCACAACGACCACCACAATGACCACCACAACCACCACTAGTACTATCACTAGTTACACTACATTGCCGACGAGTGACAAGTGTGACAAGTGTGGCGACACCGCCTTCAAAAGGAACCGTTGCTCAAGTATAAGTGCGTCGTCCGTCGTCCTTTGTGGTCGTCGTTCCTCACCGCCAGGGGCAGCAGCGTCCACTGCTGCATGGCGAAGGGAGGCTTCCTCCTTCCGCTAAGCAATTCGACGGAATGGAGGTCGTAAATCGAGGGAGAGGAGGCGACCTGAGCGATTCAACGGCGCTTGCGACGTCTGCAGCAGGGTCCCGATGGTGATGGTGGATGGGCATGGCAGCGCTCTTGCTGCCCGTCCTGGGAAGGGACGAGCGAGGGGCGACAGAGACAGACAGACGGACAGACGGATAGACAGAGACATGCAGACAGACAAGCAGACAGACGGATAGACAGAGACATGCAGACAGACAAGCAGACAGACGGACAGACAGAGACAGACAGACAGACAAGCAGACAGACAGACGCATAGGTTCAGAGGTGATGGATGCAACATCGGTCGATCGATTCGAGTCGACGTTGCGTTTTGGTTGAAGGAGGAGGAGGAGGAGGAGGAGGAGGAGGAGGAGGAGGAGGAGGAGGAGGAGGAGGAGGAGGAGGAGGAGGAGGAGGAGGAGGAGGAGGAGGTGAAGGACGAGGACGAGGAGGAGGAGGAAGAGGAGGAGGAGGAGGAGGAGGAGGAGGAGGAGGAGGAAGAGGAGGAGGAGGAGGAGGAGGAGGAGGACGAGGACGAGGAGGAGGAGGAAGAGGAGGAGGAGGAGGAGGAGGAGGAGGAAGAGGAGGAGGAGGAGGAGGAGGAGGAGGAGGAGGAAGAGGAGGAGGAGGAGGAGGAGGAGGAGGAGGAGGAGGTGAAGGACGAGGACGAGGAGGAGGAGGAAGAGGAGGAGGAGGAGGAGGAGGAGGAGGAGGAGGAGGAAGAGGAGGAGGAGGAGGAGGAGGAGAAGGAGGAGGAGGAGGAGGACGAGGTGAAGGACGAGGACGAGGAGGAGGAGGAAGAGGAGGAAGAGGAGTGGAATGCTGCTGCTGCTGCTGCTGCTGCTGCTGCTGCTGCTGCTGCTGCTGCTGCTGCTGCTGCTGCTGCTGCTGCTGCTGCTGCTGCTGCTGCTGCTGCTGCTGCTGCTGCTGCTGCTGCTGCTGCTGCTGCTGCTGCTGCTGCTGCTGCTGCTGCTGCTGCTGCTGCTGCTGCTGCTGCTGCTGCTGCTGCTGCTGCTGCTGTTAACATCATTGTTATGCATTTATTAAGTGTCACTATCTGACAATACAAGACAACGCAATCCAATGAAATACTAAACAATACAATAACAATAATTCTTCGATGGAGCTGATGATAAATTGTGAGTAAAGGACTTGCTGAAGACCTCTGCTTACAAATTATTCGGCATAGACAGTAGGAAGATCGCATTCGCCAGCCCTACACTCTGCATTGCAAAGCGAATGATCTAACTATAGTGGCAATTATTTAACCATCTGTAACATGACTAGCTACTACTAAGTTTATCTTCTGTGCAAATATGATTGTCTTCTCCCCTCCTTGATCTCGGCGATGGACTGGCACTCCCAGTCATGGCTATGGTTTCCATTGTTTGATGACATATAATAATTCATCGCAGTTACACCTAACTTCAATATTAAGTTTAATAGACGGCAGTGGTTTATGTATCATTTGTTGACTTTGTTTTGAAGGTATGTTAACGGTGTCTCAGCTACATGCAGGCCATCTATTACGAATTCAAGCTTGAGAATAATAGACGGCAGTGGTTTATGTATCATTTGTTGACTTTGTTTTGAAGGTATGTTTACGGTGTCCCAACTATCTCACGCGTGGACTTTCATTTTCACTCCGCGTCGACTCCCCAGCTGGGCTGTCGGGGTGCTTGGACTGCGTCCTACGTTCTGCCGCGCGCCTTTACGGACTCATCCCAAATTTGGCCATGTATCTGGCTATGTGTTAGATGTGATCCATTGGCTTTCCATCTACAAGCGGATCTCATACCGGATCATCGTTTTTGGTCTGACGGTCCTTGTTTGGTTTTGCCAGGCCATAATCTTCGCGACCTCTGCTGCCTTCTCTTGAGAGCACGAGCCCTTCACTTCGCGGTACCGAGCAGCGTGTGCTCATTGCTCCTTTTGCCCTCTCAGCCAGCAAACAGTAGTGGACCTTCTGGGTGATTGGCCCCCGCTTTAGAACAGGCTCTTCTCTCTTTGGCGCTGGGCTTTAACCAGCGGTGGGCTCTGACTCATTACACGTTTTTGACGTACGTATCAAAATTGTCCTTTTTAGCCGCACTGGAGCAGGGAGCGCATCTGAATGGACGCCATGGATGGGAGCTATGTAAATGCTCGCAATGAATGACGGATGAATGAGTCTTTGTATTGCATCGTATCGTATCGTATCGTATCGTATTGTATCGTATTGTATTGTGTTGTATTGCATTGCATTGCATTGAATTGCATTATATTGTATTGTATTGCATTGTATTGTATTGTATCGTATTGTATCGCATCGCATCATATTGTATTGTATTGTATTGTATTGTACTGTACTGTACTGAACTGCACTGTACTGTACTGCACAATAACTGCCCAATAATTATTGACTTTATAAAGCGCTTCTCTCAGCAATTAAGAGCCTTTCAGAAGCATTTCCTGTGTGAACGACTTCTGAAAGAAAAAGTAGGATTTGAGACGAGATGAAGATTAGGAAAGATAACCATAGAGGACGACAGAATGAACTGATGGAGGAATTGCCTTCCATGGAGAGAGGTACCTATTCAGGTAAGGTATCTGGGTTGAGCTATATATACCGGCAGTGGTTAAAGTGGTCTGGGTGAGCAGTGGGAACGTTGAATGTGTGAGCAGTGGGAACGTTGAATGTGTGAGCAGTGGGAACGTTGAATGTGTGAGCAGTGGGAACGTTGAATGTGTGAGCAGTAGG
>OX457047.1:41347781-41357781 GCA_949752735.1 Lumbricus terrestris
AAAACTGCTTCATTGGGAGCACGAGGAAGCAGACATAGGAACCAATTCTGCAGACCACTGAGTGACTACGGAACGGACTCAATTCTGCATAGGCATACATGTAGCTGCAGTTGGTGCGAATGGATGGAACCAAGCACCCCTCTGTGCAGAATGGATGGTCGTTGGCCTTGGATACCCGTGGAGCAACACAGCTCTTGCAAGCAGATGAGGCGACACCTTGCTGGCATTGCAGAACCAGAGCAGTGATCATAGGATTCAAGGCGCTGCCGGGTAGGGTAGTCTTGTAGTTTGAACTTCTCGCTTCCTTTTGGAATCCATAAATTTTATATCAGTGGATACCAAAGGCTGGATAGATTCATAAAATCTCCCTTTTCCTTCATTATCTTATTCATTTTGCCATATATTAATAACATATTTCCTTATTAATGACAATCGTCGACCCTCGTATTTGGACTTAGTTCTTATAATGTTGTGTAAATGTTAATTGTGTGATAGATATTGTGGTGTCTAAGCATAATTAAGTCCATCGATGTTTTCGACGTGTCTAATTCATTCACTTACATTTTTTATTTTAGTTCATTTATTTTACCTCTTGCTGGTTTCTTTGTCTTAAATTAATATATATATATATATATCTAACTATTCTTTCTATGACGATTATTCCGAAGGCAAAATAATGTCCTCTTATGACATCAAAGACCGTTGACGACATTTAGGGTACGTGTGTGTGTGCACGTGAATTTACCCCGTTTCTGTTTTTAGAAAAGAATAGAACGCAAGCTGTAACGCGCGCCAAGTGGATGTACACAGGGATGCCACACTGAATTTTAAAAAAGGTCAAATCAGGCCACCCAAAAAGGCTAGAAAAAGCTAGACTGACATTGTGTTGAGAAAATTTTTTAAGGTCTAGAATTTGTCTGAGAAACACGCGCATTTTTATTTTCTTTCGGTATCGGAAGGTTTTCCTCTTTAGGAACGTCTTTTAGTCTGTCGGTAAAAAATCTGTCAAACTGACGAAATTCTCTTGGTCTTTCATCTGGTTTTATAAAATTTCTTTAAATACCTCGAAAAAACCTCAGTAAAATCAAAATAGAAACTAGAACCACAGAAACAATCCTAGAAACCTAGGCCAGACCGTAAAAAACCTAGATCTAGGGAAAGAAAAAAACGAGTATACACAATGTCATCTCTTGATGTACAATAATGGCACGCTTTCAAGCTGTCTGTGATGAAAAAGTTAAATCTATATTACAATCTGGACAACGTTTTACGGGTATCTAAAACAGCAACACCAGCATGCATTTTATTTCATGGTTTTAGCAAAGTATTTTGTCAGTACCTCTGAAATCGGTCTTTCTTATATTTCGTCTGAATATCATTCATTTCAAATAGTGATTTCTATTGCCCCCAATGCCTGACGCGCAAGTCATCCATCGACTGCGTATAAAAACCAGCAGAGACAGACAGACAGACAGACAGACAGGCGGACTAACAGGCAGGAGCAGAGAGAGCAGATGGGAAAACATTCTAGTATGAGAGTAAATGATAGAATTTGAATGTTTTGACTGATCAAATTGTTTCATGAGCTATATAATAATTATATGAGCCACACTTTAAAACGAAACCATATTCTGAACAATAACAATGCAGGAAGTCAGCGCAAAGATTGAAGAACGTGGATCATTATAATCAATTGCATACGCTAAATAAAATAATTAGCCTATTTATTGCATACGCTAAATAAATATTATAATCAATCATCTGCCCGTCTGTCTGGCTGTCTGTCTGCCTGCCTGTCTGTCTGGCTGTCTGTCTGCCTGCCTGCCTGTCTGTCTGTCTGTAGGCCTATGTCTGTCTGTCTCTCTGTCTGTCTGTCTATCTGTATTTGTATCTGTCTATCCGTATCACAATCCATTCTTATACAATGCATGTATAAAATTGTACAAAATAATAGACTAATATTGCGCCCCTCTAGAATTTCATATAGCCTACATTTATACATAATTATATGGACCTTAAAAATATGCTACGTATATATACAATATATGGCTCCCAATGTTGGAACTCTCTTCCCAAATATCTTCATTCCCAAACTAACACTGGATTATATTTAAGCATAAACTTCGTCTATATTTACTTAAAACACTTCCTGATATTTAATAGTTATGATTTCTGCTCAGTAGTCTCGCATAGCCATTAGTTAAGACTTTAAGTCCTTAGTTATCAGTTAAATCATTAGCTAAGAGCTGTTTTTCTTCTTGATTTAGCTCCATTGTACTTGTCGATTGCATATTAATAAATAAAAAAATCTCTTCCTAATGATCTTTGTATCCTGCAATTGAGTGTGGCGTCATATGATTTTTAAAATATTTTACATGATTAATGGGTGGCCGGATTATCCATCCCTTCTGGGTGACTGGGTCTCCCCTTCTTAACCAAATTATGCTAAAGTATTATGTTCAATGCTACAGTTGTATAATTTTTGCTGGGTTCAGGAAAAAATTAAAGTTAAAATAAATAAATATATACTACACAGTGCGTGATAAGAGGAAATAAAATGGAATTACATGGAGATATCACGATGTATGCGTATGTACTGTACAGTGTACACAGGGTCGCGAGGAGTTGCAAAAGCACATGCATTGGCAGCGAGAGAGGTTTTAAATATAGATGACACGTATTCATATGTATATACATGTATATATACATGATATGCCTGTATATATTGTTTCAGCTCTCCTTGCATCTCTTTGCAATGTATCGGCTCAACCATCGGGTGGGAATATATCACAGAACAGTAGCAACGAGTCTTCGCTGCAGCAGCAGCAGCGCTCCTGTCTCCAGCCATAATAACTGGGGCGACGTACACGGGAAAGGGGGGTAGTGGGAGGGAAGGCGTCGTCTCTGGTTGCGCGCCTTCCTACATCATTTAGCGCAGGTCCTGCTTTGCCGTGTGGAAGCCAAATTAGAAACGCCACTGCTCTGACGGGTTGCAGCGGGAATTTCTTGGAAGCATCAACGTCTGATGACAAGAAGCAGACGACGACCAACTGACCACCACCTGTTTGGATCTGTGCAGCAGTCAGCCGTCTTTTGTGCGATTCACGCACACCAATCTAATGTCCTTAAGCATATGTACTGTGTATATATAGATATTCAGTGGGATTATCTATAATGTATATAATTATATATATTATATATATATACAGTGGGATTATATATAATGCATGCAGTGCTGATGGTTACTTGGGCGTGCAGCAGAGGCGTAAGGTTGGTAAAAGCGACGTCGTGAGCAACTGATCACAGAGCATTAATTGTAGCACGGAGGGTCTCTCAACGTATACCCTATTATATCGTTTTATTCTTATACCATTACATTTACTTTTCAAATATTCATTTCTCCATTTCTGTAGCGACCCTTCAAGCTCACTACTCAGAAGCGCTCCCGACTACAGCGCGGACACTGCATCGGAGTTTCACGCCGAAGCGATGAGCAATTGTGGGTGAAGGACTTGCCCAAGGTCCCTTCGAGGCGGCTTGAGATGGATTCGAACCTGCAGCCCTCCGGTTGCAGGCAACGAACATACGCACTACACCACCGCGCCCCGCGATATCGTTATAGAGCCTATCATAATACTCTTATATCGTTAGGCCTATACCCTGAGACGGTAACTGGGAAGGTCCTTTAGCAACCTTGACTCACTATTGCTCACCACCATCGATAGCTACTTGGTTATCATATTATAGAGTGTTGAAGATAATGATGGTAACGATGATTAAAAATGACGATAACAATAGCAATAGCGATAGCAATAGCGATAACAGTAACAATAATAATAACAATAACAATAGCGAAAACAATAGCGACAACAGTAAGAATAATAATAACAATAACAATAGCGAAAACAATAGCGATAACAGTAACAATAATAATAACAATAACAATAGCGAAAACAATAGCGATAACAGTAACAATAATAATAACAATAACAATAGCGAAAACAATAGCGATAACAGTGACAATAATAATAACAATAACAATAGCGAAAACAATAGCGATAACAGTAAGAATAATAATAACAATAACAATAGCGAAAACAATAGCGATAACAGTAAGAATAATAATAACAATAACAATAGCGAAAACAATAGCGATAACAGTGACAATAATAATAACAATAACAATAGCGAAAACAATAGCGATAACAGTAAGAATAATAATAACAATAACAATAGCGAAAACAATAGCGATAACAGTAAGAATAATAATAACAACGGCCGATGCATCAGCACTGCACGGGGAACGTTCGCGAAATTTCAACGCCTATCGAAGACGATTCAGCGCTTCAACTTTGTGGCTTTTAGGGGTGCAACATTGGTGCTTTTATTGGTACATTTTCCAACTGGGACCTTTACGAGTAGGGTCCATTCCAGACAAATCTGATTTTATCGATAGTGTTTGAGTCTCTAAGGGATGATGAAAAAATGTCAATACTAATAATATTGATAATGATCAAAATAATAATAATAATGAAAATAAATAAATGACAGGGAGATAATCATCACGATATCACCAATATAGGGTCGCAGGGTCTCGAGTCTCGGCGACGGATAGGAACCGTTTTCTTGTTTTACTAATTAATGTTGAAGTCCCTGAGGAATCATATACCATGGGGCATAAGAAAATGATATAATTATATGCATAATAGTAATAGTAGGCCTAATTATTATTATTATTATTATTATTATTATCATTATTATTATTATTATTATTACAATAGTATAATAAGTGACTCGAAACAAAAGCGGTATCTGCCGTGTTGTACTTCCTTACTTCATATTGTATATTATTATATTGTATAGTATGTTAATGAGATTAATGCATACATGTAAATTGTATATATATATATATATATATATATATATACACTGGGTCCCAATAAATCGAGACCCCTTTTTATAATGTGAATAAAACAGGCAAATCTTAATCGATTTTCAAAATTTTTAAACTGTTTTTATCCTGAGATAATTATCTTACACTGATTCAAATATTACGTTTCTGGCATGAATATTGACGTCACAATTACGTCATTTGCATCAGATAATTCAAATGTTTAGTAGGCCTACAGAACACAACTTTTTCTTTAAAAAAATCTACGTTATATACCTTAAATATTATTTCACAATTCTAAATTTCAGTTAAATTTTATTTAAAATTTGACTAACATTATACTACAAGGTATGTTCAAAGTGTCCGCCTTCGGCTTCAACACAAGCTTCAAGGCGCGTTCGCCATTTGCCAATTGCAGCATCAATAACCAATAATTGATCAAATTCTTCCCATGCACGCATTAATGATTCGTTCACGAAGTTCTTCAATGTCTCTGATCTTTGTCTTATAAACTTTCTCTTGCATTACTCCCCAAATCTTGTAATCGACTGAGTTTAAGTCCGGGCTGTTTGGTGGCCAAAGATTAGGGGGTATGAAATCCGGGGTCTCCCTTGTCAGCATTTCAACAGTTTCACGCGCTCGGTGGGCCGGAGCGCCATCTTGCTGAAACGTGTAATATTCCGAACATTCCCGGATATATGGCAACAACTTTTCCGACATCAAACAATCCCGGTAGTAAGCTCCATTTATTTTTACTCCAGGTTCTATGAAGTGGATTTGTGTTTTACCAAGAGCCGAGACACCAACCGAAACCATGACTGACCGGCTAAATGTCGAGCGAGTGCGAAGCAAACAAACATCTGAGATGTTTTTCTTAAGAGTTCAGGCGGCCGCATACACACGGCCATTTTGACTGTTCTTTAGTGTAACGATGGTAAACAACTTTTCGTCAGTGAACCATATAAAATTTACCATGTGAGCAGGATACCGATCTAACAGTTGCTTTGACCGCTCAACCCGTGCGTGCTTGTTGGCTTCTGTTAATGACGTAATTGTGACGTCAATATTCATTCCAGAAACGTAATATTTGAATCAGTGTAAGATAATTATCTCAGGATCAGTGATGCCACAGCTGGGTTTTTTCCACTAGATCTGGGTTTTTTGGCCTTCGTCTGGGTTTCTGGGTTTTTTTGGGCAAGATCTGGGTTTATTTTGGTGAGTTGACATTTTGTACTTACAACACATGAATATTCTGTGAAATTCAATGTAAAATGGTTGTAATACATAATTTTTTCCACTAGTTTTAATTTTAAACTCCACAATCAAGATCTCATGTTGTAAATTCACAAATAATTTATAACCCGAAGAATAGTTCTGCACAGAAATAAACCATTTTGACATTTCAAAATAGGTCAGGTCACTCGTCTCTTTCCTTGTAAAGCCGTATCACATCTATAGCATGCATATACAGTTATACACTAGGTCAGGTCAATCCTCTAGTTGTATAATAGTCAAGTTGTTGCAGAGTATTAATGTTCTTGGTGGTTAAAACGTTGGATTGCTGGTGTATTAAGAAAATTTGGCTGGAAACCTCGGACAACTTTAAAACTTTGTAAACTTAGGCCACCTGTGTTATGTGCTTACGATTCTGGTAGACTCGACCCGCTGCGCATGCGCACACGAATATATATATATATATATATATATATATATATCGATTAAGCTTATTGTCAGTATGGATTCCGAGTCTCTGACAACTTTGACAATTGATATTTTAAAGTTGTAATTACATTTTATTCGACTCTTTTGACGAACATTTTGTTAATCCTCATTCCTCATGCGAACAAGCGAAAAACCAACTTGATTTGTACAAAGGGGGTCTAAAATAGCTTATATGAATAGACTAGAATAGTCTGGGTTTTTCTGGGTTTTTTTCGAAAAAAAATCTGGGTTTATTTCAGAAACCTCAGTGGTAACACTGCTCAGGATAAAAACAGTTTAAAAATTTTGAAAATCGATTAAGATTTGCCTGTTTTATTCACATTATAAAAAGGGGTCTCGATTTATTGGGACACAGTGTATATATATATATATACTGTATGTTGTATGGCACACAGGAGTCTGTTCTTACCGATAGGTATTCTCTTCGCAAAGGCGTCTACGCTTCCAAGAGTGGCGATGGTGAGAATGCAAAGTCGAAGAGCGATGGTCGACGGATATTTCGATCTACTCATCATACGACCTCATCGATAGATCCACCACTTAAGTCCAGAAGAAGAAAACCATTTCCAGCATCGAGACATGCGCCAACACATTCAGACAAAATAGTTTTCTGCTGCTACTCATGCATCGCAACGATAATCGAAAATTCTTATCACTTTCTTCCGGATGAGAAAGTGAACTGTGCGCTCGCAATGCACTGAAAGAGATTGAACGAAGCTCAAGACAAGAAGAGATATTATTTTTTAAATTATTATTATTATTATTATTTTTTATTTTTTATTTTTTTTTTACCCGAGGTATCTCAGATCCCTAGGGATTTCAAAAAATTATCCGGAAACGTAAAAATTGTATTCTGAAACGGCTATTATTATTATTATTATTATTATTATTATTATTATTATTATTATTATTATTATTATTATTATTATTATCCGCTGACCGTAAAAGTAAAGTAAACGACTACGCTTCACCGTCAACGATGTTTCTAGCGAATAGATCGGGTGAGATCCTGCTCCACCACCACGGCGACCCGTTTGAATAGTTCCCACGCCGTAAAGGATCCCGCTGTTGAAGCCAGAGATTTAAATCTCTGAAATACGCCACTTTATAGGTACGCGTGCTATCCGGCAACCGTGCTCACCGAAACGCACGAGACGAACGCCTTAACCGATGCAGCTATTGGGAACAACGTCAAAGAACTTCAGATTCGGACACTGCATACAATGCGAATGGCATTTCACGGCATCTCGCGGCATCACCGTCAAGTGCTGCGGCATTCCGTCGCCAAATGGGTCGACCGAAAAGCGACTCTGCATCTCGCCGCTGCTGCTGCTGCTGCTGCTACTGCTGATGCTGCTGATGCTGCGGCTGCTGACGCAGAGATGCTGGCCGCATCCGTTCGTTCGTCTGTGGCGATGTAAGACGATGTGGAATGGATGGGAGATGCGGCAACTTGAGCCTAAGGCGACACACTGCAGCAGCAGCTCTGCATTAGACAAGACTCACATCGCTAACAAGAGATCCATCAGCCAAGCAGTGGCGGCGCCAGGATTTTCGTTTCTGGGGGGCTGGATTTTCTTGGAAAAATTTTCGGCCCGCGGCCAAAATTTCTAACGACCTTTTTCTTTTTTTTTTTTTTTTTTTTTAGTCATCGATTAAAACTTTAAGAAAATTTTCCCGTTTTTAGTCGTCGACCAAATTCTTCGGCCTTGCGCTTCATTTTTTGGGGGGGCTAAAGGGGGTAAATCGTCCAAATATTTAATTTTTACATGGCGAAAAAAATAGATGGCCTTTTTTATGGGGGCTTAGCCCCCCCCAACCCCCCTAGCGCCGCTACTGCAGCCAAGCTTATATTATATACAGTAAGTATGCACGACTATAAGCAATAAGTATGCAGACGGATTGTTCACACGCCTGAGAGTGTATACCCTTGGGTACTAAGTACGCACGATGATAAGTACGTAGGCCTATTATATATAAGAGTGCACAGGACAATCGGAACACACGCATAATCATATAAATATTTAATACACTCATGAGTGTTGCAGTACATGCCTATAAGTAAACACGCCTAAGAGCACATGTACATGTATACGATTCTAGGAACATTAGGCTACGAGTGCACGCGCCTAAGATTGCACCTCTCTAAATGCACCCATGATAGGCTATAATTTATATCATACACAATCCTACACGTACAACATAAACATGTATGTTTACATGCATGATTTCATTAGACATTATAATTCTGAAGGCTATTTTTGCATTCGGACATATAAAGACGTGCATACATTAATCCATTCATTCATTTCAACAATTTATATAACGCCTCTTCAAGATACTCTGAGCCACCACCCCAGCCACAGCTTTAAAAAAACGTAAGATTTGAGCGACTTACAAAATGTACATGTGTACATGTGTACATGTTTATTGGCCTATAATAATGTGCATCAACCGCAAGGCTAGTAATGGTAGGCCATTCCAGATGTCGGGATCCACACTCCACAGTCGAAACGGTTCGGCGCTGCCTGGTAGAATTGTAAGCTCGCGGAGCCAAAAGTTCCACTGTTGCCAAATATAGAAGCGCTGCCATGGCTGCTATAATAGGTCAGAGACAGGTCGACAAAGGCTAGACAAGTATGATGGAGCGCAACAATGACTTCCGCGTCAAATAAGAGTATTAAATGCATACGTAAATGCTTGCGGGTGTGCACATAGTACGTGGGTGTATTTTATATAAGCCGCAGTCAGAGGTACAGATGATTAATGTGACGTATATCGTGCGGCGAAGACGAGGTTGGTGTAATAAAAACAGACGGTTCGAATGAATTAGGCGAAACTTCTTCTCGGACGACAAGAAACGCTGACGGTACATGTAGCTTATTATATCGTTTATACGGCTGTATATGTTTACTGCTTAAAGACATCCCTCGTGTCTTTCTTCTTATCTCTACCGTCTGTCTTTGTCACTGTCTCTCTCACTCTCTGTCTCTCTGTCTCTCTGTCTCTCTGTCTCTCTGTCTCTCTGTCTCTCTGTCTCTCTCTCTCTCTCTCTCTATATATATATATATATATATATATATATATCTCTCACTCTCTCTCTCTCTCATTCACACTCTGTCTCATTCTCTCGTTACACTAGATCTTCCCTCTCACACTATATCGCGGATTCACTGCCTCTCACTGTCACTCCATCAATATATCAAGTCAAGACAAGTCAAGTCAAGTTTATTGATCCAGCGTACAGCGATACAGCGTACAAGAAATTATGATCACATAGTATAATAAAGTAACATACACATGGGCGGAGTTTGGTTTCCGTTCTTGGAGGGGCTAAAGCCTTCTTGGGGGTTAAGCCCGGGAAAAGATACCATTTACACGGTAAAA
>OX457047.1:41362781-41545244 GCA_949752735.1 Lumbricus terrestris
CAGGACGAATTTGAAAATGAAACCTTCTTTAAAATTTATTCAGTAGTTTATTTTTCTTGATTAACCACGTTTCAGTGCATCCAATTTTGCGATAATTTGAATATATATATATAATATATTGCTTTCAAATTTTACTTGTTATGTGATATTACTACTCGAGATTGTATTCTTTTTCAGGGCCATTGCATCATCTGCAGTTACTGTAACTTCCTGACATCACGGGATTATGCTAACTACGACATACATCGTCAGAGTATTTGCATAACACGTATGCGTGACGTATTCCAACGCAATAAAGAATTTACACGACGTACACGTACATAACATAATTATTGGTAACGTTGTCGGATTATTTGAATAAAATATCGCATTCGTGACGTACTCTTATCATTTGCATACATAATAATATCGTATTCATGACGTCGCCGAGCTACTTGCATGAAACATATGCGTGACGTCGCAGTCCAAGAACTTAATTTTGAGTCGTCAACGTTAACGAGAGCATGTCGAACAAGGTCTCGAAAGAGGTGGACAAGAGAGCTTTTCTCATTGCTATGGCCAATAAGCTGAAGGACCGCGAGGTCAGTCACTTGATCTTTCTCAGCCGTGGGGTCATACTGTCAAGGGAGGTGACCGACCACGTCCACACCTTCCTTGAACTCATCGACGAAATGGAGAAGCACAAGAAGATCGACGATGGCATGAAGGACTGGCAGGTTCTCTACGACATTCTCGAGGTGGTCAAACGCAAGGATATCGTCAAGTCGCTCAAGGACTTCGGTGAGGCTTCTATAGCATGCTATACCATTAGGCTATAATTATCAGCAATGCAGGGCCGGATTAACAAATGTGGGGGCCCTGTTCGGTAAAACTGTGGGGGCCCCAACCTTACAGACTCACGGAAAAAAGACACACAATTGACACAAAACGTGTCATATTCAACAAATCAATTGCGCTCGTTTATTAGTAATCATTGGCGGTGCTAGGTGGGCTTGGGGGCTAAGCCCCCCTATAAAGGCAACCCGGGCGCTAAAAGGGCCACCCGGGTTCTTTTTACAAGCAAAACTGAAATATTTCCACGATTTTCGACCGGATGACTAAAAAAGTCGTTAGAAATTTTGGCAGATGAAAACGGAAAATTTCCATGAGAATTCGAGCGGACGACTAGAAAAAAGGTCGGCAAAAAATTGTGGGGATCAGAATGGAAAATTCTTCCGTGAGGATTCAGCACCCCAAAACTGAAATCGTTTCGCCGCCACTGTTAGTAATTCGATCCTTCTTTTTTACAATATGAAAAAAATTGAACATGTCCTTTTATATTCCAGTCTAGAGTTAAAGAATTCATCTATTACCGTATCCAAGGGCGGATACAGGAATTTTCGAAGGGGGGGCCAAAATGTTTGGTTTTGTGAGACGGGAGAAAATTTTTGGTCAATCAACGAATTTTCCGGGAAAAAATACCATTTCATCCGCCGAAAAAACTGATGACCTTTTTTTTTAGTCATCGACCAATTTTCCGGGAAAAAAACCCATTTCATCCGCCGAAAAAACTGATGACTTTTTTTTTTTTTAGTCATCGACGAATTTTCCGGGAAAAAATACCATTTCATCCGCCGAAAAAACTGATGACCTTTTTTTTTTGTCATCGACCAATTTTCCGGGAAAAAAACCCATTTCATCCGCCGAAAAAACTGATGACCTTTTTTTTTTTTTTTTAGTCATCGGCATTAGTCATTTAGTCATCGGGAAACATCCGCCGCTGAATCGACGGGGGGGCCAAGTCCCGTGTGATTTTGTAATGGGGAGGGGCCTCATGTCCTGTTTTTCTCTCCTGCTACATTTATTTAATGGCTTGTTGAAACCAAATGTGGGGGGCCACGCCCCATGCAATTTTTAAATGGGGGGCCATGGCCGGATTGGCTCCTCCCTGGATCCGCCCCTGACCGTATCAGAATATTAGAATCAGACTTTTTTTAATCAGGGCATCTGTAGTCAGGGCAGTCATACAAATAAATTGTGGAGAGGCGATTTACGCCCTAAATAAATTCTTTGCAGGGAAAATATTCTGGCAGTCTTATATGGCAGGACAACGACCAAAGCAAAGGATTTGTACCAGGGCATTTGCCCTGATTTGTCCTTCTGTAGCGTCGCCACTGATCACACACTAATATAGGCCTATATTTTCGCGTTTACGCAAGTAGTAGGCCTAGACCTAATTCGTAAAAGCAGAGTGTATAACGATGACATTTCATAAATGCGTTGCATATATCACTTGAATTCCCATCGGAAGAGGTGTTAAGTGTCTAAAATCATATAGTTCTAAGTAGGCTAAAAAAACTGATATCCTTTTCTAGAATCCCCCCCCCGATTTTAAGATAAGTCTGCTTGGAATTTGAAACTCCAATAAGGGCCCCCACACATGCTCAAAAGTTGTAAGTCTATATTATGCTAAAATCAATAGCTTACAAATAATTTGACAATTTATTCCGAGATATTTTACTCATTTTTGCTATGATTAACAGTGATGAAAAATATTATTGCATGTGTGGGGGCCCCCTAAAGTGTGGGGGCCCCTGTTCGGCCGAACATGTCGAACATGCCTTAATCCGGCCCTGCAGCAATGCACGTTGTGCGTGCATATGTGTGTACATGTGAGTGTACATGTGTGTGTGCCTGTGCGTACGTTGGTCGATGTACGTATACATTTATACGTGCATGTGTATATTTTGCATGTATGCATGCAAGCATGTATGTATATATGTATCAATCAATCAATCACTCAAGATTTTTTTTATTGCAACCAATTATTGTAACAGTAAGTAAAACAACAACACTTGAGTTAGGTAACTGATGATAATACTGTATTGGCTATGTATGTATGTATGTACTGTATGTATGTACTGTATGTATATATGTATATATGTATGTATGTATGTATGTATGTATGTATGTATGTATGCATGCATGTATGTATGTATGTATGTATGTATGTATGTATGTATGTATGTATGTACGTACGTACGTACGTACGTATGTATGTATGTATGTATGTATGTATGTATGTATGTATGTATGTATGTATGTATGTATGTATGTATGTATGTATGTATGTATGTATGTATGTATGTATGTATGTATGTATGTATGTATGTATGTATGTATGTATGTATGCATCACGCATGCATGTATGCAAGCAATGATTTTATTGTCTCATGGAATTGTCCTATTGTTATAGGTGTGAAATATCGAAGACATCGATTCAAACAGAGCGAAGTCCTCGGCGGTCTCTCGCTCAACCCAATCCAAAGTTTAGACGGTAAATCAGTGATAGTATCAGATACAAAAAGACGATTATATTGAAGGCAGCGATAGTTGATCATTATTACAACGATGATGACGACAATGGTGATTGCAATCATTCTGATTTTGTTTGTTTGTATATGTGCACTTGTTATAGCGCCCCTTAAAACTCTCTCTACTCAGAGGCGCTCCCGAATGCAGAGCGGACACTGCATCGGAGTTTCACGCCGAAGAGCTGAGCAATTGTGAGTGATGGACTTGCCCAATGTCCTTACGCGGCGAGGTGGATTCGAACCTCGAACCTTCCGGCTTCAAGGCAACTACACTACACCACTACACCACCGCGCCCCACAATGATGAAAGATTATGATGATGGTGGTGGGGGAGGAGGGATGGGTGTGGGCTGTGGGGTGTGGTAGGGTGGCGGCTGCAAGTATGATAATGATTATGATAATGATTATGATAATGGTTGTGATAATGATTATGATAACTATTGATGCACTAGAAAGTTTTGTGATGACCTTTGTATGACACTAAACACCATTGTGAAATCGTAAATGGTCTCTTTAGAAACTCTAAAATCCTATATTTATTCATTCATTCTATGGGCTTAAGTGGCACCCTTTCGAAAAACTACTCAGCAGCGCTCCCAGTAGTTAAACGCAGCTTGGAAGATAGACTGCCCTACTAACCGAGAAAGCTCGGCGCTGGCTTTCAGCTAAGCGAGCCCGTGGAACTAGGAGTTTCCCCATGATAGCAGAGCGAAGAGCTCGACATGCTTCAAAGTCTGAGACTGGGCGACAGATATCGATAGACATCCAGCTAGATAGATAGGGGATACAATGATAAATACACGCACAGATACGCAGAACAACACACAAGCACATATACACAAGCACACACATACATGCAAACATATACATACATGTATATATATCCACAACACCTTGGTGAGTCTGTTATTTTGATTACTTAGAACCGGAGGCTGACGTGGAAATCTCGGAGAAAACAGTATCGCTGAAGGAAATGTTTCAGCCTGGAGAATTTTCGGATTTATGGAAAGGTATAATTATTAGTTTTTATGGTCAAATCATTTTTGTTGATTTTATTTATGTTAATTTCATTTATGTCAATTTTGTGTGTGTTAATTTTTACGGTTCCATCGTCCCACGCCGCTCTGCAAACTCTTTACTAGGTTTTTCTTATAGGGCTCTAGGATCAAACGCAGTTTCAGGCCTCTTTCTAAAATTAAGTTTATTTTGTTAAATCTACCTTTTGAAAGTCACTTAAGTTATGTATCTGTTAAATAGAATCTTTCTTCTTTCGATGAACCGTCGAACAGACAATAAACGTTTATCTGTCCTTCTGTGTGTCTGTGTGTTTTTTGTTTCTCTTTTTATCTATCCATCCATTCATCTACCTACATGAATCTATCTACCTATCTATCTGTCTGTCTGTATGTCTGTCTGCCTGTCAGTCTATCTATCTATCTATCTATCGATATATCTCCATTCATCCATCCATC
The DNA here is from genome assembly GCA_949752735.1 of Lumbricus terrestris. Lineage (NCBI taxonomy): Eukaryota > Metazoa > Annelida > Clitellata > Crassiclitellata > Lumbricidae > Lumbricus > Lumbricus terrestris. The sequence continues at coordinate 41,367,607 of OX457047.1, forward strand.
TATCCATCTATCTATCTATCTATCTATCCATCTAATTTTCTTCTTTCAAGGAATCGTCAAGCCAGCGAGAAACGTCATCGTGGAGGTGTACAAAGCGAGGAGTCTGACTTCCTCACCTGCCCCATCTGCCACATCAGCTTCCGTTCTACCAGCCTTCCTTCAGAGTCGTCTTAAGCACGACAACATCCTTGAAGTTCTGAAGATCATTCGAAACAAGGAACCCCCATGGATAGTTCTCGAGTGGCTGGCCCGTGGGGACCTTCAGACTTATTTGCGAGGTGGTAGTCCGCGAAAACTGACGAACGTCGAACTCATTGGGTTCGCTACTCAGGTCGGGAATAATTATTATTATTAACCGAATTATTTTGTTTTTCTAGCGACACTGCCATATGATTAGTGTCGCCCTCATCTTTTATCCAGGCTTGGGAGTTGGGACTGTCACTGGCAGAGTGCAGCCAGTGGCGGAGTTTCCGAGTTATTATTGACCAACAGTGCTTTGTCTGGCTTGCTATAGGGTGAAGGAAAATTTATGTTTCGAGGAGAGACGACAAGCGTGCAGTCTGCTGACGGCTTCTGTTCCTGATACTGTTGTCGTATTTCTTCTCCAGACTTTTTTTATGACCCTTTGTTATCCATTAAACAATATTATGGATATATTGTACCGGTAAAATGATAGATGTCGTCCCCCTTGCACTGCTTTATTATATTGGTCAGTAATTGTGCACGTGTCCATAGGCGCAACCACCCTATGGGACCCACGGGACGCGTTCCCCCCAACTTTTGAGTGGTCCCCTAACTTTATTATTATGGTCCCCTCCAACTTTTAGGACGTGATTCATTATGGTCCCCCCCAACTTTTAGGACGTGATTGCACCTATGCACGTGTCGTAGCCTACAGCATGTTCTTTGGAAAAGGTCGTTGATTCAGCCTTGCAGAGGGAACTATATCTAATTGCTCTAACGATAGCCACATGCAGTAAAACGTTGTTGATTCAACCTTACAAAAGAAACTATCTAAATAGGCTACTCTAACGATAGCTACTTGCATTACAATGTGAGCATTTGAACTATACTTGAGAACAAAATACTCAAAGCACATGTCTCTTATTATAGAAAGTGAGGACCAATTTCAAACACTCAGATGAACATTAATCACTTCGATTGCCGCTTTTGGTGTTATCACGAGGACTATGATTATATAATGAGAGTCAACAGGCTTACTGAATAGATTCGAATGTTTCTATTATCATATTGAAGATAACTAACTAATTGTTTTAAAACGACAAATCTGACGTTCCATCAAGGGTCCGTTCATTATTACGTATATGCAAATCAATCATATTTTCGACCCCTTCCCTATTGCAACTCGCAAATTTTGTGGAAATCCCCATACGGCGTGCGTAGGCCCTACGTGCAAATCCCACCTTCTACTCCTCCCCTTATTGCATCTCGTATATTTTGTGGAAATCCCCATACGGCGTGCGTAGGCCCTACGTGCAAATCCCACCTTCTACTCCTCCCCTTATTTCATCTCGTATATTTTGTGGAAATCCCCATGCGTAACCACACATTATTAATGAGCCTGCTTATCTACACCTCTTACAAAAGTAAAGTAGCTAAAGACACCTATAAAACTTTTAAAAAGAAAAATTATTTAATCGTAATATGCTACTATTTATTTTTGTTAAACACATTATTATCTAGAGCTAAACTTGTTAAGGTTTGTTTGTTATGGTTTACTGTTTCGATGATCTGCACCTTAACTACATGCAAAATCATAATGAACAATTATTTTGTATTAATATGGAACAACATGTAAGTAACAATCTTACAGGTGCATGAGCACTTGTTATAGCGTCCCTTCAAGATTTTATACTCAGAGGTGCTCCCGACTAAAGTGCTGACACTGCATCGGAGTTTCAAGCCGAGGCTTCCGAGAAATTGCGAATGAAGGACTTGCCCAAGGTCCCTATGCGGCGGCTTGAGGTGGATTCGAACCCGCAACCTTCCAGCTCCAAGGCACCGAGCGTACACCCCTACACCACCGAACATACCACTACACCACCGCACCCCAATTACTTCAATCGTCTTTCTTCGGTCAATGATCTTAACCTAATCCATCATCCGATTTCATATCCTACTGAACCCTTCTAAAACTGAAGTTTCCTATTCCTCAATTACCTTCCTTCTTATTGGAAAATTTCAACGTGCAGTCGCCGTAACTTGTGTGTGTATATGGGGGTGCATGTGTGTGCGTGGTGCGTGCATGTGTGTGTGCTTGTGGGTGAGTGCATGTTTGCCTGTGTGGGTGCTTGTTTTGTGTTTGCGCGTGTATTTGGGTTTGCGTGTGTATAGGCGTGTGCGCATGAGTGTGTGTGTGTGCGCGCGCGTGTGTGTGTGAGCTTGCGTGTGCATAATTATGTGTGTGTGTGTGTGTGTGTGTGTGTGTGTGTGTGTGTGTGTGTGTGTGTGTGTGTGTGTGTGTGTGTGTGTGTGTGTGTGTGTGTGTGTGTGTGTGTGTGTGTGTGTGTGTGTGTATTGTGGTTAATTATTATTATAATGGTTATCGTGACTTTAAATTCTATTCTTCAGATAGCCAAAGGAATGTGCTATCTGGCGGACAATAAGTATGCTCACTGTGGACTCATGGCGAGCAATGTTTACATTGCTGATCACAACGTCATTAAAATCGGAGGATTCTCAGCCGCTAGGAAATTGGGAGAAGCGAAGGTCTACGACCTTGGAGAAGGTAATAACGGGGATTTCCCAACGTCATCGATTATTAATCTTTCATGGCATCAGAGACCGTTTCTCTAGAAAAAATTTGTTTGGCATAATACAGCTCATGGCGCGATTGAAAAACTGAAAATAGCAGATATTAGAGCAACTATTTGTGAGCCATTTTGTCTGAACGGATGGATCCAGATTTGACGAGGGCCTTTGACAACAGAGTCTGTTTCCCTCGACAGAGATTTGTTTGGCGTATTACTCCATCACTTTGGAACCTTGACATTTCTTAGCCATTTTGGCCCTGGAACAATCTAATTGTATATGGCGAATATTACACTTAAAAGAGGTGTGTAATTTTGTTGCTACACGAGTAGGCCTAATACAAGGTCACCGTCCTTCCATTCTGCACTGAAGAGGTGCTCTTGTTTCCACTTCAACGAACTGCAGTTATGCAGAATCGAGCGTTCCCCGTGGTTGGCCCATTGGTCTGACATGGACTCCCAAAAGCTGAGTCTACTTCCTCGGAGTTGAACGCACTGGGAGCGCTTCTGAAAGGCTCTTGCTGCGAGAAGCGCTTTATAAAATTAATGGTCAGAAACAATGCAATGCAATACAATACTACTTGGGACTCCATCATACTGAAGTATATTTATTCAACTCAAACTGAACTCTTGCCGTGCTGGAGTCTGGAGCGCCTCTGAGTAGTCCCAATGAAGAGGCGCTATAGAAATTCATTAATCAATTAATTAAACTGCCGCTTGGGGTGCTCCTCCAACATTGTTTATTTTTGTTTGCTGTGCAGACGTACGCTTGTCCGTTCGATGGTGCGCACCGGAAGTCATTCTCTATCGTCAGGTGACAAAGAAATCAGACGTATGGTCGTTCGGAATTGTTCTCGTTGAATTGTTCAGCGCGGGAGACGTTCCCTACCAGGGTTAGCACAGAGATTTGTTTTTGTTTACATTCGATTCTCATAGCATTCTTCCGTCGTCTTCCGTTCTATTGCCTTCCATTCTATTGCCTTCCCTTCCGTCGCCTTCCATCTGTTGCCTTCCATTCTATTGCCATCCCTTCTGTTGCCTTTCCTTCTGTACCCTCCTACTCTCTTCTTTTCTTTCTTCTGCTTTCTTCCACTGCTTTTGCATTCTTTTTTATATATTCCCTTTCACTTCATTCACTACTTTCTCTTTAGTTTCCGTCCGTTCCATTCCATTGTTCCCATCGTTCTCTCGTTCTACTCTTTAGGGGCCGTCCATAAAGTACGTCACGCTCCAGGGGGGAGGAGGTGTAAGAAAGTGTGACAGTTTGTGACAGGGGGGGGTCAGGCCATGTGTGTCGTCACACATTTATTTTTTAAATTTTTTATTATATTTTTTTTTTCTTAGTACCTAAAATCCGACCCGGCCCGGCCAGGCGTGTCTAAAACCGACCTGGCGGGATAAAAGTTGATTTCCTGTCACTATCAAAGCGTTTATGGACACACGTCACTATCAGAGGGATTAGGGATAGTATCCTAGGGTTTAGAGGGTTAGGTAAATGGTTATGTTTTTAAAAAAATTGTTCGAAAGTGTGACGTACTTTAGGGAGGGGGTCCGAGATTTGTGACAGTTTGTGACAGGGGGGAGGGGTCAGGCCATGTGTGTCGTCAAACATTTATTTTTTTTCTTTTTTATTTATTTATTTTTCTTAGTACATAAAATCCGACCCGGCCCGGCCAGGCGTGTCTAAAACCCGGCCTGGCGGGATAAAAGTTGATTTCCTGTCACTATCAAAGCGTTTATGGACACACGTCACTATCAGAGGGATTAGGGATAGTATCCTAGGGTTTAGAGGGTTAGGTAAATGGTTATGTTTTTAAAAAAATTGTTCGAAAGTGTGACGTACTTTAGGGGGGGGTCCGAGATTTGTGACAGTTTGTGACAGGGGGGAGGGGGGTCAAAAACGGTCAAAAATAGCGTGACGTACTTTATGGACGGCCCCTTACTTGCTCTCCGTTCCAGGTCGAAGATTCCTTCGTTCTGCCACGCAAGGTGTCTCTATGATTGTATCTATGGTTCGAACATCCACAGCAATGCATAGAAGCTTCACTATAATATTGTCGGTCCATTGTTCTAGAATAAGTTACCTCTCAAGCAGCCTTCATAATGAACTTCCTGGTATTTCTTTACTTCTCTGCCGCCTTCCCTTTGATTGTGATTTGATGCTATCAGAACGCGAGCGCCTCTAAGTGGTCTTTGTTGAAGCGGCGCTATACAGAACCATCAAGATTGCGATTTTGTCTGTATTTTTTAAACTGCGATACAACAAAGCATGTTCTCTGTTCAGGAATCGAAAACTCTGAACTGTTGATGAAGCTTCGAAGTGGTTTTCGTCATCCGAAGCCTAAGGATTGCCCGGATGGACTGTACAGGGTCATGACCTCGTGCTGGATTCTCCTGGACGATCCGAGACCATCCTTTAACGAACTTGTTACTGTCCTGGAAAACTACAAAGAATCAAATGACTACAGGTACAACCACGGCTTCATGCTAAAGCTACATGTATGTATACGTACTACAACTACATATAGGCCTATACTGTAACTTTGTAGAGCTAAGTATACTACAACTGTGTGACTGCAACTACGTACTGCAGATAAGTACCACATACACCTACTATACAGCTACGTACTACGGCTACGTATGTACACGTACCTTCAGCTAAGTACTGCAACTACATTCTTCATACATCTACTGTAACATACTACTGCTACGTGTTGCAGCCACATGCTAAAACTGTATAAAACAGCTAGATGCCACAGCCACATACTGGAAGTATGTACAGATAATCATATACTACAGTTAGGCTACCTACTATACAGCTACATAGACCTACTATATTAGGAGAACAGTGTAGAAAATTTGATGTCATATTGAGCAGGGATAGCTCAGTGGATAGCACATTGACATGGAGACCGTCGGACCCTAGTTCGAATCCAGTATATAGGGCGAACGTGCTGTATAGGCTGCTATAATTAGCGTCGTGTATAATTGCAGGCTGTCTGATCTGTTAGTAATTAAGATTTATAAATGTACACTGTAACCGGTTGCGGTCTGTGAACAGAATTCTTGAATAAAGAAAATATTTTGAAAAAATATATTAATCGGTGGGTGGCATAGGCGCAATCACGTCCTAAAAGTTGGGGGACCATAATGAATCACGTCCTAAAAGTTGGGGGACCATAATAATAAAGCTAGGGGACCACTCAAAAGTTGGGGGGACGCGTCCCGTGGGTCCCATAGGGTGGTTGCGCCTATGGTGGGTGGGAATAGGAGCGTGTTCGCTCTGACTGTTTCTATAGGCATACGTCGCGTGATTTGGCATTTTGTCAACTCTCGTAAAACCTAAAACGCACTTGTTTAATTGTGTTAGACTGCCGTATGCATGTAGGTACTCCGTAGGGGAGGATCCATGGGGCCAGTCCGGCCATGGCCCACCCATTTAGAAATTTCTTTATTTTTTCTGACTCGGACAGTCTATGTGGCCCTCATGAGCATGAGCAATTTCGCAGGCGTCCCCGCCCCCCGAGAGGTCCGTACACGAGGTCCGTACAGAGGCTTTAAGAACACTACGATTTAAAAAGGTCATCAACTATTTTGGCGGAAAAAATGGTATCTTTTTCTTGGGAATTCGACAAAATGACTAAAAAGTCATCAGATTTTTGGTGGCCAAGACGAAATTTTGTCCCTGTCCCATGGCCCAAAATGTTACCCACTCCTTAAAAAATTTCTGTATCCGCCCTTGGGTACACGTATTACGAGAGTTCCCAAATGTAAAAACCAACAAGTATGGTAAGGGTCACAGCGAATACGATTCCTACTCCGCCTATCGATTAAAATTACACTAATAATTATTTTCTACCATTTTCTGTTCATTATGCGTCATATTGATTATTCTCGAGAAAATGGACATGATCCAAATTTTAAAAATACATATTGCGCGATCTCTTTTACACACCTTTCAAACACTTGATAACTGTGCTACATTAACTCCGTTGATCATATTATTTGCATTAATACGGCTTAGTGGCGACATTGGACAGTCGAACCTGCCTATAGGGACAGAGAACCAGAAGAAGAGACGGCTTGAAGAACTTGCTATGAAAGCTTAAGAAAGTTATTGTATTTTTTAGTGACTTCCCGCAATCAATAGCCCCAACCTCCCCCTCTCTCGACAGAACCAGCGAGTACTCCAACGGTGAGTAGGCCGATCGCTTTGATAAAAATTGGATGACCGATTAGAATTTGATAAGTCTCGTGGCTAATTAATTAGAATTATCTGTTCGTCTACTCAGATAGCATTATTGAATAAAAAATCTGATCTTAAAATTAATAATTAATTAATAATTACTCGTTATACCGTCTTCTGACATATAAGGCCACATACAAACAAATGCATGCTCAGCTGAATGCTTGAATGCTTGCCTTGAGTCGATGTTAATAATCGATGTTAGGCCTATTCATTTTCTTATTCAGTGATCCAGGGTCAAGTTGCGGCTGCGAATAGACACACTTACATGGGATCCAATCTCGATATGGGACACGAAGACGGAAGGATATCACTGCCACGTAAGAATTCAACCTTCACACTTACGTGGGTGGGTGGGTGGGTTGGTGGGTTGGTGGGTTGGTGGGTTGGTGGGTGGGTGGGTGGGTGGGTGGGTGGGTGGGTGGATGGGTGGGTGGGTGGGTGGTTGGGTGGGTGGGTGGTTGGGTGGGTGGGTGGGTGGATGGGTGGGTGGGTTGGTGGGTGGGTGGGTGGATGGGTGGGTGGGTTGGTTGGTGGGTGGGTGGGTGGGTGGGTGGATTGTTAGATGGATGGATAGACGGACGGATGGACGGACCAACGGACAAATGGACTGATGAATGAATGGGTTGTTGAATGAATGGACTGATGGATGAATGGATGGATGAATGGATGGTTGAATGAATGGATGGATGAATGAACGGATGAATGGATGAATGGATAAACAAGCATGCACGCTTTCATACTGACAGACGAGACACATAGAGACAGAAATGTCGAAACAGATAGCAATGTTATTATTATAGACCTCAAGATCTTCATCTTTGTGATGGTCTTTGTAAGGTCCATTATAATACCGCTGAACTTGATCTAAACCAGTGGTTCCCAACCTTTTTTGACTGTCGGGCCACTTTTTCTAAGTCGGAGGACACGAGGGCCACTTTGTCTTAGTTGAAGGATAATAAGGGGCCACAAGGCTAAAATTTAATTAACTAAAGGCGTATAAAATTGTTATAATTGAATCAAAATAAAATGTTTGATGCGGTTTATTAACGTCCAAATAAAATAATTTGGAATAGAAAAGGATTGTATATTCTATCATGTCCAAATTGTCAGTTTTTACATATATTTTTCTTAATTCATTGTGATGCTGCGGGCCATTTTTGTAGGCCTGGCGGGCCACTTTTGGCCCGCGGGCCACGGGTTGGGAACCGCTGATCTAAACCCTGTGGATGTTTTACAGAAAGTGATTACACCAACTGTGTGTGTGTGCGTGCGCGTGCGCGTGCGCGTGCGCGTGCGCGTGCGCGTGCGCGTGCGCGTGTGGTGTGTGTGTGTGTGTGTGTGTGTGTGTGTGTGTGTGTGTGTGTGTGTGTGTGTGTGTGTGTGTGTGTGTGTGTGTGTGTGTGTGTGTGTGTGTGTGTGTGTGTGTGTGTGTGTGTGTGTGTGTGTGTGTGTGTGTGTGTGTGTGTGTGTGTGTGTGTGTGTGTGTGTGTGTGTGTGTGTGTGTGTGTGTGTGTGTGTGTGTGTGAGGGTCTGAAATTACTGTTACGACTGTTACGGTGGGACACGGTAACGTCATTGTGGCGCGAGTGGTCAAATGTGGTTTGGCCTACTGGCATTTAAAATGTGAGAGAACAACTTTACAAGTGTCTTTTTTAAATCTACTGCTGATAGACGTGACATGCAAAGGTATGCTGGGAAAAGTCGGTACTCGCGACTACGCTTTTATGGCGCTGTAGAAATTCAAAGTTTACGGTTACGATTAAGTTCTTGATGAAGCGTGACACCAAGATCACCAACAGTGTTACTACAGAAAGTAAATTGCGGGAACTCGGTAGAAACGTCACCCAAATTTGTTTTAGCAAGTGTTGCAGTAGTAGGCTAGTCTCAGCTTAATGACACTGTGTAATCACAAAGATTGTTAGCATCGCCCTCCTCCTTTATCCAGGCTTGGGACTGGCACCGACAGAGTGCAACCAGTGGCGGAGTTGTTGCCTTGTGCCAAGCACTAGGTGATGAGTTGAGTTTTGCATGCTTTAAAATTAATTTTTAGTTATCTATGAATCCACCGTGTCGTTATATTAATATAAGATAAGTTGGTACTGTCTTAAAGGTGTTTAAAAGGACGTTCCATACTTGGCTTCGATCGTAGTTGTCTGACCGAACCCAGATGACTGAGTGAATTTGTTTATTGCACACAAATGTCATATAGTATTTGAAACGTGAGACAATATGTACAGTGCAATAGGAATCAAGAAAAACTAATAGATTATTATACCCTGACCCCCTATAATCCTTGACTGTTTTTATGCATGCTTTTATTAGTAATTAACTAGAACAGAACTGATGAAATTAACAGTGATAATAGTAATAATGAGATGTTTATCTCTGGTGACTCTAACACTCTGTAGATTCCTGTTGTTATGGGTAAGCCTATTCCTCAGGGTTCTGTTCTAAACACGTTCTTGTTCATATTAGTAACGGTTGATATGCCCTCTTTTTTCCATATATCCATTTGACACCTGGCCACCTTATTGATGACTTAAGTTCAAGAGTTCCACGCTGCTCAGCTCCTCCAGCATAATATATATTATAGTCAAATTACAGCTCAGGATCTTCGTCGTTGGATGTGATTTGTTTTAGCAATCCATAGCATTTCCAAAGATTCTACTATTCGTGACTCTGAAAAGTTTCCTCACTTTGCCTTAACATCACATTTGAGTTTTCTCTTAACTTCGCTGAACATAATATTTCCAAGCTTGCTCGCTCGTCGTGCTTACAGCTAAGGCGTTTCAGGTCTTTCCATTCATTTTGTACGTTTATCACAATTGTTTATGCGTTATTCTCTTCACGGATGGACTACTGTAACTCCCTCCTCGTTGGCCTTCCTATGCTTCGTCTATCTTATCTACAGTATGTGATCAATGCTGCTGTTATATTCTCATGGCCCAAACTCCTCGATCCCCCCTCACATCTTTACACATTAATGACTGAACAAATTCACTGGCTCCCCATCCCTCTGTCCATTTGCAATTCAAGGTTCGTGTTTTGATTCTTTTTTCTCGATTGGGTCTTTCTCGAAGTATCCTTGTCGTCTCAGGCTTCGCCCTTCCCCACCCACTAACCGATTGTGCCCGCCATCTAAGATCTTCTGATCGGTCTGTCCTCTTTGTTCCTCGTGTCACGACTTCCGTAGCTCAATCCAGATGCTTTGCCTGCATAGGTCCCTCTCTAGTCTCTATGCATGGTATGGAATTCTACCATCAGTTCCCCAGCCGTTCTCTCTTGTAGTCTTTGCCCATCTTGCTCTCGCCTCAGATCTTGCATTTTTCGGTGTCGCTCGCACTGGGAGCGCTTTTGAAATGGTTCTTGCTGAGAGAAGCGCTTTATTGGTGGTCATGATTGTAGAATGCAATACATTAAAACAATATAGCAATAGAGCAAAATAGGCTGGATAGCAATACATTAAAACAATATAGCAATATAGCATTACAGCAGTACAATAAAACAATAATGGTAATATATCAATGCATTAAAACAATATAGCAATATAGCAATACATTAAAGCAATTTAGCAAAACGTTAAAAATATAGCAATATAGCAATACATTAAAAAAATTCCAAAGTCGCCTTGTCCTTTGCTTTTAATATATTTGACCTCAAATTAAAGATCGTTAATTGACCTTCAACAGGTGTCGCTCCTACATTGCCGCCGCCTCCTGCCTGGGTTAAGGACGTCGAGATAGCAAGAAATTCCATCAACTTCCTCGAACAACTGGGCTCTGGTGAATTCGGAGAAGTGTGGAGAGGTAGGAGACTGCAGACGAAAAATACACAATCATCATTCTATAGATGAAAATATGGTAGTCTCTTACACACCTCAGTTTGAAAATTGTCATCAACGTAAAGGACAGTGAAGACGAAGATAATTGAGTATGACGAACCTTTGAGCTATTCTGTGACATAATATAAGTAAAAGAAACTGTCACTTGACAGTTGACACGTTCGTTTGACCGCATGTTTTGACAACTCTTGAAATAAATTTCATTTCTGTTGGCGCAACGTTGGCGTTGATAGGAAGAAGCTCTCCTTTTAAAACTCTGCATCAATGAGAAGCAGTTTCTTAAACACCTTTTAAACTAATTATCACTGCAATATAAATAATACGGACTCTTCTCCGTATATTGTTCGCATAATAATTACCGTTGATGGCCATTGACTGATGTCATAGAGCAGCGTTAAATTTTGAATAACATTAAATAATCTCCGTGTCTGAATTCTGCCCAAGATAATATAATGAAGGCACATGTTATTTATGTATCGCTTTTTTCTACGCCTTCATAGCCAAAACTTATGAAAACCGATGCTCTTTGATCAGTTTCCTGTCACAACATATACGAAGATGGGTTAGAATAATTAATTTAATATCACTCTGACTTGAAGTGATTATACTGTGCGCGGTTCGAATTCCGTATGGCGCTGGGTTTAAATCTCACTTCATTTTCTAGGTGACAGCTAAGGTACATATAGGGCATGCACCTGGTACGGTTGCAGATTTGTTGTTCATGTAAGCTTATTCTGAGATTTTGGTTCTTATTAACTGTTTGAATTGCACAGCTTCTGCGTGACTGTAATCAAGCTTGGCTGTCAACATTGCATTAAAATTTTCAATCAAAAATTTCAGCAAACTGCGGATAGCAATTGCTCAGTATTAAAGAATATTCTCATCTTATCCTATCCTATCCTGTCCTGTCTTGTCTTGCTTTATATAACAATGTTTTGTCCTGTTATGTTATTGAAAGTTGTGATATATCAAGCTTGTCATATATTCTTACTTATATTTATGCTCCATCGGAGTCTATGCTATATGCATGTATGTTGTATTTTCATTCTGTTTTATATTGTATTATTCATGCTGTTTTAGCGGAGCTGCCGAATCATCAGCATGTGGCTGTAAAGAAGTTCATTCCACCCAACCTGGAGCCTGGAAAATTCTTGGAAGAGGCGGAGATGATGACGAAATTCAACCATCCTCACCTGGTGTCTTTGATTGGCATCTGTGCCAAGGAACTTCCCATCCTCGTCGTTCTGGAGCTGATGGCACTCGGAAACCTTCTCCAGTTCCTCCGATACGATGCCGGAATCTCACTTCTCACTCACACGCTGCTCGATTACGCCGTCCAGGTGAGAAGTCGTGTGATTGAAATAGTTGATATGAGAACAGGTGATCTGTTACAGTAGTGTGATTGAGATAGATGATTATGAGAACAGGTGATATGCGGTGTGATTTAGGTAGGTGATATGAGAACAGGTGATCTGTGGTGTGATTGAGATAGATAATTATGAGAACAGGTGATATGTGGTGTAATTTAGATAGGTGATATGAGAACAGGTGATCTGTGGTGTGATTGAGATATGTTATCATGAAAAGAGGTGATATGGTGTATGATTTAGATAGGGAGTACATGTAGGTGAAGTGTGGTGTGATCGAGATGGGTAAAGTCTGAACACTGATTATAAGTGAAAGCCGGTGTGAACTGGTCGAGGCGCCCAGTTGTATTCGTTTCGTCTGGTTCAATAATAATTATCTGTTTCTTTAATCGAGCACTCGTTGGTGGATGAGCGCTTTCCTTAAACACCTCTAACCTGCGTCACCAGATGTTTATATACATGTATGCCCTACTCGTAATGTGAACAAAAAACAAACAACTTTTTCACGATGGAAACGGTCTCTGTTGTCATAAGCCCTGGTCAAATCTGGATCCATCCTCAACTACGTGTTCTTACACTTGGTTCTGGTCAAATCGTTGTGGTGTGAAACTATCAGAATAATTCGATAGTTAATTGGGGTTCTGTTACCTGGATTTTCATTTTCCATCCTTTTTTGTCTCCCATTGTGCTCATTATTGCACGAGTTTTCTTTAACTTCACACCTATCTGACTTTAACTTCACACACATCTGACTTTAACTTCACACTTATCTGACTTTAACTTCACACATAATTATCTGAATTTAAATTCACACCTATCTGACTTTGACTTCACACCTATCTGACTTTAACTTCACACCTATCTGACTTTAACTTCACGCCTATCTGACTTTAACTTCACACCTATCTGACTTTAACTTCACGCCTATCTGAATTTAACTTCACACCTATCTGACTTTAACTTCACACCTATCTGACCTATGACTGACTTTTCTTGAATCGCCTTACCTTAAGATTGCTAGATCTAATCAATACATACCTGTTACTTACGTTTAAATACTAGTAAATCTTGGGAAGTTATCGTAAAACGTCCCCATTTCCGAACTAAAGTCACAATTCCAAAACTTGCTGGCATTGAAAGTTTCTCCTGTCGTGAGACCGTTGCTATAGCACTCTCTGAAAATATCTGGTTTTCTTTGCATGTAAATAACATAATTGCCTTAGACCAATTCAGACCCCTTCGCGCTTCGTGTCTTGGTACCGGTAGCTCATTGGGCTTACTGGTATTCCGATTCGGCTATTTGACGTAGTTCGCTCTCCCATTATCGCGCGAAGGGCGTACTCCTCGTCTGCTTTGTGGTGATATGCTAATTTGAGCGAGCGTGAACGGCTGAATTGTGCTATACAAAACTTATGAAGCTTGGTTTCTTTCCCTCCAATTCCCCTACTTTCGAAGAGCTGTATACGTCAAAGCAGACCGCGCTCTATTTGCGAACATTTTGGCTAACCCTGGACTGTCCTCCATTATTTACTCCCTCCAGTTCATCAATTACAACACTCTTTGAGTCCAAGTTCACACAAAGTCACAATAAATTCCACGTTCTGACTTTCTCGCAAGAAAGCGTTTCATAACTAGAGTGCTTTACGATTGTTAACATTTTTTGTTTTACAATACTTTTCACGCATATTACTAAACTGCATTATTGGTTCTGTGCACTTGTCGATGCCCATTGTGCATTTGCGAATGGATTAATAAAAACTATACATATTACTTCTTACTCATCCTGCCTTCCCCTCTTGGTGAAAATCCCAAATCATGTCTTATGAATTTGTCCTACATAATATGTAAACCAACTAATTAAGGCTAAGCTATTTGATAAATTAATGTTTATGTATATCAATTGGTGACACTTGTGATGCTGTTTATGATTTTTGTTCTTGCATTTGTGTGCTTATTATTGCAAACGAACCATTAAAGAAATTGAATTGAATTGTACAATTGTGTGTACCAAGTCCGTAGCCGGGATTTGATTTCGGCGGGTGTTTCTTCGGGTGAGAATTTCTGACGACCTTTTTTTAGTCGTCCGAAACGGCTTTCTTACCATTTTTCTCCTAATTTCATGTTTTTGCACTATGTGCTAGTGAATGCATCCTATTTTTTTTACAGTTTTCATTTCGGGGGGTGTTCAAACACCCAAAACACCACCCTAGCTACGGCCTTGGTGTGTGCGCGTTCGTACGTTCGTCCGAGTGCGTGCGTGCGTCTTTGTGGGTGGGCGAGCGTGCATGCGTGCGCGTGCGTGAGTGCGGGCGTGTGTGTACTCTGCCACTGTTCTTACTCTAACAGCGCCAGTCTCAAGACTGGATGAAGGAGGAGAGCGACGTTAATGAACTGTGTCATGGCATACAGTGTCGTTAAAATGAAACTACTACTGCTACTATCCGACTGATCAGCACGCACCACTTATACACCTTTAAAACTGGATCAACCAGTGCTATTTAAATAGGATACGAGCAGGGTATATGATTTTTTTCTATACCTGTCTAAGACCCCTTTATTGCGACACCTTTACAACGTGTCACCCGATGCTATAATAAATCCTACTGCTCAGTGCCATTTTGATTTGGGCACACATCACACTATTTTAAACTCCCTGATAATTATTATAGATGACACTAACTATATATTTATACCTATAGATTACTTTATAGACGATGACTTCAGGATAAATAATTATTATTCTTGTGTTTGTTATTAGTCTCTGTTAATTGTCACTGATTGCGGTTTGTCACTCACGTTTATAATAAACAAAGATATATATAATATAATTATTATATACATATGTAACTTCGTTATATATGTGTATATATATATATATATAATATACTCTCGCTGCAGCGCAGTGAATTTTTCATTTAGCATAGAGACTTCAAAAAGAAACATAGCTAGTTAGGATGAAATATGCGCTTGAAGACAGCTATTCATGCAGTATCTGCAAAAGGCACTATAATATAAACAACGAAGATTAAATATAGAGTTACACATGAATCAGGCAAGTAGGCCTAAGTAAATTTCTTACTTATCCAGCTGCATAACCGCACTTCGGTTGACATGAAATCCTATTATTCCTCTTAGTTAAGTTACATAAATCTTGACCGTTTCATGTAATAATTAATCGGTCGTGAGTTCGCTATGTGCCCGGGTGACCCTGTTAGCGAGGCTTTGGCCCTCAGTGGTGTCTATCTATCCATTCAGTTCGCTTAGAAAATGTGTGGGAGACGGTGGTGTAGTGGGTATGTTTGTTGCCTTGCAACCGAAGGGTTGCAGGTTCGAATCAACCTCAAGCCGCCTCGTAGGGACCTTGGGCAAGTTCTTCACTCGCAATTGTTCTGCACTTCGGCGTGAGGCAGGAATTCAGTGTCCGCGCGGTAGTCGGGAGCGCTTCTGAGTGGGAATCTTGAAGGGCTCTATAACAAGTGCACACACAAACAAAAATGTATGATGTTGATAACCTGCTGCATGAAGCATTAAAATGTTGGTTATTGTTGTTGTCGTGGTTATTTGACTGCAGGTGGCCGATGCCATGTCTTACATCGAACAGAAGAAATGCATCCACCGTGACATCGCAGCCAGAAACGTTCTGATGAACGATCGAACAACTGTTAAGCTGAGCGACTTTGGCTTATCACGACCTCTCGAATCTTCCTACTACCAAGCGAATCCAGGTATTGTGAAAGTCTCATAAAGAGAACAATAGAATTACTGATCTCATGTATACTTATTGCTTTTGTTTTAACTATTAGTTTTTGTTGTCCGATGTTGGAAAAACCCGCAAGTTCCTACGAGCTAATTTTATGCTGCGAGATATTAAAAAAAACTGCGCAACACAACTTCTGCTGCTGCTTATACTACTACTACTGCTAGCAGTCTGCTGCTACTACTACTACTACTACTACTACTACTACTACTACTACTACTACTACTACTACTACTACCACCACCACTACTACTACTGCTATAACTACAATTACTACTACTACTACTACTACTACTACTACTACTACTACTACTACTACTACTACTACTACTACTAACAACAACATTACTAACACAACAAAAAATTTCTACAGCAGCATCAACAAGAACAGCCACTACTGCCACAATCAATATTCAATCAATCAATCAATCAATCAATTCGCTTTATTGCAACCAGAAAACAAGATGACATCAAAAACAGAAAATATGCATGCATTGGCTACAAAGGGGGGCCCTAAAGGGATTGACATCCCGCTGGGGAGGGTCACCCAAGTAAGAAAAAATACCAAGAAATATTGTACAAGATAGCAAAAAAAAATTTGAAACAATTAAATCAAATTAGGTGATGACAGATTGCAAAAAGTTTAAAATGCAAATAGCATGTAGAGAAACAAACTTAACTATAATTATACTTAAGTAGAACCTTAACTACAAGTGGTCATGTGCACTTCTAAGCAGACTTAGTGGAGGAAAGAAAAACACGAAGTCTCTTTTTAAAAACCTGCAGACTACTGGATTGACGAATATCAATTGGTATTTTATTCCACATTTGAGCGCCATAAGATTTAACAGTAAAACGCCTAGTGTTAGATTGAGCTCTGACAGGGCGATATGCAGATGAATTTCTAGTGAAATGCGAATGGATGTCAGAGGCGTGAGGGAGGTACTCTTGGAATACCGAAGGAAGGAGACCGTGTTCGAGTCGAAAGAAGAACTCGCAAATTTGGAGATCCTTTATCTGGTTTATTTTTAGGAGATGAAGCTCACTAAAGAAAGGGCCAGTGTGTTCCCATTTACGAATACCCGCTATTATACGAACAACCTTCTTCTGTAAGATAATTAGTTTATGAAGCCTAGATTCGTATGTCGATGCCCAAACCAGGTTGCAATACGTGAGGTAAGGGTAGACGAGGGTATAATATAAATTCATTCTAATTGTCTTTGGTAAGAAATAAGCAATGCGGGAAATAATACCAATATTCTTAGCAATTTTAGATGCAATTTGATTAATGTGAACTTTCCAGGTCAAGTTTTGATCTATATGCACACCTAAGAATTTCGTCGACTCAACTTGATTGATGGAAACATCATCAATAAGCAAACAAAGATTACTACTGGGGTTTATTTTCCGATGGGATTTAAATAAAATAAAGTTGGTTTTCTCAGAATTAAGGGTGAGTCTATTTGCAGAAAACCAAGCAGCTATGCTAGACAGCTCAATGTTCACAGTCTGAAACAACGTCTGCCAAGAGCTATTAGAGTAAAAAACGTTGGTATCATCAGCAAACAGAATGAAAAACATTGTAGGAGAGACATTGGCCAAGTCATTAATATAAAGAAGGAAGAGAAGTGGTCCGAGGTTGGAACCTTGGGGAACTCCATATTTGATTATCCCTAGCTCAGATAGGACACCATTACAGAGAACTCTTTGTGTACGGCTCTCAAAATAGCTGGCGAACCATCTGAGCTGTGTCCCCCTAATTCCATAGTAATCTAATTTTTTAAGCAAAATATTATGGTCTACGGTATCAAACGCTTTAGCGAGATCGAAAAAGACTCCCACTGAGTATTCGTTGTTTTCAATAGCCTTTGAAATCATGTCCTGCATACTCAATAAGGCCATGTAGGGGGAGTGACCCGGTTGAAAACCATGCTGAGATGGATAAATGATGTTAGAGTTTTTAACATAACCATAGAGTCGATTATACATAAGTTTTTCATAGAACTTGGAGAAGTAAGGAAGAACGGAAATGGGTCTGTAATTGATTACATTGTCCTTATCACCCTTTTTTAGTATAGGCACCACTTTAGCTATTTTTATGGCTTGTGGAACAATCCCATTACTAAAGGAACAATTTATTATTTCAGCCAGAGGTCTAGCAACTAAGGAAAGATTGGGGGCAGCGATACAGGGGTCAATGTCGTCAACACCTTTGCTATGCGTTAAACGTATATCACGGCCAATATCCATAATTTCCTCAGGGGAGACCATTAGGAGACCCATGGAATTCTGCCGAGGGGCCTGTAAGTAACTATAGTAAGGGAGAGGTGAATCAGGTATTTTCTTTGCTAAAGAATGGGCTATGTTGGTGAAGTAGTTATTGAAGCTATTGGCTATTTTTTCCGGATCCTTAACATTTTCTCCGTTAATTTTTAACGATTCGATTTTTGTCTCTTTATTCTCCAATTGCATTATGGAGCGAATGAGTTTCCAAGTCTTCCTTAGGTCTTCTTTATATTTGCAGAATTCGGATGCATAGTAATTTTTTTCTGCTTTGACTCTAATAGTCTTAAATTTATTCCTGTATACAATAAATTTATTTTTATTATAAGCATTTGGATTTTTTATATACTTTAAGTACAATGAAGCTTTCTTCTTGCTGGATTTGAGGAGCCCAGCAGTCATCCAGGGTTGCTTAAACCTAGGCACCTTAGCGTTACTTCTTTTAGCCTAGACACTTTCGGGAACGCCTGATCATATGCGTTTATATTATATTATATTGGCATATTATATTATATTTAGGTTTAGTAAACCACGTATTTATAGGTGATCCCAATCGATCATCTTATCAAAAAATGCGAAAATAGTGTTGTTGAAGTTTGATGAGATTAAATTAAGTAATTTTAGCTTTAGTTTGGTCAGCTCAGTTCAGTTCGTTTCGAATCACATGGGATGAGAATAGATTGGACGAATTTGCATTTTAAAGGCGCAAGATCGTTTGCAGCAGTTGTGCTATTATTATTATTAGTGGTGGTGGTCGTGGTGGTGGTGGTGGTGGTGGTGGTGGTGGTGGTGGTGGTGGTGGTGGTGGTGGCGGTGGCGGGGGCGGTAGCAGTTGTGGTAGTAGCAGTGTTAATCTATATTGATGCTGTTTTGCAGAGGCTCGTTTTCCCATTCGATGGACTGCTCCTGAGGCTGCTGCGTTTCGCAAGTTCTCCATCAAGTCAGACGTCTGGGCGTTTGGCATATTTCTCGTCGAACTTGTGTCCTACGGAGTGACCCCGTATCCTGGTAGGTCAATGGGGCTTTCATCTTTCCTCGTGACTACTGTTATGTTTTTTGCCCCAAATATCAATGATCTCTCAGGATTTACAAAAATTAATGGGCTATACCAGTGATTTTCAACCGGGGTTCCGCGGAACCCTAGGGTTCCGCGGGCGTCGGCCAGGGGTTCCGCGGCAGTTTGGTAGAAATTTTAGTGCACCGACTGAAATCCTAAAAGTATCAGCAATGACTATATTCTTTCCCATCCTTCAGTCATTCTTTCTTGCTCAAAACATTATTGTGTGAATGTATTATTGTTTTCTATAGGTCTGGACGAATTATGTCGCTCAATACTTGTTTTTCCCGAAGGTACACGCATCAAATGGAAATCTATAGGCTTAGGCCCTATAGATTGCCTACGTTCCAACTGTCCAATCGGACAAAGCATTTTTATCATTGTCTTTAAACTATTTGGGCGCTCGAGATCCGTCCTGACTAAACAGAATAGGCCTATTCATCCTGCAGTGCGTTTGCAGGCGGTCCATTAAAGTATATACTTACTTACTTACTTTATTGTGCTAAGCACTCATCCAACGGCTTGTTTGCTTGTTTATTCTTCATTTGATCAGTTGTTCATTTTTGAAGAGCCAGCAGTTAAATTTCTCATCCAGAGGTAGCGGATATTTAAATTTTGGCAAATGTAAAGGCTGAACCCTAAGCATATATTTTGTCTGTAGTATCTTTAGCCGACAGGCCTAGGCGATGCTCGCTATTTGCTTCTCGGAAAATCACAAAAGATGTGTGAAATAAGGATCAGATGTGTGATTATTGTGACAGAAGCACTTGTTCACGTGCAGGGACGTTACTAGCAAACAAAGCTGACACTCCCCAAATAAGCCGAAGCTCTCTGCCCCACTATAGCCTCGTGTCATTCACCACACTCATGACGGTTGAGTCCCAAAAGTTACTTTTATGTTGAAGATGAATCATCATGCATCTGACTATAATATGTACGTGTCTCTCTGCGATCGATGTGTCCAAGACTTAAGCCAGGCAAATATTTTCCAGTAAACTGGAAAATACTGGAAAATAGCCTACAACTTGTCCATTACACTGATGCAGAATAGAAAGCATTTTTATTTTTCAATATTCTATCCGTCAGGCAGATGGATTGGTGGTTGTTGGCGAAATAGAGCGGAAATGCAGTTGTTATCTGACAGTGCTTTGCGCACTAGACCTACACTTCTACAATTTACTAAAGCAAGTATTTGTAATGTGATAGGGTCTACTATAGACTGACGTGCAAGTACGTAACTTACATGTACATCTAAATATTGGCCTACATAATTTCACAAATTGCAACTGTTGGCTATGTAGGACCTATGTCTTGAAATTCTGGACGGGTGAAATGCAAAGGGTTCCGCGAGCAAATACGTGCTTCGGAAAGGTTCCGCCACTAGAAAAAGGTTGAAAACCACTGGGCTATACTCTAGAATAGTTGGTCTTCGTAGATTGGAAAAGTAAGTTTACTGCAGAAATGGAGTGCGTTGAAACGCTTAATGTTCATGTTTAGGCGTGAATACTATTATTTTCTTTTAAAGTTCGCCAAAACATCCGCACTAGAGAAGCTTCCTGGTTGTGCAGTTCTACAGATTTCCTTTTAAAATCTCTGACAAAACTCCACCTCTTGCTATATTATCCCCTCGGGTCTTTCATTCCAAACTAAAAACATTACTTTTCCACAGATCCCATTCTGATTCTTCCCCTTCCCCGCCTCCCACGCACGCCGTTCCAACTCTAAACATCATCCACCATAGCTGTCTTTCTAACTCCTCGCCCTTTTCTCCGGATCTTAATACCTGCCCATCGACTTATTTTGACTGAGCGTCTCTGAATCAGCTGGTCCTCGCGATCTAGCTTTTGTGGGCGCTGCATAGGTGCGGAGTTTTACGGTTACGACGATTGCCTATATTATTGTCAGAACTTGCTAATAACAAGATTTTTTTTGATTTTGGTCTTGTATAATTATCTGCGGATCTTTCATTTTCTATCTAATCTTGTGTTACACTCGTTCCCTGCTTGTCTCTATCGCCCATAAGAACTGCACTGTATACCGTCTTCATAAAGCAATTAGGTTTTAAGCGGGATCACTTCATTTCTGGGTATACACCGTGTTCTCAGGGATCTCCTCCTCACTTTCTTACGAATTAATATGGCTTCCTTTCTCATTTCGCACTATTTTTATTTGCCAATTTTTTTTAAAATTTAGCGTTGATCTGTTTGAATAAACAAGCTTGAAATGAATTTGTTTGCAGAGATGAACAACAATGAGGTGCTGGTGAGTCTACAGAAAGGCTGCAAGCATCCGCAGCCTGAGTCCTGTCCTGATGACGTCTATGATGTCATGATCTCCTGTTGGCGCAAAGAACCCGAGAACAGACCTTCGTTCAAAGAACTGTTCAACACTGTCAAACGCTTGCGCGACGCATACGCTAAATAGAAGTTCTTAGTCTCTGTAAGCCAACGATTATATCTTGGGTCGTTGTTCTTCTTGTTGTCGTTATCGTTGGTGTTGCTGTCGTTGTCGTTGTTGTTGCTGCTATTCAGCAGTTAGAGGCGATATTATCGATTGTAGCGTTGTAGCTTCTTGTGACTTTCAAGGACCGATGACGTCTACAGTATCTTAAATTACGACTGCATGACTATAATAACTATTATTAACTTACTTTGCACAAAAAAGACTTTATTAACTTTTGTCGCGTTCCACGCTTATTATTATCATTGCTACGGTTACAACCACTTTAAAGTTATTTTCACCACCTACTACCCAACTGCACAGGTTTCAAAGGCTATTAATTATGGCATTACTTGAAAGCGATTTAAAGGTGTCTGAAGAGAGAAACGTTCTAATCAATCCGTGACGTTGTCCCAAACTTTATTGATCGTGTATATAATTATACGAACGTACTTTTGCAAGCAAGGTCCATGTGTGTTATTTAGTAATAAATTTCACCAGTTCTCACTGCAAAAAAATCATGATTACTTTGGATTAGCTAAACTTGGATTTAAGATATGAAACATTTTTTTCCGTTGGCTGCTTTTTATTTTTGTCAAACTTCATATTATCTGCGAAAATTTGCAAACTGTTGTTAATGAAATCGAATCAACAATTGGTGAGACTGCGCCTGTACCTGGTACTGGCTATAGCTCGACTACAGATGAGAGTTATTTCAATTCATACGAGGATCTTCGACATAATTACTTTACAACGGACGACTCCCGCTTTGAATCTTATTTCGAGACACTTGCCAGAAAAAGTTGCTGAAAATCAGTCTGATGATTTCATCAAACAGTTTTTGTCACCCAGAGATAATTATTTTAAAGCAATAAATGTATAATTATCAGCCAGTAAATGATGCATAACAAGATGCAGAGGAAGATGATGACCTAATTACGAAATTAAAATCTTTTGTTCTTGGCGTCTTAATTGTCAACTAATGACAAGGCTAACTCTAGACAACATGCTCAGTTTATGATCTGGCGTGCGGCATCTGCAATATTCTTTTATAAGGGTACAGAATTTAGTTACAACGAGTGGTAAATAATAAATAACAGATTTTTCCCATTATGGCACTAACAATTCTTCAGTGGAATGCACGTGGTTTACGTGGGAACAAAAAGATCAATTGAAAAATTACATATCGGAATCCTGAATTCCACCAGATGCAAAATCTAGCGCTGCGTAAGAAATTTGCCCTTCTATTGTGAATATCTCACTTAAAGAAGGTGTTTACGAAATGCTAATCATCATCATCTTTTATTTTCCGCCAGCAATATAAAACTTCAACCTACAGAACCCTGGTCGCTTTTTAACAGTTTTTATTTAATGTCATATCGCGCGTTTTTTAAAATTATTTTCAACGTTAAGCGCTTGATTTTAATTTGTGTTTCTCTAACGGGTTTCCACCTGTGGAATGTTAGTTAGTGGGCCCTATTATAATCTAATAATCTATGACGAGAAACACTAGTGCCATCAAGCGAACAGCGCTGTCTATTACAGTTTAGCGAAGCATCAAACAGAAAAACAAACTTGTAGTTAATGTAATTATACAATGTAGGCCTACAAACCAAGAATTTGATAAGAAAAGTTATTGTAAGCTAATATCGATGGAAGCATAGAGGAAAAATGGATATGGTTAATTAATCATAAATGGGGAATAATTAAGAGCTTAGAATTAGTTTAATAGCCAGATGCACGGAAACTTTGTTTATTTATAGGCCTGTAGCAACCTGGCAAGGCGGCAGAATTAAAACAAGTGCAGTGCATAGAACGCCTTTGCAAAGTCATTCTGAGAGAGGCGCTGTACAAATAATATGCATACTATTATACTACATGTATGTGTCCAAGTTCTGTTAAGTGAGTCAAACAACTCTACGCGGATAAAGTTAAAGACAAACTACCTTGTACATTGACAATAGGTACCGTAATATTTATAACTCTGGTCTCGTAGAATGTCATTTTTAAAAATCAACTGACATCGTTTTTGTTTAGGTTGCGGCATTCTAACTAGAAATTTGTCACTTCCTAAAATGATGTGGACCTCTCAAAGCTGCGGCGGGCCCGGGTGCTGCATCACCCTTTTCACATACCCCAAATGTTGGCCTGCAAGCCGGTGATCCTCTGCAAAAACACCCGATAGGAAGTGTATTAGTCATAAACGCTGCTCTGCTTGTGGGCTTATAATATTATTAGGCTACCAATTGGATGACTACAGTAGCTCAGAAGGCCTGTGATGGTTTTACCCTAGACACCAAAATATACTGAAGGTCTACTCCCCGTGTAGGCTATACGCCACTGAATCAGCGACTCAGGTTCATAATTAGGTCTATAGGCCTAGCCTACATGTGTTCTTGACCCACACAGCCAGCGATGCGCTCTGCTTGAAGACGTTTTTGCAGCCTATTAAAAACTTGTGTGTAGACCTCTGTTAGGCTGTAAGGACTGCGCTGGGTGCTGGGCTCTGTGGGAATTTTAAGCAGGCTTGATATGGTTGAGTGAGTCTTTTATTGCAGCACTCGTTAGGGTAATTCGCAAGAGAGGTGCATAATTATCCAGACCAGGTACTACAGGTAGTTTGTTTTCATAATAATTGTTTCGTTGAGTTGTAATATACGCTAATTTGACGCAATGTCGTGTATTATGAGGTGAGGTTTGGTACATAAGCTAAACGAGGACAAAATTATGTGGCTTGGTGATGTGAGGTTAGGATAGATGAGTAACGTATACGCCTAAGGGTTAACCCGTGAAATGCAGAGGCAAGCTGCGGTGCGAAAGGTTGCACAAAATCACGGCTCTTTAGTTACTGTAGTCAAAAAAGTGCAGTTTTTCCAAATGAATTTAAGTAGCAGGTAGTTTTTCAGCGGTAAAACGGCGGTAAATGACGAGGTCATGGAACAAGGTTTTGTTTTGGTGTACGGACATTTGAACGGTGATCATTTGAACGGACGACATTTGATCGGCGACACTTCAACAGGCGATAGAACGGGCCGACAATAGAACAGGCAACACTTAACCGGAACGCTATATTAATATTACCGGGCGTCTAATGAACAATTCACAAGGTGCGCGTTGTAGGTTACATTATGCACGTATGTCCACTTTGAATTTTGATTGAATGTTTGGTGTGACGTTTGATGACACTTGATATTAGATAAAGTGATACAAAGTTCTGCTGTTACTTCTACATAATTATACGTGTGAGATAAAGTTGTGTTTTAACGTGTGAGACATGGCGTTAATCACAACTCCACTAGCCTATATAATTATGAACAAGATCGACATTCAAATGCAACGAAAGACTAGGCCTATTTTCTTGCAAGGATCGATCGGGATGCTTCAGCCAAGCAGGATGAAATATCGAGAATTAAACTGACAGGTTACACGTGCAGTCGCCAGCTACGGCAAAGCAGAAATTTTAATGTCTTTAAGCTCAGTCGTCAATTTGTCACACAAGTGATACAACCAGAAATTGAATTTGGTAGGCCTACAAGCCCTATACAAGTATACATGTCCAACACAG
Organism: Lumbricus terrestris; assembly: GCA_949752735.1. NCBI lineage: Eukaryota > Metazoa > Annelida > Clitellata > Crassiclitellata > Lumbricidae > Lumbricus > Lumbricus terrestris. The sequence goes on from OX457047.1 coordinate 41,392,936, forward strand.
TAAATGTTCGATTGCCTTTAAATTTTACAAACTTTACCGATCAATATTATTGTCCACCGGTCATCTGTCGCCCGTTCAACTGTCCGGCCGTTCAATAGTTTCAGCGGTCATCTAATAGGCTACACCGTTCTACTGTCGCCGTTCTAGTGTCGCGCGTTCTTTTGTCGTCTGTTTAAATTTCATGGAACCTTTGTTTTTCCGCGTCAATGGATCCTAATTTCGTGGTAAGCCGAGGTAATGGAGAAAAAGCCGGTGATGAAAATACGGTCATGGCAGCTATTGCGGCGCCAGAGTATAATAATAATTATAGCATACAGCGCACACCGTATAGACTGGCTTTGCTGCAGACTTTCGATAAGAAAACCTGTTTTTAGGTTAGCTTTAGACCTAAATTAATTAACCCACTTAGCAACACAAATAGCTTTGCAAGCGAGATATTTTTAATTTAAATTGTTGATATTTCTAGAGTGCTATTATATACTGGCAAGGTTGTCCCGAATCGAGATTAAATATTTATAGACGTATTGATTAGTAATTAATCGATTTCCAGTGAAAGTTGCTTCTTCTTTCAGTTTATCGCAAGGAATAAATTTGGGAGCAGCATCGTCGTTGGCAAATAGCAGACGACATGACCGCGTTGTTTCCGCCTCCGATGTTTCCATCTGGAGGACGAGAAGTAGGAGGAAGAGGAGGTGGAAGAGGAGGTGGAAGAGGAGGAGGATGCGCAGGAGGAGGAGGTGGAGTATGGGACCATAAAGCAGTGAACAGGTATTCAAAGCGAGTTTCTAATTATCAACGTCATTAACACGCATGCATGTCATTCAATAACGCGTTGGTGTATAATTGAAGGATGTGGTGGATGTGGAGGAGGAGGAGGAGGAGGAGGAGGAGGAGGAGGAGGAGGAGGAGGAGGAGGAGGAGGAGGAGGAGCTGGAGCACGGTGGAGAAGTGGAATATGGTGGAGGAGTTGGAGGCTGAGGTCATGGTGAATGAGGAGGCAGAGATAGTGGTGGAGGATGAGGATAAGGAGGAGGAGGAGATGGAGGAGGTGGAGGAGGAGGTGGTGTATAGTGGTGGGTTCGGTGCCTTGGAACCGGTGGGTTACAGGTTCGAAACCACCTCAAGCCGCCGCGTATACGGTCCTTGCGCAAGTAATTCACTTGTAATTATTGTTCGTGCGTATCGGCGTGAAACTCCGATGCAGCGTCTGTGCTGTAGTCGGGAGTGACATGGCAGATGCGAGAAAGAAGGAAAAATGATAGATGTCCAATCTGTATTTAATACTACAACCACTACAACTACTCTTACGACTACTACTATAGTCATAACTGTTACTACTACTATCAAAACTAATAATACGACGGCTTTTATTACTTATAATACGATAATTGCTATTTTATTACTATTGCTATTACTTCTGCTACTCCTTCAACAACTACCACCGTTGCTATTTTTTCTTCTTCTACTATGCTATTGCACCTACTGCTACTCCTGCTGCTGCTGCTGCTGCTGCTACTACTACTACTACTACTACTACTACTACTACTACTACTACTACTACCACTACTACTACTACTACTACTACTATACTACTACTACTACTACTACTACTACTACTACCCCTACTACTACCACTACTACCACTACTACTATTACCACTACTACTACAACCACTGCTACTACTATTACTGCTGCTGGCACTAGTACTGGTCTACTACTATACTACTACTACTACTATTACTACTACTTCTACTAATATTACTGCTACTACTACTATTTCAACTACCACTTCTGTCACAAATATAGGCTACAACTAATGCTATTGTCATTATTACTACTGCTTCTACTACTACTACTACTATACTACTGCTACTATACGTGCTATACCTATACTACTGGTGATACAGGAAACGTCTCTTAATATCCCTGGCGGATGAACTTTCCTCCAACGAAGTCCGGCACCTGATCTTCCTCTGCAAGGGAATTGTTCTTCCGAAGGATGTCGCCGAAAAGATCCAGACGTTTCCGGAACTTGTTGAGACGCTGATCCAGTACAAGAAGATCGGACCCGAGACAAATGACGCGAAAGACTGGCAGGTGCTGTTCGACATTCTCGAGATGATCAAGAGAAAAGACATCATAAAGAAACTGAAATGCCACTGCAAGTATAACCCAGATACTGTGATAGTAATGCTAAATTGCATCAATACAAATACCGTTGCAAACACTAACGCTAATACCAATACTAATAAAAATTATTAAACACTGAATGCTAATACTTAAACTATTCCTTCTTGCAATAATAATGATAATGATGATCGTAATGATAATGATAGTGATAGCCTACAAATAATTATTATTATTGCCATTATTATTATCATTATTAAAACGCCTCTCGCTGACGAATCAGAGCTTCAACGATAAAACTTTTAGGGGTAGCCAACAACTGGGACTTTGACGAATAGGGTCCATTCCAGACAATCTGCTTTCATAGTTAAGTTGATATCTCTGAGGGATCACGTTTACCTCCAGGCAATTTAATAATAAGTTTTGTACAAATAAAAAATAGTAATAATAAATTACGGTTTTCTCAATAAGTTACCTTTTGATCCAGTAATAAAAACAAATGAAAAGTCACCACATGAATATTATTATGAGCAATGAACATCGGGACCGGAAATACGGCCATGTCTTCTGCTTACTTGTTTGCCTACTTAAGTTTGGATAGAGTGAAATGAATAGATAAAATAATAGTTTAATAATATATAATGCGAATCTGTTATATGTCACTGTACACTAAGGTGGAGTGAAAAATTTTTTTCTTGAATTTCAAAATGCCTGGGTGCGGGAAAGTTGCACTATGATCTAAGAAGTTCATATGAATTTTTTTTAAATTTTATTCCTTCTTTAAGTGGTGCCCCAACGATATAATAAATTTGCTATTATTTGAAAAAAATCGAAATTTCTTGTTTTTCCTAGTAATGTTTGTCAACCTCTTAACCATATTGCAAAGCAAGTATTTAACATAGAATAACGCTTTTAAAGAGAATCCCTGCCTAAACTCTTTTTATTGCCATATTTAGGTGATTACAGACTGGTCATAAAAATCTACACCATACATTATTTTTGCCGAAATTTGTCTAATGCTTAAATAATTTATATTGCTATTTTCGAGCACTCTAAAATGCTTAAGTGTAAAAATGTGCCTACTTTCTCGAGCGTTTTAATCTATAACTTCAATTAAAATGTTTGTGATTGAAATAAAATTTGAATTTAAATGAAAACATAAATTTCAATTAAGATTTGTATTAAAATCTTTCAAAAAATTAATTTCTTGATATTATCTTATAAATGTTTTCTAAAAGTTACTCCGACTTCAAAAGAACCAAAGTTTGCAGCAAGTGGCAATCACAATCAGACTGCGAATAGCTGATTTGTGGTTGAAGTCTTCGAAACCGATTATAGGCCCAGCTCATCAAAATGTAGGCCTAATGGACAAGATAAAACTCTATCACTATAAGTATAAAAACTAACTTGCTCAAGCCATATAAATTGCGGAAATATGACCAGAAATACATATCTAACATTGAAGAATTTGCAAAGCAATCTGACATTCAGTTACTTGATATTGTGGCATGTAGGCCTATTAGTATATGGAGATAAATAATTGCACGTGTGCAAAAAGTACCAAAGTTCAAATGGCAAATAAGTGTCTTAAGTTTTCCTTCGCTCAAGTACAATCTGGTATTTTCAGTTATTTGGACTCAGAAATGTCAAGCCATAATAAGGAATCAGACACGTATCAAATTCTTCAACAGACAATCATCGCTGATAATTGTCAACAGTGTTAAACAACAAAGAATCGGAAGATGAACCAATTACAATTAACTCCAAACAATATAAAAGTGCACTAATACGTTCAGATTTAGGGCTGACCTTCTTTGGCTCGTGAATGATACATACAAAGTCATACGTGGCATTTCTGATCGTTGTGCTGCTTTCTGGCAACGGCAGTTTTGTCAATTTTACAAGATGCGGGTGTTGTGCACAACATAGATTAATCTATGGCGATCTATAGGACAGGCCTATATTAGTAAAGTTCGAAGAGAATGGTTAAAAGTTCAAAAACGTCCACAGTGTAATTCCGTAAAACAACTATCTGGATTGTACCTCGATGTGCATAAAGATAGGACCAGAGTGCAAATGAAAAATGGCAATAAATCGTGTTTTAAAATCATTCCTGAAGATAAAATACCACTTGTGCTTGAAACCATTTTACAATATCTGGGTCATGCTACTCAGGACTGAGAGTAGATCATCTAAAAATATTCATACAAATACCACCAAGCGTTTGTTAGATAATAAAATAGCAACTGAAGATTTAGTTGCCATTGGTTGCGTCTGAACTACTGGCAATACTGGTGCAGTTGGTGGGATCATGAGTCTTTTGGAAATACAACTTGGTAGACCACTACATTGGTTTAATTGACTGTTGAATGCCAATGAATAGACTCTGCGGCATCTAATTCAAAGGCTAACTGGTGGAACACAAGATCCAACATTATTTTCAGTAAACATAGTCAATTCTCTAGGACACTGTGATTCATTATCTGAAGCATTGCAACGCAATTGAGTTAGAGAACTGCCCAAATATGGAAGGAATCAAATTAAGTACCGATCAGCAACATTTGAACAATACAATTACTAAATTATGCAAAGCTGCATCATGTGGCATTTGTTCACCAGACATAGATCTCTACTTTCAAAAGCCAGCTCCTGTTAGCCACTGAAGGTGGTTGATAACAGCAAATCCCAAATAGAATTTTGAGACTATAGGAACGGAAAGTCTAAGTGATAATCTGTTAGTGTGAGAGTCTATACATCAGTCTGGCTTCCAAGCACCTGCGGAGGACGATAAAATAATCCAGATACTGCAACATAATTTACGAGACATTGTAGTTGAAGTTATTAAAGGAAATGGATATTTCGCCATGCAGAAAATATACTACTTGCAATGTTTGTTCAACGAAAGATCTCATATCCGTGAGCTAGAATGCAGACAAATTCTTGCTGCAAGAGTTGAAAAAGCATCATTATCAAATATCATGAAATTATTTCGAGTAGGCCTAGGACTAAGCTACTCTTACTCGACTTTCATCCTGAAGATATAGCCTATATTGACCAAGTCGAATGGCAAATAATAGATCGATATGAGCCACCTCTCATGAAACATGTTGCAGACAAGATTGTAGCAAATTGTGTAAAATGTACATAAACTAAATCAGAGTTTTACATAATTTTGACTTAAGAGAAACCTCTTAAATGAAAGTGTATTTTAGAATACGGAATATGATAGTTAATTCTGTCATCATTATGCAGCATTGCAACAATGGTTTGTTGTCCTAAGTTGCCCATGGCTAAAAGCACATTTTAACGAAAAATTGCAAATTTTGTCAAAATTGTTCGATTTTCTTCATCGTTGGGGCACCACTTAGAATAGGAATAAGTTCAACATATTTTGCAAAACAACTAACCATATCAAAATGCAACTTTTGCACACCCAGGCATTTTTAATTTATGACATAAAATTTTTCACCATTGTATTCACTCCACCTTACTGTACACGTTTGTTGCAGGCAAGAAAGACGGAGAGATGAAAATGCCTGGTTCTAGTCTGCCTTGGACAGACCCGATATCCTCTCTTGATGGTAAGAATTTTATATCGAAACTGCAGTTACTGTAGACCTCCAATGTCCTCCAACGTTTCTTGATGGTAGAAACTTTTTCATAATAACAGACTGTAGCTCCAACGTTTCTGCTTGTCGGTAAGAACCTGTTCTTCTAATTTTAGCTCCATTGTCTTTGCCTGACGATAAGAACCTGTTCTCCTAATTGTAGCTCCAATGTTCTTGCTTGAGGGTATGGATCCGTTCACAAAATTAACCCCACGTGGCTATGCTCCGCGAATTGATGGCATACCGGTGCACCTGTAGATTAGGCTTAATTGTTCTTACTCTCCGTTTTAGATGTGTACTTTATAGATTATGTTGAGCTAAATGCAAGTTAATTGCGTTCTACTGTAGGCGAACAAACTGAAATATCGGCGGACTCAGTGTCGCTAAAGAAGCTTCTACAAAAAGGAGAATATTCGGACTTCTGGAAAGGTATTTCACATCATTTTTTAAGCTTACCTGAAAGTCTAATTAATGGATACAAACCCATCTCGTTCGCTGGTCATGCAACCTGCAATGACCTCTCTGTTACGCTGTTACGCTGCTCTTAGGGTCCACTTTACTCCTGAAGAATCTCAAAGCTGCCCTATTTAGCCGTGGATGGGCCGGAAGCTCTTCTCGGTAGCCTACCTTGAAGAGGCGCTATAATAATGTATGTATGTAGGTATGCATGTATGTATGTATGTATGTATGTATGTATGTATGTATGTATGTATGTATGTATGTATGTATGTATGTATGTATGTATGTATGTATGTATGTATGTATGTATGTATGTATGTATGTATGTATGTATGTATGTGCGCACGCACGCACGCACGCACGCACGCATGCACGCACGCATGCATGCATGCATGTATGTATGTATGTATGTATGTATGACATGTATGTATGTATGTATGACATGTATGTATGTATGTCATGTGCATGTTATATGCATGTAATTATAATGTGCATAATTATATTATAGATGTCCTATTTTAGCCGTAGTTGGGCCGGTATAGATTTCAATTAATTAGCTAGTTGGTTAGACAGACAGTTAGTGTTAATTCTATTCGCTTAATTAGTCCAGTGCTCTCTTTTTCTCCAGGTACTGCGACCTCCATGGGTGACGTGTTGATCGAGGTCTACAAGAAGACGAGATCCTCGGACATGCGGCCGTCCTTTGCTGCACAGGGTGATGTCCAGAGTCGCCTTAAGAACGCAAACATCGTCGAAGTCCTGAAGGTTTTTCGAAACAAGGACCCTCCTTGGATCGTACTGGAGTGGATGACCAAGGGTGACCTTCTGACCTTCGTTCGAACTCAGACCTGCACCAGCGCTCAGCTCATTGCTTTCGCTGCGCAGGTGAGTTGAGACTGACTTACTGACTGACTTACTGACGTATTGACCTATTAACTGACATAACAGATCCTAATCTCGAGATTTCCACGGCGCCAAAATTAGCTTGATAGGTAGGCTAGATGGTCAAGTTTCACCGGGTCAAGTAAGGAGATGGTTACGGTGGGCGGTGACCACTCATTCACACAGTCATTATTTACTCATTCACTCACTCACTCACTCACTCACTTAGAGAGTATGTATTATGGAAGAATAGGCCTATGTGAGCGAGCAAGCGAGTGGGCAGGCGAGTGACCGATTTAGTAAAATAATCAGTTAGGAATTCAGAATTCAGTCGGCTAGGGTTATTCAAATTCCACCATTCATATTCAATTCGACACAAGTTATTCACTGTAGGCCAAGGGCGATTACAGAAATTTCCGTAGGGGGGCCAAAATTTTCGGTCTTGGGACAGGGAAAAAATTTCGTCTTGGTCGGCGAAAAATCTGATGACTTTTTTTAGTAATTCGTCCAATTTCCAAGAAAAAGATACCGACCGTTTTAGCCGCGAAAATAGTTGAAATAGTTGATGACTCTTTTTTAGTCATCAGTCATACTGGTCGGAGTAATGGCTCTCTAGTATCCTGCTTTTCTCTCCCGCTGCATTGATTTAATGGCTTGTTGAAACCAAATGGGGGTCACGTGACATGCAATTTTTAAATGGGGCCATGGCCGGATTGGCCCCCTGGATCCGCCTCTGCTGTAGGCTACACTTCTTTTCAAATAGCCATTGCATTATTTTTCAAACCCGCGCATTAGCTAAAGCGGGAATGATTCATACGTTGTGTAATAAAATATGATACGATGCTATTTTTCTAAAAACAGATAGCGAAAGGAATGTGTTATATGGAAGAGAAACGTTATGCACACTGCAACCTGAAGGCCAGCAACATCTTTCTGTCAGAGAACAACATCATCAAAATCGGAGGATTCTGCTTGACCACTAAACTACACGAGGGAAATCTTAGCGAACTTGAAGAAGGTTTGTTGGCTACTCATTGATCCAGGCAGCTGAGTAATAATTATTATTCCTGCTTTTTAGTTGTCGTCTCTATTGGATAACCCTCGCTACACTTCAATTCTGTAATCCTCGCTACCATAGGCGTAGGAGGCGGGGGTCCAGAGGGGTGAATGTCCCCCCGAATTTCGGGCAAATTTTTTTTCGGGCAAAACAAGCACGTGCGGGAAAAAAATTTGGTAATTTTTTCGTGCAAACAGGCACGGGAGGATATTTTCGGGCACACAGGGGTAAAACAGCTATATTTTCTGAAGATTTATAGGAAATGACTTTAAAAAAGGTCATCAGATTTTTCGGGCAAAAGGAAAATCTTTGCCCTCCCCACTGTCGAAATGTCCCCTACGCCTATGCTCGCTACACTTTAATTCTGTAATCCTCGCTACACTTCAATTCTGTAATCCTCGCTACACTTTAATTCTGTAATCCTCGCTACTGCAGAATCTCATAAGGTCAGTGCGGTTTCGGGAGCTGTGATTGCACTACACTGACCGGCCCTCCCCACTCTGATGACTGACTGGTCAGCCAAGCACATTTTTACAACTGGGTACTCAAAACTGAGGGGACCGAGTGCTGCAGCACCTTTAGAACCCACCTTAAATAATTACTATAGAGTCTCATCTTAGTTGCCATGCATTGCAGAACGGAGAAGTGTGCGACCATGCAGAGGGAGGACGTTATTGAAACGCGAAGATCTATGAGTTAAAGTTGGACATAAAATGTTTTAAAAAATGCCAGCACCTGCTCAAGAATTAAAAGAGAAGTAATTTAATGTAAATCTTTGAAAATTTCTCAGCGTCCAGAAAAACCACATAAGAGACATCTTATTCACCGGCGCTAGGAATGTTAAAATGAGACTTCTTATTAATTTTAGGTTCTTCTTTAGGTTTGCTGCCTCTCGGCAGGTCCAGACGCCCAACGACGCCACTCTTCTCGGTGTTGTGCTTTTTCTTTGAGTTTTCCATATCCATCCTTTATCATCCAAACCAAGAACTTTTCCCTAGGTCTTCCTCTTCCCCTCTCCCCCTCCATTTTGCCCTCCACTGTGTCTCTTTGCAAGGAGTTGCCTCTCAGTGTCATGTCCTATCCAGTTCTTCTGCCTTGTTCTAATTGTATTCATCAAGGATCTTTCCTCTTCCACCTTCTTCAATACTTCTTGGTTTGATTTAGGCTCTGTCCAGCTGACCCTTTCCATCCTTCTCCATATCCACATCTCGAACACTTCTATTCGTTTGACATCCTCCTTTCTCATCGTCCAGGTCTCTGTTCCGTACAGTGTGACGCTCCAGATCAGTACATTGACCATTCTTTTCTTGATGTCTCGACTCATTTCTTCTTTTTGAGAGACAATGATGCATTCCATCAATCCATTGTCTTTTCTTGTAGACGTTCTGCTGCCGATGAGATGGAGCGCACTCGAGGTCATCATCTATCGACAGGCGACGGATAAGTCGGACGTCTGGTCGTTTGCTATCGTTCTCGTCGAGATGTTCAGCAGAGGAGAGCTACCATATCAGGGTCAGTGGTGGTGCTGGCGGTGGCTATGGCGGTGGCGGTGGTAGTCAATGGTTATTGTGACAGTTGGCAACGAAAACGGTGATGATAATGACACCGATAAAGTTTACGACAATGATGATAACAATCGTTATAGGGATGATTTCCTAGCTAGCCTGCTTTCTCGTGGGTTGAATCATAATTATACTAGGCTACTTGGAACAGTCTTCCATTAACAATTCGCAGCACTGCACCGGATGCAAATCAGGAAACATTCTCAAAATCTCTGTTTAGATCTGTTGGGTAGCTAGCCTACGTTACATACTACATACATACACTATGTCCATTATATACATTATGTATGTATGTATGCAATGTTATGCATGTAACGTATACAGGCTAGCTACCCAGTTGGGGCACGTTACCCCATGATGTCCTATAAATTTTATAGGACATCATGGGGTAACGTACCCCCAACTGCTTCCCCCAAGTATGCTAAGAGTATATAGGTATACTTATCAATGTTCTGAGAGGGACAACCACCAAATTTATGAACATTGTTCGTGAAAACATCCCTTTAAGGTCGTCCAGCAACCGATATTCAATGCAAAAAAGCATGAAAAACCATAATACTTTGAACCCAATTTTTGGGGGTGACCCCATTGTCGAATATTGTCAGATTTTTGGTATGTTATTCAGCAGCATATTATGAGCAGGAAACCATTTAGAAAGCTTGTCTTACAATTTTGCCAAGCTGAACGGCAACATATATATATATATATATATATATATATTTGTTTGAATGCGCACTTGTTATAAGCGCCCCTTCAAGCTCTCTCTACTCAGAGGCGCTCCCGAATGCAGAGCGGACACTGCATCTGAGTTTCACGCCGAAGCGCTGAGCAATTGCGAGTGAAGGACTTGCCCAAGGTCCCTACGCGGCGAGGTGGATTCAAACCTCGAACCTTCCGGCTTCAAGGCAACGACGCCACCACTACACCACCGCGCCCCACAAATTTTAATTTTAATTTTATAATTATTGTATGCATACATACTTAAGTGTATACGTACAGCCTTCAACTTACATACATGCTTGCATACATTAGGGATGGAGATCAAGGAGCTGGTGACGAAGCTTCGTCAGGGCGATCGTCATCCGCAGCCGGATGACTGTCCGAACGGACTCTTCAGGATGATGAAGGCCTGCTGGAACATGCCGGACGACAAGAGACCGTCCTTCAAGGAACTACTTCCGTTTCTGGAGAACTATCGCGAAGATAACGACATCCGGTTAACCGACATCTTTATCTTCAGCTACATCAATATTTTCATCATCGTCGTCGTTATCCTTCGTAATTACAATCATCGTCATCTTAATCGTCATCATCATGGTCGTCATCAAAATCATCAGCAGCACCATTATTGTTATTATTATTATTGTTATTATTATTATCATTATTATTATTATTATTATTATTATTATTATTATTATTATTATTATTATTATTATTATTATTATTATCATTATTATTATTGTTATTATTATTATTATTATTATTGTTATTATTATTATCATTATTATTATTATTATTATTATTATTATTGTTATTATTATTATTATTATTATCATTATTATTATTATCATTATTATTATTATTATTTTTATTATTATTGTTATTATTATTATTATTATTATTATTATTATTATTATTATTATTATTATTATTATTATTATTATTCTAAGTGCGTTGACTCCGTTTGAAGATTGAATACAAAGAAGACTGAATGAGAAAACGTTACTTGGCTATAATATAACGACGATCTGTTATAACTTGGATACCAAATAAATTAAAATCTGTAATTTCGATCTGTAATATTATGGATCTGTCGGCTAATTTGGATTTGTTAACCTATTACTAGTTGACTCCTTCTCTTAATAAAATCCATTTGTTGTGTTCTCAGGTCTTCAACAGCGTCAACAGAAAACCCTCGCATTATTCGTCGACGAAATGCAATTCCAAAAGGTACATGTAGGCTGTTTAAGTTGCCATGCTTTGTCAAGTGTTGTCACGTGCTGTCATGCGTTGAAATGTGTTGTTACGTGTTGTAATCAGTTGGAATATGTTGTAAAGCGGTGTCATGTGTTGACATGTGTGGTCTTGAGTTTTCATGTGCTATCATGTGTTGTCAAGTGATGGCATGTGTTGCCATGTGGTAGCATGCGTCACAATTATGTTTGCATGCGTTGTCATTCGTTGTCATGTGGTGTCATGTGATAACTTACTAAAACTTCGCCTGACAAGCTGACAAAACGCGACAACACATGGCCACGTATGGTAACACATGGCATGCAACACATGTCACCACATGGCAACCCATTCAACTACATGACAGCACATAGAGTCGAATGACAACACAATGTCAACACATGGCAAACATAATTTCTAATATTTATCCTAAGACATCAACAACAGTATTGGCTTACTACCGTACTGGTATAGCATTGAATGTACTTCTTAATTTCTTTGACCAATTGTGCAGCAGGTCTCGAGCGATCTAAGACGATGCTTCAGAAGAGAGAGTCGTACATGCGATACATCGGTGGAGACCAGCCTCTACCTCCGCTGCCTCCAAAGGGTTAATATGCGACTCTCAGTCATGATCGGTTGAATGATGATGATGAAGGTGATGATGACGACGACAACGATTATGATGATGACAATAATATTTTAATATTATAGTAGTAGTAGTAGTAGTAGTAGTAGTAGTAGTAGTAGTAGTAGTAGTAGTAGTAGTAGTAGTAGTAGTAGTAGTAGTAGTAGTAGTAGTAGTAGCAGTAGCAGCAGCAGTAGCAGTAGTAGCAGTTTTAGTAATAATAGGCGTAACAGTAATCCTATTTATATGAAAGAATGAATGAATGAATGAATAAGCAAGCGGACATGTGAAAGAAAAAGACTACGAAAGAAGAAGAATGTGATAAGAAATAAGAATAAGAACTAGAAGGCGGTTATGAAGAAAATGGATATTTTAAAAACAAGTTGACAACACATGACAGCGCACGACAACGCATGACAATACATGACAACGCATGACAACTCATGACAACGCACGACAACGCATGACAATACATGACAACGCATGACAACTAATGACAACGCATGACAACGCACGACAACGCATGACAATACATGACAACGCATGACAACTCATGACAACGCACGACAACGCATGACAATACATGACAACGCATGACAACTAATGACAACGCATGACAACGCACGACAACGCATGACAATACATGACAACGCATGACAACTCATGACAACGCACGACAACGCATGACAACGCACGACAACGCATGACAGCGCACGACAACTCATGACACCGCATGACAGCGCATGACAACACAATGTCATGTGTATAACATCAGTTTCGCTTGATTGAACCTGTTTTCAATGCTAACGTTGTAGGCAGACCTTCCAGTATATTTCCGGGTCTTCCATCTGACTGGTCCAAGGACCTGGAACTGCCGAGGAACTCGCTGAATCTCGTCCAGATGATCGGATCTGGAGAGTTTGGAGAAGTCTGGAGAGGTTTCCACTAATCTAATCTAATCTATTCTAATATATTCTATTCTAATCTAATCTATTCCAATCTAATCTAATCTATTCTAATATATTCTATTCTAATCTAATCTAATCTATTCTATTCTAATCTATTCTAATCTATTCTATTCTATTCTAATCTAAGCTCGTCTATCTTAATCTTGCCTAGAGATTCATATTGCCACTATCCATAATTTTTCAATAAAAAAGCATCTAATGGCTGACCTTGTCTTTCCTGGATAGCCAACGTAACTTAAGGGCAGAAATGTATAGGCCTAAATATAGAAGTGCGCGATATTTATTCCGTTTGATTGCTTTATACCGTACCTGTTTGCTTTTCAGTCTTTTTTGAAGCTTATATATAGATGCAATAAACAGTTTCACAAGGGCGCCATTGTCTTGATTAGATTATCGTGTGTTGTGATTCTGTGTTTACGACTTTGGCCAATTGCTGAAGTTTGTCATTACTTATGTAGCTGCATTACATTAATTTCGTTATTATAGTTTTTGTTATCGTTGATATTATTGTTTCTACTATTAATAATATTACTAATGTTTTTACAAGAGCAACTACAACTACTAATATTACTTCTGGGCCTACTACTGTAACTACAACTACCACCACTGCTAGGCCTATTATTATAATTATACTTAAAATTATAATTATTATTACTATTATTATCATCATTATCATTATTATTGTCATCAAAATTATCATTAGTAATGATGATGATAATAATAAAAATAATAATAATAATAATAATTATTATTATTATTATTATTATCAGTTGTAGTAATCATTATTATTGTTGTTATTATGAAAAGCATCATTTATTTCCAATTCAAACTGTGCAATACCAACTGGTTGTGCCCGATGAACAGTGAACGCCTAGCAAAACACTAGCATACTGTGCTAATTGTTTCCCCTCAATTGCATATACTAAATCTAATGTATAATGAATTTATTGTTAGTATGGTTGGTCGTCTTCGAATCCGGTTGGCTGTGTGAACGTGCCCCTGAATGCTATGGCGTTGAATCTTTGAGTGCATATAGATAACCGTTGGAACAAGTGCACAGTCTCACGAGGGTCTCCAGAAACGGCGGCCATGCGACATCCCAACTCAATCAAGAATTCGCGTCCTGTCCGATTGACGTGCCCAGCGATTCGATGGCGACGGGCACGAAGTCGTGGGTGGCCAGAAGGGTTGAATATTTGGCGCACTTCCGGTTTGCGGCGTGCTCAGCTGCCCCTCCAGGCATTGCTGCCGTAATGTTGAGGTAGGAGGCAGCACAAGTATGGATGTTGTTGTTGTTGTTATTATTATTATTATTATCATTATTATTATTATTATTATTATTATTATTATAATTAGTATTACTATTATTATGGTTATTATGGTTATTAGATCGCAATCATAATATATTTCATTGTCAGCTGAGCTTCCAACCTACGAGGAGGTGGCCGTGAAGATGTTCATTCCGACTCGCATGGACTCGAAGCAGCTGCTTGCTGAAGCTGAGATGATGCGCAAGTTCAACCATCCGCATCTTGTGTCACTGATCGGAGTCTGCTCCGACAGTGCCCCGATATACATCGTCACGGAGCTTTTGCAGTTCGGAGCCCTGCTCGATCACCTACGAAACGACGCTGGAAAGACCCTTACAATACACCACCTGCTCGATTATGCCGCCCAGGTCAGCCGCACTCTGGAAGACTATCATCTTAAAATATTGAAATATTGAAATTAGAAATAGGCCTATTGAAATTATTCTGAAATTTAAATTGTAAACATAAGTCCTCATTGCCCACGCTGATGTAAACATTGACATAAAGGACAAAACTTTGTAAGGATAGCTTATAATGCTTATTAAGTGCAGGTAAATATGCCAAGTGACGTAAATTGGCTGAATCCTTGCAAATAGGCCTACTGATTGGCCTACAATGTAAGGGTTTCAGACGATAATAAATAAAATAAAATAATTATGGACAGCAAATAAGTAAATAAGAAATAAACAGAAAAAACGCGACGAAAAATAAACAACGGAAAAACAATTTTTTACAACTATGCCGGAAACCAGTCTCTTTGATCCTATAGTTTATTCCTGTCAAATGGGAAGCGCCTCTGACCAGCTGCTCTTAAAGTGGCGCTATATAAATTCATGATTACGATTACAATACTGTATTGTAGGTGGCCGACGGCATGTGTTGCATGGAAGCAATGAACTGCATCCACCGAGACATCGCTGCCAGAAACGTCTTCATGCGTGACCAAGCCACCGTCAAGTTGGGTGACTTTGGATTGTCGCGGACGATCATGTCGTCCTATTACCAAGCCAGTCAAGGTCGGTTGGATTTGTTGCGTTCATAGTGTGTGGACGGCATGTAACATTTAGCAAGTTCTCTGTATCTGTCCGTTCTGCTATATATCTGTTCTGTCCGTTCTGCTAAATGTGTGTGTGTGTGTGTGACTGTGTGTGTGACTGTGTGTGTGACTGTGTATGTGACTGTGTGTGTGTGACTGTGTGTGTGTGTGACTGTGTGTGTCTGAGTGTGTGTGTGGTCCGTTCTGCTTAGTATCTGTCCATGTATCCACACGCTTTTTGTTCACAATTTATCCCCATGAAACTGCTCATTCTGTTCAATATATCTCTCGCCCTGCATCTGCCCGTTCCGTTCAATACTTCTCTACCTAGTCTACTATACTACTCAGTCATTCATTCTAACATAAATTCATTCATTTCTTCGATAATAATAATAATCTTCGTATAATTTAGGAAAAGAGACAAATCCAGGTGACACACCGCTTCACCCAATTACACGTCAAAGCACATTAAAAATCAACAGCAAAAATATTGTGAACATTCATTGGCGGCAAATAGAACCCTAGGAATAAAAATTCTATCATCTTTAAATGGTAGAGTATTTGTATAGCGACTCTTCAAAGAAACTACTCAGAGGTGCTCCCGATTCCAGCACGGCCCACAAGAAATTTTCAAGTGCTTATGTGTAGGCCTAAACGCAGAATGATAGGCCTATAGTCGCCTAGTTCGATCATTATAAAAAAATGCGCGGCGTAACTTCAATATTGTTTCTTATATTTTCTGTTATAAACTGCAATATTTGTTATGTCTTCAAACGAGCAGACGTTCGATTCCCAGCGCGATGGACGGCTCCTGAGGCAGCACAGTCACATCGATTCTCCAGCAAGTCGGACGTTTGGTCGTTTGGAATACTCCTCGTCGAACTATTCACCTATGGAGAGACGCCTTACTCGGGTTAGACTATAATCATGGTGTCTGCATTTTCACACTATTATACAAGCAATACCTGAAACTGAAAAAATTACTTTTTCACAGATACTATCCTGATTTTTTCACTTCCCCTACCTCCCACGCCGTTTCAACACATCTCTAAACATCATCCACCCTAGCCGTCTGCCCAACTCCTCGCCTGACTCTCCACATCTTGACTTAATTGTCTGTCCGTCTGTCTGTCCGTCCGTCCGTCCGTCCGTCTGTCTGTCTGTCTGTCTGTCTGTCTGTCTGTCTGTCTGTCTGTCTGTCTGTCTGTCTGTCTGTCTGTCCATCTATCTATCCTTCTATCCAAACATCCATCTATCCATCATAAAGCATCCCTGTTTAACGCGCTTGCACACATATTTCGAGTTACAATAATAATTATCAGACTTTGAATTATACGACCCCACGTTTTATTTAAATTGAATATTTTCAGATACGAACACCTACGAGGTGATATCGATCGTGCAGAAGGGTTACAAGCATCCTCAGCCGGTGGATACATGTCCAGACGACATCTATGAGCTGATGATCTCATGCTGGAGAATGAAGGCCGATCTGAGACCGTCTTTCAAGGAGCTGTTCAACACTATCAAACGCTTACAAGAAATCTACAAAATTTAAAGGGTTGCTTGTTTTCGTTCATTTACTTTTAACAGCTCAGTAATGGTATGCCTAGTCCATTGTTTAAAGAAACTATTGTTTAGGATTTCGTGTGCATGACGAGCTCATCGTTGTCGAAAGTTCATTTGAAAATTTATAATTAATTAAAAGGTCATTCAAAATTTATATTATGTCCTGAATGTTCATAAAGTCGCTGATGATTACTAGGCTAAAACGATACCTTTTCTTCACTCTAGTTGCAAAGTCATAGCCTAGAACGATTAAATTCTCTGGTTAATTCGTTGGTCTACTGTAACTCTACAACGAACTTCATAGACTACCCAGATATGCATGTGCCCAGATAAGGACATAGGCCTGCTAGATAGAAGATTAGAAGCACATACACAACCATGTATGCATAGGCAATGTCGTGAACAGATGAAGAAACAAACATACATGTAGACAGGGATATACTGCAGACGGCGAATTGACTTTTCTCTGGTTTACTAGCAGTTAAAAGACAGAGGTGTAAAACGTTTTTAACGGTGTGCGCGCGGCAATATTTGCTAGCAAGTGGCAGGCTAGCCCGAAGTTCCAGAAGCGCCCGAACAGAGTGTGGCCAGGGTTCTGGGAGGGGATCCATGAGCACAGCCAGAAATATTTTTCTCAAAATTAAATTTTAAATGGTGCATTTCTCGTCTACATAGACTTCTAAACTCTTAGGCTAATTTGTATCTTCATTTTCATTCATAAACATGAAGTCAAACTCAATATTTTGTAGCCTATTATGTCTAAAAGCGACAACTTTGGAGTTCTAGTCTCAAATTGCATAGTCTTTAGGCAAGAGTTTCAGAGTTTCCGGTCGATAAAGCTAAAACAGCTTTGTCGTGTTCGAAATGACACAAGGGCCAGTTTTTTGATACCTCTGAATTAAAAGGAGCGATTATTTTATTTGTGGGCTACTCAGATTGAATGAGCCACAGACAGGGCTTAAAGTGTGGCTGGACGGTCATGGACGGCGTCCATGCACTTATTTTAAAGTCTGAACGCCGTCCAGCCACTTGTTGGCCAGCAATGACTGGAAAGGTAAGGGGCGTCCAGGCACTTCTTTTGGAAAGATAAGAGGCGTCCAGGCACTTATTTTTCTACACTTTAAGCACTGGCCACAGAGATATTAACGCACAAATGCACGCACAGACGCAGACATACACTCACGCACACATGCACGCGCTCACACACATAATAATTATACTGTTTATATACACATAGGGCCTATAATAATTATAATATGAATAGTTTTCTAACTTGGCAATGATTTTCTTCGTTTCAGTTCGGACGAATGCAACTCGCAGAGAAGAGTGACTCGCATATCATTCAAGATGCATGCAATCTCGAAATCTTAAACCAAAAATGCTGCGATTTGTTAGGAGTCAGCAGTTACTTCTTCTGCGTTACTTTACGACTTTTGTCAGCCCAACTGCATGTGACCGCCGTTGCATCTCATCACCTCGATCGATCGGGGAAGGGGTTAAAAGACTTTCAAATGGCAGGCCAGGCAGGCAGATGGCGATATCTCCAGCACGTGGCAGGCGAGGACGTAGAGTCAAGTGGGAGCACAATGCCCATTGGGATATTGACGCCTATTTTTTAACTGCCACCTTTTGCTTTAAACAATTTTTGCATTGAAGCATTAATAGGCGTAATACTAATGATACACAAAGTGAAATGTATAAACTTACGTTTAAAAACATCTAGCCTATATGCAAAATGCCTATCTATGTTCTTCATTTCCTCTTTTTACATTGTTCAAACTCTTGGTAAAAAATGTTACCGCGACCATATACGTGTTTTGCTTCCTTATTCACATCTCGCTATCTCCCCCACAGGTCTTTCGCTTTCACTCAAAACTGAAAAGCCAAGCAAGCCTTATAATATAATTCGGACCACTCGATCATTGCAGATGTTTCGTTTTCTGGGAAAAAGTTCAAAAAAGAACGCCGAAACTACAATTATTCACCGATCGCCACGGATAGGCAATTTTGACAAGGCGATGTTTTTAAATCGGTCTAAATATTCTTCAAGTTCCAATACAAATCTGTATTGTATTGTATTGTATTGTATAAAAACATTTATAAAGCGCCTCTACTAGGGTGAACCGTTCAGAGGCGCTCCCAGTGCGCAAGGCCACGACAGAAAAAATAGGTTTTAAGAAAAAAAAATGAGGAGGAGGGATTACCTGTCAGAAGTTGAGATCGAATAGAAGGAGAGAGCGTATTCCAAAGAGAGGGGCCAATTGATGTAAAGGAACGGGACTGAGCCATAGCCGTTCTAGTAGGAGGTACTAGAAGTTCAAATCTGTTTAAAGAGCGGAGTGGACGATGTGAGGAGGCTGAAACTGGCCTGCGAATTCCATTGGTTAGATATTTTGGAGCAAGACCCCGTTGTGCTTTAGAGACCAAAGTGAGAATTTTGAACTTAATGCGCGCAGTTAGAGGAAGCCAATGGAGCTGCTCAAACATAAAAGTAGAGATATCTGTAGCATGCATTTATCTATTCAATAATAATTTTCGTTTAATTTTATCAAGAATATCCGGTTGACAGACCGCAACCGGTTACAGTGTAAAATTAGGCCTATGCAGTTGAAACAATTTACAGGAACTCAGATTATATATACAGAATACATAAATCTTAACTATACCAACTGAACAGACAGCCTTCAAGACAATGTTTTGCAAACTTCACTCAGTGCAGATTGCTGCCGGTGCCATGGTGATCGGTACTAACTTAATTTGCTTATGTACATGACTTCGTATACAAGAACATGTATATAAAACTCCACGACCTCATAATATACATTGCCTTCTAGAATCTAGATACTGACCTGAAACTTGTATCATTAGTAATCTGTATCCGCAAATAATTATATCAACGTTATGTCTTCAAACGAGGCATACATAATAATATTACGTCACAGAATTCAGTGACGTCATCCGTAGTTCAGTTGGACGCTACTGCCATCATGCTTGTCTATGGTCGGTCAATAATTTACCCAGCCGTCTCCGTAATGACATAGTATAAAAATAATCTTTGGTATAAACATTTATACTTGGGTATAGATAATTAAGAATTAATTATAGGCCTACTGTGGTAATGAACCTCTTTCTTGGTCTTTCGTTGCCACTTTTCCGAAAGTGTTTGAAAACCATCCTCTTTAATAGTTTGACGCTGTCAAGTCAGAACTTAGAAGCGCCTCTGAGGAGTTTCTCTTAAAGTGGCGCAACATAAATTTATGATTAGGACCTAGCTATAATTACAGAAAAAACAATTAAGCTATGCATCATGCCATGTTTCGAGGGACGTGCATGAAGCTTTAGCATATATCGGCCTACAGCTCTGATATGAATACATATCCAATTACTGAAACAAAATAAAATAAATGATGATAGTATCAGAGGCCAAAGAAGGTCAACCGAATGTGGATTACAGTTGCACGACTAAACGACGAGTGAGGCAGCGGAATGAGATCGCTGATAGCACTGCGCCTCTTATTAGCAACCCTAAACTCCGCCACGCACAGCATAATTGCACTTTGGCAGTGCCAGTCCCAAGTCTGGGCAAAGGAGGAGAGCGATCGCTGTTAACACACAGCGCCGTTAACCTGAAACTACTACTATTAATAGGGAAGTGCTCTTAGTCCCGTTTGGTCGTACCTCCATCATGCAGAGTCGTGCTTTTTCTGTGGTTGACCCGGTGGTATGGAATGCCCTCCCACCTGAGCTGCGCCTGTTCTCTAGATCACTCTCTGACACATTCTATAAGCACCTAAAACTGTTCTGTTTTGCCGTGCTGAAGTTGGGAAAACCTCTGAGTAGTTTCCTTGAAGAGGCGCTATATAAATACTTGAATGAATGAATGAATGAATGAGTGAATGAATGAATGAATGAATGAATGAATGAATGAATGAATGAATGAATGAATGAATGAATGAATGAATGAATGAATGAATGAATGAATGAATGACATCACCACTGACACCAATAGGCTTTGAGATTCTATAGCTTCGAATACAATCTTTCATTCAAATTATCAGTTTGAAGCTAAAATTATTATCTGTGAGACTGTGAACAAATGAATAACAATGTGCAAAGCCAGTATTGAAGCTTAATATTACAGTTTATTGGATTAATTGATGTATGTATTCCCTGGAAGCCTCAATCAGTGTTTAATCTAGACGTCAATGGAGAGAATTAAGTTTCCCCACGATTGAGTCCTCCCGCAAGAAAAATCGCGGCGGCTGCATACATGTAAATACGTAGGCCTACCACTGCTACCAGGGTTTAAAGTGTGACTTGACGGTCATGGACGGCGTCCATGCACTTATTTTAAAATCTGAACGCCTTCCTGCCACTTAATGGCCAGCACAGCCTGAAAAGGTATACCGTCCAGGCACTTCTTTTGGAAAGGTAAGGGGCGTCAACTGCCGTCCAGGTACTTATTTTTCCACACTTTAAACACTGAGGCCTACCTTATTCCACCAGACAAACTAAACGTGTAATAATCCCCCCCCCCAAAAAAAACCCACAGGTGTCGTGTAGGCTACGTGCAATTGTTCAAAAAAGAAAAGAGACCAAGAAAAAATCATCAGGTAGTTTATTTCGGAAGCGAAATTGGTTTGTTTTTATACATTATTTTGACCGAATCACTTTTTAAAGGGTTCTCAGAAGAAATGTCCTGCGACATGTTATCGTCGGCGGTTCAGTGGCTGCCCGCCGTCCGCCAAAACGTCCGCCCGAAACGGACGTTCTTCCCTCCCTCGCCCAAGAAACCCTTTCCCCAACCCCAGAAGAAGGACTATAATTTTATAGATTAAACATTATATCCTTAGTAGAACTTAACCTATGGTAATGCGGCAATGCTACATCGAGGACGAAAACCTATTCTAGAAAAATCGATGCACATTTATTCACTCATCCATTCGTTCAGTTATTCGATCATTCATTCATTTATTCATTCATTCATTCTATGAACTTATATAGGCCTAGCACCCCTTCAAGAAACCAACTAAAGAATGCTCCCAGCCCAGCCATGGTAAAAGAAAGAGACTCACGCTCGATTGGTCAAATTTGGGTCAAAATGTATTAACTGCAACTTTGAAGGGAAGTCATTCCAGATAGACGAAAACCCGGCGTTGCCTGGCAGCCAATTATGCGAGCCCGTGGAAGTGGAACTGTTATAGGAGGTAGCCTACCTCTTCATAGCAGAGAGAAGAGCCCGACGAGCTTCAACGTCAGACACTGGACGGCAGAGATCGCGTAGTAAGTGAAGACAATTTGTTCAGACAGAACTGTGTAACCAGATGTAGCTTATTGCAAATGAGCCGCATCTTATAAAATAATCTCTAGATTACTCCCACGAACAAGAACGATCCATGAGCTCACATCACCCCTGTCCTCAAGTCTCTTCACTGGCTGAAAATCCCAGAGCGAATCCACTTCAAAGTTCTCTCCTTAACTTACAACTCTTTACAATGCTCCCAGCCCAGTTATCTTCGCGAACTCTTCACCATCCAGCCTACCCGTTCTACCCGATCATCCGCCTGCCTTACACTTTCTCGACTCCCGGTCACAAGTCATCTCAAGTTCTCCAACCGAGCCATATCCAACTCAGCACCACGCCTTTGGAATGATCTGCCTCCTGAATTCCGATCCTTTTCAGTCCCTTCATCATCATTTCTAATCACACACCATAACCTTCCTCAGGCTCTTCTGTCCATCACACCTCGGGCTTTTCATTCGAAACTTAAGACACTCCTTTTCACGATCTCTTACCCTATCTCAACTGATCCTCCACCCTCCAATTCCCGGCCCAGACGACACCCACCTTAGTAGCTGTTCCGCCCCTCTGACCCTATGGTAACTCGACCCGGACCACCACGGACTACTCTCACGGACAACCCTTCTAACACAACGCATTTGATCCTGATCCAATGGTAACTCGACCCGGACCACCACGGACTATTCTCATGGACAACCCTTCTAACGCAACGCAGCGCTCGTGAATAAGCTGGTGCCCTGCGCTTGGCTTTCGAGTGGCGCTTTAGAAATCTCGAGTTTACGATTACGATTACGATTCTTACTTACTAGCCGTGCGCCATTTTGTTTTATTTGATTTGACGAATCACGATCTTGCATTAAAAATAAAATACAGAAATTTAGTTTGCACGAAATAAATCCGAAGAAAAGGTTTAGTTTTTTGTCGAGTGAGGAGAGTAATTTATTATTGTAGGAAGCATTCCTTAAGGGCAGCAATCAGTCAGCGACACTTGGAGGACTCACGAGGTGCTAGTTGCTTTGACAGGTTGCATTCGTTGTCTTCAAATCTTCAGGTGCTCCTTTTTAAGGCTTCATAGCTAAACTCCACCACGATACGAATTGAATAGAATAGAAACGCTTGCCTTCAATGATATTGGTTGATTATGTTTCAGTTAGTCGCCGGAATTTATTCGAGTGCCTTCATGGTCAGCGATCGACTGTCCTTGACCTATGGCCTGGAAAGGGCAAAGCAACGCGGGCATTGCGGACGGGGTCATATCAGCCCTAATCACCGAAACCCAAATCCGGCGTAATTGCAGTGTCGGGGACAGTGTGTGTCGGCTAGGATCAGGTCAGGCGTCGTGAGGGTCGGTTAGGTTCAGGATATGCGTCGTGAGTGTCGGTTAGGATTAGGATCGTCATTAGATACTATATACTATACTAAAATATTGTGTATGCCTCGGTCCCCGATACTGCAATTTCGCCCCAAATCCTAGAAAACTCTGAAAATGCATAACAGCCCAATTGCCTGAAAACAGTTTTTGTAGAAAGTGGTCGAACACTTGAAAACTAGCGTCAAATTGAGTACATGACATAATGGTCATGCTAGTGTTGTTGATAACACAGCGTCTAAGGCTGATACTAGTCCCGTAACAATGAAAGGCAGTTCTATTTATTATTATTATTATTATTAACTATTCTGCTTGTATTAACAGGATCTTGGTTTAATGTCGTCTGCTGTACCAACGATCGGCAAAACAGCATATATGTGTCTGTCTCTCAGTAATTAGGTGAGTGATAAACTAAATCTGGCTATTACTTATTGGTGCTATATAAATTTTTGCATTTTACTTTATGTTGATTTTGTCCATCATCTATATCTTACCCTGATTTTCATCCAATGTGCCTCTTGCCCGTTTCTCGCCTGGAGTACAGTGCACCCAGACATTCACCCACCTGCTTTGATCTCATTGGTAAGAAATCCAGGTACATGTATGGTGCTTCTGAAAGTCTCTATGACTTGACTGAGTGCTTGTGATTGTGAACAGCCTGATGTCACTTGGTCTTATGTCTTATTAGTTCTGTTATACACCAGCGGTTACAAGGAACATGTATATATTTTTTGCATTCATCTATGATCTTCTTTAACAACTCTTTAACGGTATATATTACTCAGGTTTGCTCCTGACTCCAGCAAGTCAATAAGTACAGTTTTGAGATGAATTTTAAAAATGCTTCATTAGAGTCCCAGGAGGCATGCACAGCTACTAGGGAGTTAATTCCAGACCACTAGGACCACAACTGACTTGTGGTATATATAAATTCTGTGTTACTTTTTCATTACTTTACATTGATTTTGATCATCATAATCATTTAGATCTAACGCTGATTCGTTGATTGCAGGCCGTATGCCAAGCATTGAAGGTGCATCCAAAATGCCATGTGCTGAAACCGACACGTCAGTTGCCTGCATCCAGGAGGTGTGGCAAGAAAACATGGAAGAGGAGTTCAAGAAAGTCTGTCTCGTCGTCCAGGACTATCCGTACATCGCGATGGTACATTTGCACAGTTCGCATTTCACAATTTGAAGTTTTACTTCATGGCTCTTAATAGCGGCTGAGTTTCAGTGTCAACTTAATATATATCTAATATCAATTACGATCAGCTAACCATGTAGGAATCGTCGCACCCTAAAACTTCCTTCATACCATCCTGTTGACTGCTTGTTTGTATTTTGTCTGCATTGGAACGGGCTGCAGTTTGTCATCCTAATCGATATTTAACGAATATATACAGATATACATGTATATAAATAAATATATATATATTTATATATGTCACTTTATGTATAGAAGTTTTTCGGTTTTACTTTTTTGCTGCTTGCGCTATTTTAGGACACGGAATTTCCCGGCATCGTCTTGCATTCGGCGGACTATCGCAACACTTCGGAATATCTGTACAAGAACATGAAGATGAACGTCGATGTGATGAAGATCATTCAGATTGGATTGACGTTCCTCGACAAATCGGGAAACTCTCCGTCTCCGATTTCCACGTGGCAGTTCAACTTTAAATTTAATCTCGGGTTAGTTTGTGAAACCGGTTCAACATGCATTCTGGTTGTATGTTTAGCATTTTTACGATTGACCACCACTGGTTTTGTGGTTGATTTTAGTACATGGTCATCATTAACGCTTTTAGCGATCGATGGTAATGGATTTCCCGTACCGGTCGGTAAAGGGTTAAAGTCGGAGAATAGATGGTGCTCCTCAATTGGTCCCTCTCTTTGGGATGAGCTGTCCATATCTACATGATATCAGATTCTAGCTGGTAATCCCTGCTACTCGTCTACTTTTCTCAAAACCTATTTCTTCTCTCGTGACCTTGCTCACCGAACAATTTACCATTTTAGCAGTGCGTAAAAATGTGGAAAAATAAGTGCCTGGACGCCCCTTACCTCTCCAAAAGAAGTGCCTGGACTCCCCTTACCTGTCTGTGCTCGCCAATAAGTGGCTGGACGGTGTTCAGATTTTAAAACAAGTGCATGGACGCCGTACAGGCACACTTTAAGCCCTGCCTATTAGCAAACTCTTAAGTGATCAAGTAGAATTAATAGTTATCTATTGATCAATTCATTAAATTTCTGATCTGCATTATCGAAATCTTGCTTCTAATTCAGTGGTTCCCAACCCGTGGCCTGCCAGGCTTCAAAATATGGCCCTCATCTCTCAAAAAATTAACAACAATATTTGAAAAATTTACAATTTGGACAGGATAGAACACGTAATTATTTTCGATTAAAAATTATTTTATATTGACATCTATAAATAACATCGAAACTTTCTATTTTTATTAAATTATAAAAAAATTTAAATGTTTGGTTACTTAAATTTTAGCCATGTGGCCCTCTAACATCCTTCAACTAAGAAAAATTGGCCCTTGTGTCCTCAAACTTAGAGAAAGTGGCCCTAAAATCAAAAAAAGGTTGGGAACCATTGTTCTAATCAATTAGAATTATCGAAATCTTGATTCTAATCAATTAGAATTATCAAAATCCTGCTTCTAATCAATTCGAGTTATCAAAATCTTGCTTCTAATCAATTAGAATTGGCTGTTTAAATTCTAATCAACCGCTAATCGATTAGAATCTGATTGATTTGTCACCAATCTCTGATCGTCTTTCCAACATGTGGTCATTGTTTTGTTCTTGTATCGTATTGATAGGGAGGACGTGTATGCGCAGAACTCGATTGACCTTCTCGCGTCTTGTGGAATCAAGTTCGAGAAGCATCTCGAGGAGGGAATCGAAGTCGGACAATTCGCTGAACTGTTGACGACTTCCGGCATTGTACTCTGCGACAACGTGTGGTGGTTGTCATTTCATAGGTGAGATGGATCATGAGGAGGAGTCTTATGCAGTTGCAGTTCATTCATGAATAATTAAAGAATTTATTTTCTTATTTATTCTAGAATTCATTCATTCTAGAATTCGTTCATTCTAGAATTTATTCATTCTAGAATTTATTCATTTTAGAATTCATTCATTGTAAAATTCGTTCACTCTAGAATTCATTCATTTTAGAATTTGTTCACTCTAGAATTTATTCATTCTAGAATTCATTCATTCTAAAATTCGTTCACTCTAGAATTTCATTCATTTTAGAATTAGTTCATTCTATAATTTGTTCATTCTAGAATTCGTTCATTCTACAATTCGTTCATTCTACATTCATTCATTCAGCAATTCCTATAGTGCCTCTTCGAGAGGACTACTCAGAAGCGCTCCATACTCTAGCATGACAAAAAAAGATAGTTTCGAGTTTTAATAAGAAATGCTTCAGTAAGAGCCCCAGGAAGCAGACGCAGCTCCTGTGAAAGCCAATTCGAGACCACGGCCCACAATGGAAAAGGTTCAATTCTGCACAGTTGCAGTTGATGCGAATGGAACCAAATACAAGGTTGTCTGGAGTCATTGCTCATTTATATAGCGCCTCGTTGAGAAAACTTGCATTTAATTTTCTTCTTGATGCATTGTACATTTTCAGGCCGACCACAATGCAAAGTCATTAGATTTGATTCTGAAGTCTTGTGTCATTTTTCAGCGTCTATGACTTCGGTTACCTGCTGAAGATTCTGACGAATAGCGTTCTGCCCGAAGGTTTAGATGAGTTCATGGAGCTGCTGCACATCTTCTTCCACAACATCTACGATGTCAAATACCTGATGAAGAGCTGCAAGAACCTGAAGGGAGGTCTCCAGGAAGTGGCAGAACAGCTGGAGGTTGTTTGTATTCTCATATGCATCTATATATTTGTTTGTATGTGCACTTGTTGTAGCGTCCCTTCGAGCTCGCTATTCAGAGGTGCTCCGACTACAGCACGGACACTGCGTCGGAGTTTCATGCTGAGCAATTGTGAGTGAAGGACTTGCCCAAGGTCCCTACTTGAGGTGGATTCGAACCTGCAACCCTCCGGCTGCAAGGCAACGAACATGCCCACTGCACCACCGCACCCCACAGATATTTACATGTATATGATTCGCATGTGTTTGCAACCCTTTAATGAATTGGTAGTTTAAATGAGGTTGTTGGTGGAATGATCAGACGGCAAGGGGAGGATTGTACTCCAACCTCATGTTACGTGGTCTGTTAAAAAAAGGAAACCCTACACAAAGTGTCTACTCATGGCTACCTATTTGAGGAGCTTTCTATTGGGACTGCTGTTCTGGAATTAATTTTTATGTGCCTTCATTGACACGACAAGATTTCATGTCATATTAATAATTATTATATTGCAATGAATTTTTAGATTTTGACCCATATGCAATGTTGTTGACGTACGGTAATTGCTTGATTTGCTGTTTATCTAGATCGTTCGAATTGGACCACAGCATCAAGCCGGCAGCGATAGTTTGCTTACAGGCGCCGCCTTCTTTAAGATGAAAGAGGTTGGTGTTGAGATACCAAGTGTATGTCGGATAAATGATAAGCTTCTGATGGTCTGATTCGCTGAATTTGCAATTGTTTTATCCATTGAATCACTAGTGTACTCTAATTGCTTCCTTGGATGATATTATTATTAAATGAACTTGAAGCATGTGCAAGGTCACACCAAAATGTGAATTGGAGGCGTGGATAGTCAACCGCCACAAAATGATGCAGTTAACCAAGGAGAAACGGTGGTGAGGTTTTAGTCGCTTTTTAAAGGAAGAAAGTGAATTTACAACTTTGTCGCCTCCTAATATAATCCAGCCCAAAGAAAATGAAGCTGCTAGCCATTCATATGTATGGTTGCTTGAAGGACTGCTTTTTGATCAATCACAAAGATTTATATGGCACCCCTTAAAGATATCCGCTCAGAGGTGCTTCCAATCCAAGCAGGGTCACGGATTCTCAGCTCGGAGGCTGTTCCAGATAGCTCACATACAAGAATTCTCTTCGTTGCATGTTCTTCTGCGTTCTTTTATTGCCGCTGACATAATCTTCTGTTGTTCAGATGTTCTTTGAGGACCACATCGACGACCTGAAGTACAGCGGCCACATCAGCGGCCTCGGTTCGAACTACAGCACGGGAACGCCGTGCGAAGGCACGCTGAGCAACGCAGGGAAAGCGACGAACAGCACGGCCAGAAACGGAACCGTCGCGTCGACGGTCACGTCAACCGCTGCGGCGTCAACCGTCACGACCACTGCTACGACACCAACAGTTAACTGAGGTGACGCTTCGTGGCGCACCTTCGGACCATAGGACTGCGTTTGAGGAGCGTCTTGCGTTTGGCGCAGACCGTCTGAGTTTCCTTGCACGGTCGATAACGTTGCAAGCCGAGGCGGAGGAATGGCGCTTGTGAAAAACTTGGCGGAGAAATGAGTGACTGGTTTTGAATGACTGCGTAGGGATGTCATTCCAACCTAGGGGATGTCCATATATTACATATGGGAGGGGAGGGGTGACCGGATTAGATGATTTGCGTATGGCGGTTGATGAAATTCTTGAAAAAATGTTTGTATGCGAAATAAATTTATAATTATGATATCCGTGTTAGCCTATAATTTATAAATCTGTAATATTATCATATAGTTGTTCGAAGGCAGTTGATTAAACTGTAATGAAATTCTGTTCAGATTCAACCAGAAAACTGCAAAAAATTCACTGGAAAATGTGATGTTTTAAGAAATAAATTATAGCCTATCGTAAAATATTTTGCAGACGACTTTAGCTAATTGACTTTTGTAAGGGGAGAGAAGTTTATTTGTATGTATGCATGGGGTCTGCAAAATGTACGAGTTTCAACAGGACTGAAAAGACTGCACACAGGTTGCTTGTTTATACATAATATTGTATGGATTGACCCTTGAAAGACTTTCATCATGGAGCAACACGGATTATGATTAAATGCATTGGACGTCGTTCTTGTGATGAACGTTTTGTAAGTATGTATGTATCTAAACGTTTCTGTAGCACCTTTTGCTTGGAATAACTCCAGAAATAACTGCGCAAGAGTTGCTTCGAATGCAATTCAACTCTTTGTTGTTGTTTGTCCATTGTTAAGTACTTAATGGTATAACCCACATTTTTTATAATATTTACAGGAGAAAAGTGGGATAAGTTTTTACACATTTTTTATAAATTGAAGCCTATTTGTATGCTAAACACCTTGATTTTAGACCTATATGCTGAAAATGGATTCTAGGAGACTTGTCCAAGACATTGCCCCAAGTGCTGATAAAATGGCCAAGTTTCTTCTGCTTATGTGCATCGTTATTTCGGGCCAATTTTTGTGAGTGGTTTCATGGACTGAACATTAAGGCAGCTATTGTTTTAAGTTTACATTCTCTTTAGGCAAAGCTGGCAGTGCTGGTGTTTGTAATGATAAGGTCATGCGTTGTGTAATATTCTATAATATATTTTAGATGATTTTAAATTTAAACTGGATTCAGATTGTGACTTTGAGAATTGATTTCTGGTCAGATGTTTTACGAACGTACACTACCCATTATGTAGCAATGCTGACCTGAACGTGAATTGTTGCATTGTTTCAAAATATAATATTAACTTTGGGTCAGATAATAATTATGCTCTTTTGATCTATGTTTATTCTTAAAGCAGGCGGGGTTATTCAGAATCGGATGTTTAAACATTTTGGAATGCCATAATGTATTTTTAAAATGATCTTGAAGTAACTCAAGAGTCTGGGTAGTTTACATTTTTTCTGAATATTCAAGAAAAAATTTGCACAGATAGCCTAGAGAAAGTCAAGTCTGCCCTCATTTCTCTCCCACACCTGGACATCTACCTTGTATAGTTGTACATTTTATGACTTTTGCGTATCGATTGTGGCTATATTTCAGGGAGTTGAGTGACTTGAGTCTCTGAGATCATTGGTCGGCACCGGATCGAAAGAAGCCATCTTTGCTATGGTGGATTTTATTTGGTATAGCGCCCGTAAATGAATTGCATGTCTCCGTGACGTGACTTTTGTGAGGGCTGAGAAATTCTTGAAGAATTACATTATACATTTATGATGTGCTAAAAACAGTATAGAAAAATAAGTAATAATTTAGAATGTGGTTTTCACAACAGAAAACCATTGAAATATTACTTGGGGGAGCTGTGGTGATCAAATTCTCACCAGAAAAATTATTTGTCAACTGGGTACCCTCAAACCTTGATGCGAATGTTAGGTCTACTCGTTATTGTAACCTCCTAACTTCTAAAGTGCCACTCGAAAGTTAAGCACGGGGCACAAGTCAAAAGGATTGTTGTTTTAAAATGCATAATACCCCGTATAAACAACCTTAATATGTTTTGTGCAAGTAAAATTGGGGTGTCTTGTTTGTGACGCTAACAGCATGAGCAATATTTATACTGCGGTGACACCATGATAGCAGTGCACTTGAAAATAAGAACAAATTAAATGAAATTAATTTTATTGTATGAACGGAAACATCGTAATCGTAATCTCCTAATTTCTAAAGCGCCACTGGAAAGCCAAGCGCGGGGCACCGGCTTATTCACGAGCGCTGCGTTGAGTTAGAAGGGTTGTCCGTGAGAGTAGTCCGTGGTGGTCAGTCAGGGTCGAGTTACCATAGGATCAGGATCAAATGCGTTGAGTCAAAAGGGTTGTCCGTAAGAGTAGTCCATGGTGGTCCGGGTCGAGGTACCGTAGGATCAGAGGTGTGGAACAGCTACTAAGGTGGGTGTCGTCTGTGCCGGGAACTGGAGGGTGGGGGATCAGATAAAACAGGATAAGAGTTCTTGAACAGGAGTGTCTTTAGTTTCGAGTGAAAGGCCCGAGGTGTGATGGATAGAGGAGCCTGAGGAAGGTGATGGTGTGTGATTAGTAATGATGGAGGAGGAACTGAAAAGGATCGGAACTCAGCAGGCAGATCATTCCAAAGGCGTGGTGCTGAGTTGGATATGGCTCGGTTGGAGAACTTGAGATGACTTGTGACCGGCGGTCGAGAGAGTGTAAGGCAGGCGGATGATCGGGTAGAACGGGTAGGCTGGATGGTGAACAGTTCGCGAAGATATCTGGGCTGGGAGCATTGTAAGGAGTTGTATGTTAAGGAGAGAACTTTGTAGTGAATTCGCTCTGGGATTTTCAACCAGTGAAGAGACTTGAGGATGGGGGTGATGTGATGATGTCTGGGTGTTCTGGTGACGGCTCTAGCAAGAGAATTTTGTATGAGTTGGAGGCGCTTAAGTTGTGTGGAATCAAGGTTTAAGAACAGGGAATTGCAATAGTCAAGCTTTGAGTGGACGATGGACGTAGCAATGGTGGAAGCAGTTTTGAAATCAAGCATGGGTCGGATGCGTCGGAGGTCCCGGATGTGCATGAAGCAGGAGCGCGATAGATTAGAGATGTGGTTAGAGAAGGAGAGGTGTGGATCAAACATTACACCAAGATTGCGGACCGGAGCATCAGAGGTGAAGGTAAGAGATGAAGAGTTAGTCGATAGGTGTATTGAAGGGTCAGGGATTTTCTTGATTTGGTCAGGAAGGCCTAGAATAATGAACTCTGTTTTGGAGGGGTTGAGGCAGAGGAGGTTGGACGACATCCATTGAGAGATCAGATTGACCACATTGAGAAGTTCAGCAATTGAGGTGGAGAAAGAGCCTGGGGAAAAGGATATGAAGAGTTGGGTGTCGTCTGCATAGAGATGGTGGTCAACAGACGAGGATTTTATGAGATGACTTAAAGGAGTGGTGTAGAGAATGAAGAGGAGTGGACCCAGGACGGAGCCTTGAGGAACGCCGCAAGATAGTGGAAGAGGTTTCGAACAGTGACTGGAGGCTTTAACAGAGAAAGATCTGGAAGACAAGTAGGACTCGAACCAGAGTAGAGCAGTGCCAGAGACGCCAAAAGAAGAAGAGAGTCGATTAAGAAGGAGACTATGATCGATGGTGTCGAATGCAGCGGAGATGTCAAGGAGACAGAGGCAGGAGACTTGCTGATGACTGACGGCCGAGACCAGTTTATTGTAGAGAGAGACGAGTAGAGTTTCTGTGGAGTGGTGTTTAGTAAAGCCAGATTGGTGGGGATTGAGGAGTGAGTTAGAAGAGAGGTAATCGTTTAGGCGGGCAAGGACAATTCGTTCAGTTAATTTCGATAGAAAAGAAAGGTTGGAGATGGGTCGATAATTTGATAGGTTTTCCTTGTCAAGATTTGCTTTTTTCAGAAGAGGAGTGACGAGAGATTGCTTGAAGACCATTGGGAAATTGCCAGTGGAGAGTGAAAGATTGATAATTTTAGTGATTATAGGAATGAGGACGGAGGCGCAATCTTTTAGAAGAGCAGTTGGGATTGGATCTAATTCACACTGTTTGTTAGGAAGAGAATTTAATAGGAGTGACACTTCAGCTTCAGAGGCTGGATGGAGTATTGGAAGGGATGACTGAGAGACAGCAGGAGCAGGATTTGGAAATGGAGGTGGATCAGTGTTGGAGGATTGTGAATCAAGAAGGGACTGCAATGTGAAACGAAGGGATGAGATTTTGTCCGAGAAGAATGAACAGAATGTATCGGCCATAGAGGGGGGTGGAATGGAGCTCGGTAGTGGGGAGGGCGATTTGCGATGAAGAAGAGAGTGTTGACAGCTCTCCAGAGGTGGCGAGGGTTTGAGGAGCTGGAGTGAATGAGTGAAGAGTAGTATTTCCTTTTTGTAGCAGCAATGAGTTTATGGTATCTGTTTGTGGCTGATTTGAGGTTGGAAAGGGCTTTTTCTCGGGATAGAGCGTCAGTGGCGCTCTTGTAGATGTGCTGAAGTCGCCTACGGAAGGTTTTAAAAGCCTGGAGGTAGGAGGTGAACCAAGGGTTAATGGCATGTGAGCTGGGTTTGGTGATGAGTGGTGCGTGAATGTCAAGGAGGTCGGAAAGAGTGGAATTGTAACAGGACAGAAGGTCATCAAGGGAAGAAGGAGGATTAAGAACAAGTTGAGAACTGCGAATATCTTTGATGAAGGCCTGAGAGTCAATAGAACCGGTGTGACGGAAAGAGTGAGTGGAGGGAGGAAGCCGAGCAAAGGGCTTAATTTCAAGGTCAGCCATGATAAGGTAATGGTCAGTTATGTTGAGAATAGAGTACGAGTGTGATAGCTTTGGAGATAAAAGGGATGTGTTGGCAGTTATGACAAGGTCGAGGGTGTGATTCTTGATGTGGGTCGGGAAGTTGACATGTTGGACGAGATTGACTGATGAGAGGAGGTTCAGAAAGTCAGTTGCATGAGAGTTAGTTGGATCGTCAACATGGACGTTGAAATCGCCAGTGAGTAAGAATTCGTTGGGAGTAGTGGCAGCAAGTGAGAGGAGAGAGCTAAATTCATCAAGAAAGACTGAGTTTTTAGAGGAGTAATTAGACGAGGTAGGAGGACGATAGATGTTGAAAACTGTGAGTAGGTCTGAGGAAAGTCGAAGTGTTGTGGACGAGCATTCGAAAGAACTGAATGTGTGGCGAGAAGAGTTTAGGACGACAGCTGGCTCACGAACCAGGAAGGCAGTGCCGCCACCATCGCAGCACATTCCTTTGGGATATTCGACCGTCAACACCAATCAGCCTCAGGCTCGCCTAGATCCAGTGTTTAATTATAGACTTCTCTGTGAGGGAAACCCCACCCAAAAATGAGCTGGTTTTTACATGTAAAGTTATCCACTGGTCTAGTAGGAAAAAATGAATAGAGTATAAAATTAGAAGGTCGTCAGATTATCAGAAAGCTGAAATTGTGAGTTTGCAACCACGATTTGTGCTAAATGACAAAAAAGAGGTCATCAGAAAAGAGATAGGCTCTACGACAAGATGGAAAAACCTTCCACTGGTCACAACGATTGGCCGTCTACAAAACGGTCGTATGTCCTCGCCCCTCCCCGAAAACTTTTTAATCCCCAAAGCAGGGAGCGGGCTAACAAGAGCAGCGAGCAATAAACGCAAAAATAAATTATTGACGGCAAGCTTCTGGCAGAGCAATGGGAGGGGCAAAGGCTTTTGATCCAGTCAATTTGCCTTGGCTTGCCCTGCAGTAGCGCCGCTAAAGATTTGCACCATCTGGCAATAATATTGTAGGCCTACCTTTGATCTCCTTTGGGCTATTCTTATGGACAAACCCATCTGAAACAACGCAGCGCTCGCGCATGAGCTTGTGCCCTTCGCATGACTTTCGAGTGGCGCTTTAGAAGTTGGGCATTTCGGATACCGTGACGTTTAATTTTCTCAGTTTCGTAAAATATTATTTTAATGTACATTTACAAGCAAGCGGCTTTCCATAACCGTGACACTCTGACCTAAATAGTAAAGTCCTCTTTATTGTACACATAATTTATGTTGTTTCGTTAGCAATAAAATCAACTTAAATGTTCATTGTAATTGCATCGAAATGTGACGATATTTACAAATAAAGCTAAACCTGAGCCAAAAGTGTATGTTAATTCGTAAAACCCTTTTTATCGCTCACTCATTCGCTCTTTTGGTAAAATGACGTCATTGAATATTTACATCCGTTTAAGATCTAATGTGTGCCATTTAATGTTATTACGATATCTTATAATAATCATCCTAGTAATTAAATAATTAGGTAATAATAATTATAGCGTGAAAACCCAATGTTTATTATGGGCACGGTGAAATTTGAGGATGCTACTAATAACCAGATTGACGGCGCTCAAATTAGCAAGCACGCACTGTACAGCTGAACCGCCTTATTCGCTGCTTTTTTATTAGCAGTTTTAAGTGATTGGTTGGGATGGATCATTATGACGAGGATCTGTTCGAAAACGTTTTCTTCCAAACTCTCCAAACGAAATTTGCGCCACTCTTTGATGAAGCGGCTTCAAAACGATGGATGGTTTGTCAATGTTTTTTTTCTCTTCCTGCCTTTTCTTCGTGTCAATCTAGTTATGTAAGAAGGAAACTGCCTCAGTATGACCCACATTTAAACACGACCCATTATAACCCATCCTTAAATGATGCCACACCCAGAGGGGATGTTAGACCTGTGTGACGTGATGTGATCATGCAGCAGTGATCTGTGACAATCTGGGGTCAATGCTGTGTGTCTGAAAAGTGTGACGTCTTTTGTGGACGCCCCCCCCCCCCCCCATGAAAGATACTTCTGCTCCTTACCTCTCTGGTCTTCTACTAATGATTGCAATACAGTACAGTGCTGTATTGTACCAGTACAACTGTATTTGATATGGTAAAAATGCACTACAACTGTATTTGATGGATTGGCCTCTTTCAATGGCTCAGCAGTGCACACATGACCATATGAGAGAACATGACTGGCAGTGAGCAAATAGTGAGTTAAGGACTTGCTCATGGTCCCCACACAGTATAACTGTCTACAGGTCGGTGCCACCATTTAAAGTCTCCCCCGAAACAGAATCCCCTGCCTAAAACTCTGTATTGGAAGAAATTTTCTGATGTAAAAATTTATATATTTTCTTGTTAAATAATTTAGCAACGTAAACTAACGGTTGAACCTGCTCACCTATAAATTTTATGCGACTGTTGCCCATTTCACGCTGAACGGGGGGAATTTATTTCATGAACAGAGGAAATATTCTCTCCCCTGGAGACCTGAAGACTTTTTAAAAAGAATTTACTCTCCTGGGTCGAATTTATTCTGGAACAGATCTGCTGGGGGGCAGTGGGGGGAGGAGGGACTCTGTTTCGAAATGAAGTCTCAAGGGGTGACTGTCACACGACACCAGCTTGCTCTAAACAGCTGGTCACCATGCCACTGTTATGGAAAGAGGAGTAAAGGCAAGGACAGGTAGTGGTCAGCCTGCTGACTAGATTAAATGCTTGTGAATGTTTTATTACGTGCATATGCTTTTGATACGTAGAGCTTAAATTTCAGCTTATGATTGCATGTCTATACATTGTCTAATCTAATGGCTCAGTCCAGATCCTTTGCTTGCATACATACGTGTTGGTTCCTCTCTCCGTCATAGTCTTCCTCCATCACTTCACTCTTTCTCTCTGGTCACCCTTCCTCATCGTTCTCTCGCCTTTTCTCTCTAAATTAATCACACTGAGAGCACTTCTGAAAGGCTTTTGCTGAGAGAATTGCTTTATAAATGGTCATATACATGCAATACAATACAATGTCTAAGCACAGCACAGCCACGTCTATGGTCTGTTTTTTTATTTTTGTTAATGAGTTCTGCAGTCTAGATCCTGTGTTCACAATTGCTGCATTTACATGTACTCTATGAAAACTAGGATGTAACAGTGATATGTTGTTGATCCCATCCAGGTCACAGTGCCACGATGTGGAGCTCTCGAGAAGATCAACTTTGAATTGGATGACTTTGAAAATCACATTCTTCAACCTGTTGATGACCAACCCACGGTTTTCCATACTGTCAATCAAAAGGTTTTGAGTTTCTCGATTCATCCATTCATCCATTCATTCATCCATTCATTCATTCATACATTCATTCATTCATTCATCCATCCATTCATTCATCCATCCATCCATTTTTCCATTCATTCAATCATTCATTCAATCAGTCAGTCATTCATTCATTGTAGTGTCCATTCAAGAAACTACTCTGGAGCGCTCCCAACCCAGCCATGCCGAAAGAAAAAACTTTAGAGATTTATGAAACAAAGGTCATTGGTCAGATGTAATAAATGCAACGTTGAAGGGAGGTCATTCCAGATGGACTACCGAGAAAGTTCGGTGTCGCTTGGCAGCAAAGCAAGCCCGTGGAGCTAGGAATTTCCATATGTACAAATGGGGGCTGCATCAGTTAGCTGCACCTAATGATAATAATAATAATATTATTATTATTTTATTATTATTATTATTATTATTATTATTATGCTGTAATTTATTTTATTTGATCAACTTCGGTCATATTTTACAGGAGACTTCAATAAAAGGAAACGAAATTACGACAGGCGAAGGTTTCCGAAAGGAAAAGACGGTAATTATATCTTCATTTACGATAACGGATATTCTGCAATATTTACTCTGAATATAATTGGAGCTAATTTTGTTTCATTTTCCGAGGCAAATAAATATGCAAAATTGTCCTGCGACTGGCTTAGGCCTACAACCCTGAATCGCTCTTAAAATTGTAGACCGACCCTCAGTTGAAAGATGTTACCCATGCCTGACTTATATATTGTTAGGTACTTTTATTGCTAATTTCTAACCTTGTGTAGCTGATGCATTGTTTGAAGTTGCATTCTGTCATTGCACTACTATACCAGGTCTTTGAAAAAACCTTTCTGAACCATCTGGACAAGCAAGGATACGATTGTGTATTGTAAAGCACATCCCAAAGAGAAGGACAATTGAGGCGAATGATCGAGACTGAGCAATAGCAGTTCTAGAACGAGGAACCAAGAGGTCAAGTCTGTTGGATTGACAAAGTGGATTGATCCAGATATTTTGGGGCAAGATGCGCTCAGCCTTGAGGATCAGAGTGTGGATCTTAAATTGTGAGCAGGGAGAGGAAGCCAACGAAGTTCATCGAACATTATTGTGCGTTCAAGTACTGCTTTCAAACCTTTTCCATCTGTACGTGATGCTGGAGAACAATGTGCTTTGTTTTATTTAATCGATTTAATGACGTATTTTTTTTTAGGTCGCTATTCTATTCGAAGAGACATTTTTCAACAAGAATGACGAAGCTTATAGAGTTCTCTGCATCAGTCAACCTCTCGAGGGTGGAGTCGGTATGTCCTCCTCGAATTTAATTACTTTGCCCTTGAATTTAATTACTTTGTCCTCGAATTTAATTACTTTGTCCTCGAATTTAATTACTTTGTCCTCGAATTTAATTACTTTGTCCTCGAATTTAATTACTTTGTCCTCGAATTTAATTACTTTGTCCTCGAATTTAATTACTTTGTCCTCGAATTTAATTACTTTGTCCTCGAATTTAATTACTTTGTCCTCGAATTTAATTACTTTGTCCTCGAATTTAATTACTTTGTCCTCGAATTTAATTACTTTGTCCTCGAATTTAATTACTTTGTCCTCGAATTTAATTACTTTGCCCTCGAATTTAATTACTTTGCCCTCGAATTTAACTACTTTGTCCTCGAATTTAACTACTTTGTCCTCGAATTTAACTACTTTGTCCTCGAATTTAA
This sequence comes from Lumbricus terrestris, assembly GCA_949752735.1. Classification (NCBI taxonomy): domain Eukaryota; kingdom Metazoa; phylum Annelida; class Clitellata; order Crassiclitellata; family Lumbricidae; genus Lumbricus; species Lumbricus terrestris. The sequence continues at coordinate 41,431,978 of OX457047.1, forward strand.
CTACTTTGTCCTCGAATTTAATTACTTTGTCCTCGAATTTAATTACTTTGTCCTCGAATTTAACTACTTTGTCCTCGAATTTAATTACTTTGTCCTCGAATTTAATTACTTTGTCCTCGAATTTAATTACTTTATCCTCGAATTTAATTACTTCGATGATTATTTATTTACAATTGTGATCATTAGTAATTGTAATCGTTATCTTCATCTTGTGAGCCGTGACGTAGGTACGCTCATACCTATGTGTCAGAAATGTAGTGATGTCGCATCAGGTGTCATATTAATTTTTTTATGCTTTGTTTATAACAATAGCCATCAATTTTATTGGGCAAACAGTATACAGAGCAACATATTGTCATACTCAGACCAAGTACCATAATCTGTTTGTCACAAAGGGAACCCATAAGGGACTGCAGAGTCCCACTGGTTATGACCACCTATATACACAGTCTGGTGCCAGATGATTAATAGAGGTTATTTAGTTATTCGTTCAGATATTAATTGACTTAATACATGTGCATATATTTAACATCCTAGTATAAAACATCAAACCTTAGCTAAGAAAAATGAACTATGTTCAAAATTCAAAAAGGCACGCATGGTTAGTTTTTTCTTGTGATTTGGCATCAGGTTACCAAGGCGCAAGCTATTTCTGGCCCAATGACAATGTTTTTCTGGCCGTCAGAGCCTTTGTCTGAAGACTACACAATTTGAGAACGGATAGAAGTCCATATTTTTTGTCTTTTTTAAGGCTTAATGATGAGCTATATGTGATATTATTTACAATTGATAAAAGATCACAATTAATATTTTTTTAAAGCTTAATTAAAATTTCAGTGTTTGTGTGTTGAATTATGCACCATTTAAGATTTAGCATGTGCCAAGCCAACCTTTCCCAGGACGGGTTCACCAAGCACCCCCCCAGATTCCTACCCAATTTTGCTCAGGCACCTTTAGTACCCTGGTCCGCCATTGCTTGGAGGATATTGGCACTGGCCGAACAGAGAATAAAGGTTTGACACCCCGATTTAGCGGCACTTTTGCCTAGCGACCTTGACAGATTCGCCAACCCAGCTCTGGACAGTCACTCACTCTTGCACCAATTTTACGCACCCTCTCATGCTCAATTGCTATATCCAGAGATCACACAGGATTGTAATATGAATTATGAAGTAGGTTAATTGTTGTGTGACATTGTTGTGTGACATTGTTGTGTGACATTGTTCTGTGGCTAGATATTGCGGATGAGTGTGATGGGCAGACGCGGCGTCGTTCTCTGACGGGACTTTTCAGTTACGATGACTGCTGTCAAGTTCTTTGGGGAAGTACTGGTAAGATTATAACGTATTTCACTTGTTGATGCTTCATGCATTGTTGTGATTGTGCTTTAGAAGTCCTTAGGTGGGGGACCAGGTGGTGCTTTGGATAACACACTGGCATGTGGATCAGCAGATTCGAGTTTGATTCCTGAAGCCCCCCGTAGGATAGACGTGCTTTGTAGGCAGCTATTATTGTATTGCAGGCTGTCTGTTCTGTTAGTAATTAAGATTTGTGATTTGTTGTCTTGTGGGTTGTTTCAATTGCATAACTGTACACTGTAACTGTTTGCGGTCTGTCAACTGGATTGTTCAATACGGGAAATTATATATACCTAAGCAATGCCCCATGGCAGCTGTAGCTATGAAGTGGTAGGGTTTTAATTTTCTTACCTTCGGCTTATTAGGGCATTTGGTCATTCCTGTCTATGGCCATTTCATCACGCCACCAAGAGGGCACAGTTCCTGTGCTCATAGGTAGGTTGGCTTGGGTGCCAGTGTAGCAGAAATCTAAAGAATGTCTGATATGGCTTGGATTTTAACCTCAGTTGGAGACCGGGAGCTAACCTATCCACAACACTATCTTGCTTTTCCTCTCTTATTCATATTATACTCCTACACAGTTTTCATTTGAAAGTTTGCTTCACTTCAAGTGATTTATCTTTTCTGCTTTATTCTAAGGAAACAAGACAACAAAGACTCTGCTGGCAAGCACAGTCGATTATTTCATGCGCATGCTGAGCAGAAGAGCGTCAACAACCTCGCTGAAAAGTCTGGTGGCAAGTTATTCTTTTTTAATTCAGTCGAAAGGACAGTTAGAAAGTCATTTGAATAACATTCGTGTGATAAAACCAGATCTGGTTAATGCATTAGCATGCAGGATATCACTGTTGTGCTAACGTGAGCGAATTGAGTAGGCAGCATTCTTCATATTAGGTTGTAGGATATAAAGCAGGGCTGGGTTGTGAAGCACTGTATCAGGCCACTTTGTCTTATCATACCCGGAGTTGATACAGTTGCCATAAGATAGTTTTTTTTTATTGGAGTGTTGTATAACCAGCATAATTACCAGCATAATTGTTTTATCGTTGAGTTATTCCGTAATTGTCGTGCATTTGCTGGTAGGCAATTAGGAAATTAAGTCGCTCTATAGACACAGCTGTTCTGCCTCTATGCAGAATTATGAAAACTATCTTAATTACTTTCTGCATAATGTTGCGGACGGACAATAAACAACTTGCGATACGCGGATGATATCGTACTCGTCGCTACATCAAAAGAAGCACTCCAACAACTAATGGACAGAGTGAATGAAACATCTAAGAAATATGGGCTGGAAATAAATAGTAAGAAAACAAAAGTGATGGTGGTGAGCAGAAATCGAGAGAGGATAGTGATCACATGTAATGGAGGAATCTTGGAGCAAGTGGAGTCGTTCCGTTACCTAGGCGTCATAGTGGAGGAGAGTGGAGATGGAGGCAAGGAGATAAGAGCCAGACTGGGGATGGCGCGAACGGCCATGGGGTCTTTGACTACGCTGTGGAAGGACAGAACCATTGGAACAGGGCTGAAGCTAAGGCTTATGGGGTCACTGGTGTGGCCGGTGGCACTCTACGGCTGTGAAACTTGGACGCTAAGGGAGGAAGACAAAAGAAGAATATCAGCGTTTGAGATGACAACATATAGAAAGATGCTGAGAGTCAGCTGGAAGGAGTTTAGAACAAACGAATCAATACTGGAAGAGCTGCAACCGGAACGGCGCCTGCTGGAGGTGGTGAAAGGAAGGAAGCTGAACTACTTCGGACACATGATTAGAGCAGACAAGCTGTCGGCATTCATATGTCAGGGCTATCTAGACGGAAAACGGGCCCGGGGAAGGCCGAGGAGAAGATGGATGGATGACGTGGAGGAATGGACGGGGATGGTGATGGCAGACTGTGTGAGGACTGCGAGGAACAGAGAGCAATGGAGGAAGATGGCGTCGTCGACTCTGATCCCCGATCCTCAGCAATGAGGATGGTCACGACGACGACGACGATAATGTTGGCAGCACTATTGTTATTTAGTAGCATTGTACTGTATACTCAAAGTAATGTCAGTAGTTCTTTGTTATTAACTGGAACCTGAATCACATCTTGCTGCCATCTTAAAACTACTTTCTTTTCTCTGGGTCTATTGCACCAGTAGTGCCTATGTGAGAGGCGCTTTTTAAATTTATAGGTACGTTAAGTACAATACAATAAATTATGATAATGTAACGTTACAATTATGTACTCAAAGCGATGTCGGCTGTACTATAGTTATTGACAATTTACTGTTTGCTCGAAGTAACATATCAGCAGCACTATCATTGTGTAGTAATGTTTGCAGTATCACAAATGTTTCTAAGGCATCTGATGGTGTTGTTCAATTGTAGGATCAAGTCTCAGCTTTGTTCAAGAAATGCTTGAACATTGTTCTTAAAGACCCTGTCTTGGTAAGACCTTTTCCATTGTTCCATTGTCTTTGACAGTTTAGACTAATGCGTCATGGATGTCATTGCGATGGCACGCTCAGAGCAGAAAATTGTGAGTTCATGTATACTTTGTAGGCTCTTTATTGTTTGTATGTGCACTTGTTATAGCGCCTCTTCCAGCCCTCAACCGCTACTCAGAGGCGCTCATGACTACAGCGCGGACACTGCATCGGAGTTTCACGCCGAAGCGCTGAGCAATTGAGAGTGAAGGACTTGCCCAAGGTCTCAACGCGGCGCCTTGAGGTGGATTCGAACCTCGAACCCAATGTTAAATTCGGATTTACCAGCTTTGCATGAAATATAAATTTAATAATTAAAATGAGGCGTTAGAAATTGTCAATCACGCAAAGAACGTTTGTAAGTGATGGGTTCAGATGATTTCATGGTAAGACGGTTTTGATCTCTTGAGAAAATATGTTAATTGTTCTTTTTACTGTCCAATCTGAAATATTTACTAAATTACCGTAATTATTATTATTTATAATGGAATTTGGTTTTCTTAACTGCTACAGAAGAGGAATGCTGTTTCTGATTCGGAATTCAGGAAAAACATTTGCGTTGCAGTGGAGGTAAGCAGATCATATCAGTGTTACTATTATTATTATTAATAAATTATTATTATCATTATTATTATTATTATTTCTTATTTTTTTTGCCCGAGGTATACAGGATCCCTCAGGGACTTCACTACCGCCTAGTATAAAATCACAATTAATTATTATTATTATTGTTGTTGTTATCATTATTATTATCATCATTATTATCATTATTATTATTATTATTATTATTATCATTATTGTTGTTAAATTGTTATTGTTGTTGCTATCATGATCATCATCATCAATATGTTCTTCAACTTCTTACCTTTTCTAATTTCACTCCAATGTTATATCGTATTGTAGACCTACATCATGCAGCATACGTATCGTCTTGTCTTCAGACACGTGTGCACTTGCATGGCTGATCGAGACGAAAAACTCAATAGAGTTACTCGCAATTTCGCCGGACTCCAACTAAACCAACTCAACATTCGACCGAAATTCTGGTGAATACTGTCTGCGCTCTTATCAGTGCTTCTGCATTGGCTTCCTGTTCAGTTAAGAATTAAATTTAAATTGACCTGTTTCACCTATAAAACCCTCTCCCTCAGTGCCAGAGTATTGTCTACCTTCAATCGCTAACTTCTTACATCCCTTCTTTTTGCCTGCGATCATCACCGGTCTTTTAGATTTTGCTACCAGTTATGCGATCAACTGTCTTTGCAAATCTAGTTCACTCCCTTCTTTCAAGACTCATTGAGCGACTCAATGCTTATTGTTTCTCCTTGGCTTTCAATCACACGAATATCTAATCGCTTCTTCATCTGTCGGCACAGATTCACATTTCAGGATGACCATGTGTGCATTACAAATTTAATTAGTAAAGAATAATGATGATAATAATGATCATAATAATAATAATACCGTAATAATAATTATAATAATAATAGTAATAATAATAATAGTGATAATAATAATATTAATAACATTGGCGTATTGTCCAAGTAATCCATATTTATTTGCAAAAATGTTCCAACTTTAATTGTTGTTTAATACCGGTAATTGTTTAAATAATAATAGTAATGATAAACACCTCAATAAAAATGGGTGCATTTAATAAGCGATTTAAAATTTTGAATATGTTCACTTTTGAAAGTCACGCCATCAGGTCTTACAGTTTTATAGTTTCTTACAAGACAGTTTTTCTTGATCTGTTTTCGATCTCACAGTCAACACGTTCCACGCGCTCGCACTGAGCTGAGCTGCGTCATCCGTCTGACGTCGCCGACAAAGAAGCTCAACTGTCTGAAAAGAGTCCTGACAGTCCTTGTTGGTGACACTGACATCAGTCTTCTGGCACCTGTCAGCAACGGGGACGAAGAGATTGGCGCTCTCGGTGATAACACATTTCGGAGTTTGTTTGTATGTGCATGCATGTATGCGTTGTGCAAAGGTGTCAAAAAGCTGGCCCCCCAGGTCATTGCTATTCGCCCCCCCCTATGATGTTTCTCTTGTCTGTGAACCTTGCCTAAAGACCAAGGCCTCTTCCTGTATGCCATGGGTGTAAGCTGTGCGTGTGCGAGAGGTGCGGTGAACTGGTTAGTTAGGTCTTGTATCACAATCTTATCTTTATTGTTATTATTATTGTTATTATTATTTTTATTTGTATTATTATTATTGTTATTATCATTATTATTTTCTAATTTCCAAAGTATATAGGATCCCTCAGGGACTTCAGTGCGTTATTTTTATTATTATTATTATTAATCATGGTGCTATTATTATTATTATTATTATTATTATATCATTCCATCACTAAGGAAGCCAAGACTTAATTGTCGTCTCAACTCAACAAAGCTCTTTTAATGGAGGCATTGTTATGGACAGACACATGGCGCTCCCCGTTGAAGAGTCACTGAGATCCGGTGCAACATGTATGATGTCTCCACCATGGGCTGCGTCAGTTATGAACTGATGTCTCTCTAGTTTTTATTATTATCTTTTTTACTCTGTTATTTTGTTGCAGCCGATTTGAATCCGTTTGGTTCTGATGACCTGCTTCCGATTCTTGTCTTCCTCATCATGAAAACGGAAATTCCCAATTGGTTAGTCTTTTTCTACTGCTTTATTATTACTATTTTTTTTAAATTATTATTATCATTGTCATTAATATTATTATCATTATTATTATCACTATCATTATTATAATTATTATTATCATTATCATTATTATCATTATTATTATTATCATTATTATTATTATTATTATTATTATTTTACCCGAGGTATCAGGTGTCAGATATTAATATGCAATTTTAACTCTGGAGTGGCCATCCGAGTCAAGATCAGGGAGAACAAAAGTGCTCTGAAAGCACATTATTATTATTATTATTGTTGTTGTTGTTGTTATTATTTATGGCAAAGCCTGATGTAGAGTGTTAATAAAAGCAAAGAGGTGCCAGCACAAACTCTGGTGGTAAAGTACAGTTTTCAGACGCTTGTGAAAACTATTACAATGGCATAAATGAGCCGACGACGCTGTTATAGTTGAATGTTATTCTTTGGTTTACGCAGGTGGTCGCAGTGGACTTTCATGAAGAACTTTTGTCTGTCAACGCCTTTGAACAGTGAACTTGAGTAAGGTGTCTTGGAATATGAAATTCCGATTTTGATTTTTTAAATAATTTTTATTATAATTTTTAAATTAGAGTAATTTTTTAAAATTTTGAATTATTTAAAATTAATTCTGAGATGGCCTTCGTCCATCACTAACGGCTAAACTAATAACTTGTTTTTTCTTATTAATCTGTCATTCAATAAAGGCATTCCCACCAGAGTTTACATGCTAAGAGCGCCTCTGAAAAAGGGGCCCAGTAGCACATTGGATAACGCACTGGCATGGAGAGCGAGAGGAACTAGGATCGAGCCCCGTAGAACGGACATGCTTTGTAGGCTGCTATTGGCACCATGTATTGCTTGCTGGCTGTCTGTTCTGTTAGCATAGTTAAGAATTATGTATTCTGTAAATTGCGTTCTTGTGAATTGTTTCAGTTGCATAACTATGCACTGTAGCCGGTTGCGGTCTGTCAACTGGATTGTTCAATAAAGAATATTATTATTATTATTATTCTGTTAGAGGCGTTGGATAAACATATATGCGAAGTTTCTCATCCTAAGTTTTTTTCCTACAAGGTTCTACCTGTCAACCCTGGAGGCTGCGCTCGAATACATCACCAGCGGTCAACTGCGAGAGCTTCGGATTCAGAACGACCTCTCTGGTGTAAGTCGAACACAAGCAGGGTTTGTAAATACTCAGATTTGATCCACGGTGGAAAATTTAAATATTCTTATTATATGTTCGGATGTCTCGTTAAGAATTTCTTACGTACCTAAAACCGACATAGGTGTTGAGTTGTTGTCGAGTAGTAAACAGAGTATGGACTCACTAAAAGTTATATAGCGTTTGTTTTATTTGTGATTTCTTTGGAGTTTGACTAAATATTGTAGGTAAATATGAATTGCTTTTAAGCCTGTAAAATTTGATTTAGAAATTCTTACTTCTGGCCAAGATATTGGCAAAAATCCTTAAGGGGTCTTTTTATGGTCCACCCTGTAGTTGTTATTTTTTGCTCAGAAGCTCTATTCTTTCAAAAAGCGGCCCGTAACTCAACTATTTTTCCTTGGCTTTTCACCACATGGATATCTAATAGCATCTTCCTTTGGCAGCGTCTGACTATCTACTATCCATGCCTCAGATGGATATTTTTGTGTGAACTTTCACATGTTAAAAATTTATTTAATAATGTGTTGGTTCTTGTCATTTGTTTGCATGCAGATTGTACCGCTTATGTCTGGTTCAGGGACTCCACAAGACAATGCGACAAGATCTCTCACGGATTTATTTCAGGTTAGTTGCTCATCAAGAAAACAATCGCATTCATGACTCAAAAGTTCGATTGTTGCATGACATTGTCATTCCTTCAGCAATAATAATAATAATAATAATAATAATAATAATAATTATAATAATGATAATAAAAAATAATAACAATAGCAAACAACAATAATAATAACAACAGCAACAATAATGATATTCATAATCACAATCAGAATGATCATGTAGTAATAATTATTTGGATCATAGTAATACTAAATTATAATTGTAATAATCATCATTTTAAGGGAACAATAGAAATAATTCAATTTGTTTGGATCAGATCTCATTTCATTAAGCGTTGCCATGGTAGCAATTACCGGTTCTAACTGCTTCCAACTGTCATTTGTGCAGGTGGTAGTCAATAACAACAAGGAGGCGGTGATCCAGATTTTGAAAGAACCTGAGGACAGCGCAGAGCGACCAGCTGTTACCGAGGTTCCTTCGCTCTGTCATCCGCTCTGTGATTGTCCAAAGTGTCTTAAGACAACAAATGTCTTTTCCGATTCAGTGGACAACAAATCACATCCAACAGTTGCGTCCAGGAACGACCTTGGAATGTCCGGTTGGTTTATATTACATTCTCTGCTGGAGATCTTGTGTGGAGTTTTTGTTGACAGTGTCTGTCTGTCTGTCTGTCTGTCTGTCTGTCTGTCTATCTGTCTGACTCTCGACCTCTCTGTCTCTCTGTTTTCTCTCTCTGTCTTGGTCTGTCTCCTGAGTGGCTCTGTCTGTCAGTCTGTGTATGTTTATCTCACTGCTTGTTTGTCTGTGTGTCTGTCTATTTCTCTGTCTGTCTGTGCATCTCTCATTTGTCTGTATGCGTGTGTGCTACCTGATATTCTGCTTCAGAAACTCGTCTTAAACCGAACGTCTGTCTCCGTCACTTTCCGCGTGTCTTCCTCAATATCTGTATTTGTATGTTTGTACCTCACTGTCCATTGTACTCTTGATAGACATCATCCTTAAATGAATCTCTTGTTTCCACAGCAATTCATGTGGCGTCAATCTTTGGCTTGGCGGAAATGGTTGATCTACTGATTGATAAGGGATCGGATGTCAATGCGGCCGACCACCTCGGTCTCACCCCACTCCATCTGGCGGCTCAGAAGGGTCACCAGAAATTAATCGTATGCAATATTGTAACTCTTCTATTAACTATTAACTATTCTATTAACTATTATTTTGGTTCAATATTCTCTGCAAACTGATAGTGGATAGTTTTTGTCAAGCAAAAACTGAGGTTTGGAAATTGTTGCTAAGCAGCCAGTCATTGTAATAGATGTTCTAGGAGGTTGTCAGATAGGAAAAGTTGATCAAAAGTTAAAAGGTAATCAACAGGTAAATGCAATCAAAAGGTAAATGCAATCAAAAGGTGAATGCAATCAAAAGGTAAATGCAATCAAAAGGTACATGCGATCAAAAGATAAACATTGGTAGTATCTAAGGGTTATTGTGATAAACATCAATTGGTAGTATCTAAGGGTTATTGTGATAAACATTGGTAGTATCTAAGGGTTATTGTGATAAACATTAGTAGTATCTAAGGGTTATTGTGATAAGCATTGGTAGTATCTAGTATCTAAGGGTTATTGTGATAAACATTGGTAGTATCTAAGGGTTATTGTGATAAATATATTTGTTTGGTCAGACAAAGATAAATGATTTATGAATTTAATTTTGATGAATTTAATTTTTTTAAATTGATTTGTATAAATTTTATTTTAAAATTTTATTATATTGTTACATACAGATGCTGCTTCTGCACCACAACTCTTCAATCAACCAACCTGACAAGAAGAAAAACACGGCTCTTCACTTGGCGGCTGCACATGGCCATATAGATGTAATACTGATCGCTTACTTGAACCTAGTTTTTTATCTAATTCTATTGTATTGTTTTCTATTGTATTCTATTGTATTGTGTTTGACCATTTATAAAGCACTTTTTGCAGCAAGAGCCTTTCAGAAGCACTCCCAGTGCGTGCGACCCTGAGAGAAAATAAAAATAATAATACTAGCAATCACCATCCTTCTCTGCATATGGTTTTGAACACCAGAATGATCATAAATACTTTGGGTTAAAATAAGCAGTAATGATATAATGGTAGTTATTGTTCTTTGTTTCATTCTTTTCTTCTTTTCATTCTTTCTATTCTTCTTTCATGGGATCAATAAACCAATTGATTGATTGATTGAAATTGATAGTTATCGTTTGATTTGTGTTGTCATAGTGTGTCAAGGCGCTGATATACATCGGTCTCAACTACAAGCAACTCAATCTGAACGCAACGAACGATTCTTGTGAGACTGCGCTTCATATCGCCTCCAGATGGGGCTTCGGTAAATATATCAGACTTGCTTCTAAGATTGGTGCATTTTTGGTGCAGAGCTTGAGACTGACTGTTAGTGGTGAAATCTGTGTTTGGTTGATGCGTTTTGTATCCATAGGTGATTAGCTAGATTTGGGTTTTGTATTTGTGTTTGCTTGACTGGATTTGGCCTTGATATGCATGGTTTGTTAACTGGATTTTGTTTTTATGCATCGTTGATTAGGATTGAGTTTAGTATTGAAGTTGAATGACCCATTTTTTGTCTGTATAATTGTGGGTCGCGGTGGTGTAGTGGTGGCGTCGTTGCCTTGAAGCCGGAAGGTTCGAGGTTCGAATCCACCTCAAGTCGCCGTGTAGGGAGCTTGGGCAAGTCCTTCACTCGCAATTGCTCAGTGCTTCGGCGTGAAACTCCGATGCAGTGTCCACTCTGCAGTCGGGAGCGCCTCTGAGTAGAGTGCTTGAAGAGGCGCTATAACAAGTACACATACAAACAAACAAACGTACAAACAATTCACTGGCATTTGCTTTTTTAAATTGAGTTGTGCGATGATATTTGGACTTCTGTTGAATATTATCGACTTTTAGTTAATGTCATTTACTGCGAATCTTGTGTTGATGTTTCCAGAGAACATTGTCAGCATGCTTCTTGAACACGGAGCATCAACTGGTATCACGAATCGCAAGAATCAAATGGCGTCTGACGTCGCACACAACTCTCGTATCTACGAAATGTTGTGGGAAGCGTTGACACACGAAAGGACAACAACTATCAGTAGATTGCATTCATCATCAGTCAAAGTAAGCAGAGGATAAGAAGAGGTAGAGGAGGAGGAGAAGGAGGAAGAAGAGGAAGAGGAGGAAGAAGAGGAGAAGGAAGAAGAGGAGTAGGAAGATCTTCACTGTTCAAAAGAAAGGAGGAGGAAGAAGCGGAGGAGGAATAGGAGGAAGAGGAGGAGGAATAAGAGGAGGAGACAGAGGAGGAGTAGGAAGTAGAGGAGGAGGAAGAGGAGAAGGAGGAGGAAGTGGAGGAGACGGTGGAGGAGAGAAAAAGGAGGAGTAGGAAGAAGAGGAGGAGGAAGAGAAGGACGAGGAAGAAGAAGAGGTAGTGGAAGAAGATGAGGAGGAGGAGGAGGAAGAGAAGGAGGAGGAAGAAGAGGAGGAGGAGGAAGAGGTAGTGGAAGAAGATGAGGAGGAGGAGGAAGAAGAGAAGGAGGAGGAAGAAGAGGTGGAGGAGGAGGAGGAGGAGGAAGAAGAGGAGGAGGAGGAAGAGGAAGAAGATGAGGAGGAGGAAGAGGAAGAAGATGAGGAGGAGGAAGAGAAGGAGGAGGAAGAAGAGGTGGAGGAGGCAGAAGAGGAGGAGGAGGAAGAAGATGAGGAGGAAGAAGAGGAGGAGGAAGAAGAGGAGGAATATGAGGAGACGAAAGAGGAGGAGAGAAAAAGTAGGAGTAGGAAGAAGAGGAGGAGCAAGAAGAGGAGGAGCAAGAGGAGGAGGAGAGAAAAAGTAGGAGTAGGAAGAAGAGGAGGAGCAAGAAGAGGAGGAGCAAGAGGAGGAGGAGAGAAAAAGTAGGAGTAGGAAGAAGAGGAGGAGCAAGAGGAGGAGGAGAGAAAAAGTAGGAGTAGGAAGAAGAGGAGGAGCAAGAGGAGGAGGAGCAAGAGGAGGAGGAGAGAAAAAGTAGGAGTAGGAAGAAGAGGAGGAGCAAGAGGAGGAGGAGAGAAAAAGTAGGAGTAGGAAGAAGAGGAGGAGAGAAAAAGTAGGAGTAGGAAGAAGAGGAGGAGCAAGAGGAGGAGGAGAGAAAAAGTAGGAGTAGGAAGAAGAGGAGGAGCAAGAGGAGGAGGAGAGAAAAAGTAGGAGTAGGAAGAAGAGGAGGAGCAAGAGGAGGAGGAGAGAAAAAGTAGGAGTAGGAAGAAGAGGAGGAGCAAGAAGAGGAGGAGGCGGGTGAGGTAGATGAGAAATAAAAACAAGACGATTGCCCCGAGGCAGCCATAGCTTAGGTCCAATGTATGTATTCGGCTACTTATCTTTCTGGAGCATTCCAGAAGGTTCTTGGATATTCTAGAATATTCTCAAAGTTATCAGAAGCTCTTGCAATTATTGTATTTTTCTTGAAGGTTCTTGAAAATAAGTAAATTTGAGAGTATCATTGTCATAGTCACAGAAGGAATGTTTTTGGAGCACTATAGCTATTTTTATACTTTTGAGGCATATGCAAACAGAAAATAATGCCTAGTACACATTAGCAAAAAAGTTAAATTTTTTAGGTAATAATTATGTGTTTTCTGAATGTTAACTAATTACTCCAATGTTTTCGTGATATCATCTTATTGCATAATTGTTTTAAAAACGTGAAAAACTCTTTACTACCATTGTTTTTTAAATTACACAACTATTTTAATGGCATCAAGAATCACGCTGTGTATAATTAATTCCAGCAACGAAACCGTCGCGGGTCTTCACTGTTCAAAAGAAAGCTGAGTCTCGGTGCGATTAACTCATCTAACGGAGATGGGGCAAAGGAAAGTCTCCTCAACCACCCGGCCACAGCCGCTGCTGCTGTCTTCGAAGCCGGATGGGCCACGAGTCTCCCACAGCCGGCAACGAAACCGAAGCCATCCACGGCTTCTCCGCTGGACAAGAAGATCGAGAAATTGCTCAAGTCTGTTGCCGACGGCGATGTTCAGATGGTGAGCTTATCCAATCGATACAGATTGATAGGTATCATACAGATAGCGGGTTCTGCTGTACTTCAGTTTGATTCTTAGGTTGCCTTGCTGATGCGCCATTTTGAGTTAGTTACGGATCGCTCGTAAGCTCATTAATTTTATTCTTGTAGGGACCTTCTACATGTATCTCTTAAATGATGATGCTAACAATTAAATAATGATATCAGTTGGCTGGATCCTTGAGAGTTGGCTGAAAATGTAAGGAACATCGAGAAAAAATAAAATTAAGGAAAATAATAACAGTAAATAAATAAATAAAGTTACATCAAAAAATTTAAAAAACGTAATAAAATGATGCAAAAAATAAAAAGGAAAAAACGACGTTTTTAGGAGAGAATAAAAAAGGGAAAAAGTTTTTTACAACTATGCTTGCAATCCATGTCTGTGCCTCTAACGATTGGAAATGATTACCACTCTAAATTTGTTGTTCAACTTAATTCCTTCCTTCAAAAAACCGATCTGAACTCGTTATTTCTCCTTGACTTTCAAGTACTTGTATTGGCACCTCAGATTCGAGTTTTGGTGTGACTAAGCGTGTATTACAAATTTAATTAATTAATAAATACCTTTTTGCACTTTCGCCAGCCAAGATATAGATGAATAGGGCCATTTTGGACTTTCTTAAACAATAGTTAATATTCAAGTCACTGAGGGATCCTTTATACCTGGAGGCAAAGGGGAATAATAATATCTGATTCATGTTTCGGTGCAATTGTTTAAAGATGCCAATTGAAATAGTTTAAGTCCACTGCAAACTTAAAGTCTCGTCTCTTATTGACACCTGTGTTTGTGTTGACAGGTGAAGCATCATCTTGACTGGTCTGAATACGAAGTTGATTATCCTGAGGTGCGTGACCTTGACATCACGAAAATCAGCCTTTGTCATCCTCTGTGCCAGTGTGACCGCTGTCAGCATTGTCAGAGGGTAAGTCTTACAGGAAAATGAAGGTTTTGGTATTGTATTCTATATCAGAAGAGACGTTTGGAATTTTTGCTGGTATTTCCATTTTGTGTGCTGTACTAGAAACTGCATTCTAGTATTCTCTATCTGGAGAAAAGCCTTGACACTCTCAACTCGGAAGTGACGTTCTGTAGTCTGCATCAAAAGAAAACTAGTCTTTATACATTCTGCTGCTATGTAAGTTTCGACACTTTGTGCCAGAATGTTTCTTGTGTTGAAGTTTAATCAAATAATTATTCTTTGCTTATGCATCCGAAACCGAATGTATTTGTGTTTGCGCATTATCTTGCCGGTGGTAGCCTTTATGTTAATGTTGTTTATTTGTTTTATTTATTTATTTCTCGCATTTGCTTTAGCGTCCCTTCAAGCTCTGTACTCCGAGGCGTTCCCGACTGCAGCGCGGGCACTACGACGGAGTTTCATGCCAAAGCACACGAGCAGTTACAAGTGAAGGACTTGCTCTAGGCCCCTACCCGACAGCTTGAGGTGGATTCGAGTCTGGAACCCTCCAGCTCCAAGGTGCCAAAAGCCAGCGTGCCTCGCAAATAATGCAACGATACAAATTATTATTACACAGCTGCTACTACAGGTTGGTTCTGAATGAACTCATCGAATTGTTGACTGACTATTGATTGATTGGTTGATTGATTGATTGATTGATTGATTTATGAATGTTCGACTACAATAACATGGGTTGCATATTCCTGTTGCAGTTGACATTGCCTTCCAGTTCAGGCATCCACCTGAACTGTCAGAATGCGCAGGGTTACACTCCGCTTCACATAGCCGCTCTACACGGCCATCGCGATCTCGTCCGGTTACTGCTGAGAAGAGGTGCCAATGTAAACGTGCTGACGAAGACGCATAGCAACACTGCGTTACACTTTGCGTGTAAACAACCAGACGTCAAGGTCTGAAAATTTCTACTATCTCATCGTATTTGTAATCGTAAACACCAATTTTATAAAGCGCTATTTCTAAGGCTAAGTTATGCGCACCAGCTTATTCACAAGCACTTAGCAACAGTTTATTCATGAGCAACTTTTGTTTTGTGAGAAACGCTATATAAATGTATAGATACAAACTAATTTGATTTATATTGAATCATTACGTTGTTGTGCTTAAGCGCAGCCAGCAGTGGCGAAAATTTGGCATGATATCGGTAGGAAAAATGATGCACCGTTAATAGTTTTGAAGTCTAACTTGGCACACAGTTATTTAGATCAGAACTAACGGCAGAAAATGATATGTTGATCTGTGTTAGAGTTATCATTTGACTTGAAGTCCTACTATCTGTCATTACTCTGTTTGAGTAACTCTTAGCTGTAAGTCTGATCTGTCAGAGAAATTATCTTTTTTTATCAGATCTGTTTTTTTTCTCAGATTCTGAAGTTGCTGTTTGAATACGGAGAGAAGATCGACGCAAGAGACGACGTGGAAAGCACAGCGCTTCACTACTGCTGCCTGTCAGGATATGCTCCACATGCGTGGTTCCTTCTCCAGGTATCTGCTGAGCAGCAATAAATGCATGCAACAATAGTGCTTGCAACAATAGTGCATGCAGCAATAATGCATGCAGCAATAGTGCATGCAGCAATAGTGCGTGTGACAATAGTGCATGGAACAATAATGCATGCAACAATAGGGCATGCAACAATAGTGAATGCAACAATAGTGTGTGCAGCAATAGTGCATGCAACAACAGCGCATGCAACAATAGTGCATGCAACAATAGTGCATGCAGCAATAGTGCATGCAATAATAGTGCATGCAACAATAGTGCATGCAGCAATAGGGCATGAAACAATAGTGTATGCAGCAATAGTGCATGCGACAATAGTGCATGCAACAACAGTGCATGCAGCAACAATAGTGCATGCATCAGCTGTGTGTGCTCAATTCATTCAACAATGAATGCAGTAACAGTGGATGCAGCAGCAATTCATTCAACAACAGTGCATGCGAAAACAACACTTGCAACAGTAATTGATGCAGGCAGCAGCAATGCATGAAACAACTCCATGAAGCAGCAACCCAAGCCGCAACAATGCATATGCAGTAACAATGTATGCAATAAAAATGCATTTCTCATGATGTCTCAGAACAGAATTCTAAATAGCTTTATACTCGCAGGAACTATAGGCTTTGTGAAATGCTCACATCGTGTCAGAACCACGGATGTCACGCACGTGTCATCTCTTCACTACGATTAGAACTAATGATAATATTCTTCTCTGTGGTTGTGACCTTAACCCTGGAAGATCCCACATACCCTTTTACCTCACGCCTGACAATTCTCACTTCGACCTAGCATTTTCAAAATGATAAAGGTCTATTCCAGTCAACCTGTGGATCTTAATAGTTGTTATCTAACAACGTGTTATCGATTAAATGAACATTCTTTTCTGTTCCGTTGACTTCAGGTTGGCGCCGACGTCAACGCAGTCAACAGCCGTGGCAACACGCCGCTTCACGACGCAATAAAACTCGGTCATCTGTCGATCGCTCGAATGCTCGTTCATTGCGGAGCAGACGTTACTCGGCGCAATCTGCAGACGTTAACACCATCGTCAGTCATAAGTGTCAGTTCGTTTTGAATAATATTTGACTTTTCTGTTCCTTAATATTCTCAGTAATAATAATAATAATGATATTCTCTTTATTCAACAATCCGGTTGACAGACCGCAACCGGTTACAGTGTGCAATTATGCAGTTTAAACAATTCACAAGAACGTAGATCACAGAATGCACAAATCTTGACTATACTTTTTGTTTTAGATCTGTGCTTCCCATTCAGTTATGGCTATGCATCCTTTTTATGTGAAATTTTTTATGAAGCGCCCCAACGTATGGATAACATGTTCTGCTGTAATATTTATAGGCTGTGTTCAGGCGACATACAGTTTGAAATCCGAGATAATTAGCTTAGAAATTATTTTTATCTTCCCTTTACGGAACTATAGGTTCTGTGAAATGCACATTAGGAAACGCTGTTTTAGGAATATCAGTCACGTGCAATAATTTATCATGGTGCCATATTTTTCAGTGTTAAAATCTGCTTTATTTAGCCGTAATTGAACTGTGTGCGCTTCTGAGAAATTTTCCTTAAAGGTGTCCTATATAAAAATACAATAATAATAATAGTAATATAATTATAACAATGTAATTCTAATTATTATAATATAATTATAATAATTATAACAATTATAATTATAATCATTGCTTGACACAATCGATTGATGCCTGTATAGTGGTACATAATTTATGCACAATGATGACAACGGCAGTTTTAGATAATTACAATTGTCCAATACTCGATTCATTAACTAAGTCCTGGGGGAACAAAGTACCTAAGGACAATTTAAAATTTAAACAACACTAGTTGATTAATAATTTTCATTTATTACAATTGCATTTTTCCATTGTTCTAGACACTCGAGATGACGCAGTGCGTGAAGGAATCGGTTGTTCAGCGTTTGCGATTGACCGGATCCTCGTCTCCTCTTAGTTCTGAACGTTTGAACATTGTTGAACCGTCGACCGTTCTTAAGGACGTTTCAGTTGCACCTGAACCGAATGGTGATGTTGGTTCAGCGTTCAAACAACAAGATCTTCGAAAATCAGTTGAAGCAACAGATGCTCAGCCGGCGGAACTGGATCTTCTTATATCAACTCGAACGAATCTAAGGAGGACATTTCGAAGTGATTCGTGTCTAAATGGTAGGATCTGTCATTATAAATCTCAGCTATGTGCAGGTGAAAGTAAAACAGATAAATTTGCAAGTGCCAGTCCTAAGCTTGGACAAAGGAGGAGGTGACGCTAATAATCTTTGTTATCACACACTGTCGATAAACAGAACGAACCATGGATCCTTGTGTTTACTTGCTGTTTTTCAACAATACCAGGTTGTTTTTTGTTTGTTTGTATGCGCACTTGTTATAGCGCCCCTTCAAGCTCCCTAATCAGAGGCTCTCCCGAAGCGTTGAGCTATTGCGAGTGAAGGACTTGCCCAAGGTCCCTACGCGACGACTTGAGGTGGATTTGAACCTGCAACTCTTCAACTGCAAGGCAACGAACATACCCACTACACCACCGTGCCCCAGTTACTAGTTTGTGTCAGACTTTGTTTGATTTGGTGGAATTTTGGGGGAGAAATTTTTCCAATAATGAGGCATAATATTGTCATTCTTTCCTTTCTGTCTCTCTGTTTCATTGACTGATCATTTTGAAAGACGTTAATAATAATATTGTGCGTAAATGTTTTTAGGTACATCATACTGCAAAGGAGAAACTCTTAACGGAAATATTCTAACAAGAGATGACAGTTTTCACATGACACATCTCGAAGCGGCTCGCTGCACGAACAGAGACAACTTTTAGTTTCGCCTGTGATATTCTACGTACATACGTCACTTCCTGCGTTTTAGTGCCATAGTCCAACCATGAAATCATATAAATATTTCACCAGTGTTGGGGCAAGCCGCTATCTGCTATCTAAGGTGTAGAGACCGTAAGCAAAGTCGTCATTCAGTTCTTAAACTGTGCAGTCAAGACATCGAAGTGAATTGTTATTGAGGTGTAGAAATTTGTCTCATTGTTATGCGGTTTTGTTATTAGGTGTTTGTTTGTTATGTTGCTCCCGAGTACAACATTATGACGAGTCCAGGGCTTTTTTAACGTGCAGTTGTACACAAAATGTGCAGTTCTAAACGGATTTGTGCAGTTGTAGAAGCACTTCTGTACAGCTAAAACTAGCAAAAAAGGTCGCTGTCCTCCGATTGGGAATAATTTGCCATGGAGAATTGGAAAGAAAAGAAGGGGTTGTGCAGTTCTAAAAATTCCTTAAAAACAGCCCTGGACGAGTCTGTGGGATAAGGTGAATAGGAAGGAATAGGATAGGTTAGGATTGGATAAAGTATAGTAAGGTGAGATGGGATTTGATACGTTGCAACATTTGTATGCTTGTATGTTTGAGGACTTGTTATAGCTCCTATTCAGCGTGGACAATGAATCGGAATTTCGCATCGAAGCGCATGAGCAATTGCGAGTGAAGGACATGCTCAGGGTCCCTACTCAGTGGCTTGAGGTGAATTCGAACCCGCAACTTTCCGGCTCCATGGCACTGAACATACCTCTACACCGCGCCCCACAACTATCTTATTGTGATGTTAATATATTATGATGTTTGGAAAACTTCTGCCGCGCAGTAATCGTCAGCCAAACTCTGTCTCAGTTTGTGTTGTTTTTTGTTGGTTTCGAGTGTGAGGTCAGTTTGATGAGGCCTTTTTAGATGCGATTCGATTTGAAGGTGAACTGTGTTCATAATGATTTACTAAATCTTCTTGTCTTGTAAGCGGTGACGTAACTTCGCGTGGACTAACACTAAGAGGGTCAATTGACAAAACAAATGACTGAGTACAACGAAGATCTTTTATACATACCCATTATTATCGATAAATGACTAACTGTATGGACATGATGATGGTGGTGATGATGATGATGATGATGATGATGATGATGATGATGATGATGATGATGATGATGATGATGATGATGATGACGACGACGACGATGATGATGATGATGATGATGACATTGTTGTTGTTGTTGTTGTATATAGTTATTAAGTAATTACTTATTTGGAGCTGTAGAACGATGTTTTAATAATAATATATCTCTTAGATGGCCTCTGTTGTCATACACTGACGTGGTAAGTGACTTGTTGTTGCTAGATATTTTTGCTGTATAACGGTAACAAAATCTGATTCTCGTTCAGACTATATTGGAAATTTTACCTGCGCAGGTATTTGTATTGTCTTTCGTATTGTCTTAAAATTGTATTGTCTTTCGTGTTGTCTTTCTTACTGTCTTTTGTATTGTCTTTCGTATTGTCTCTCGTATTGTAGTTTGTGAAGTGCTGAGTTATTCAAGAGAGTTTCAGAGACTTTTTGTAAATATCCGCTGATGCCAAATTTGTTTTTAATTAGAACGTTTTGCCTCCTATAGAACTTCTTTGTTGCTTGCTTGTATCGTATTTTTAAAAACATTTTTGCTGTTATGCATTTTATTATTTTCAACGAGAAGTTATATATATATCCCAGGGGAAGCTTGATATGCATTTGATTGTCTCTTTTCATCGTAAGCTCTTGAATATGTCTATTTCTGTAGGCACGGAAACTGTGCCGTAATATGAATTTTTGCAGGTTATGTCAGTTGTTGCTGTCATTGTTGGATGAAAGTTAAGATATGGTAGGATGCTTTCATGTGGATTCTTATTTGAAAGTTATGTTAACTTTTCTTATAGATTCTGGTGTGAAATCTGTTGGTAATGTTAACCTTTCTTAGGTGTATGTGTGTATGTATGAGCACTTGTTATAGTGCACTTTCATGATTTCTACTCAGAAGCGCTCCCGACTACAGTGCGGACACTGAATCGGAGTTTTATGTCAAAGTGTATGAGCAATTGCGAGTGAAAGACTTGCTCAAGGTTCCTATGAGGCGGCTCAAAGTGGATTCGAACCTGCAACTCTCCAGCTGCAAAGCAACGAACTTACCCACTACACCACTGCGACCCAAGATATTCTTGTGTGGAAGTTGTGCTAACCCTTTTCTTAGTTATTCTTGTGGAAGTTATGCTGACTTCCATAGTATGCAAAAGTTACGTTGACTTTGTTGATATATTGTGTTAAAGTCTAATGTGCTTTCTAGCAAGAGTGGAACAGTTTTATCTAGTCAACAAGACGCAATCACTGCTGACGATCTTACTTGTTTGCAGGAACGAGAGCTTTGTGAACTTTAATCAAGCAACGCATTGATGCATTTTTCAGTGATTCACTAAAAGAAGCGATGCTAAATGATACTGCTGAAGTTTTCTATGGGGACCATGTATATCTATGGCTCATACCCTGTTCCTGTGTTTGTGAATTGCTTGTGTGATACCCTTTACCACTCTGCCACTGGTCGCACCCTGCCAGTGCCAGTCCCAAGCCTGGATAAAGAGGAGGGGTTGCTAATGGCCTTTGTTACCACACAGTGACGTCAAACTGCAACAACTAGGCTACTGCTACCTTTTTATTTATTTTTTGCGGGCGCTTGTTACCTTTACCACTCTTCACTATTTGAATTGGCATCCCTGTTTATTAAGAAGAGAGACAGTTAATATATATACATAGTGATCCTGACAGGAGAGTCCCACGCAGAGTGGAGCGTTGGGAATTCCATAAGGAGGGTCCAATTATGGTGAAGGGTCGAATTTGGGCAATATTTAGTAGTCCTAGCTCGTGGAACAAGGTCGATGAGAAGATGCAGAAAGAGGAGAACGAATGAGATCCATAAGATATTTCGGCGTAAGACCCAGTTTGGACTTGAGTAGTTCCAGAAATAAGCCAGCAGTATAGGGATACAAACCGCGATCCAGAGTGTCGCCTGTAGTAGTGATAGTCACAGTTTAAGGATTATTCGTTATCACATCATTTACGGACGCTACGTTAATTTAATTCCCGTGTACGGATCGGGATGACACGAAACAGTTGCAGCAATCACTCCTCGCAAACTTTGTCCCTGCGCAGTTAGCAGTGGATGGATGGAAACCGATTTGACCAGGGTCTATGACAACAGAGGCCGTTACCCTGGACAGAAATTTGCTCGGCATATTACAGCACTTAAGAGCTTTCTTCTTAGCAGTCGCGATTTGTCGAGAACTATATATGATCGGAAGAAGACGATTTAAAGGTGTGCAAGCGGTGCCTACATATCTAAATGTGAAAGACTATTATATAGTGTTCATGATTTTAGACGTTTGACATTAGCGACCGTATGACGTCGAATATGCTAATTTGTCAATGTGGACGATCGTTTCCCTCCATTCTGCGTGGGAGTTCTCGTCTCTGGATCGTTATCTACATCTCTGTCAGTCTGTCTATCTGTCTGTCTGTCCGTCTGCCTGTCCTCCCGTCTGTCTGTCTCTCTCACTCACTAACTCACTCTCACTCTCCACCTATTTCTTCTCTGGGTTTCAGCACTGGGAGCACTACTATATACGACCATCTCTGTGAGCGGCGCTATATAAATTTACTAATAACATTACATTCCATTGAATGCATCAGTTGACAGTCCAAAGCGCTCTAGCCACAGTACAGTACGTAGTATGCAGTGTTTAATCCAGTCCCCCTCCTCTGGGGGGGAATTGAGGTTCCTGGGGGAGAAACAATTGAGCGTCCGAAGGACGCTCGTGAGGCGCGTAGCGCCGAGACCTGAAAGTGGAGGGGTATGGGGAGGGGAATAGTGCCCCCTCCCCATCAGAAACTTTTTGAATTTCCACATTGCAATGGCAGCATTTTAAGGTGTCATCTTAACAAAATAACTGTACTTTTTCAGTGCCCCATCAGAAACTTTTTGAATTTCCACATTGCAATGGCAGCATTTTAAGGGGTCATCTTAACAAAATAACTGTCCTTTTTTCAGTGCCCCATCAGAAACTTTTTGAATTTCCACATTGCAATGGCAGCATTTTAAGGTGTCATCTTAACAAAATAGCTGTACTTTTTCAGTACCCCATCAGAAAACTTTTGAATTTCCACCTTGCAATGGCAGCATTTAAAGGTGTCATCTTTAAAAAGCTGTACTTTTTCAGTGCCTATAAGAGTGGCCTAATACTTGAATAAATATACACAATACTTTAAAGATGTTTTTGTGGGAGTTTCCACACTGTAACGCTACCCTTTCAAGATGCCATTTTAGCAAAATAACTCCATTATTTCAGTACTGATAAAAAGTGTTTTAAGATGTCAGTATATATATATATTATATAATTATAATTACAATAAAAATATCTTTATGTATCGAGTTCAGCATCTCAGTTCTGTTGTTGTTGGGTTATTCTAATAAATAACTGCAGACATGATTATATAAGCTGACTTTTAAGCACTATAATCAGCTTATCCCTGTTTCCTAATATGATCCTGAATTGCTGACCAAAACACACTTTTCGAAATCATATGGTACATATGGTACATATGGTATGGTTGAAATTCAACCAAGAAATAATAAATTACTGGCACCAAAATATGGAAGCCACAATATAGTAATGATGTTGTTTTACTAGGTGTTCAAATAATAGGACCAAAACATTTTGAAATTTGACAGTTTAAAATTTGAAGGATACCACTGGAGAGAAGCCATTCAGTTCTACAAAAATAGTATTTGTACAAAAATTAACAGTAAGTTATACTCATTTTTGCAGGATAGTGTCATATATTATACCGTAATAGTAAATAATTACTACAGCCATATAGTAGTAAAAAATATTACGGTAGCCTCTATTATTATAACAGTTCATGTAATGCAGTGATGTAAACAGCAACTTAAAAACTATTATCATTTTGACGCATTTTTCTTGAAGGGGATGTCATCTCTGTTTTTAACTAGAAAAAATAGTGTTTATACAAGCATATACAGTAAGTTATACTCATTGCAACATGATAGTATCATAATTATTGTAGTGGTAAATAATGTCATTATAATCATATAATAGTAGATAATATCACGGTATGTTATAACACTTCATGTAAAACAATAAAAATTATTATTAGGAAAACAGTGACTAAAAACAATATCATTTTGTGAAATTTTTCTGGGGGGGGAAATGTCAATCCTGGGGGGGGAACTTCCCCCCCAGAGACGTCTAGATTAAACACTGCGTAGTATGTGTTGCTCACCACAACCTTTGTGGGTTGATGCGGGAAACGTCCGATATATTTACCATGACTATGAATAGAAAAATGAAATAGCGACAGTGAGTAGGCCTAAATACGCCAGAATATTATTTTTAACCAATTGTCAATCGCGCTTTGGTGCACATGCTTCCAATAACCATTTTGGAAGTAGCCTAAATATTATAGTAACTATGCAGATGAGAGAGATAGTCAGCAGGAAGAAAGAAAGAAGGAAAGAAAGAGACAGACAGAGGCAGACAGACAGATCGAGACAAACAGACAGAAAGAAAAGAGGAGAGAGAGAGAGAGAGAGAGAGAGAGAGAGAGAGAGAGAGAGAGAGAGAGAGAGAGAGAGAGAGAGAGAGAGAGAGAGAGAGAGAGAGAGGGGTGATAAGGAGAGAGTACTTGAGAGCGACATACAGAGACAGAATTAAGCGAGTCCTCTCTCAGGGCCAAGTTCAGCCCAGAGGCTTGTTCCCTTGCAACCAGCCGCCCTCAACCCATGAGACATTCACCGCTCTCAGGCTCTCTCCTCCTCCTTTTCTTCTTCCTCCTCCTCCTTTTCTTCTTCCTCCTCCTCATTTTCTTCTTCCTCCTCCTCCTCTTTTTCTCCTCCCTCTTCTTCTCGTCGTTCTCTCGTCGACTTCGTCCTCTTCCCCTTCTTTCTCCTCCCCTCTTCCTTCTTCTTCACCTCTTTCTGCTCCTTCTCCTTCTCGTCATCCTTCTCTCCTTCTCATCCTCTTCCCTTCTTCCTTCCTCCATCCAGGCCTACTTACCCTCCCTCTTTCCCCTCCCTCCCTCCTCTCTCTCTGCTCCTGATGCTGTAGTATCATAATAACTGCTTTGTCATAAACTTCCCGTGTGCGATGCGTTTCGTATCGCATTCTTAACAGCGTTAACGCGAATCCTTCGCGTGTTTTGAAGATCGAGGTTAGGTGTAGGCCTATACTAGAATCTGATGAGCGTTCAAAATAAAGCGGACCGTTCAGAAGAAACCGCAACAATTCTCAATCCTAAACCTAACTCTTTGGGGGCGAACGGGGAGGAGAAGCGAGACAATATGGAGCTGGACTCGAGATTCTGGTCTGTTTTTATGCTCCTAGCGACCACCTCGCTATTCCTTGCGGCCATCTGCACCCCCTACGAAGTCAAGGGAGTGGCAGTGAGGTTCGGTGAGGCTGGGCTTTGGAAAGTCGACTACAACGCGACCAGCTCCACGGGTAAGTATATACTAAGTAAACCTTATAATAATATAGTATAACCTAATCATAAATATTATTGTTCCCACGTTCTAAAGCCGCTTTGGCTCAGTCTTGATCGGTCGACTCTATTGGTCCTTCTCTTTGGAATGCGCTTTAATCTCATTCTGTTTCCTTGAAATTATTCTGCAACCGCTTTTTAGTCAATACTGCACCATATTTCTTTGGAACGGACTCTCAAAAGACCTCTCTACGCCTAGCTGCTTGTTCATCTTCCTGTCTCTCTTAATCTAACCTTTCCCCCGCTTGCACTCTTTGCTACTTCACAGGCCTTGAGAAGAGAGAAGGAAGAAGCGAGACTGTATGCCAGGCAGAATTGTAGAGCAAGGATGAGACTGGGGCGCGTGATGGAGACATTTATAAGACGCTATTATGTGACGCCATATGAATGTCCACCGTCCACATAATGCATATGACCATTACGCGACCTGCTGAAATAATTACATGTAGATTTACATAATTACGGCTACGCGTAGCTGGCCACTGTATAGCGTACGGTGCAGATATGATAGGATAGAAGAAGGCAAGAATAGGACGGACTGAGGTAGGCCTACATGTATGTATTGTAGGATATGCTAGTATTGGGTCAGACGAAAAGAAATCAACTGTTAAGGAATTTTGAGATGGCGAGAGGACAGAGAGGAATGGAGAAACTGGGTTTCCCGATGTGCAGCTCTGTGCTGGATTGACTACGATAATCTACGGTAAGGTACGTGTGGAAATTGTATGCAGAATTAAAATCGGATAATCATAATGCAAAGTCAGTGGATGGACTCGGCTGATCAAGGTTTCGTCCAGTAAGTTTTCAGGCCAGTTGCTCCCGCCAAGCCGTCCACGGCACCCTCCGCTAATGGAGATAGGGTTTAACCACGGACCACTGTATAAGCGCTTATACAGGGGTCCGTGGTTTAACCGTCTATAGGGGTTTAACTTTGTCAGATGTCAGGTGTTATCCAGACCACGCTGTCCTCCCCCTCTTTCTCCATTCTCTGCCTTCCTTTCCCCCTCCAAGGATACCCTGACAGAATGGAACATATGCGATGCCATTGCAAAGGTCAAAAGTCATGCATTCCGCTCAACAGGGTTTAATTATTACTGGGCCAGTTTTCGGGGGCAAACTACCAACTATAATTATATGTAGGCTATAGTAAGTTATAGAAAAAGAAACGCAACCTCTTCAGTCGAAGGCACGTGCAACCATGGGTTTGAAGTGCAAGCGTCTTCGTTTCCTCAGCAGCAGTATATCATAATTATACGATCACGGATTGCCTGACTACAGTCATCTAAGTTGGCTAACCACAGATGAATGAATGAATTAATGAATGAATGGATGAATGAATGAATGAATCACTCACTCATTTTCTCTCTCACTCACTCACTCACTCACCCACTGATTGATTGATTGACTGACTGACTGACTGACTGACTGACTGACTGACTGACTGACTGACTGACTGACTGACTGACTGACTGACTGACTGACTGACTGACTGACTGACTGACTGACTGACTGACTGACTGACAGATTGATTGGTTGGTTGACTGATTTATAATATGCATACAAAATAAGTCTACGATTATAATAAGTCGTGTCTATAAATATACTAAATTCTGTGCGCTACATTTGGTTTTCGATCAGCACAATTAAAATTAAATCTATATAAATAAAAATGTAAAACGTTACCTTTCGACAAGAAGGATCTCGGAAAGTTATAGATCGATTGTTTTCAAAATTTTCGCAAAGCGTTCCATTCGAACACAAGCGGGTTTGTATAATGCCTTTTGGGAAAAAGCGCAATCTTTACGACCAAAAAAACACAACTTTTAATTCCATTCGATATACGTCGATGGAGTCCAGCCATATCCGTTTGAATCTTGACGCATCCGTCCGGCGGCGTCCGCCCATTTTTCGGGCGCGTTTTAAAAGGTGTGTCTTTATTTTTCGGGCGCGTTTTAAAAGGTGTGTCTTTACAAAATCGTCCATTTGCGGCCGTTTTCCGCGCGTCTTTCTAAAACGCATATTTCTAGGGATGGAGGAAGGGGATGGACGGAGGGGAGGGATGGGATGAAGCGGGAGAGAGGGATGCCGGGAGGGAGAGAGGTAGGGACGGAGGGAGGGAGGGAATGGGAGGGAGGCGAGGGAAGGAAGGGGAGGGGAGGGGGGACGGGAGGGGAGGGGTAAGGGGAGGGAACCTAGGAAGGGAGGGTTGGACAGTCTTTTCAGCCACAGCAACGCGTGGCCGGGTACAGCTAGTAAATTAATTAATTAATTAATTAAATATACTGAATGATTGACAAACTCAGATGAACGTAGTAAACTGTTGTCGGTGGGTGGATGAGACGGCGATGGAGACGAGTTGTCACCCGCTTTCATCATAAACCGAGACTGAGAAGATGAAGTCGCTAGCTAACACCTCGTAACCACAACTGCCCACGGTTATAGGCCAGGGAGGTATGTATAAATAATATAGGAATATAGGAGTCCATGGTTAGGCTTAAAGTGATTGGTCATTATTATTCTTCAGCGGAAAGCCGACACAAGACCAAATGCACATTTCAGTCGACTCAGGCATACCCATAGAGATCCTCGGTGGCCGAGTGGGTTGGTAGCCCGCTCGCCGCGCCGGCGGCCCGGGTTCGATTCCCGGTCGGTCAGAGATTAATTTCTCGGATCTTTACTGCGGGTGGCTCGGTCGCAATATAAACGTGGAGTAGCGGTGGTGAAGGATATCACCCTCAGGGTCGAAGCCATAACACAGCCGCTATATAAATTTGCGATTACATTTACATTTACCCAGAGGTCATGACCCTGTGATCCTTAAGGACCTTTCTTCCTGTGATTTTTCAAGGACCTTTCTTCCTGTGATTTTTTAAGGACCTTTCTTCCTGTGATTTTTTAAGGACCTTTCTTCCTGTGATTTTTAAGGACCTTTCTTCCTGTGATTTTTCAAGGACCTTTCTTCCTGTGATTTTTAAGGACCTTTCTTCCTGTGATTTTTCAAGGACCTTTCTTCCTGTGATCTTTAAGGACCTTTCTTCCTGTGATTTTTTAAGGACCTTTCTTCCTGTGATTTTTCAAGGACCTTTCTTCCTGTGATCTTTAAGGACCTTTCTTCCTGTGATTTTTTAAGGACCTTTCTTCCTGTGATTTTTCAAGGACCTTTCTTCCTGTGATCTTTAAGGACCTTTCTTCCTGTGATTTTTTAAGGACCTTTCTTCCTGTGATTTTTCAAGGACCTTTCTTCCTGTGATCTTTAAGGACCTTTCTTCCTGTGATTTTTTAAGGACCTTTCTTCCTGTGATTTTTCAAGGACCTTTCTTCCTGTGATCTTTAAAGACCTTTCTTCTGTGTGACCCACTGGCCCAGTGCTTTTATCCGCAGCCAAACCTTGTTGCCGTCAAACCTTGTTGCCGTCCTGTTGATTTGGCCCTTGACATTCTCTCGGATTCTTCCACCTAAAGGCGGCAGCAGTTTAGCACGCAGTCCCTCGTGGCCAACGTTGGCTCCAAGTTTTTTTTAATCGGATTCACGTGCAAAGTGGGTTAATGCTCGAAGAAACAGCGGCCTATATCCGTTGTTTTATGGGTAGACATCAGCTCTCTTTACTACCTCTGGATTTACTACTACCTCTGGATTTACTATAGGTCTATCAGTCCAGACAGAGAAACAGTGAAAGGTTATAATAGGAGGTCAGACGAAAAGATATGAAACTTTGATGTGTCATTGTGTAGATTGTAGAAAGTCCTTAGCTTAATGTACCACGACAAAAACAGATGACTTGCAGGGCCGTTGACTCCGACATTATAAATATGCATTGAGAGACCTCCGTGGCCGGTCAAATCCAGTTATGCAGAAGACGATGGTTAAATCTATTTCTGCCACAGCATACTGTGTTTCCACCAGATCCCGGCTGTGTGGCATCCCGAAAAAGCCGGGCATTCTGGCCCATGGTTCGCATATTCCAACACTCGGCCGCGTCTCCGCTTTCGGTAAACACAGCAATAAGTCACAGTTCGTCTGTGGCTCACATCGGCTCATCTTCCCCCGCTTAAGAATCCCGGCTGACGAGGATACTTATGGAAAGGTGGTCTGGGCTAGACCGGTTGTTGTTAGGTGGCTCATGGACAATTACCCATTGGATAGGAACCAGTTGCTGTAATCGGTTTTATGTGAATTTGTGTGTGTATGTATGTATGTATGTATGTATGTATGTATGTATGTATGTATGTATGTATGTATGTATGTATGTATGTATGTATGTATGTATGTATGTATGTATGTATGTATGTATGTATGTATGTATGTATGTATGTATGTATGTATGTATGTATGCATGCATGCATGCATGCATGCATGCATGCATGCATGCATGCATGCATGCATGTATGTATGTATGTATGTATGTATGTATGTATGTATGTATGTATGTATGTATGTATGTACATGTATGTATGTATGTATGTATGTATGTATGTATGTATGTATGTATGTATGTATGTATGTATGTATATATGTATTACGTATTATGTGTGTATGATCGTGTATATTTTCTAAGAGTTATGTGCTCCATCACAGAATTTAGAGTCCAGCTCCCATCCGGGGCGGACTGCAGGTTTCTCAAGATTTCTCTTTGACTTGCGCTATCTATTGAGGTCAGCTGGATTCTTGAACTCTGTGGGCGGAGGTTATTCGGTGCCTGAAAGGAAATACCTCCCACCCTTGTATGTCGAGACAAAGAAAGATGAAGTCGTCCAAACAAAATGGTCTTCCACTGGAGAGGTGTCCGCTTTTCTCATCAAATTAAAACACTGATGGTAGTATTTGTAGGTGGGATGATAAGCTGGTGATGGAGAAGACATGCAACCTGCCTTCATATGCCTTCATATGACTTCATATGTCTTCATATGCCTTCATATGCCTTCATATGCCTTCATATGTCTTCATATGCCGAGGTCAAGGAAATAGAAATCGCTTACACTTTAAGCCCATGGCCGTGATATAACCCAAACCGCAAGGGATTACTTTCCCGTAGTTACGTTGTTGCTGTTGCTGCTGTTATTGTTATTGTTTTTGTTGTTGTTGTTGTTGTTGCTGTTGTTTTCCCTCTCCAATATCTTCTAATCCCTTACACTCCTCCCTCCTCCTCTTTCCCCTCCTCTTCTTCCTCCTCCTAATCCTCTTCCTCCTCCTCCTCCTCCTCCTCTTCCTCCTTTTCCTCCTCCTCTTCCTCCTCCTCTTCCTCCTCCTTTTCCTATTCCTCCTCCTCCTCCTCCTCTTCGTCCTCCTCCTCTTCCTCCTCATCTTCCTATTTCTCTTCCTCCTACTCCTCCTCATCCTCTTCCTCCTCCTCCTCCTCCTCATCCTCCTCCTCATCCTCCTCATCCTCATCCTCCTCCTCTTCCTCTTTTCCTTCTACTCTTTCTCCTCCGTGTCTTCCTCTTCCTCCTCCTCCTCCTCCTCCTCCTCCTCCTCCTCATCTTCCTCCTCTTTCTCCTCTTTCTCTTTCTCCTCTTCCTCTTTCTCCTCTTCCTCCTCCTCCTCCTCTTCCTCTGATACAATACAAAACATACGCCTCTGCCCTTGTAAATGCATGTTAAATGAAGGTTAATGTACCAGGCAAACAGGCATTGCGCATAATGCCAGCGTGTGTCAATAACCTTAAACGGCCTCCTATAAACAGTGCACCTTATGGACCGGTTAGTCCAATTTTAGACGCGTGGACTAAACGAGGCCAACAGGCAATGATTGCCAACGATCATTGGACACGTGAACGTCTTCCTCAGTTTTTTTTACGATTCACATAACATTGATAATTTATGGTACTTTCTATCCGCTGACTGACAAGGCCGGGATAGGTTGTACAGACATATACATGTAATCATGCTTTCTCGCGTGTATATTAGAACTATATATATATATATATATATATATATATATATATATATATATATATATATATATATATATAGACGATAGTTGAACATAGCCGCCCTATGCATGTATAATTATAGACCTATGAGAGTATTATACATATACACATACAATGTCATACATTATGTCATCATCAGCAAGCCTGCTCTTCCCATGCAGCAAATCATCTTTATTGTATATAGCTTTCTCTTCATGCAATAGGGCCTACTGTACTTTCTCATAGCTCAACCTTCTTTATATATAATTATATATATATATATACACACATGATTATATACACATATATACATGTATATACGTATATATAATTATAATATGCATGAGTGTTTATTATTATTTTACAATGATGTATATAATTATTTATTATGCATATATATATATATATATATATATATATATATATATATATATATATATATATGCATGCATAATATGTCTGCGGCACACATGTAATGTATATATTTATAATGTAATGTAAATCTCCGAGAATTTCCCAGCGCCCACAAAAGCCACGTCAGGGAGACCAGCGTCTTCACCGGCGCTATATCAAATCAAGTCCGCAATAGCCAGAGTTGCCGTTTTCGTTCCGGTGCCAGGTCAAAATCCGAGGAGGTCAAGCCGAGGAGACAGCGTGATGCTACGGTGGTTGTCGGTGATGGTGGTAGTTGGGTGATGGAACCTGATTGGAATCTGGATATAAATGTAGGATAGCTTGATATGTAACACACAAGGATGGATTATGTAGGGACCTTGGGCAAGTCCTTCACTCGCAATTGCTCAGCGCTTCGGCGTGAAACTCCGATGCAGCGTCCGCTCTGCATTCGGGAGCGCCTCTGAGTAGGGATAGATTGAAGGGGCGCTATAACAAGTGCACATACAAACAAACAAACAAACAAGGTAAGTGTGTTCGTCTATATATTTGAACACTATAGTTCTGTATAGTTCTATACCTACATATCAATTAATTTTGACTGTGCGGCTTCGAATGAGTTGTCTTCCTGGATTTGCTTTGTAGCTTCCCTTTCGCTGCTTCTACAGAATTCATAATCTGTTAATTATTAGGATTAAGTTTACGAAAAGACGCTACATGAGTGTTTGATTATGGTGATGGAACCTGATTGGAATCTCGATATAGGATAGCTTGAGGAGTTCGGTTTTTAGTCGTGAACATGTGACAGCTGTGCATCGATGTATACGTATTACGTACATGTATGTATGTATGTAGATATGTTTGTATGTAGAGAGTAAAAAGAAAAAAAGAAGTGAATGATTAAAAACAAATCATCAGATTTGACGGCGACGAACATTTTTTAAAGACCCAAGATTTGACGGCCAAAGACCCAAGACCGAAAATATTGCCCCCCCACCACCTTCCAAAATTTCTGCATCCGCCCCTGATTCATATTGCACGCTGAATGATGCATATAGAGCCGCCCTCCTCTCATGCGAGCATTGGCACGAGAGTTCATCATTATACGTTAATGAATGAAGTTGTATGCAATGTGTTTCGTTGCTGTGTCACCAGGTGGCGGGATGGGTCACTTCCGAACGACACAGATTCTGATGTCATTGGCAGCAGTAGCCCTGACCTTCACCTTCGTTGGTTACGTCATGCTCTGCAGGATGGTCACATGGCAGACTCAGCTCGTGGCGTTCGTTTCACAGACCACTGCAGGTCAGAGGGATGCTAGAGTGATGTCTGTCTGTCTGTCTGTCTGTCTGTCTGTCTGTCTGTCTGTCTGTCTGTCTGTCTGTCTGTCTGTCTGTTGAATAATAACAAGGGGGCAATAATGAAAATATTGAAAATAATAAAATAATGTAAATATTAATGGCAATAAAAAATAGCTTGTCAATTTGCACGCACTTTTGAAGCCTGTTTCCGACTAACAGAGATCGAGGCTAACATTTATTGATTGTACATGTACAGCATTTGAAATATATACATATTGATTCTTTTAAATAAGGGTGTCTTAAACTCATGTTAATAACAGTAATAGTAATACTAGTAAAAACATTTCATTGAGTTTTGGCGCTATGAAATGTTAAAACACATGCATTTGGCGGTAAAAAACAATAGTAGTATAGTAGCAATAGTAGCAGTGGTAGTTTTTGTAGTAGTAGTAGTAGTAGTAGTAGTAGTAGTAGTAGTAGTAGTAGTAGTAGTAGTAGTAGTAGTAGTAGTAGTAGTAGCAGTAGCAGTAGCAGTAGCAGTAGCAGTAGCAGTAGCAGTTGCAGCAGCAGCAGCAGTAACAGTAGTAGCAGCAGCAGCAGTAGCAGCAGCAGCAGCAGCAGCAGTAGCAGCAGAGGTAGCAGCAGTAGTAATAGTCATAAAAATAGACAGCTTCTTGCCATTAATGTCTATGAATTGCCATGTGTTTCTGTGTTTCTGTTCGTAGGTCTTCTCAACATAACCGCCGTCGCTGTCTTTGCCTCCGTTGATGCAGAACGAAGTGAGGGTTGGTGGATGGCATTGATGGCTGGGGTCCTCCTCCTCGTCAACGCCATCGTCATACTTATCATGCCCTGCTTGGACTCTGACGAGTACAAGCAACCAGCCAGAGTCATCCATGTCTCCTAGGACTGGACCACATCTGTGTGACCAAATGCCACTCCTGCCTTTGGAAGCTCAAGATTTGCATATTCTATAGGACGACTAGACCGCATCTCAGTGCTTTACTCTCGAATGCAACTCGTGGATTGAACACAAAATCTTCTAGGACTGGACTACATCCGTACCCTTCCTCTCAAATATCACTCCTTGACCAAGGACTGCGACGGGTAAATACTTCTCCCAGGACTGAATCCCATCTGTCATGACCTCCCTCTTGAATGCCACTTGTGTATTTGGATCCTCATCCTTGCACCTTCTATGCATGGATCGCATCCGTGGCCTTCCTCTCGAATGCCACTCCCTGACCAAGGACTGCGCTTGGAAATGCATCTCTTATGACTCACTTCAGATGTTTACATCAGTGGCCAATGGGTTTTGCCATAGGCTTATCAGCGTACCCTATCTACCTACCTACCGACCTACCTACATACCGACCTACCTACCTGCCTGCCTGAGTGCCTGCCTGAGTACTTACCTGCCTACCTAATTTACCTACCTTATCTACCTACCTTATCTACCTGCCTGCCTGCCTACCTACCTGCCTACCTGCCTACCTACCTATCTTATTTACCTACCTACCTATCTGCCTACCCACTTGCCTTCCTAAATACCTATCTGCGTACCTACATGCATACCTACCTACCTACTTATCGATTAATTTTGACTGTGCGGCTTCGAATGAGTTGTCTTCCTCGA
The DNA here is from genome assembly GCA_949752735.1 of Lumbricus terrestris. Taxonomy (NCBI): domain Eukaryota; kingdom Metazoa; phylum Annelida; class Clitellata; order Crassiclitellata; family Lumbricidae; genus Lumbricus; species Lumbricus terrestris. Next base: position 41,466,510 of record OX457047.1, read on the forward strand.
TTTACTTTGTAGCTTAAAAGAAATTTAAAAGAATTTCAGTCATTCAACGCTTATGTGTGCGTAAGTGTGCATACGTGTGCGTGCGTGTGTGTGCGTGTGTGTTCGCGTGTGTATGTATTTTGTGTGTGCCTGGGCACAAATAAGCTTCACGCGACTAACGCTACGTGTTGTCAAATCACTCGCTAGATGACAGTCTTGTTCAGTGGACGCCACTCACGGAGTCATGGCGGAGTTACTATGCCACAACTGTTGCAGCCTTAAATAAAATTTATTGTCTATTTTTTAATTTCGATGTTCTCTGGAATGACTTATTTGTTCCAAAGTCAATGCGAGAGTGCTTGCACACCTTTAAATCTTATCCAACCGATAAAATATATGGATGTCGCATTGTTTGTTTGTGTGCAATTTCGGGCTCTGTCTCTACGAAACTTATCACACAGAGATGCTAATACTGTTGGCTCATTTTATCGATCTGTAATAATATGATTATGCCAAACAAACTTTTTGTCTACAACAACGGCCGATGATGTCATGAGCAGTTTCCTTGGTCTCTGGAATGGCCTATTTGTTCCAAAGTAAATAAGAAAGCACTTACACACCTTTAAATCCTGTTCAAGATAAAATATAAATACTATCTGTCGAGAAACATTTTTTGTAGTTAGCTAAGTTTGACTTTTTCGATCATCAGTGATAATAACGGCACAGGCCAGGATTTAGCCAATCACTTGCATACATACATCATACATGCAATGTCATACATACATACATACATACATACATACATACACACATACACACATATCAACATGCACACATACTTACACACATGCACATGCACGTAGGCCACACAAAAACAAACATTCATGCTATAATTATACTAGAACAAATATCAATTATTATTGAAACAATAATCAATTTAGCCGAGATTTCATAATAATCCTTACACGAGAACAATTCCTCTCATTTTCTTCCCTTGGGTGCAAAAACCCTTTTCATTCGACGCCGTTAATACCCCCCCCCCCCTCTATTACATCGATGCACCCTGTTCTATACAGCGAGCCGCGTATTATATAGGTTATGGATCGAGCTGCGGATTGAGTAAGGTATTGGTTGCTTCGATTTATGTCGACGGCAGAGCCGTGGTCGATCCGGCGTGTATGTGTGTGCGTATGTGTGTGTGTGAACGCGGCAGACAAAGTAAACGGGTAAATAAATCAGGGATTGTTGTTGGTTGAATGAAGGAAACGTCGAAGTCTTTTGTTAGCGAGATGAATATCACGTTGGCAACTTGTCAATGCGATAATTGAGACGAGAGAAAAGAGGACGACGACGACGACGACGGACGATGTATATATACATGTATATGTGCATATATATACATATGCATATATATATATATTCACGTACATATGTGTGTATATATTTCATATGTGTATAATATATAAAAATCTTTATTTATACACATATACATTATATATATATATATATATATCTAATATAATTCTATACACATGTATGTTGATAAATGCATGCAACACAAAGGATGCGTGATGTAAGTTCTGTCCCCATATCATATATAATATTTATATATTATTATGATGCATGATGTAGGGCACATGTATCATTATGTATACCATCAATACGTACATATATATATATATATATTGATATCATTTGCGACATGGAGGACGTTTATATATTACATATTATATGTATATAAATATATATATATATATTTCTGTATAATATATATATACATGTGTATATATATAATATTGATATGTAACACACAGGGATGGATTATGTAAGGTAAAAGTGTGTTCGTCTATATTTGAACACTATAGTTCTGTATAGTTCTTCGTATACTCATTTGTGAGTAGTTGTTCCACGGACACTATGCATGATTTAGCGTGCGCGCTGCCGCAGCCGCTGCAGCAGCCGCCGTCTCTCAATGCCGCTGTATGGAATGACGACAACAATGCTTCGGATCGTTTGAATGGCATTGCGTTCCATTGTCTGCGAGGCCTACGGGAACAAAGCGTCTCTCAACCAGTCCTGTTTATTAAAGTCGCCATCAATGGCGGCGCGCAAATGGAAAAGATAATGATAGCGCATTGTGTACGATGTGCCAACACGGAGGCGCGTCAGGTACGGACCATTGGAGTGGGCTTTCGACAGAACAATGCCCGGCTTTGTCTTGGAGCGGGCGCTGTCTCTCTGTTCCGATTGTATCGGTCTTATTCGGCGTCGACGTCGGTCTGAATGGCGGTCTGGTCGTTTGCGTCTGTAAACAGCGACGGTTTGTAGAGAGCGAAGACTCAATTATGTCAACGATGCAAGGCTTCTTCTGCACTGCCGAAGGGGATGGGGTGGGTCTGCAGGGACATGGGTGTTTGGGTGGGTCTGGGGGGATCTGGGTGGCTGGGTGGGTCTGGGGGATCTGGGTGGTTGGGTGGGTCTGGGGGATCTGGGTGGTTGGGTGGGTCTGGGGGATCTGGGTGGTTGGGTGGATATGGGTGGCTGTTTGGGAGGAGAGGTAATTTGGGTGGTTGGGGTGGGTATGGGCGGGTATGGGTGGTTGGGTATGGGAGGCTGTTAGGTGGATGGGTGTTCGGTGGATTAGTGGGGATGGGTTGACCTGGGTGACTAGGTGGTTAAGTGGATGGGTGGTGATGGTTGTGTACATAATGCATTTATAGGTGGGTATGCTATGTTGGTCGTTGCATGAGTGTTGTATGAGTGGTTGGGTGGGTATGGGTGATGGCACTGGTGAATGGATCTGGCTGGTTGGGTAGATCTGGGTGGTTGGTGTATCTGTGCGACTCTGGTTGGTTTGGTTGCTGTGTCTTAAAGGTTTGCAAACCAAATAAACGTGATGGTCTCGGGACCTTGAATCTCTTTATATGACCTGCTGCCACTCCGGGGAGCTCTGTTCTTGAATTTCATGAGCGACAGCAAATATTTTTGCAGGATGAGCAAAGCACAAAGGTCGTAGCTAGTTTTTCAGCAAGAGCTTGAAAGATGTACAATACATGTATAGCGGGAAGTTAAGACTGGATTCTGGAAGGTTAGTGTGGATCAGTTTCATAGACATTTGTGTGCTATAAGTATAATGGATTATTAGCGTGACATCATTATGTGGAGCCAATAATTTTCTTAAAACCAAGAACTGGTAGTTAAAAAGAGGTGTCAATTTCAAAGGGAAGAAAGTGCCCCTTCTTGCCTCTATGTTTGGCACCCCAGGTGCTACTGCAAGTAGTAACTTCTGTATCGCCAGAGTTTAACGCACAAACCACCGACCGATGGCGATCATAAACTAAGCATTAAGCAGGTCAAAATAACCAAAAGACTATAGTCAGTGAGACAGTTTCGCATTGCATTGTATTGTGCTTTATTGTATTGTATTTTGCTGTATTGTATAGTTTGGCATTGTATTGGATTGCGTTGTACTTTATTGCATTGTATTGTAGTGTATTGTTGTGTATATTGTTTTATTGTATTGTATTGTATTGTATTGGTTTGTTTTTGCTTTGTACTCTATTGCATGCATTCTATCGTATTGTATCCTATCCTATTGCATGGTACTTATTGTATTGTATGGTATTGTATTCTATCGCATTTTATTGTATCCATATATTTATACTGGCCTCTCGAAGTGCACATCCATCAGAGGCGCCGCTATCAGTTCACACCAAGGTCATGGATTCCTGCTTGTATGTCCGTGTGCATATCTGCACATACATATGTCTGTCTATCTCTCTGTCTGCCTGTTTGCCTCTGTCCCTCTCTGTCTGTATGTCTTGCTGTCTGTCTTTAAATCTGTCTGCTTACTGTATCTTACACGCATATGGAGCCTGATATTGTGAATATGACACTTGATCTACCAGGGTAGCCGTGTGTGATTAGTAGTAGGGCTTTCCTACTTGCGAAAGACAGCGGTAATACGCGACTAACAAGATTCAATAGGCCTAGTAGCTAATACAAATTGCATCTTTCCTGCTTCATTGCTTATATCGTAGCGATTCTAAAGCGGCGTCTCAAATACATGTATATCTAGCATCAATTGATAACGTTTTAAAGGTGTCTAAAAAGATCGGACTTGCCAGTCGGTTAGTACCGTTAGTTTTCAGTGCTTAACGACATCTTATATTGCCAGAGCAGTTGACATCGACCTAATTAAGTACATGCATTTAAAAGAAATTGTTGGCTGGTTTTGAACAGAGTTTAGCTACAACTGATAACATTATAGGATCAACTATGGGCGCTATAACATCAATGGCTTGCAGACGCATTGTGACATGTAGTGAATGCAGAACTATGCATGCTACATGTACGTGCTCATGGCATGCCTGAGCCCGACCTTGCACGTCATTACTCGAGCGACCACAGTTGCACGTAGGCCTATACGTCTGCTGCTCGCCTCTCCAGCCTGGTGGGGACTGCTGAGCGCTGGTGAGGTCCAGTAGCGGCGCTAGGGGGGGCTAGGGGGGCTAAGCCCCCCTAAAAGAGGCCATCCATTTTTTCTTCCATGTAAAAATAAAATTTTCGCACGAAAAACCCCCGTTTAGCCCCCCAAAACTGAAATCCTGGCGCCGCCACTGGTGAGGTCGACAGCATCGAAAGATTCCTGGGACGTGTCAGACGAGCTATAGATGCCTCTCTTTTGATTCCCCAAAAGCATACATTATGGCTGAGACTGCTGATGCTGCCCTCTTTAAAGCTATAATTAAAGACAACGATCATGTACTTCAGTGCTGTCCAACGTGCATGCGGCCCGCGACAGGGACGGATCCAGGGGGCCAATCCGGCCATGGCCCCCCCATTTAAAAAATGCATGGGACGTGGCCCCCATTTGGTTTCAACAAGCCATTAAATAAATGTAGTGGGAGAGAAAAACAGGACATCAGGCCCCCCTATTAAAAAATCGCACGGGACTTGGCCCCCCCCGTCGATTCAGCGGTGGATGTTTCCCGAAAAATTGGTCGATGACTAAAAAAAAAGGTCATCAGTTTTTTCGGCGGATGAAATGGTATTTTTTTCCCCGGAAAATTGGCCGATGACTAAAAAATTTTCTCCTGTCTCACAAGACCAAAAATTTTGGCCCCCCCCCTCGAAAATTCCTGTATCCACCCTTGGCCCGCGAGATGATTTCAAGCGGCTCACTAAAATTTTGCACTTTGTGTGAAACGAAGTCAGTAGCGTAGCCAGGAATTTTTCATGGGGGGGGTTTATGGCCGGAAAACCTTTTTTTGCTATTTTTTCTTACTTAAATGGAAAAATAACCTTAAAAAAACCTTTTTCCGGAGCCAATGGGGGGGTTTTAACCCCCGAAACCCCCCCTTGCCTACGCCACTGAACGAAGTAAAGGAGAAAGTCACTGATCGACTTGAGCGTTTATTTTTTTTCTTGATGTCGTGGCAGTTGCCGATTTGTCATGCGACTAGGAAGATCAATCCGAAAACTGAAATCTCTCTTTTTATTTTCCTGGGTTATGTTCCAGTAGTCTATCTTGAAATTGACATACGACTTTTGGTTTTGACAACTCTTATTACAGTGCTGAGTGCTCAACTAAACGGACCTTGCAAACCCGCCCAAACCGTTCACTTAGCAGGCTACAGAGTTGCAGGCTTGCAGCACGTCTGACAAGTGACTGAGGTCGTTCTTTCGAGAGATAGCCGAGTTTTAGTTCTTAGGATTAGAAAGAAACAATCGATAAGAGACACAGGGTGATGTCTTGGCTCTTTTTGACCAAAATTTGACTTTGACTGCTAGCTCTTTAGACCGAGACTCTTGCTTCGACGATTTTATGAAAGCTAGAGCAGGAGGATTCGTCACAGTCATAAAATGTAAGCTTATCTAAGCCAAAAATTGATTGGAAGATGTAATGAAGAACTGAGCTGACCAAACTGTGTTTGGGCGACGAAACCAAGCGCAAGGCACGGATAAACGCCACCATTGCCTTGCATATTTGGTGCTCAACTATTGTGAAGCATGACAATCGTTTTTTGTGTATGCTACTCTACATGCTATTATTCAATAGTATTATTCCTGTGGGACTTGTCGAACTCTTTCAATAAACTGCTCAAAACTTTCCTCTTTGGCAATTCCTGGGTCGGGAGCATAGTTATCTTACACCGGCGCTATATAAATTTTATATAATAAATTAAACATTGATAGCTAGATTGATAGATAGACTATAATAATTCATGCATATTATATTTCAATACTCGTTTCAATGTTAATATAATGTAGTATCAATAAATTGTAGCCACTGCTTTTGAGTTTACCGTTGCGGCCCTCGGCTTCAAGAAACTTGCTTTTGCGGCCCGTGGTGCTAAAAAGGTTGGACAGCACTGTCATACAAGGGCGGATACAGAAATTTCCGATGGGGGGGAGCCAAAATTTTGGGTCTTGGTCCGGGAAACCGGGACAAAATTTCGTCTTCTATCCGCCGAAAAAGTTGATGACCTTTTTTTTAGTCATCAACCTGAAATTTCCCCAAAAAGATACCTTTTCCCATCCGGCCTCCACCCGAAACACTGAAACACTCATGACCTTCTTCGCCACTGCGCGGCACGGACATACGGAGCTACTCGCGGGGGGGGCAAGTCAACTTTTCGGGACAGAATAGCTGGTCGAAAATAAAGAAATTTCTAAATGGGGGGGGCCATGGCCGGATTGGCCCCACCCTGGATCCGCCCCTGCTGTCATAGGGTTTCAATTACAGGGTTTCTGCACTGATCAAGCGCTGCATGGAGGGTCTTGCTCCCATGTACATATACAGGAACTCTGCTGTCCCACCTCTGGTGTCCAGCGGCGATCTGACCTCCGATCAGCCGATCAAGCTGAACTCTTGACCCATCGTTCTCGAACTGCTACAATGCAGCGACGCTCTTTCTCAGTGTATGGCCCTAGAACCTGGAATGGGTTCCCTGCAGTTGCTCTCCGTCTGGTTCCTAGAGGTCACACCCCTATGTTTCTTTCTCGCTTAAAAATTGTCTTATTTAGCCGTTGTTGGACTGGGAGCGCTTCTGAGTAGGTTACCTTGAAGGTGCGCTATATAAAAAGTCAACAATAATAATAATAATGCATCAAGTCATATTTGTGAGGCGCGGTGGTGTTGTGGTGGCGTCATTGCCTTGAAGCCGGAAGGTTCGAGGCTCGAATCCACCTCGCCGCGTAAGGACCTTGGGCAAGTCCTTCACTCACAATTGCTCAGCGCTTCGGCGTGAAACTCCGATGCAGTGTCCGCTCTGCATTCGGGAGCGCCTCTGAGTAGAGAGAGCTTCAAGGGGCGCTATAACAAGTGCACATACAAACAAACAAACAAGCCTAGACGGTATCGATTCTAATGCGTTGTCTTATGTATGTTTATATGTAGCATCAATTGATAGCGTTTTGAAGGTGTATTGTTTGTATTTGTTTGTATGTGCACTTGTTAGAGGCGCTCCCGAATGCAGAGCGGACACTGCATCGGAGTTTCACGTCGAAGCGCTGAGCAATTGTGAGTGAAGGACTTGCCCAAGGTCCTTACGCGGCGAGGTGGATTCGAACCCCGAACCTTCCGGCTTCAAGGCGACGACGCCACCACTGCACCACCGCGCCCCACGTATAAGGATGTCGTGACTACCACTACAAGTCGGTTAGAATATATATGTTTGTATATGTATATTATATATATAACCGTATATATATACACCATGACCATAACCATCAATATGTTGAGTCAAGAAGTATACAAAAGAACATCATATATATATATATATATTTTCGCATATATATATATATAATATAAGACAAAAAGTCCAAAGTCATCCGATTATTTGGAAACTACATAACATACTGCGCGTTTCTCGGAGCCTCGATGCAGAACTGTTATGGCTCACGTGCATTCCATGCCTCTGCTCCCAAAGAATGGAATCTCCTTCCACTCTCTCTTCGTTGCTCAAATTCACTCCCTACCTTCAAAAAACGGCTCAAAACTCACTATTTCTCTTTGGCTTTCAAGCACATGGACCTTTAACTGCATCTTCCTCTGGCGGCTAACTATCCGCGCCTCAGATTCACACTTTGGTGTGACCTTGCGGCGTAATAAATTTATGTAATAATAATAATAATAATGTTGGCGAAGACACAAAAAAATCAGAAGGTCGTCAGAAAAATGTCAGGTCAAAGCATGTCGTCGGTGTTTGGCTGAGCGATTGCCGTTCGTCCAAAACGGCCACGCGTTTTTGTTTCTTCTGCCCGCCCCTCTAAAGACCAGAATTCTTTCTCCCTTTCCTCCCGGCAGATAGATACACTGTCTGATGCTTGGTACGCTGGTTCAGTTCTAGGAGTGCAATCGTGGAAATTACGCATCTGCTTTAACTTATAATACACAAAGTACCTTAAAAGTGGTGTGTAATTATTTCTAACAGTTCTCCCTTTCCTGTTTAATGCAATAAAATAGGGCCTATCACAGTAATTAATTATTGAATTTCATTTTTTGAACAATGCGCTGACCGAGTATAGTTGTCCCATGCGCTGCAACACTTTACCCCAATTTCCCAACTAAGCAACCTCTAAAAGTGTCTTAAATGGCAGTCTGGCAACACTATTATCATCAGTCATCTATATTAAGCACAGATACTATATATTATTATTTTGCGCACTTTATGCTTATATTGTATCGGCTACCTCTATTTTAAAGGTGTCCAAATAATGTTTCATATCCAAATAAAATGTACAGTAGTTTCGGTTAATCGCCACTTAATAAAGAGATCATCGGCGTCATCCTCCTCCTTCATCTGGGCGTGAGACTGGCTCGCCAAGAACTACGGCACGGATGTGCAGTGGCGGAGCTTAGCCAATTCCATTGTATAATCATAGGTTAGCGACGGCTTGTGGAATCAAATGCCTTTGCCCCCGACAGAAATTGTTGGCGTAGTTTTAAAGTCAATTCTAGTATTAGTCGTTTCTGACGGCATTTTGTGGCAATAAAGATCATTTGATCGCCCTCCTCCTTTACACAGGCTTGGGACTGGCACAGGCAAAGTACAGACAGCAGTAGATTGAATTAGTCACTTTATTTTAGTGATATTACTTGCTGGCGGTGTCAAGCATTGCTCGGAAATTTCTGTTTTTCTTCCCATCCACCCCGGATGGGATGGTGGGATTGAGGGTGGGGCGGGGTGGTTCTGGTGGCCCTCTCTCTAACCTAACAATTTGAGGTGAATAGGTGTGAAACTGTGGCCATACACAACCGGCTTTAAATTTTATTTCATCTTCGTATTTTGTTCTCTCTCTCTCTCTCTCTCTCTCTCTCTCTCTCTCTCTCTCTCTCTCTCTCTCTCTCTCTCTCTCTGTCTCTGTCTCTGTCTCTGTCTCTGTCTCTGTCTCTGTCTCTGTCTCTGTCTCTGTCTCTGTCTCTGTCTCTGTCTCTGTCTCTGTCTCTGTCTCTGTCTCTGTCTCTGTCTCTGTCTCTGTCTCTGTCTCTGTCTCTGTCTCTGTCTCTGTCTCTGTCTCTGTCTCTGTCTCTGTCTCTGTCTCTGTCTCTGTCTCTGTCTCTGTCTCTGTCTCTGTCTCTCTCTCTCTCTCTCTCTCTGTCTGTCTGTCTGTCTGTCTGTCTGTCTGTCTGTCTGTCTGTCTCTCTCATTCTCATACACATACCTACATACATTTATACATACTAAAATACATACTAGGTATGTATTTCTCTCTCTCTTTCCTAAGCACACGAATGGACACGATGTGTTATTCATCGAGTTTTATCCCATAATTGGCTTAATTAGTTCGGGTCTTTTGCAGGCACGCGCCGACAATAATGATGTTAAGTGTAGTCTCTTCACCGCCAACGACGGGAAGGAAGTGAATGCGACGAAGAAAATAGTCCGTTCGGCGGCAGAATATCGTCGGTCCGAATGGAAATTGGCCGGGCCACTTCTGTGTGCGTATTCAGACGCTTACAAAGCCTTTCCAGCGACCGACATGTCCAGACGGAAAATGAAATAATTTCAACATCGGTGGAGAGGAAGTAGTCCTTTCCAGTCATCCGCCACACAATGGCGACTACTATCGTCACGCCGTCTAGATAGCCCGGTGTTCATTAGAACGTCCGCGCGCATACTGCAGATATAAACATCGTGGGCTGGTAAAGATGGTCGTCTCAGAAGTCCGCGTAAAGTTGCTTTCAGAATGTTTATATAGGTCTAGTAATTTTATCTTAATGGTATTGAAAGACGAACAATCTGAGACTGTCTACACGTACACGATGTTAATAGGAATTATTTAAGTTTTTAATCAAGTTTGGAGAGTAATCAATTTGAGTGTTGTGTTTTGCGCATTATGGCGTGGGTTTAAGACAGCTTATTTGAGGTCTAAAATGTGATATTCTGTGTCTTAAATAGTGCCTTAAAGTCTAAACCAGGTGTATTTTTGGTCCAAGTTGCGTTTATTTTGTCATCTAAAATTGTGCATGTTGGGTATAAAGTGCATTTTTGGGTCTAAAAATAGTATGTTATTGGTCTAAAATAGGCCTAAGTGTAGTTTTCGGTCCAGCATACAAGTATCGTATTTTGTGTTTAAAATACGTGCCTATTTGGGTCTAAAATGAGTGGATTTTTTTTATCTAATGCGTTTTTTTAGTCTAAAAATAAGTAATTCTAGCACAAAATGTGCAATTTACGCATCTCGAGTTTGCAATGTGTTTTTTAGTTTTAAGAGATTAACTTAGGCTAAGTCAACGACAAAAAAGTCATTTTAATGCATGAAACATACTTACCAAACTCAAAATTTAATATAACTTGTCAGACAGTCTGAGAAAGGTTGTACATTTTGATGGTTCCTTATAGACACCGCAAATAAGGATATTAGCTGTATTCAAAGTGTCCTCCTTTAGCAGCAACACAATTTCTGCGGGAGCCGCAAAAATTGTGTTAGGGAATAAATAACTTAATAAATGAACAAAATAATAATAATGATAATAAATATATTTAAATAAACAATATATAAATTAGATGCGGTATATACATGTATATTGACAACGTAGCTACTAACAGTTGAAGGTTTCGCTTTTTTCCGTTCACGCTGTACACAAATACATACACAGCCTCCAACATGACACGACCCACACACATGCACACAGACACACAAGCACACAGAAACACACACACAGACAGACATGATATCCGCATCCTACCCGTCTATACCGTCGTATACACACACGAAACGAAATTGCGCAAATGGAAGTGATTGTGTGTGGCTCGTTTTGTCAACGCTCCGACTGGACAGTGGTCAGTCTTTGTGGTCAGCACACGGACAATCAGAAGCATTTCAGTCCGGTCCTGGTCACCGCAAACAAGCACGCATTCACCGCCAACAATAACCGACGGTAACGTATTCGCAGCGCAACGTTCACCATCCTCCATCTTCGAAAAGAACCAGAAAGGAGAGCGAACGACGAGCATTTCTCTTCAATACGAAGTCGATCGGCGTCCGCGCGCGTACACACCACATCTATAAAAGCGGGGGAAATAGCCGTGTATGGCGTGAATGGCGTCTTCATTTGCGACGTCGAGGCCGTAGAATACGGGCGATATGAATTATGGCTAAATACGGTCGGAAAGAGTCGAGCCACAAATGGACGCCATTGTCAACTGTTTGGTCGAATTGACAGCGCTTGGACGGGAACAGAAATGAAAATTAATTGAACGAACAGTCCGTCTTTAAATGATGCTTTCACGAAACTCTTCCGCCGCCATCGCCATCGCTATAGTATACGGACGTTTCTTGCATGCCAACGCAGCTGCACGGCACGTGACAATGAAGAGTAAAATATGTCGTTGCAGATGGACAACGCTACAAGTTTGTACAGGGGGACTGGTAGTTGATTGTTCGCCGGTAGAGATCCACCGTTGGGCTGAGGAGAGGCTTCTTAATTATGGGCTAGGTTGCTATAAGACACCCTATGACCAAAAGGACCATTTTTCTGTTTATAAATATTAATATTAGGCCCTATTATTGTTATAATAGTCCAGCTGAATTATTTGCTTTGAGAGTTAGCTTGGAGGAAACCGTACATACGAAGCTTTCTCTTATATACCACGACTTAAAGTTGCATAAAGGTGTCTGTAAAGATCGCAACTGTATCATTCGTTTCCTCTTTTTTAGCGATATCTGGTGACTTTGAGAGGCGTTAAGATCGACCGCATCCTGCCCTCGTTTTATTTATTGAACAAGACAGTCGTAGCAACTGACATTTTGATCAAACAGTTGAACCTCATCATAATAGGCAACAATCGGTTAACTCAGCCTTGCACTCACTAGGGGCGACTGCAAAGTGAGCAGCATGATGTGAGATTTGTCACACAGTGAACGTGTTATCAACTGCGGCTGCTAGTGCTACATCACTTGATCTTACTGAGTAGGTCTACTGACCGATTTGAATTAATGAACGAGTAATTATTATAAAATATCAGCTGATGTCGATAAGAATACATGTTTACCATTTTATCATTAATTTTGTATTATATATACAGTATACTCATTTATGATTTTTCAGGTCCTTGCTGATTTTAATTAAGTTATACCGTATATAAGCGTCATACAGCTTGTCAATGGTAGCGTTAACAGTTAGCGACATCTTGCGACTGACATAATTGTTGTTTTTGTAAATGACTTCTAGAAATAACGCGCGCGGCTCTTTTCTAGAGTCGTGCGTACAAGTTTTAAAGGTGTTGAACGAGGTCTGGCCTATCTTCGTAGACAATTACTAGTAAACTGTTAAACGTGCCTGCCTCGGTAGTGGGCCGTGACCTCACCCTAAGACAAGGGACACCTTTGTATGAATCAGCCGTTTACACGCAGTTGATGATATAGTGCCATGTCTGCCCATAGTGGTTTCGGGCCCCGAGGTCGGGGTGTAACTTACCTCTCAACTATCGTTAGGCCAAATGAGAAGAGAAAATAATGAATATAAGCAATAACTGTGCTAATTCAACCGAACAATTGATATCCTGAGACGCATAATAATTATAGATGGATGTATGGATCCGATTTGACCAGGGTCTATGACAACAGATGCCGTTACCCTGGACAGAAATTTGCTCTGCGTATAACAGCACTTAAGAGCCATTTAAAAATATAAGTTTATTAATAATTAAGAAAAAGAAAGCTTCTATATATAGACAAAGCGCAGTCTTTAGCCCAGTTAAAGTGAGTAAATAATATTGAATTGCCTGAAGGTTGAAAACTCCACCTCTCGCTATCTCCCCACAGGTCTTTCACTCAAAACTGAAAACATTGCTCTTTCACAAATCCTATCCTGATTCCTCCTCTTCACATCACATCACTCACCATTTCAACTCTAAACATCACCCACCTTAGCCGCTCATCTATCTGCCTTCGACTCTCCGGACTTGACCCGCTTCCTATCGATTTTGTTTTGATTGAGCGCCTGTCAATAAGCTGGTTCCCGCGACTTGGCTTTTGTGGGCGCTGTAGAAGTCTCAAGATTACGATTACGATTACGATTACGATTACGATTACGATGAAGGCTGGGTTAACCCGGAGTGTAGACAAGTGTCACTATAGTGTCATATTTTGAAAGGAATTAATCATAAATTTTTAGTATTATAGCTGATCGCAAATTTTTCATTAGCTTAATGCTGGTCCTGCAACCAACCCGCATGTTGCTTGCATATTCGTGTTTCACCACTCGGTTGGCCTGATATAGCGTCAGTCAGAAACGTTATAAAGGTGTCGTATATGTATCGCCTTCGAGCGTCTTATCTTACTCTTAGTATCTCCCAACCTATCTCCTAACTTCTGAACAGTGTTTAATCCCGACGTCTCGGGGTGGGGATCGAAGTTCCCCCAGGGATGACATTCCGGGGGAAATATTGAGACGTTGACTTGATCACATGTATTTATGTACCATGAAAAATGTATGCACGGCACCATACAAATATAATCAGATTAAAAAGTACATGGAAATCGGCATTTTTTTAAAATTGACAATAGGACAAAAAAGGTCATCAGATCCGACAGCACTTAAAATTAACGGAGCTGATTGAATTTAAGTTAATTGTGGACAAATGCTAAAAAAGGTGTCGAAGGATGTCGTCAATGTCCAAGCTCGGCGGTTGTCGTCCGTCCATAGCGGCTGTTTTCCCCGCCCCCTCAGAAACCTGATTTACCATCCACATAGCAACGGGACTAAATTAAATACTGACCCTTGAATGGCGTCAAAACGCATCATCGCCTCATAAACCCAGTTCAGTTGGGCTGACGTACCCCTGCAATTTCTGAAGATTGATTTTTATCTACTCTCGGGAATATTCCATCACATCTCGTTTCCGTTAACTGAACACGTGATCTGGGTGTCACCCTATAATATAATTATAGCTTCCTACGTTTTAAAAGACAGTATTTCTAACCTTACACATTTCTCGCATGTACGATAAGGCGTTTGAAGTCGAGACATAGACGAAACCTTTATAACGTATCTGACTGACGCTATAAGGCTCTCCTGGACTGCATTTTTCTGTCTCTTCTGTTTCACGGACTTTCACCATACTCGTTCATGGATTGCTGTAATTCCATTCTGTTCAAAACTATGGTATGTTGGATGCTGTGTTATCTTCCCTTCAACAACAATCAAAGACATCAATAAAGCTATCTTTCATTTCATCTGGAACAATCAAACGGAATTAGTTAGTAGAAAGACTATCATAGAAACTCCTTCAAACGGTGGACTTGATGTAATCGAAATTGGAACGAAACTTGATTCTCTCATCTGTACACACATCCAGCGTCTGCTTACAGCATCAGATCTGAAATGGCAGGACTTTGCCATCTATTGGATTGGTATGCAGCTTCGTAACCACAACCCTGCCTTCGCATCCAACCTTCGTCCACATGCAGAATTTCCATCTCCTTTCTACAAGAATGCCCTGGAGGTTTTCCGTCGCACTGTTTCACTTGATCCTCTTCTACAAGTGAAGGACTACAGTGCGAGAAACACGTACTCTGTTCTCAAGAAGCCACTGGTCCAACCACCAAGGATCATGGCCAAACACCCTCTCATTGACTTTGCGCACACATGGAAAGCTGTGACAAATCGTTTCGTCTCTCCTAAAGCAAGAGAACTGAACTGGAAGATTGCTCATGGGGCCCTTCCGGTCAACGACTACCTCTACAGTCTCCAGATCATCCGACACAATCGCTGCCCATTCTGTGACCAGCCAGAGACATTAACCCATCGCTTTCTGTCATGTAGAGAAGTTCGTCTCCTTTGGCGTTGGGTGGAAGGGATTGTGTCAGACATTTCCTGCAGAACTGTTCGAATAGATCGGAATTTCGTTCTCTTTCAACAGACAACGGATTTACCTGATCTGGATCTAACTGTCCTACTTGTGCTGAGTGGTGAAGCAAAAATGGCCATATGGACACAAAGAAATCGAGTCAAATATGACAAAAAGAAACTGGTCAGCTTGGATATTCTCCGACTGTTTGTCCATTCCGTAAAAACCCGCATACAAACAGACTTTGTGAGATTAGACAGAGTCACTTTCATGAATATATGGTGCAGAGGAAATCCTCCTCTTCTTGCATCAGTAGATGGTGACCGTGTCATAATAAATATGTCTGTTTAAATAAAGCTGTTAAGTACCTTTAGTGTATATGCCAAAGATATTCTGAGTTAGTTCTTTGTAGAATTGTTTTACATGACAGTTTATCCATAGAACTTTTCTTCGTATCTTATTGAGTGAATGGGCTCAGACAGTATTCCAACTTTGGAATAAATACAGAGCAAGTAAGATGTAAAACAATGTACTAGTCTGTCTGTAAACATTGGTTCATGCAGTGCTATATATACTGTACTGTATTTTAACAAAAGATATTGTAAATCTGCATATCAGTAATACATTATTTCAGTACACGAATACTGAATGGCATGCTTAAAAATGACATTACAAATAGTATTATAGACACTCATATGAGAATTTCATTTCTGTTGTGCATAGGTTATCTATTGTACTGCATCTGTAACGATCTTCATATTATCTTGCAAAACTTTTTTCATAATCATCTCAATCGGTATTTAAATACATGTGCATTGCTTAAGTGCATATTTTCTGTGCTGAAGAAATCTTAGAAAATGACAGTGATAATCTGACATGTTGATAAATCTCTGCAGTGCTATCTAATGCATTGTATCATAAAAGACATTGTTTTTTTAAAAAAAGCTCAATTTGAACATTTTAAATTAGTATTTAAACATTTCAGTGCATATATTTTGCACTGATAATGCACGAGAATGCAATTGTGTGGATTGCTTGTAAATATTTTGTACATTATTAAAAGAAAAAAAGAAAAAAAAATTCCATTCTCGTTTATTTCTTCAAGGTTCGACTGTCATGTCTACAATCGGTCCAAAACGCGTCTGCCAGATTTTAACACATCTACCAAGATACTCTCGTGCTTCTTCATCTTTCAACATTTGCATTGGTTCCACTTTCAGCACGCCTTAAATTCAAAATCCTCATTTTGGTCTCCCACGTACAACGGTATTTTGCCCCGAAATGTCTGGCTATTGAAATGCTTCGCAACTGCTCAAACTTTGGCAATGCCAGTCCCAATCTTGAATAAGTGAGGTGGGCGACACTTATTTGTAAGCACACAGTATTATCGTCGTCAAGCTCAGACTATATGCTGTTGAGATTAATAGTTACCGACACCTCTTTTAAGATTAATATTTGTTCTTAAAGTTCACACGGTTAATCCGTTTATCAAAATACGTCCCGCAAATAGTAGAGAAAAGTGGCCTGAAACGAGAATGTGAAGTAATTGTTCACTTTGTGATGCAAGCATGAAATTTGGTACATACTACGAACATGTCATAAGAAAAAGATTTGGTTATAGGACCATCGCAGATTTGACCCCTGGTCCCAATGGCAACCATTTTTCAAAATGGCCGACCGGTTTACAGATTTTAAACTATATCTCAGCTTCCATGCAGTAGCCTACACTTAGAATCAGTCACCTTGGTGTCTAAACATGCATGGTTAGGGGCGGGAATTCCATCAGAGCCATTGTAAATGTTCCCCACGGTTTCAACGGCGGCCATTTTCCAAAATGGCGACCAAAATACGGATTTTTCAATATCTCAGCTTCCAGTGCACTTGAATCGTCATACATAGTTCGTGGTGTAGATTCCAACGGAGCCATTGCAAATGTTCCCCAGGACTTCGGTGGCGACCATTTTCCAAAATGGCCGACCAAAAATACGGAACTTTGAACAATTTTAAATATCTCAGCTTTCAGTTCACTTACAATCGTCATCTTGGTTTAGACACCAAGATGACGATTCCGGTAGCGCAATGGATAACACGTTGGCGTAGAGTGCGAGAGGTAGCGAGTTCGAGCCCCCGTTGGGCGGACATGCTTTGTAGGCTGCTATTAGCGCCGTGTGATTGCAAAGCTGTCTGTTCTGTTAGTAGTTAAGTTTAATTTAGATTACTGCATAACTTGTAAATGTAAAGTGCAGTGCGTGTTGCAGGCGCCTCATTAAAGAAAAGATTGTTATTATTATTATTATTAATAATATTATTATTATTATTATTATTATTATTATTATTATTATTATTATTATTATTATTATTGTTACTATTGTTACTATTGTTATTATTATTATTATTATTATTATTATTATTATTATTATTATTATTATCATTATCATTATTATTATTATTATTATTATTAGTAGTAGTAGTAGTAGTAGTAGTAGTAGTAGTAGTAGTAGTAGTAGTAGCAGTAGCAGTAGCAGTAGCAGTAGCAGTAGCAGTAGCAGTAGCAGTAGCAGTAGCAGTA
The DNA here is from genome assembly GCA_949752735.1 of Lumbricus terrestris. Classification (NCBI taxonomy): domain Eukaryota; kingdom Metazoa; phylum Annelida; class Clitellata; order Crassiclitellata; family Lumbricidae; genus Lumbricus; species Lumbricus terrestris. The sequence goes on from OX457047.1 coordinate 41,484,360, forward strand.
GCAGTAGCAGTAGCAGTAGCAGTAGCAGTAGCAGTAGCAGTAGCAGTGGCAGTGGCAGTGGCAGTGGCAGTGGCAGTGGCAGTGGCAGTGGCAGTAGCAGTAGCAGTAGCAGCAGCAGCAGTTGCAGCAGCAGTAGCAGTAGCAGTAGTAGTTGTAGTATTATACAGCTAAGATTTAGTTTTTACATATAAATTTTAGTTTGCTTAGGGTGGCCGGTCAACGGCCTCGGGTAATCCAGACAAGGTGCCCTGGTAGGCAACAGCTTTGTAGCGCTGGATAGTGACTGAGATTATTATTATTATTTTATAATTATTGTAACCATTAATTTTATTAAACACACTTTTTTACAAGAAACTGCAAGAAAGTTGTTTTTGAGCATATTTATATACTGCAGATGCAAACGTTACAAAGGTGTCTAATACAATTGAGCAATTGGTATACATAGAATCAAGCTAGTAGCATCTGACTACAATAATTTGACGTCATCTTAAAGAGATGAAGAATAGATTATGCTGTAAGCTGTCGTTAAACCATGGGTCTAATATCAAATGAATACAAATATATGAGGCAGAAAACTATCAGCCAATCGGAGATCGTCTTTCTGACGCGTCACACGCGATGTATGTAACGTCTATCCGGGTACTCGGCAGAGTATTATTTGAAACAGAGTCGCGGCGGTTTGTTTAGTCATCATCCGTGTAATCTCGATATTAGATTCGTCCTCCGCTACGACAATCGTCAACAAGACAATCTTGAATGACCTGGTGAAGCAAAAAATTCCCGTTTACAGCCACAGGAATGATCTAGGTCAATGACCTGATTTTCGCCGTCCTAATGTCCCCTTCGATGTTAGTTCCACGTTTAACTCTGGGTCCATCCAGTAATCATTGCAGCACAGCTTAGAGGGGAAACACGATATTTCTTGACGTGCGCTTTTTATTATATATAATGCAAATATTTAACTTAAATGAGGTGTGCAAATGCTTTGAAGAGTTCTCTCCGTTCGTGTAATATTTTCAACCAAATGGCTATCATAGCCTAATGGCTGTCGTAGTTTCAATGTGGTGACACCGCGTTTACCCAGAGATCGTTTGCCTCGCCGTATAGACCTACCCTTTCAGTGGCGGCGCTAGGAGGGGCTAAGGGGGCTAAGCCCCCTTAAAAAGGCCATCAACTTTTGTTCCCATATAAAATAAAATATTTACACGATTAACCCCATTTAACCCAAAAAAATACCGTAAGGGTCTGCTGCACGAGGTTTGACGGGCAGTTTGGCGGATTATGAAAAAAGACCATTTTCGAAGATTTAGATCAAGCGACTAAAAAAAGCGTCGGAAATTGAAATTTTTCTTCGGAATTTGGTCGATGACAAAAAAAGGTCGTCAGAAATTTTGGCAACTGAAAAACGAAATTTTTTTCCCGAAAATCCAGCTCCCTCCCCTCAAAACGATAATGTTGATAAAATGGGTAACTAGTATAATAGAACGTGGGACGCGGTGGTGTAGTGGTGGCGTCGTTGCCTTGAAGCCAGAAGGTTCGAGGTTCGAATCCACCTCGCCGCGTAAGGACCTTGGGCAAGTTCTTCACTCACAATTGCTCAGCGCTTCGGCGTGAAACTCCGATGCAGTGTCCGCTCTGCATTCGGGAGCGCCTCTGAGTAGCGAGAGAGAGAGAGAGCTTGAAGGGGCGCTATAACAAGTGCACATACAAACAAACGTGATTGGGGTTGCCAACAGTTAAAGTGGGTTCATGCAATAACAGGCTTTTGATCATTCGTACATTATACTATGAATTACAATAATTCCGCCTTGTGTCATTTTGCAATAAAACGTGGATTATTATTGAATCCAGCTGAAGGACGATTCCGCGTTCTTTATCCTAACTTTTAAAATTAAGTAAATGCGATCCTTAAAATCGCCATAAAATCGAGCCGTAAATTTAGCTGCTTGACTAAGCAAGTCGTTAAAAATCGTGGATACCAGTTGGTTTGACTGCTCTTACGACCATCGATATGCCCATTAATTATGTCAAATGATTTTATCTCATCAGCCTAGTACAAAAGTGCAAAATCATTCTATTTTTGCAATTATTTACATAATTTTCTGCACTCGTCCAAAGATGGATTCAATTGTTATGAACATAAACAATTTTAGGTAGCCTATAATTGTGTTTCATTTGTAGAACTACTCTTTGTACCTGATTGCGGTGTTTCTATCAGTTTTGTTGCCAATTAAACGAATATAATAATAATGATGATACATCATTGGTATTGCTCTCAGTTCTCAAAGCGACGTCAACGGCCCTGATATATCCACCGGCTGTCGCAAAAACCCAGAAAAATACGATGCACTCATTCGACACCTTTATAACGTAATTAAACGACGTTACTTAATTTGAAAACTGCGTACATTTTACAGTTTTTACAGCCCTTTAAAGTTACAGCTTAAATTAGTGTTGTCAGACAATAATTGATATAAAAACAATGCTACCTAAATTGCATTAGATGATCCTGTTGTCATAATCTATGAGCATAGGAAATGTAAGATGGACTCTTTTAAATTGTTAATGATTGAACATTGATGAAACTGTGAAGCTTCATTCAGATACAAGTCCTGTTGATGGTGTTTTTTGGATGCTAGAAATTTGTTTTCATTGCATTGTATATATTTTTTGCATTTTCGTCAACGGCCATTGATGCCATTGGACGACGTTAACCTGTGGAATAATAAGAATAATTTTACAGTTTGATCGTATTATCGGTACATCATTGGCGGGGGCGCGTCATTGATGCATTGACACTCTGGCGCGAATAAGCTGTAAAAATTATTACTTACTTAATCCTTCCTGTGCAGGTCTGCACATCGGGCAACGCACTTCCTCCACTCGTCCCTGTCCATCGCCAGTTCTTCAGCCTCCTCCCATGACATCTCCAGACATCTCAAATCATCTCTGATAATGTCCTTCCAGTTCTTTCTTAGTCTTCATCTCTAGAGATCTTCCTTCTATTTCCAGCATTCCAGGACGTGTGTATATCCTACTAATTATACCAAACATATATTTTTGCCGACGGCGACGGCCCCTGTTGTCATAAGCTGTCGTTATATTTCACAGTCATTTCTCAAGCATAATCACAGAACCTGCACTAAAGACGATGGTATGGTATGGTACGGTATGGTATGGTATGGTACGGTACGGTGCGGTGCGGTGCGGTGCGGTGCGGTGCGGTGCGGTGCGGTGCGGTACGGTGTGGTATGGTGTGGTGTGGCATGGCATGTCATGGCATGACATGTCATGTCATGGCATGACATGTCATGTCATGGCATGGCATAGCATATATAGTATAGAATGGTATGGTAAGGGTAATAGCAGGGGTAATGTCCGGGGGTATTGTTCTGTTCCCAACTTGATATTTTGTCGTATCACTCAATTTCAATAATAATTGTGTTCTATAAATATCAATTTAGTACTTGCAGACCATCCTAGCAAGCAAGTCACACGTTTGACACGTTTACGCATTGCCTCACGACATTTTAATCTGGAGGAATATGTTTCAGTATGATAAGACTGTTCTGTTTTCACACCTTTTTTAATGATGCATTTCAAAAGTGATAAACGTTTTTTGACTTATTTCATTAGCACGCGGTTTTCTGGAATCTTAAAAAAAGTTATAGCGAACAGGAATATGAGAAATCGATCATTATGAATGGTGAATGCTGGTGGGTTTTGTGGCGAGAAAATTGATTGTCTTCGTTTCAATGAAGAATGACTTGCATTTTTGGTTGAAAGAAAGTAACTGCTGAAACAGCGACGACATCTTCAAAGCTATTCATGCTTTACGTAACAGATAAAAAAAATTAACCGAATTTAATCAAATTAAATCGAAATTGTATAATACATGAGATAAATCCATTGTTCACAAGTCATGTATGCACCAGCTTTAAAAGAAGATTAACAATGGGAAAGGTCTCTGTGGGTTTCATGCTGATTCTCATTGCGAGGCAACGGAGACCGTTGATGCAGTCCCCCTGGAATGAGAACCACTGTAAAAATCAAGAGGTGTTGTTTACACGTATATGTGCACCAATCCCCCCAGAAAAAATAATATACGCAGCTTTATTCCTCTACCCCCCTCCACTTCAGAAAAAGGAATACTCCTGTCTTCATGTAGACCTATATATGGTTCTAGGACAATTACCCCCGGACAATTACCCCTAGTACAACAATAACTGAACAATTACCCCCCCCACGACAATAACCCCCATGTTGAAAGAATGACCAAATAACAACTAAGTGTTAGACATAATTAAGAGACTTGCCACAATCATATCAAAGACTGATTATGAAAAAATAATTATTATATGTAGTAATAAGGTAATGTAAATTCTGGCTCCGAACATGGGCGGATACAGAAATTTTCGATGGGGGGGCCAAATTTTGAGTCTTGGTCCGGGAAACCCGGAAAAATTTCGTCTTCCATCCGCCGAAAAAACTGATGACCTTTTTTTAGTCATCAGTCTCGAATTTCCCCCCAAAAAGATACCTTTTCTATCCGCCGAAAAAACTGATGACCTTTTTTTTGGACATCAGTCTCGAATTTCCCAAAAAACATACCTTTTCCGTCCGCCCTACACACAAAACACTGCTCACCTTCTTCGCCCGCTGCGGAGAACGGACATACGAAGCTACTCGCGGGGGAGGGGGGGCAAGTCAACTTTTCAGGTCAGAATAGCTGGTCAAAAATAAAGAAATTTCTAAATGGGGGGGGCCATGGCCGGATTGCCCCCCCCCCGGATCCGCCCCTGGCTCCGATTGCTTAACAATAATATTCTTGTTAAGATCTTTTGATTGGTGGCAAGTCTTTCATGATGTATCAAACTTATCCAGGCAGAGAACAACTGCAGTGGCGGAGTTTGGGATTAAAGGTCTTTGCGAGTTTTCATGCTTTAACGATAGTAGGCTATATTATGGCGCGCCGTTGTTTTCGATGCAACTGCGAGGCAACTGAGGTCGTTGATGCAATCTTCTGTAAGCGTACATGCGCAAAATATCGATTGCAAAGGTTACACACATGGGCGGAGTTTATCAGGGGCTAGTGGGGCTAAGCCTCCCCCCCCCGCAGGAAGACCCAGATTCAGTTTTTTTACCGTGTAAACGGCATCTTTTCCATGGCTTAGCCGGTTAGCCCCCCACTAAAAAGGCGTAGACTCATAAGTTAGCCTTTCCAAGAGCGGAAACCAAACTCCGCCCATGGTTACACTTGTTTGTTGACTGTTGTTCAAAGGTTCGACGCTGCTTACCTGCGAACTTCAAAGGAGGGTGACTTCACAGATCTCTATTAAATGACGAACACAATTCTGGGATTGTCTGAATTGGTGTTACATGTTGACTGTGTTACGGTGGTATATACATGTAGAATATCGTCACTCGCAACATTGCATCATGCACCTTCACATGCCTTATCGTCGTCGTCATAATCGTCAGCGACATCATCAACAGTATAATGGTCATCGTCATCGTCATCATCATCATCGTCACCATCATCATCATCGCCATCATTATCATCATCATCATCTTCACCGTCATCATCATCACCATAATCATCATCATCGCCATCATTATCATCGTCGACACAAATTCATAATCGTCACCATCATCATCATCTTCATCGTCATCATCATCATCATCATCATCATCATCATCATCATCACCATCATCATCATCATCAACATCATCGTCATCACCAACATCATCGTCATCATCACCATCATCATCATCATCAACATCATCGTCATCACCATCATCAACATCATCGTCATCATTTTCATCGTCGTCATAATCGTCGTCATCATCATCATAATCATAATCGTCACCACCACAACCACTGCCAACATCATCATCATAATCGTCACTATAAAGAATCTCTAAATAAAACGCAGTGTTACATCAGAGAGAGTCTTTCCGAGTGCCCTACATCCGCCCCACAGACAAACAAACACACTTAGAGAGACGGACTTCCGTACCAACAGACACGCCTTCTCTGATCATCCTTGATCGGACCAGGAAACACTCTCGACGTCGCCAACCCCCTGACGACCACGAGCTGACCCTGGACAAACACCCGGTCCGATAGTCATTTGCCCCTTAATAGCGACCCCGTTCAATACCCGCCTACACGCTACAAAGACAACCACGCACCCCCACCCCCACCCGACCCCACCCCACTCCCCTTTATGCTGTTTGGTCGACGAGTCGATATCGAACATCGAAGGAACGAAGGAGATCTTGCAAAAACAAATACACACACGTGCACAGGACACGTGCGATATTGTGTATTATCTTTTCCGTTATAGTCCGATATAGAGTTGATACCTGTATGCGCGAGGGCAGAGGTATTATTTGAGGTAACCGATGAGGCATATATATATATATATATATATATATATATATATATATATATTTATATATAACACATACAAATGTATAATCATATATATTCTTCATGATGCATATACATATATATATATTATATATATATAACACATATAATCATATATATTCTTCATGATGCATATACATATATGCATATATATTATATATATATATGCATATATATATTATATATTGATATTGAGGATGACCTGTGTGTTGAGCGATAAGTGGCCGCATCGATTGCGTTGGTGTCATCGTTGATGTGAGGTCGATCTGGTCGCCTGCCTGCCTGCTTCAGCAGCCGTGGAATTGGCCGCATCTCTTCGACATGCAGACAGGGAGTGCGAGAGATGACATCCGTTGATCGTGTCTTCTCTGGCTTTGTGAACTTAGACTTAAGAGAGGCTACTGCAGCTTTTCTTCCGCCTTCTTCTTCCGATCTCTTGAGTGGCTTGTATGTGGGTTTATGTGGACACTGAGATGGATTATTCGAGTTTCATTTATTTGTTATATATGGGACTTGTGTGGACGTATCTCAACGCTTATGTAGCGCGATTAAGTAACATCATAAAGGCGCTACATAGCACAGCCGTCAATAATATGATCTTGGATTTATATGGATCGATTGATTGATGGCTTGATGTGTGTTACGTATGAATGAATCGATGAATTGACGTGTGAATGCATTTTGTGCATGATTGTATATAATCATTATTATGTATGTATGGATGGATAATGGCTGTCTAAAAAAAGAACAAGAACAAGAAGAAGAAGAGCAAGAACAAGAGCAAAGCATGAACAAGAACAGGAACAAGAAGAATCAGAACAAGAACAAGAAGAACAGCAGCAACAAGAATAACAAGAAGAAGAACAACAATAAGAAGAAGAACAATAATAATAAGAAGAAGAAGAACAACAAGAACAAGAAGAACAAGAAGAAGAAGAACAATAAGAAGAAGAACAAGAACAAGAAGAACAAGAACAAGAAGAAGATTTCTACGACGACGATGCCGACGATGATGACAATGACAATGACGATGACTATGAAAACGAAGATAACGACGCAAGTTTGCATTTTTTTACATGTGCAGCTAATGTTATTCTGATCGATCACCTCTGCAGCGTATTGAGTGAGATCTTCGCGAGTCAACGAGTACAGCTTCCTAATTACCACACGAAAAACCCATTGATCAACGAATTTCTTTGGCTCATTCTTCTTCTTCCCTTTTTCCTGCTTCTTCCAATATTCTTCTTTCTCTTCTTCCTCCTATTGTTATTCCTCTTCTTCGTCCTTTTGTTCTTCCTCACCATCATCCAATTGTTCATCCTCTTCGTACTCCTTTTGTTTTCCTGTTCCTCCTTCTATTGTTCTCTCTCTACTTCGCCCTATTCTCCTTCCTATTCTTCTGATGACATTGGTGCTCTCTGCCTTTCAAACGTGTCGTCGCTGTGTCTTATTGCGCGTTCTTGTGAAGAGGAACAAAAGTGAAGTGAATAAAGGCTGCTGCTGCTGCTGCTGCTGCTGCTGCTGCTGCTGCTGCTGCTGCTGCTGCTGCTGCTGCTGCTGCTGCTGCTGCTGCTGCTGCTGCTGCTGCTGCTGCTGCTGCTGCTGCTGCTGCTGCTGCTGCTGCTGCTGCTGCTGCTGCTGCTGCATTGTGTGACTGTTTTGTGTGAGAGAGATAATCTCGACTCGACGTTCAGTCTCTTCGTCCGGTAAACGACGCACGTGTATTATTATTATTATTATTATTATTATTATTATTATTATTATTATTATTATTATTATTATTATTTATTTATTTATTTATTTATTTTTTAGCTTTTTATTTTATTTTTTGCCCCGAGGTATTTAGGATCCCTCAGGGACTTAAATATTAATTAAGAACAGTATAAAAAACATCTGGAACGGCACCTAATCGTCGTATATTATTATTATTTTTAATTATTTTTATTATTATTATTATTATTATTATTATTATTATTATTATTGTTATTATTTTTATTGTTAATATTAGTTTTTATTATTTACAGGCAGACCAATGGTAACACATGCGATGGGTTGGTTTTGCTGCATTAGGATGTGTGTTAACAGGGTTGATGTGAAGAAAGAGATGGAAAGGAGTAGGAGAGAAGGAGGAGAATGAGGAGGAGAAGGAGGAGGAGGATTGAGAGATGATGAGAGGAGAGGAAGAGGAGGAGGGGAAGAAGAGAAGAAGGACGAGGACTAGGAAAGGAGGAGAAGAGGAGGAGGAGGAGGAAAGAAGGAGAAGGAGTAAGAGGAAAAGGAGATCATGATGGTTATTGCGATAATGAAGATGGAAATAAAACGGACGCAGACCAGAAGCATTTGCGATTCACCTATATATCGGTGATTCTACAAGACTGGCCGTAACATTGCGATTATCGCTCTGCCTTCGCCTCTCCGTCTGTCTCTATGTATGGCTCTGTCTCTCTGTCTGTCTCTATGTGTGTCTATGTTGCTTCGTCTGTCTCTATGTATGTCTCTGTCTCTCCGTCTGTCTCTATGCATGCCTATGTTACTTCGTCTGTCTCTATGTATGTCTATGTTTCGTCTCAAATCGTCTGTGTCTCTATATATACCCGTCTGTCAACGTCTCTCTCCCTCTACATCTCCCTCTAGATCTCTGTCTCTGTTTCTGCCTCTGCCTCTCTCTGTCTCTCTCTGTCTGTCTGTCTCTTTCTGTCTGTTTGTCTCTATGTATACATATATGTATAAATGTATATCTCTGCATCTCTCTTCTCCATGCAATTATTCTCTAAACGGTGAAACATCGTCATTTTCTTTGTTCCAACGACATCGTCGTTCGCACGCGTCAACAGGTGTTCGCCATTGCACGATTTTCTCATAGCACCATCGCACAATTGGCTTTCTCTGTCTTTGTCTTTCTGTCTCTGCCTCTATATCTCGCTGTGTCTCTGTATCTCTCTGTGCCTCTCTGTCGTTTTGACTCTACCTCTCTCTGTCTGACTGTCTGTTTGCGTGTCTGACTGTCTGTATGTCTGTCTATCTGTCTGTCTGTATGCATGCATGCATGCATGCATGCATGCATGTATGTATGTATGTATGTATGTATGTATGTATGTATGTATGTATGTATGTATGTATGTATGTATGTATGTATATGTATGTATGTATGTATGTATGTATGTATGTATGTATGTATGTATGTATGTATGTACGTACGTACGTACGTACGCATGCACGCACGCATGTCTGTCTGTCTGTCTGTCTGTCTGTCTGTCTGTCTGTCTGTCTGTGTCTTTCTCTCTCTCCCACACAACACAGTGGCACGACATCCAATACGTCGATGAAACAATGTCTTTGAAAGAAACCACTTCAGATGTTCTCACCACCTCCACCACCACCACTATGCACCACCAACACCACCACCACCTCCACCACCTCCACCACCACCTCAACCACCAACACCACCACCTCCACCACCAACACCACCAACACCACCAACACCACCACCCCCAACACCAGATGCAATTACTAAGAAATCGTTTGCATCTTTCTGCTCGGAATTAAAGACTCCGACATCGGTGTCGTCTTCACAGAAGACAGGCTGTAGACAGCGGCGATTTTTAACTGAATGGAATTATTGTCCACGATTATAAGCGTTTGATACGGTTAGCTCGATGCTTGCTTGTATTATACAGTAAAGGCGAAAATCTGGAGACAATTATTTATGCAGAGGAGACGATAGATTGGGAATTATAGTGTTCTTTGATTGTGGAGAAGGACTGTGGTCCTTTCACTCGCTCTGCAACAATGTACTATAAGATATATTTATAGAGGCCGGTTCATATATGTTCGTAAATGTCCACTTGTTCTATAGGGTCCCTTCAAGCACCCTACTCGGCCCTACAAATTTCTCGATCCGCATCAGTAGTGGCAGATGCTGGGCAGTGAACATATGCCTTGAGGTCATCAGCGTAGGATTGACTAAGGATTGCATTTGCCAGTAAGAGTGGTCCAAGGTCTGCAGTGTATATTATATATAATAGGGGACCTAGGACAGAACCTTGGGGCAGTCCAAACGGGGCATTGGTATACACAGGGGCGGATCCAGGGGGGGCCAATCCGGCCATGGCCCCCCCCCATTTCAAATCACCATGGGACGTGGCCCCCCCCCCATCCATGGTGGACGAAAAAAAAAATTCAGGGTGTCAGTCATGCACAGGAGAATTAATGTATAAATGTAATTAAAATCTATAATAGAAATAATATATATAAATGTAATCTAAGCCTCTCACGCAATTGCATTGTCTTAATATAAAGCAACGAAATGAAACAATCTTATCACAGTATCCAACTATATATGATTTATGGCATGCAATGTAAGTTAATCGTGTATATATTCGTAGTAAATTTTAAAAACATTAACACCAATAAACACAATTATAACTAAGTACAACTAACTATTAATTACAAATCAAGTTAACACGAACAACAGTATTTGGGATGTAATTTATTTTTTGCAGATGCCAAAAAATTTCAGGGCGAAACATGTTAAGTTTTGAGTTTAGTCTATATGTGCAAGAAAATGCGGTGAATGATAACACATGTTTACTCCTTGTTTTTATTTATATCTTACTATATTTCATTCAGTAGTGGGAAGTAATTTATTTATTCTAGTCTTAATAAGTCATCACTCTTTTTAGACGAAAAATTAAACACCTTTTTTTAAGATTTCGCACGCATGACTACAAAAAGTTATCAGTTTTTTGCGATGCTAAATTGAACACCTTTTTTTGAAAATTTCGCACGGAAGAGTAAAAGGTCATCACTCTTTTTAGACGAAAAATTAAACACCTTTTTAGATTTCGCACGGATGACTACAAAAAGTCATCAGTTTATTGGGATGCTATATTGAACACCTTTTTTTGAAAATTTCGCACGGAAGAATAACAAGTCATCTTTTTAGACGAAAAATTAAACACCTTTTTTAAGATTTAGCACAGATGACTACAAAAGGTCATCAGTTTTTTGGGATGCGAAATTAAACACCTTTTTTGAAAATTTCGCACAGAAGACTAAAAAGTCATCACTCTTCTTAGACGAAAAATTAAACACCTTTTTTTAAGATTTCGCACGCATGACTACAAAAAGTCATCAGTTTTTGGGGATGCTAAATTGGACACCTTTTTTTCGAAACTTTCGCACGAAAGAATAACAAGACATCTTTTTAGACGAAAAATTAAACACCTTTTTTAAGATTTAGCACAGATGACTACAAAAGGTCATCAGTTTTTTGGGATGCGAAATTAAACACCTTTTTTGAAAATTTCGCACACAAGACTAAAAAGTCATCACTCTTTTTAGACGAAAAATTAAACACCTTTTTTTAAGATTTCGCACGCATGACTACAAATAGTCATCAGTTTTTGGGGATGCTAAATTGAACACCTTTTTTTCGAAAATTTCGCACGAAAGAATAACAAGTCATCTTTTTAGACGAAAAATTAAACACCTTTTTTAAGATTTCGCACGCATGACTACAAAAAGTTATCAGTTTTTTGCGATGCTAAATTGAACACCTTTTTTAAGATTTCGCACGGATGATCAAAAAATGTCATCAGTTTTTTGGGAACGAAAATTGAACACCCTTTTTGAAGATTTCCGGCGGATTACTTAAAAAAAATCTAGTTTTCGGGAAAGAAGTTTTTAAGTAAAGTCTATATTTATTGAGACCTTATGGCACTCTTATAAGCACTGAAAAGTACAGCTATTTTGTTAAGAGAACAGCTTAAAATGCTACCATTGCAATGTGAAAATTCAAAAAGTTTCTGGTGGGGAGGGGCGTAGCCCCTCCCCACACCCCTCCCCACACCCCTCCCCTACCACTCTCGGCGCTGCGCGCCTCATGATTGTCTTCAGACGGTCAATTATGTAACCCTCCGGAAACCTCAATCCCCCCAGAGGTGGGGGCTAAATTAAACTCTGGTTTCCGCCAAAAACGACTAAAATAGTTAATCAGATTTTTCAGCGAAAGATCAACAAAAAATTTTCCGACCCCAGCCCAAAGTATTTTTGGCTTTTGGCCCCCCCCTTCGAAACGTTCTGGATCCGCCACTGGGTATACATACAGTCGTCGTATTTGCAATGCTTATGCGACACTGTGACCAAAAACGGGTAATTAACGTCGCCCTCCTCATTTTCCCGTCTTGGGACTGGCACCCTCGGAGTACGAACAGTGCAGCGGGTCAATCGTATTGTTTTATTATATAACTAGATGTGTAACCCGGCGTTGCCCGGGAAATTTAAGGTTTTAAACACTACTCCACTGTGGTACCCAACGTGGACCGCTAAATTTAGGGTTTTCGCCAACCCTCTATCCCACCCCGCTTCCTCAAAAAGCCAAACGTAACCCGCCCCTGCGGGGCGCTATGGAAATTATTACTGGGCTTGAATGACGTCATTCGGGCTGTAGACTCCTTTACTAAAGCTCGATACTGCTTACCAAAGCGTGAGCGATGAAATCTGTCTTAAAACGCTAATAACTCGAGTTCTAAAGTGAAATTTAGGGTTTTAAACACTACTCCACTCTGGTATCCATCGTTGACTGCTAAATTTCAAGTTTTCGCCAACCCTCCACCCAACCTCGCTTCCCCAAAAAGCCAAACTTGACCCACCCCTACGGGGCGCTACGGAAATTATTACTGGGCGGGTATGACGTCATGCGGAGTAGACTCTTGACTTACGCGCCAGCGTGATCATTTACTGATGAAATCTGTCTTAAAACGCGAATAACTTTTGTTTTAAACTGAATTAAAACCTGAAAATAGTTGCGATGACCTTATAATTTGGGTAAGAATCGATTTCAATTTTTGTTTTAAACCGACGCTGTTTCATTTCCGAGCCTATTCTGCAGGGGAGAGTCAAAAAGCGTACAAATAAACAAACAATAAAACAAACATAAGGAAAGTGTTTCTGCCTTATAATATAGATAATTATTATGCTTATAACAACAATATGTTTTAAACCAGGGGTTCTCAACCGGTGTGTCGCGACACACTGGTGTGTCGCGACTTGACCGGCGGTGTGTCGCGTAAAAGTGGTGTGTCGCTGGTGTGTCGCGAAGAATTGGGTGTGTCGCGAAATAATAATAATGATAATAAATTATCTTCGTTTCTTTTCCAAACTGACACAACGCAGTAGACCTATGATTACATGAAATAATCCTAAATAACATCAGTCTACTAAATTCTCACAGCACACATCCGTTGTTCTTGCATTATACACTGACTTCCTTTACCTACAGGTAATTTAAACGTTTAGCGGATGACTGCAATGTGAATTTGTTGCGCTCTATTTATCTATCTATTTTACCGCGGTCTGGGGTAGTTATGACGTTTATGTTCAACGAATATGATATAGGGCCTATGTAAACAAGTTTGTTCTAGCATTTTTCAATGAACAAAAAAGCAAAAGAGCTGAGAAGTTTGGAGATGATTCGTGGTTGGCAAAACTTGGCTACCTTCGGACGTGTTTTCGAAATTGAATTACCTAAACCGCAGCCTCCAAGGGGCTGGCATGGATATATTCGCAGCCATTGACAAAATTGAAGCTTTTAAATTGAAGTTAGCCCTTTGGAAGAATCGTGTGCTATCCAGTGATGTCAATGATTTCCATAATCTGCAAACTGCTCTATCAGAAGCCACAGATGGTGACGAAGCAGACGATAAGCTAGCAGACACCATGCTGTGGAAATTTGGATATTCTGTCAGTGAATTTCAGAAGATACTTTCCATCCTCTTCAGATGCTGATATTAAGAAGACAAGGTGGATGTTGAACACATTCCTCAGTGACAACATCAATGGAGCAGAATTGAACAAGAATGAACAGGAAACACTTGTTGAGCTGCAATGGGATTCCAGAATGAAGGACACGTATAGGCTAAGCAATTATCAAGAACTCAGTTCTGGGCAAAGACGTACAAGGAAGAGCATTAAATATCACTTGCAAGCAAAGCTATCAAAGACCTGGTTTCCTTTCATAGTTCCTACTTATTTGAACAGGACTTTTCTCAGATGATCAACATAAAGACCAAGAATCGGAACAAACTTGCCGGAGGTGCCCTCCCAGCCTACTTACGAATTGCACTTACAAAAACTGTGGACCCGCGTTTTAATATGATCCAAAGAAAAATCCAAGAACAAAGATCCCAGGACTACAAGGTCTTAGTAATTAGGTGACTAAATTGACGTCGAGTTGTAGAAACGACTATAGATTGGGATCAGAAGAATAATTTAGAATTTTAGAATCATAACAATTGGAAAGAAATTCAATATAATTTTCATTTATTAAAAATGTCGTCAGTTTAGCATTTTAGAAGTATAAATAAGTTTGAGTGCAAATTTGAAATAATTAGACATGCTTAACTTTGACACTTTTTATATTTTTACGACATTTAGGCTACATATGACGATTGAATGGTGTGTCGCCAAATTTGATAGCAAGTTTAAGTGTGTCGCGGGACGAAAAAGGTTGAGAACCCCTGTTTTAAACGACCGTAGTAACCACAGAATAGATAAAGCGTAGCCAGAAGTCTAACTCCCCGTTTCTGCTGTAATTCGGAAATTATTCTAAAAAGTTGTGTAGTCTATGCACGTCGGCCAAAGTTAACGTATTTCGCTGGGAGCGCTGCAGTCGCCATAGATAGACCGCATGTTCTTAGGTAAACACCGCCAAAGTCTTTTGGTCCTATAGGACGAATAAGATACACAAGTCATGAAAGTAATTCAGTCGCAAGAAGAATAATTATTAATTCAACATTTAGCCTCTGAAACAATTTAGTAGTAGATAGACCGCAGCGTAAACACCGGCAGTCCGTGCGGTAGCATTGAACGAAAGTAACTGTTCACGGATTTCGCTGGGAGCGCTGCAGTCGCCATAGACTATGCTGGCATTACACCGTTTAGCATTGAAATACGGCCCAGTTAGACTTCTGGCTACGCTTTATCTATTCTGTGGTAGTAACACTATTTTGCGTACCCATTCAGTTGTTTCCTGATGTACTTACTGCTTTCATAATTTTGATCGACACCACTTTAAAGGTGTCTATACGAGGAGCACAAACGTTTCTCAAGCCGCTACTATAGTAACAATATATATATATATATATATATATATATATATCACATGGACCACCTAGGGGCCAAGTTCATAACGGTATCTAACGCTAAGTATACCGTATAATACTCAAGATATTACTAGCTACGACACGTCTCTGTACTTGCGACATGTGCGATTCATAAGACACACTTAGAAGACCACTTACATATATTCTGCAACCAAAGCGTGGTTATAGCTATAGCTCGCATGGCGCAACATATATTAAAAAGACGTCGTAGATAAGACGGAGTAGACACCGACTGTATATACATCAGTGGTTCCCAACCTTTTTTGACTTGAGGGTCACTTTTTCTAAGTTGGAGGACACGAGGGCCACTTTTTCTTAGTTGAAGGATATTACGGGGCCACAAGGCTAAAATTTAATTAATTAAAAGCATATAAATTTGTTATAATTGAATCAAAAAAGAATGTTTGATGCGATTTATTAACGTACAAATAAAATAATTTTTAATGGAATAGAATTATATATTCTATCATGTTCAAATTGTAAATTTTTACGTATATTTTTCTTAATTCATTGAGATGCTGCGGGCCATATTTGCAGGCCAGGCGGGCCACTTTTGGCCCGCGGGCCACGGGTTGGGAACCGCTGGTATACATTATAGGCCCACACTTCGAAAGCGATGCCATTGGTCCATCTCAGCCTTCCAGTTCTTCTCATTCCAAAGCTAGTTTGCCTCCGACCTTCTCTCTATCTCTCACTCTTCATATCTCAATCTCTCTGCCTCTCTGTCTGTTCTCATTTTCATCATCTCCTTTCTTCTCCATTTTCTCCTTTCTTCTTTATCTTCATCTCTATATCTTCTATTTTTCTACATCCTTTGTTTGTTTGTATGTGCACTTGCAATGTCGTAGCGCCCCTTCAAGCTCCTACTCAGAGGCGCTCTCGACTGCAGCGCGGACACTGAATCGGAGTTTCACGCCGAAGCGCTGAGCAATTGCGAGTGAAGGACTTGCGCATGGTCCTTACGCGGCGATTTGAGGTGGATTCGAACCTGCAACCCTCCGGCTGCAAGGCGACAAATATACCCACCACACCACCACATAATATATATATATATATATATGTCTGTGTGCGCGTGCGCGTGCGCGTGCGCGTGCGCGTGCGAGTGCGCGTGTGCGTGCGCGCGCGTGTGTGTGTGTGTGTGTGCGTGTACGCCAGGGACTCTCTCCGGACCTCGGGCCGTCTTTCCCGCCCCCCCCCCCTCTGGTCTATCGCGACGCGCGCGCGCATCCTCAACTTTGCTCATTCTCAATGAATTGATCTAGGAGAATGTCGACATCGGAATTAACGAGTCTGCTTATATAAATATATGTGATCGAGCAACCTTAAAATGGACGCAACCCCGCCACTGGTTGTACTCTGCCAGTGCCAGTCCCAAGCCTGGATAAAGGAGGAGGGCGTCGCTAATGGCCTTTGTTGCCACACAGTGACGTTAAATTGCAACTATGCCACTACAATGGACAACGACATTGGATTTTATTAACGTTATAGATATATATATTTCAAGGAAACAGAGCGATTTAAAGGTGTGTTTGGAGATTCAATGAAGTTCAATTATTTACATACCAGAATTCCAAACGTGCTTCAATAGCGAGTATCAACGACCTCGACTCAGCCTGTTATTTAAACAATTTATCGGGTGAGTTCATTTACCGCCGATACCCCTTTCGATGGGTACCATGCATGCAACATGTAGATTTCATTTACCTTACCTTGTGGGGCGCGGTGGTGTAGTGGTGGCGTCGTTGCCTTGAAGACGGAAGGTTCGAGGTTCGAATCCACCTCAAGTCGCCGCGTAGGGACCTTGAGCAAGTCCTTCACTCGCAATTGCTCAGCGCTTCTGCGTGAAACTTCGATGCAGTGTCCGCGCTACAATCGAGAGCGCCTCTGAGCAGACTTTTCGCTCACTTTTTGCAGAAGTTATCCATTAAGTAAGTATGAATCAAAGGCAATAAATTAGTAAGTATAGGTATATAATACACGCGTGTATAATCATCTGGTCCATACGGTGTATAGCGGCTTGAGAACTGTATGTGCTCCTCGTTATAGACACCTTTAAAGTGTCAATATTATGAAAGCTATATATAAGCATTGCAAATACAACGACTGTATGTATACCATTGACAAAATGGGAGCTGCAATATGCAAATATAATCTATATAATATGTTGACTGCAGAGGACTTCGTGTGTACCATACAAAGGTCTACTCAACCACCTATTCGCCAGATGGCGTTGGTAAACTATATATACATAGGACTGATGGACGAATTGTATGGCTGCCGACAGTCAAATTCGACTTATATAATAACTTGCTATCATACGTTCGTACTATTTGATTTGTGTCTATAGACAGGGTGAGAATTGCCGGGGGGGTTGGGGGGTTTCGACCCCCCCAGTCTTTCTTAGAGCCCCATGTTAAAGTATGTTTTTTACACCCCAATTCCAAGTGGATAATGGTCCAACCCCCCCAGTTATTTTTCCACAATTCTCACACTGTCTATAGACGTTTATAAAGCGCCTCTATATATAGTATATGGTTAACCGTTCAGAAGAGCTTCCGGTGCGCAAAGCTACGCGACAGGAAGCAGGTTTTGAGAAGAGAGAATGAGGAAGTCAGACTGTCAGACAGAATTGTAGAGCGAATAGAAGGAAAGCGTGCTTTCCGAAGAGAAGGAAGAATTGAGGCAAATGAATTTGAAATGATCGAGACAGAGCCATGGCAGTTCTCGAGCGAGGAACCATGGGAAGATGTCAAGTCTGTTGGATGAATTAAGTGCATGGTGGGAGGAAGATGAGTGAGGACGAAAGGATTGGTTGGAATATGGAATAGAAATCTGGATTCGATGGAATATAAAAGGATGTGGATATGGATTGGATTATAGAGCAGAAAATAAGATTTTGTGGAATAGGAATAGATGGATAAGTTTAGAAATTTGGATTGGATGGAATAAGGCACAAAATAGGGAATGGCAGGAATAAATGTTTGGACGTTTGATTGAATTATTAGGGCAGAAATCAGGATGAGATTGTAAAATTAGGATATGATGAATTATGCATGTATCGGATAGATTATCGTATAAATTTTGATTGGCTGCATTATGGTAGAAAATCAGAACTGAATGGATTCTATAGAGTATCAGTGTGGAATGACTGGATAAGGGTAGAAATTAGGAGTGGATGGTTTACGGCATTAACATGGAATGCATGAACAATGGTAGAAATTATAGGATTGCGTGGATAATAGTAGAAATTAAGATTGGGAGGATATAGTGTAGAGACTAGGCTTGGGTGAAATCATGGTGAGAATTGCCGGGGGTTGGGGAGGTTTCAACCTCCCAGTCTTTCTAAGAGCCCCATGGTAGAGAGTGTTTTTCACACCTCAATTCCAAGTAGTCCAACCCCCCCCCCCCCCCCCCCCCCAGTTATTTTTCCACAATTCTTACACTGTGTGGAATATTGTAGGCACATAGCCCTAAAATTATACTATTGCATTGAATCGTATTTTTATCTTCCGTACTAATAACAGTTCAATGCCCTGCATGTTACCCAAGCAATGCGCCGTCGCCGCCTCAGTCGTCGCTCGCCTTGAACGCCGCTTCTTACCATTGTCCGCTGCTTAATTGCTGCGCCTATTTCCATTCAATAGAACCCGATCGCCATAAAACGCCACTAAATCCGCGCAGCTGCTGGCGATACAGACATCCAGACGGACGGATGGCAGGCGGCGAAAATTGCCCGCAGCCCGCTAAGCCGTTCGCTGATCGTGATTGGCCAATGCGGTCGTCGGTAGCCACGGTGGGCGTGGCCGCGTTGTCTATAAAAGACCGTGAACGCGCCGGTAGAACACGTGTTTAGCTGAACGACGCAGTTACGAGATTGTACGGTATCGATTAAAAGCCTTGGACCGTGTCGAGTTAGGGATCTTTCAGGGCATAGGCAAGGACGTTGGATACGCTGTGTGCATTAAAAGGCGTAACATCTGCTCATATAGAGACGACTTGCGAGTTTTATTTAACTGTCGGCAATAAAATAGAGTCGGTATTTACACAGTCGGTTTGAAAGTAGCTTGTATTGTTGAAACAGCCGTGAAATTGGGTCGTTGAAAAGTGCGTTGAAACAATTCGAAACAATCGTTCAGACAAGAGTTGAAACAGCATTGAAGCGGAGTCGAAACAGGGTTGCTTGCTGGAACAGTGTTGCCCAGAATCGAAACGAGAGTTGGTGAAACGGTGCTGAAAGAAGTAGCAAAGGAGTTGCGTGAAAGACGTCGAAGCTGCTGAAAATAGGGTGGCTCAAAAAGTTTTAACACCACGGGTCGATAATAAACGAGACTGACTGACTTATTTAAGCAGCATTAAAGCATAAGCCTGAACTCGGTATGCCTATAAACGTTAAACACATAACATAAACTTGGCACTGAAACTAGCGTTGAAACAATTTCGAAACGGCGCTGAAGCGACTCGAAACAGGATCGCTGAAATCTCCGCTGCAGGATAGAGGCGATACCTGCATCGGTTGTTTTTTGTGGAATTGACATTATAAGAGGTGACGTATAACAGATTACGACATAATGTCGTCACCGATCAACCTGAGCTGCTCTCCGGGCAAACAACTCGACCACGTGAAGCGGCCAATGAACGCCTTCATGGTCTGGTCACGTGGTCAGCGCCGCAAGATGGCGCAGGAAAACCCGAAGATGCACAACTCTGAGATCTCTAAGCGACTGGGCGCCGACTGGAAGCTGTTGACCGACGACGACAAGCGGCCGTTCATCGACGAGGCGAAGCGGCTGAGGGCGCTGCACATGAAGGAGCACCCCGACTACAAGTACCGTCCCCGTCGCAAGCCCAAGTCCCTGATGCGCAAGGACAAGTACGCCTTCCCGATGTCGATGATGCCCGGCCTGCCGCACGGCCTGTCGTCCCTCCAGCCCCCGCCGGGGGTCTTCGGCTCCCACGACGGACCGTACGGCTCCCAGGGGGACAGGACTCGAGGCTTCTTCCCGCCGCCGTCCCCCGCCCTCACCCCATCCCTCTACTCCCACTTCCAGGACTCGGCATCGGCATCCTCCAAGCTGTCGGAGGCCACCGCGAACGCCCTTCGTGTGGGGGACCTTGCTTCCGCCGCAGCCATGTACTCCCCGTACGCAGCGGCTGCCGCAGCTCTCGCCGGGTTCCCGTCGCCGTCCCCGTCCGCTGCCCGCTCCCACCCCGGTCTTCATGGACAGTACATGCTGCCCTACTGCCCACCGGGCTACATCGACACGAGGGAGTTCCACCGGTCGCTAACCTACGTACCCGTCCTCTTCAAACCGGAAGACGCATACCGCTCGTCCATTTCCGGTGTTCCGGGAATATAGCCCCGCACCGGAAATGCCCTACCTAACCCCGAACCGGAAGTGTGATATCCACCCCAAACTGGAAGTGTACTACCTACCCACGAACCGGAAGCGTTCTACTTATTCCCGAACCGGAAGTGTTCTTCCTTTCCCCCGAACCGGAAGTTTTATACCTACTCAAGAACCAGAATTGTGCCACCTACCCCTAACTGGAAGTGTTCTACCTGCCCCCGAACCGGAAGTGCCGTTGTGTTCGAACCGGAAGGAGCAGCGTAGCCTGATGTCGCGGCCGCAACGCTGATGATAAACAGTAGCTACACTTGACGAAGATGAGATGATGTCTCGTTGACCTCTGACCTTGACTTTTCCAGGTCGGAGGAGTCGTCCAATGATGGTGGTGCTAGACTGCTTTTTGATTCCACCACTTCCTCCTCCAGCTGGACGGCGCTTCCCACATTCACTTTCATCGCATCCATGACCTTGAAATAAATTATTTCGACTCTAGCTGGAAAAGTTTAGAGATGCTGTGCTTGGCATACTTCTGATCAAGTATACATATAGAATAGTTTTGAGCATACTTGTATTTGAAATCATAAGTACTTGAAGCATCTCTGGGATCAAGTGATCATCATAATTATCTGCATGAACGAACGAACGAACGAACGAACGAAAGAACGAACGAACGAACGAACGATTTTCGAGCCTCTGTTCGTAAAATCAGCACCGGTGAAAAGTCCGTGCTTCTATAAATAGACTGGAGAAGAAATGCCCGGATGAGTGTGAGCGGCGGTCGTATCAATGGACCGCGCGCACCTGTCCGCAGTCGTTTGTTTTTGACAAACAAGCAACGCCCATATACATGCGTATACATACAACTGTTTATTATAGGTGCATTAGGATATATTACACACAACGGACCATCCCCAGCATGCATTGACAGTCGGTCACATTGTATACACGACTAAAAACATTTTCGAACATGGATCACTACTCTCCTTTATGCATCCATGGCAATTAAACGTCTAACATTGTTATCTTAATATATATATACATATATTGTCAATTGTCATGTATATATACATGATTATTATGTAAATGTTATGTATACACATGCATTACATGCATGCATATAATTGGCTTGATGGCGCCTTTTGAGAATTTTTCTGATGGTAAACGTGTTGAGAATGCTTCCTATAATGGACGATAGATTCTCTACAAGCGAATTTGTTAATAAAAATTTGAATGACTAATTTATGTTATGTGTGTGTTAAATGGTTAGCATATATATATAGACAGGTATAACCAGTAAAGTATAACGGAGGTAATGTAACATTCTCTGTAACACCATGCATGCAGCTGAAACGCCCGCATATTGGAGTAAAACATCTAAACGACATGCTTAGCATGCCTCCCTGTTTATTATCCCTTTCATTTATAAGAAAGATCATCGTTTATAATATTTCACTTGGTTGCGCTCGGCATGCAAGGGTAGGGAGCGCCCCTACATGAGTTTTCTTTTTTGAAGTGCCATGAGTATACATATGGGATGGATCCAGGTTTGACGAGGGTTTATGACAACAGATGCCGTTGCCCTCGGAAAAAATTGTTTGGCATAATACAGCTCTTTTTTGCAATAACGAATACATATATTATGAGTTTCATTATGTGTAGTCTGATGACTAATATAGCGCATTTTAATCCTTTACGCGTTTGCCCCGAGAATATCCGCTGAAAACGGGCTTAAAATTTAAAAATGAACGGATAAAGGGTTAATATCACCTGTGTAAAATGAGTCACTTAAATTGCACAATGTATTTTATCCTTTACTTTTAAGCATGCATGCATATAGCCTATATACAGGGTGGGCCAGCATAAATGTCCCGACTTTGCAGGCGTATAACTTCGCCAATTTTTAACATTTATTTATACTTGATGCATCAAATTAAAGGTATTTCACTCTAGTATTAACTCTAAAAAAGTCGAACTGATACTAGTCTCGGTTTTAATTATATACTTGAATCAGCGCTAGCTACCGTTTTTTGTCATTACTGACGCATTATGACGCCGTTTCCCGGGAAAATTCTATCGTTTTTTGCTAAAACGCGCGTAGACACGATCATTTTGAGTGTTTGTAGGGTCCCTACCATGAGTATATTCTAATCGCAAAACCGCGTCCTTTCAATTTTGCCAACAGCCGTGCACTGCCATGCGCTGCTTCAGACGCTTGCACGCTGCCAGTCGTTTCTTTGCGTAAGAGCTGGAGAGTTCGTGGGACTTCTCGTCGACAAATTACTTTAACTTTAGGGCTATAATCTTTTCCAATACGCTATTCAGTGCTTCCAAGACGGCCTGTTTTGCGCTGAATTTGCATGCAGGGCCTGCCCTGGTCATTGTCTTGACTGCAAATGTACGCGGACACACGAGCAATGTTAGCGGATGTGAGCGCCGTGCGCTCCGATTCCCATGGTTTGCAAGTAGAAAGTCCTGTTTTATTAATTTTCCGTAGCAGATAATACAAGGTATTGCTTATTCCATCCTCTGTTAGAATATTCGTTAATCATTTCAAACGAATTAAATCCCTTACCAGTTCGTAAAATTAAGATCGAAACGCGATCATCGTCTGTCAACGGCGCCAGGTTGCGTCACAAATGACAGCAAAATATGGTAGCTAGCGCTGTTCCGGGCATATAATTAAAACCGAGACTAGTATCAGTTCGACTTTTTTAGAGTTAATACTAGAGTGAAATACCTTTAATTTGATGCATCAAGTATAAATAAATGTTAAAAATTGGCGAAGTTATACGCCTGCAAAGTCGGGACATTTATGCTGGCCCACCCTGTACATACACTTGAAAATCTATAACGGCTTATATAATTCTTCCAGTAAAACAATGAAGTAAAGTTAGATAATGTTATAAGTAAAGTGTTTGCTGTTTAGTGTATGCTATGACTTAACAAATTAATTGTCGACTCAAATTGTTTAATTGTTTAATTTTTTATTTATTATATATAAATTATTATTATTGTTATTCCTCAGTGCAATTCAACGTTCCTTCTGACAAATGAACGATCTATAGCTTAACGACATACATGTAATACATATATCCTAAACACAATTTAAGGGTAAAGCTGCATAAACAAAGCACAGTATAAGATCTGGTATACATTTATATGAGAAAGCAATAAGCTTACATCCATGGCAGAATTTGTCGTATCAATGGAAAATAATATACTACATGTATAGCAAGCATGGACAGAGGAACTACTTCATTGGTCCGGTTTTGGGTTGAAAGTTTAATATACATAAAATAATTATCTGAAAACAGGTGTCTAACTTGCTCGTGTTCGCCGATCATGCAATGAGACTCGATATCGGACCAGTTGCAGATTAGGGGGGGGGGCAATTCCAAAGAAATAAAGGCAAAAATTAAACATTACGAAAATAAACTCAAATGAATTAAAAGCTGACAAGACATTTAATTTCATAACGCGAGCTATATATCTATATAGGCCTATAGGTGGTAAAAATTATAATTGAAATGATTAATATATTGATGAAATCATGAAAATATATACTTTTAACCATTTACAAGTTGTGTTTAGACAATTATGTATATCTCATTGCAAGTTTGGCCTGTATTGCATGACTCGAATTTAACTACTTTGGCAGCCATGAAGGTCGGCATCTTCCCCGTACTGGTCGTTTTGCCGAATAGAAGGTTGAGTCGACCTTTATGATGTCGGCCCGTCTTGACCACCCTCCGAATTCTGACCGAAATGGAGCAAGCGACACAGTCTATATAATTCGTGTGTGTGTGTGTGTGTATATATATATATATATATATATATATATATATATATATATAATCCTATGTAATTCATATATATATATCGTATATACGTAATTCGTATATATATATATATATATATATAGACCAGATGTGTTATAGCCAATTAATCAATCAATCACTCAATCAATAAATCAATTAATCAATCATTCAGCAAATAAATCAGTCAGTCAATCAATCAGCTAGTGAGTCAGTCGGTCAGTCAGTCAATACAATCAATCAATCAATCAAACAAGCCACTTTTAGGTTATCTAGATTCCCATCAGGGTCTCTGCTGATGAGAAGCGATCCCGACCCTGCAGCAAAACGGGAAAAGTATTTTTTTAATCCCAAAACCTGTAATGCATGGTGTCTCCGCCGCGAGTAATTATCGATATGTTATGCTAATAAATCTCAGAAAGAGACTTGCAGTTTATTTCTCTTATTTTTCTGCATTTCATGGACGCGACCCTGTTCAGACAATATATTAAATCGACTCGCATCATGGCATCTTGGCATTGTGCGCAGAACTGAGGCGGCCATTCTTCTCGCAAAGCGCCGCCAGTGTCGTCGACTCGGGCTAATACAAAGTGTGCGTGCACACGGATAATGCACAGACGACACAATCGAATGGGGGTCCGTCGGTTGGTGAACACGCAGCGCCTGTAAACTGCGGCGGCGACGGCGGCATAATGGTCCCTTCTATTTGTCGTTCCGTAGACAAATAAATTCCAAGTGATCTTTCTCGCAACTTCCATTCAACCGGCCGCAGCACACAACAGCAGTAGACGACTCCCTTCCTTCCCCCTCTTTATCTCTCTCTCTCGCTGTCTCTGTCTCTGTCTCTGTCTCTCTCTCTCTCTCTCTCTCTCTCTCTCTCTCTCTCTCTCTCTCTCTCTCTCTCTCTCTCTCTCTCTCTCTCCCTGACTCTCTCCCTGCCTCTCCCTTTCTCTCTCCCTCCCTCTCTCTCTCTCTCCCTCTCTGTCTCTCTCCCCATCTCCCTCTCTCTCTATCTCTCCCTGTCTCTCTCTCCCTGTCTCTATCTCTCTCCCTGTCTCTCTCTCTATCTCTCCCTTTCTCTCTATCTCTCCCTGACTCTCTCCCTGCCTCTCCCTTTCTCTCTCCCTCCCTCTCTCTCTCTCCCTCTCCTTCTCTCCCTCCCTCCCTCCCTACCTCCCTCCCTCTCTCTCTCCCTCCCTCCCTACCTCCCTCCCTCTCTCTCTCCCTCCCTCCCTACCTCCCTCTCTCTCTCTCTCTCTCTCTCTCTCTCTCTCTCTCTCTCTCTCTCTCTCTCTCTCTCTCTCTCTCTCTCTCTCTCTCTCTCTCTCTCTGTCTCTCTCTCCCTGTCTCTCTCTCCCTTTCTTTCTCCCTCTCTCCTTCCCTCTCTCTCTCTCTCTCTCTCCCTCCCTCCCTCCCTCCCTCTCTCCCTCCCTCCTCCCTCTCTCTCAATTATTACAAAGAGCCGCGACGACCGAAGTACTTGAATCGAAGGCGGATGAATACACGTCGTTCGCGCCCCTCAGTGTCTTCGCTGAAAGGACGGCGGACTCACAAAGGAGATCTATTCGGTTCGAAATGCTTTTCCCAGCGTTGAGTCAATGAAAGCAGGGAGAGCGACAGCAGCAGCATGAGGCGTGAAGAATAGTGTTGCAGCCTAATGAATGACGAGAATAGTAGGCCTATTCAATATTGTTTATAAATACTGTCTTCAGCGCAAAGCAACTGCATTAGGGCAAACATTCGGATACACTGGGGCCAGATATATGGCGGTCTGGGGAGCGAACCCTCCTCTCCGGTAATTGATAACCCGTTGCCGTCGGACCAGAGCTCGCAGTGCCAGTCCCAAGCCTGGAGAAAGAAGGAGGGGCATTAATCAGCCATGATAACTATGTCAATGCGTTGTCAGGCAGCAGTAAGAATTCCCTCCTCTCTAAATTAAACTCTGCCATATACTCTGACAATGCCAGTCTAACTTGAAAACTTGGCGGAAGACGGGGGTGGCGACGCTAATAAACTTTGTTATCATCGAAACTATGTACACCGCCTTTCTGAACCCCTTGCGTCAATACACATCTTCAAAGCAATTAATTTTAGTCCCATTCATACGCTGTGTCGTTGGCGCTCAGTTGGTGTTCATGGAGCTTCATTCAGCATATATATTATATATATTGTATATATTATATATATATACATATATATATATATATATATATATATATATATATATATGCCTACACCTGACAACTGAATAACTGCTTTTGACCTCTTATAGTAGGACTCTTTAAGAGGCGCTATATAAATAGAATTGTTCTCAGAATTAATGATTGAATTAATGTATAATTAATCGTTGTCGCTATCAGTACATCGTCATCACAATCGTCGTCGTCATCATAGTGATCGTCACATTACTGGCTCGTCGTCGGCGTTGTAATCGGCGTCACGATCATTTCGTCATTTCCTGTGTCATATATATAGGCCTATATCTATATAAATAAAAATGTAAAACGTTACTTTTTGTGGCCTCAGAACTCGATAAGTTCTTCACCGATTCTTTTCAAATTTTTCGCAAACCGTTCCATTCGAACATAAGCGTGTTGTTATAATGCCTTTTGGGGAAAAGCGCAATTTTTTCGACCAAAAAACACAACTTTAAATTCCAATCCGATTTCAACTTTCACGCAGTCCGCCATTTTATTTATTTCTTCACAGCGTAGTGCTCTTCATCACTCGCATTTAGTTTCGTATTATTAGTTTCGTATCTATTTCTTTCTTTCTTTTTAAAATTTTCGCAAACCGTTCCATTCGATATCAAGCAATGAAATATTAGTTTCGTGTCTATTTATTTCCTTTTCACACAAAAATACGAGCGGGTTCAAACCAAAAAACACAATGTCTAATTCCGAATTCAATTTTTCACCCGAGTGCGGCCGTTTTCACCAACAATTTTCATTCGTATCTAGCGCCATCTTTTGCACGTTCCATTCCAAGGCGCGCGTACACAATTCAAATCCCTTTCAAATAAACGGTGTCTTCTTTCAAAGCGTCTTCATCGATTGCTTTCAGAGTGGGCTTCATTCGAATAGCGTGATCCTTCTTCACCGATTACTTTCAAACCTTATTTACGAGCGGGTTTGTATAAGTCTTATGCTTTTTGGCAAAAAACGCAATGCACTAAATCTTAACTCACACAACCTTGAATTCGTTGAGCGCGTTTTTATAGCGCCATTTCTCACACACCTAAACCAGCATTAAGTCGCAGATTACACATCGGAGATATTTAAATTTTAACTCATTCAAGCGGACGGGATGGAGGGAGGGACGGAGGGACGGTGGGAGGGACGGAGGGAGGGGGGACGGATGGAGGGAGGTAGGGGAAGGGAGGTAGGGAGGGATGGACGGTCTTTTCAGCCACAGCAACGCGTGGCCGGGTACAGCTAGTAATATATATAATCGAAGAATGACAGATTCCTTTTAATATTTTTATTTCAACGTAATTTTTAGCTGTCTCAATGTACCAGGTTGCGGTTTGCCGACCTGTTTTTGCTCATTAAACGAATATACATATGTTTTATTGATTAAATTAAGGAGACATAATATACTCGTAGGCAAAGGGGCTCGTTTTTTCACATGTGAAAATGAAACATAGTGAAAATTTTCCATGATTCCCCACCCCTTAAAACTGAATTTATGCATGAGATTTCGAGTAAATGACAAAAAAGTCGCCAGAAATTTTGGCGAACGAAAATGGAAAATTTCCTCGAGATTTCGACCAAGTGACTTTCAAAAAAGGTCAGAAATTTTGGCGAATGAAAATCTAAAATTTCCTCCGCGAGGATTCAGCCCCCAAAACTGAAATCCTGGGTCCAAATTTATGGGAGGTGACTTGGCTAAGACACCACTTAGCGCTAAGATACGACTTACAAAGACACATCTTAGACTTTACGACAAGTGGTATTCACAACGCACACTTAAAGGACCACTTACTTAGTCGCTCATTAAAGCGTGGTTATAGTTAGCGCGCATGCGCACATAATATTAATAGGCGGCCGTGCCTTAGCCAGTGGGCTAGACAATGGGCTGTCCGCGTATCAAAACAAACAAAGACGTTGCATCGCCCGCGGAAGATATTATCTTCGGCGGTAGATTATATGCGATCTAAAATGCGTTTTGTTACACATTAATGGTATTTGGTGACGGCGAAAACCACAAGCATAAATCAGCTCATCGTCCCACAGCCAACGGAATTAAATTTGGTGCCTCTGAAACACTCTTTAATAGTTTAAACCGCGTCGAAGTGGACGAATCGAAGATGTCCCGCCGGCCATGTTTGCCTTTACGACAGCGACTAGTAGACTTACACGACCCTCGTAGGTCGACTAGCGTAGTTGTGTCTTAGCTGGCTAAGATGTCGTTGTGAATTTCGATTTATCCGTTAGTTGCCCACTAGTCGCAACTAGGACGTAAGACATGTCTGAGATACCGTCATAAATTTGGCCCCTGGCGCCGCCACTGCGTTCAGCAGATAATGGAGAACAATGACAAGAATCAACTGGATGGATGATAGGCCTATTAAAGACTATTGTAGCCTAAATGTAAATAGCAAATGAAGAAGTTATAGTCGCTATAGTTCCTTAATTCTTGCGCGTATAGCCTACGTATTAATTATGGGGCTATAATACATATACTAGTTCTACTACAGTGCACGAAACTTTTACTTAGAAACAATCACACAAAAGGAAAGTACCCTTTGGCTGTATACACTCATTAGTAAAGACGGTAGAATTATGTGCCTCTGTGGTGGACCATGCAGTTAGTGACAGAAAACTGATAAGAGTAAATGACAAGATCATCACAGCACCCGGGCCCGCATGCAATTGCCTTAATGCGGCCCTGCATGGTCCGGTCATAGTGCTTACGCAACAGTTTACATTTAACCATTATTATAGCGACATCTAACGGCTTCCCCCTCCTTTGGTCCGTCTTGAGACTGGCACCGTCTGAATGTATGCCACAGTGGTGGAGTTTATAATTACTGAAGGTGAGCGTGAGGCACGTAACAACGTCGATACATGGTGCGCTGAATAAAACGCTATGTTCACACGCTGTATAATAAATCCGCCCGTAACAACGCTGCCATTCATTCTTTGTTGCGTACAACATAAAAACCCTTTAGAAATCGACGTATCCGCGATGAATAGGCGAATCCATACATACGCTACCCATTGCAACTATTACTACTTCAAAGAGAATCTGCCACGTCGGTCCTTACAGGAGGGTTCCTTAAGAATATATCCCTTGACGTCCTTTGTCCGCGTAGTATAATAGAGTATAGACCAACAGCATTTCAAATGGAATGGAATACAAGCGATTTATAATCACATACAGTTCATGGGCTTGTATGGTGTATACGTGTGTGAATTTTTTGTATCTCTCTATACAGTGTGGTCGCTGAATTGCGACGTGTATACACAGATACCTGTGTGACAACGTATACAGTGAGGTTGAATACGGGTATTGTGAGTGGCTGAATAGAGCCAGGAGTCAGTGGCATTGTTGGGTTGCGAGGACAGACATGTGCTATTATGTCGCACGGACAATTTTCGTCCGATGCAACAAAAGAGGAACCGACGACGTCTCGAAAGTTTGTCTCTCGTCTCTATTTAAACAATATTCGAAAGCTATTCGCTTCTCAATGGAGTGATTCACTCGACAAAGGGACATTCGCACCACGCAGAGTCTCACACAAGGAACGCCATGCACGCAGCAATCTGAAACCTGTTTCTTCGAATCATGTGCGCAGAATAATTGCAGTGAGAGAAACCGGTTTTACTATATACCTTGTGCAATGCGGAATGTATTATGATACCGTAAGCCGTGCGATTGTAAAAGCGCACGTAAGCGCGAAATGGTTTCGTGACATCTGATAAATTCCACCACATTGTGATTAGTGCCAGTCCTGCACCTGGATAAGAGAGTAGGGCAACGATTGCGGCACTGACAGGTATACAGAACGATAAAAAATATTTGAGGCCTGCTGTATAGCCTATACAACACCAAGTCACCAACTACTGCAACTAATATACAAATAAATAATTTCTATAGACTAAATATAAAAATGAATCTGACTCATATATTATATGTATTTATTTATTTATTTACTTATTTATTTATTTATATAATATTCTTCCATTTCTGCGTAACCTTGGGTTTTTACTCGGGTTTTTATTCGCTCAGTCAATCAGCTGATCTTAAATTCTAAGTTGGGCATAAATTTCCCAGACGGATGCAAAGTCTATACGGTGGGTTTAGGATTCTATAAGGTGGTTTTAGCATTCTAAGGTCTGTTTAAAATTCTGGGTAAAATTCTAAGTTAAAATCCAAAGGTTGGTTAAAAATCCTAAGGTGGATCCAATCATCTAAAAGTCTACGGTGGATTTAAGATTCTAGGATGGGTTCAAAATTCTAAGGTAAAATGCTAATATTTAAAATTCTATGTTAACATTCCAAGGCAAAATTCTGAGTATACGTTTGAAACTCTAAGACAAAATTCTAAAGAGGGTTTAGAATTCTAAGGTAAAATTCTATGGTGAAATTTGAAGGTGGATTTAAAACTCTAAGGTAAAATTCTATAGTAAAATTCTAATGTGGGTTTAAAATTCTAGAGTAAAAGTCTAAAGTGGATTTGAACTTCTATAAGTCGGAGTACCAGTCTACTTTCTCCCTCTGTTGTCTCCTTCATTGTAAGTTCTTATGTTTGCCTAAGTGTGTTAAAAAGGAATGGAAAACGGAGAGCTCGTTATATCCGCATCCCAAAAATCACGGGAATGGAGAAACACTAATTGCGAAATTAGAATCAGTTTTAATATATTAAAAATAATTTATTCTGGATTTTCAAGTGTACATACAGAACCAGTGACTACCAAAACACACCCATTGCCAATGTTCACAGCCACCTAACCCATGTCTGCTATAATACAACAGTAATTTTATGCCTTTCTGGCCACACTTTCTGCATTGTAAACATAGGTCTTTTCGGAAGCGTCGAAAGAACAAAGCGCCGGGCGGCGTTATTGATCTCACACAAAGCAATTGTGCCAGCAACTTAGGCGACTCGAAGAGCGTGCATTGTAGAAACGCACACGCAGCAGTGCGACGAATATCAAATTGACCGGCCATTGGCGATTCTCACTGCAGCGCTACATAAAAAGGAGTCTGTAGTTTTCGTCGCCGTCCACAACAACAATGGCAAATTGCCGGCTGCTTTCGCCGAACAACGACAGAGGGCGAAGCTGAATGGCTGCGTGCGCATGCGCGATGAATGCGCCGCACGATGCGCGCGTGTACGCTGAGATTCGCGCATTGTCTTGGTCGCCGGGTGCATGCGCGGACCCTGAATAGGCGAGTATAGGTGAGCGGTTGAATGAAGACAATGCGAGCGAATGTTGAAGATGAATTAGAAGGAATGTATAGGACGGCGTCGACAAAGGCGAGCCTCCTTTCTATATTGCTCTATATATAACACACAAACGCACACGTACACTTGAACGTGCATGCACAGATACAGATACAGATAGACGTCGTGCACATGCAGGTATATTTACGCACACATGATGTACGCATCAGCATGTTTTGTTAAGAGTCATGAGGAGGAAGGGTTTATTTTTATATGTTGAAGATTCAATGGATTAAACAATTGCAAATAAAGGAAACTTCGCCACTGTTGTGTATATATATATATATACACATAATTTATATATATATATACACACACGCGTGCAATGGAAATGAATAATACTATACGGAATGATTGGATAATTATTGATGGATACATGTATAGATATATATAATTAATATATGTATATCTATATACATATGCATATTTTGTTTGTTTGTCTGTTTGTTTGTTTGTTTGTATGTGCACTTGTTATAGCGCCCCTTCAAGCCAGCTACTCAGAGGCGCTCCCAACTGCAGATCGGATACTGCATTGGAGTTTCACGCCGAAGCGCTGAGCAACTGCGAGTGAAGGACTTGCCCAAGGTCCCTACGCGGCGACTTGAGGTGGATTCGAACCTCGAACCTTCCGGCTTCAAGGCGACGACGCAACCACTAGAGTACTAGACCACCGCGCCCTATATATATAGGCCTAGTAATTTACATATATATAATATATATATATAATATATATGCTTATATGTATATGTCTACTTGTACATTGTGGTTTTAATGTCCGCACGTGCGGATGAGCGAATTAGAAGACACGCCGAAGAAGAAAGAAAAGAATTAATGAATGGAAAAATGAATGAAATCTCGAACTCATGACTGCATGAAAACACAATCGATCCAATAAACGACTAATTGACTGAATGACTGACCTCATGAGTGAATGAATGAATGAATGAATGAATGAATGAATGAATGAACGAACGAATGAATGAATGAATGAATGAACGAACGAACGAACGAACGAATGAATGAATGAATGAGCGAGCGAGCGAACGAATACGATCAGAGACCATGCACACCCTTCAACCTCCAGTGTTTAATCTAGACGTCTCTGGGGAAAAGTTTCCCCCACAGGATTGAATTTCTCCCCTTCCCCAGAAAAATTTGACAAAATGATATTGGTTTTTAGCTGCTGTTTTCATCATTGTTTTACATAAAGTGCTATTATATAACATGACCTTATTTACTATCATATGATTATAATGACGTTGTTTACTATTATAATACATGACACAATGCTGCTAATAATAATAATAATTATGAGTATAACTTACTGCTAATATAATTATGTACAAATACTATTTTTGTCCAACCGAATGCTATCCTTCAAATTTTAAACTGTCAAATTTCAAAATGTTTTGGTCTTATCATTTGAACACCTAATAAAACACCATCATTACTACAAGTGGCTTGAAGGGAACTACCCCAACAATATTCTTTAAATATTGCGTATATTTATTGAAGTCTTCAGCCACTCTTATTTATAAGCACTGAAAAGTACAGCTATTTTGCTTAGATGACACCTTAAAATGGCATTGCAATGTGGAAATTAGAAAAGTTTCTGATGGGGAGGAAACACATCTCCTCCCCATACCTCTCCCCACCCGGTTTTGGCCCTACGTGCCCCACGAGCGTCTTTCGGATGCTCGATTGCCCCCACCCACTGCAGAAACCTGAATTTCCCCGAGGAGGGGGACTAGATTAAGCACTGTTCAACCTCCAACTTCCTCTCCCCCAACAACCAAACCCTTAGTGTTGACATTCGAATGCGATGTAAACCGTTACAAAACCGTTTCAAATCAAACGTCTCAAACGTATAATACTCTCATAAAACAGAGTCATCTGAAAATCGTCCATTTCCTCAACACAGACGAACCTGTTATTATCATCAGCAACATGACCATCAGATAACGAAACACCTATCCAGATCAGAAGACCCACACAATACCACGGAACCCTGCTCCTAAAACAGCCCTCCCATTACATAGCCCTATCATTACCCAAACCCCAAACATCCCAGAATGCCTGCCGACGTTAACTGAGTTTGTTGCCGTAAGATGTCGCTAAACAGCGTCCACCATAATGGAACTACAGCCTACAACCCGGGAGAACCATTATACACCCCGCTGCTATCCTCTTACATAACCCCATCGGGTAATCGACAAACATCCTACAATGTTTTCCATTTCCTTAGCGGAACGATACAACCATTATTCTTCTTAATAAATGACTTCTGCTGAACCGGTGTTTCATATTATTCAGCGGACAAGACATCACCTGATACTACGGAACACATATTACTGTACTTTATATATTGTAATCGTATGTGAATCTATTTATCAGCTATACCCTGAAGGACTGACTGTCACCTCTCTCTGCCTTGATCTCTGGATAATGAAAGACGTTGGTTGATACAAAGGGGGCGCGACCGGCTCATCGGCGTTGACCGCTTCATATAGAGACGGTCTTTGTCCGCGCCTCAAGCCGTGTCTAAAGTCGCGTACGGCACCTCAATTGTCGCCGTATTTGTATTAGCCTCTACGCGGCGAAAGACCGGCTTTCCGTGGGAAATGGAGGAATTTAGCCCCAGCCCCATGCAGGTGCCCCGCGGGGTTGGGGTGGAACTGTCGACCGTATAATTGGTGGTTTTAGATGGCAGCTGAACGAAAGGGTGAGGTCTTAATTGTTATTGTCGGGGTAAATTTCTGAGGGTATACAACTATACACTATACACACAACATGGTCTGGGTGTTATCTGTATCTGTTCGCATGGGGTAACAAACTGGGTGACGAAACTCGACGACAAAATGAAAGAGAGGAATGACACCGCGGGGGGTTTCGGCGTACGGATATGGGGGTAACTTATACGACAAACAATTGACGCCTCAAGTCCTTAGATCAATTGAAACGAAGCAGCCATCAATCGTATTTATAAACGAGAACCGATCATTCGCGAAGGTTGTCAAAGCGGACTGTATGCTACGTCAGGTTAAAGGCGTTTATTCTCTGTGATGTTCGTAGAGAATAGACGCCTTAAACATGGCAGATCAAACCCTAGGTTGCCTTTCTTTTTGGGAGGCCATCTTACCTTTAATTTGGAACCCGGTAGCGCATTGGATAACAAACCGGCGGGGAGATCAGCGGACCCGAGTTCGAACCCTGTATAGAGCCGATGTTCGTTGTAGATTGCTATTAGCACAGTGCATTGAAAGGCTGTGTGTTCTGTTTGTAGTTAAGATTTATGTCTTCTTTCATTTGCGTTCAAAACTGTACACTGCAACCGGTTGCGGTCTGTCAACCGCATTGTTCAATAAAGAATATTATTATTATTATTTTTAGTTTTTATGGCTCTCATATACAAAGCTCATCTATCAAAGTATTATGTTTGTATTAAACTTAAAACGATCAGGTTGAATATTCATGGTCTTTGCCATTCTATTGGCATGTATACAATTATACAATTACACAATTATACAATTAGACAATTATACAATTATGCAATTATACAATTGTACAATTATACAATTATACATGCCTAATTTTTTATTTATTTATTTCGTCATGAATTCATGAATCCATTTTACTTTCGTTCATTGCTCACGCACATGCATTTGCATAGCGTCATTTCTTCAAATCACAGACTGCAATTATAATGCTGTCTTATAAAAGACGTCCCGGCGTAAACAAAAGTGAGTGTATACCTAGATAATATGTAAATAGGTTGTGTAGTGTGTACGTGAGACCAACTGCTGAGGGTTCCGTGTATACCGCTAAGCAGTTATAGTCACGATATCTTTCGGGGCGATATATCACGGAGTCGCATTGTGCTGACGTCGTTCGTGTTACGCCGTCAAACATGTCTCCTTGCAAAGCGCCATTCACTGACTCCACAATGGCGGCCGCGCAGAAGTTGAACCAACGATGACTCGCTAATGGCGGTCGTGTGGTTTTGTCCTCCTCCTCGCCTGTCGACCGGACGACTAGTCAGAAAGAGACTGAATGGCTCTGAATGGCTCTGAATGGCTAGTTGCTGCTGCTGCTGCTGCTGCAGTGCCATTCAGAGCCATCTTTTCTGCTCCATTCTTGCCGTCGCTGAAGACTTCAATGATTTCAATCAAGTGGCTGACAATGGTCAAATCGGCGCCTGCTTCAAGTCGCTCTTCATTTAATTACATCGGTCGACAATGGCCGCTGCGTTCTCCGTCAACTCTCCCATTTGCTACGGTCATTCATTAGGTCACGAACAAAAGTCCGTCGCCAACAACGCCGCCAGCCGCCCCACTCTCCCCCCTGCCCCACTCTTCCCCTCTGCCCCACCGATCCGACCGACCGACCGACGGGTCCTGCGCCTCCGTCCCTCACGCCTTCCTCCTCCTCCTTGCACCGATGCAGGGCGTCGTGCAATGTCGATGTGGATCATGTAGGCGGCAGCAGTGGCATCCCGGGTCATTGGAGTCAAACGACCTGAACAGCGTTCACTCAATCGCGACTTCTCATGAGCATTCAGTGAAAGAGGAATCTATCTCTGTCTCTATTTCTGTGTCTGTCTGTGTCTCTCTGTCTCTGTCTCTGTCTCTGTCTGTGTCTGTGTCTCTTTCTGTGTCTTTGTCTGCGTCTCTCTGCACTCTCTCTATTTCTGTCTCTGTCTCTGTATCTGTCTCTGTCTCTGTAGCTGTCTATGTCTCTCTGTTTCTCTCTCTGCATCTGTCTTTGGTCTCTGTTTGTCTGTCTCTCTGTATATATATATATATATATATATATATATATATATATATATATATATATATATATATATATGGTGAACCGTCAAGCACTAATACATCCATATCTTTCTTTTTCACTTCCCTCTTGCCCGGATTCCCTCTGTCCATTCATCGATCATTCCTTTCGTATTCCGTCCTGCCATCCTTTCGTCCTCCCCTCCCTCATTTCTTCCCACCCTCCTTCGTTCCTTCTTTCCATACATCCATCCATTCATTCATCCATCCATCCATTCATCCTGTCTTCTTTCCTTCCTTTCTTCCATGCTTCTCTCCATCCATCCATCCATCCATCCATCCTCCTCTTCTAATTCCTCATTTCCTTCCTCCCTTCCTTGCCAAGTCAACTCCACCGCTGCTCGTTGTCTGAAGGTGCCAGTCTCAAGTTTATATTAAGGAGGAGGGCGACGCTATTGATCTCTGCTACCACCAAACATTGTTGTCAAACGGAAACAATAGCCACAAATAATTAAGAAGATGCTACACAACTGTTCGAACCAAACAGCATATAATAGAGTTTAGACCGCATCCATGGAAGGCATCATGCACTCAGTTTTTCTTCAGTTTTGCGCAGAATCATCTTTTGCAACAGCTGCTGCACTCGCATTCAATTCTATATAACCTCCACAACAGTCGACTTCAATAGTTACCTCTCAATAGTATCAATAGTATCCTATACAAGTGCACCGAACGGACAGAACCCAACATATTTGTTGTTATAAATCGGTGATCCGCTTTGGTCCACGCCGCGTTCCATTCAACCAAGTCACAGTCGACAGAGATGCATGGCATATACCGCAGGGGATCTCTTCACACGGGCGAAAACCGGTTTCAGTTTCCCTTTCAGGTTTCGTGGATGGGGGAGAGAGGGCTATCCATAGAGGGGAGGGCGGGCCTGGGCAAACACTGGGAGACGTTACGGTCGTTGGATCAGTTTCTTCGCCTCTTTTGATCATCAGAGGTGAGTGCTAGCTGCTGATGTTGCGGGCAGGGCGAGGATTGGCACCTTCGCATGATTACTTCCGTCCGTCGTAGGGCATAGGAGGCGTATGTATACCCTGTGCACCACGTCCTGCCTCCTCTTCTATCCTTTCCCGCCGGGGCTGCTGCTGCTGCTGATGATGCTGTGGCGGGGCGGCAGGTATAATACTTGTCAATGAATGCCAGGTGTAGATGCCGGGATGGGCTTCAGAGCGGAGAAAACCACAGTCCTATACTAAGTAGCCTATTATATTTGCTGAGAAATACATATAATCACCATGAATAATACATATATAAATTAAAAAATAGATATATTGTATCTAACAACCATACAAATATATCATATAATACATATGATATGTATATGTATATATATTATATAATATATATATGTTATCATAGAAATATACCTGTCAGGCTGTCATGCAAGTGCTTGTGTTATAATTATGTGCGCTAGTATTTCAGAGTGCTTTCTGAATCACACCTCAGACGGTTCAACTGCAGAGGATCTTTCTTCCGGCGTGTAAAGTCAGGTTTCTTCTTTATGCATGTCCTGTATATAGAATCAACCCAGGAAGACAGACAGACAGACAGGCAGACAGGCAGACTGTATACATATAGGCAGACACGAACACCACCAACTGTGAGTGAGACAGACAGAGACAGAGACAAAGATAGAGACAGAGACAGAAACAAAAGTCTGCCTGACGCACACAAACAAAGACACATACAGGCAGAAGGACAAACATGCATACAGACAGGTATAGGTTTATAAAGACCGAACGACAGATGGTGGTATGATGCTGTTGAAGGTGCTAAGAAGTTGGGTTGGCATCGGGCATAATATACAATATACAATGTATACAATGTATTATATGCGGAATGTGCCAATGTTCGTTGAAGTGTACTCTGTGATGAGTTCACACCATGTACATCAGATACCACTACACAGAAATTTTATGAACTAAACCTGTGTGGCTGTGTGTTTGTGTGTGTGTGTGTGTGTGTGTGTGTGTGTGTGTGTGTGTGTGTGTGTGTGTGTGTGTGTGTGTGTGTGTGTGTGTGTGTGTGTGTGTGTGTGTTTCTTGCATGCGCTTCTTTTATTTTGTCTACAAATTTTCTTACAGAGTGGGTGTGTGAGTGTATGTGTGCGTGAGTTTGTATACGTGTGTGACTGTGAGTCATACGTATAATAATATTATGTCTGTTCTTTGCATGTAAGTAAGAAACAATATTAAGTATATATAATTTTATATATAAAAATATATATTATGTATACATAATTAAATATATATGAATAGTAGGTATACATTTTTTTTATTTTTGCACATATTTCCATACTAAGGGATATTGTAGTAAATTCTTTCAGATAATGTAACTGCCATGCATGATCGAATAGCACGGGCACCCACCGTCCGCACATTGAGGTAAAAATGGACACTAAGTCTTGTCCACGCCTGAGAAATTGACACCTATTTTTATAGACACTACGTTTTGGTTTTTAACTAAATTTAATGTTCTCGCGCTAAAGCAATGATGCAGCAGAAATTGAAACTGAGAAATTAACGTTTTGAAACATCTTTGAAAATACGATGATGTAGGCCTATAAGTTTTTAGGTTTGTGCATGTGTGCATGTATGTATTTATATTTCATTCTGCGTGTTCTGTCAGTTGTACGATTTCATTGTGTTTCACATTTTCAAAAGCAAAAGTCTCTCTATAATAATAGCCATCGTCGATTTGAATTCCTTCTATTATTTCCATTGATGAGTGCGTATAGATGTCTTCTCGTTTCCAATCGTGTAACCCAATAGTACTCAACATCGCCAAGAATGAGAATCTTAGAGAATGGAGATAATACATGTCTGTGAAAATGCGCTACAAAAGCAGATACGTCATCAATTATACATGGCTCCTCGTAATATATATACGCCATTGACTTCATTCGATGCGTATACACGCTGGTAACTTTTGTGGAATTTAGACTTGCACAGTGACTGTGCTAGTCGAAATTGTGTAATTATGTAACTTTATTAACACATTATTCTGTGGATGTCTGCCATAGACAGACCGAGGACCGGTTCATCAACTACGTTTCACACATTATTGTGCAGTTTTGGGTGAAGAGGAACTCCAGCGTCTATCGGGCGGGTGAAAGAATCCTATAGCGTGACTCACCAGATACTCAGAATTTCCTCGGCCTCTTAACCTTTCTCGACCCCAGAAAACCCATAATAACAGTGTCGCAGTTAACCGAACAGAGACAGACACACAGAAAGTCAAACATCTGGACTGACAGACAGGCAAACAAACGGAAAGACAGACAGAAGTAAGACAAACAGACGGAGAAAACGAACACAGGCAGACACGCATGCAAACAGACAGGCAGACACACAGATGGACAGAAAGGAAGACAGGTAGACAAGCATGCAAACAGACAGGCAAGCAGACAGTCAGACACACAGATGGACAGAAAGGAAGACAGGCAGACAAGCATGCAAACAGACAGGCAAGCAGACAGTCAGACACACAGATGGACAGAAAGGAAGACAGGTAGACAAGCATGCAAACAGACAGGCAAGCAGACAGTCAGACACACAGATGGACAGAAAGGAAGACAGGCAGACAAGCATGCAAACAGTCAGGCAATCAGACATTCAGACACACAGATGGACAGAAAGGAAGACAGGCAGACAAGCATGCAAACAGACAGGCAAGCAGACAGTCAGACACACAGATGGACAGAAGGGAAGACAGGCAGACAAGCATGCAAACAGACAGGCAAGCAGACAGTCAGACACACAGATGGACAGAAAGGAAGACAGGCAGACAAGCACGCAAACAGTCAGGCAAGCAGACATTCAGACACGCAGATGGACAGAAAGGAAGACAGGCAGACAAGCATGCAAACAGACAGGCAAGCAGACAGTCAGACACACAGATGGACAGAAGGGAAGACAGGCAGACAAGCATGCAAACAGACAGGCAAGCAGACAGTCAGACACACAGATGGACAGAAAGGAAGACAGGCAGACAAGCATGCAAACAGACAGGCAAGCAGACAGTCAGACACACAGATGGACAGAAAGGAAGACAGGCAGACAAGCATGCAAACAGACAGGCAAGCAGACAGTCAGACACACAGATGGACAGAAAGGAAGACAGACAGACAAGCATGCAAACAGACAGGCAAGCAGACAGTCAGACACACAGATGGACAGAAAGGAAGACAGGCAGACAAGCATGCAAACAGACAGGCAAGCAGACAGTCAGACACACAGATGGACAGAAAGGAAGACAGGCAGACAAGCATGCAAACAGACAGGCAAGCAGACAGTCAGACACACAGATGGACAGAAAGGAAGACAGGCAGACACGCATGCAAACAGACATACGGGAAGACAGGCAGACACACAGATAGACAGAAAGGAAGACAGGCAGACACGCATGCAAACAGACTGACAATCAGACAGACAAACAGACGGGCGTGAAGGAAGACAGGCAGACACGCACGCGAACGGGGCAGACAGACAAGCAGACAGACAGAGAGACAGGCAACAGGCAGACACGGAGGATAATAGATAGGCAAGCAGACAAACAGGTGGATAAGAAGTAAGACAGGCAGACACGCATGCATGCAAACAGATAGACATACAAACACACGGATAGGAATGAAGACAGGAAGACACGCATGCAACCAGACAGACAGACAAGCAGACAGACTGACACAAAGGAAGACAGGCAGTCAAGCATTCAAACATTCAAACGGAACATTTCTTTAACAACGTTTTCACGCTATAGGGTCTGGTTAGGTTATTAAATTCCCGCGCGAAGCCTCGTGGTTTATGCTGCAGTCTGCAGCTCTCATTGTCTTTCGGACAGATCACCAGTTATGTCTCTGCACTGGGTCTGCACTATGCAGGCTATGTATTGTACAGTCATCCTTCTCCGTCTCCCACCGAAGCAGCTCTACGGTGGCCCGGTGGGCTTGGGCCATATAGAGCACCGGTCAAAGATCACCGTTATCTGAACCCCACTATGATACACAGCTATTAGGGCAATTAGGCATTAGTTAGTGTGTAGCAGTGGCGTAGGCAAGGGGGGGTTTCGGGGGTTAAACCCCCCATTGGCTCCGGAAAAAATATTTTTAAAGGTTATTTTTTTCATTTAAGTAAGAAAAATAGCAAAAAACAGGGTTTCCGGCCATAAAACCCCCCCATGAAAAATTCCTGGCTACGCCACTGGTGTGTAGGGCTATATTAGCAATTTAGCATGTGCGTGTGTGTACATGTATGCATGCATGCATGTATGCGTGCCTGAATGTGTATTCCTGCCCATAAATTCGTCAGCCTCTAAATCCTTCAACCATCTATGCAGCCATCCGTCCGTCCGTCCATTTTTCTTCCATCCATCCATTTATCCATCCATTTATCAATCAATCAATCAATCAATCAATCAATTAAATCAGTTAACCAACCAACAGATCAAACAACAATCGATCAATCAATCAATCAACCAACCAAATAACCAACAGATCAAACAACAATCGATCAATCGATCAATCAACCAACCAAATAACCAACAGATCAAACAACAATCGATCAATCAATCAACCAACCAAATAACCAACAGATCAAACAACAATCGATCAATCATTCAGTCAACTAACCGACCAACCAACCTAACAATCAATCAACCAACACAACAAACAATCAATCGATCAATCAATCAATCAACCAACCAAATAACCAACAGATCCAAAAACAATCGATCAATCAATCAGTCAACTAACCGACCAACCAACCTAACAATCAATCAACCAACACAACAAACAATCAATCGATCAATCAACCAACCAAATGACCAACTAGCCAAACAGTCAATCGATCAATCGATCAGTCAACCAACTGTCCCGTCCAGCCAACCAACACACCCGGCAATCAATCAACCAACCAACAAACCCAAACAATCAATCAACCAACCAACAAATAAAGCAATTAATCAGTCAACCAATCAACGAAATAACAACCAACCAATCAATAGACCAACCAATCAATCAGCCAATCAACCAGCCAATAAACCAACCAAGCAATCAATCGATCGATCGACCAACCGACCGGAGATACGGAGATATTATAATTCTCCAGGACGTGGCTTTTAAAAGTGTAGGCTATCAAAGGCGCTTATTATTATCAAAAGTCTTCGTTCATAATACTGTCGTATTATCGTATATAGCGAATTAATTAGACTTTAGATCTTAAGTCCTTCCTGTGCAGATCTGCACTCGGGCGACGCATCTCATCCACTCCTCTCTATCCATTGCCAGTCTCTCCGCTTCATCCCATGTCAGCTACAAACGTCTTTGATCGTCCTTGACTGTCTCTGGCCAGTTCTTTCTTGACTGCGTCCCAGTTCATCATTTGCTTCGCTCTCCTTTTGTCGTCCACGCGAATTAATTACTATCGTTTTAACTAATAGCCTATTAGTTATAGGCTAGGTGCCACGCTATTCTTTATCAGTCTGCAATGGGCCTAGCATCAGGTTTAGATAAGACAGGCCTCCCTTTATTCTCTATTGTTATTTACTCCACGTTTTCTTAATTTATATTAGATCTGCTCCTGATGTAACTTATTTTAACATAATTATATGTAATGCTTTTATTACTATGTAGTGTATAGCCTATGAACTGGTCAGATGAAAATAAAGGCTACTTACTTACCAAATTACTTATATGATTTAAATTTTGTTTCCGTGAGCCTGCAGTACGGAAGCCCATAAGGAAGTGCAATATTTTTCTTTATCTAGGGCGCACAAGTTATTATCTAGTGCGCACTAGATACTTATCTAGTGCGACCAAGAGAAATAATAATAAATAATAATAATAAACTATCCAGATCGCACAAGATATTATCTAGTGCACATTAGAAACTATCTGGTGCGCACTAGATAAATAAAACTTGCATGTCCCCTATGAGCTTCCGTACTGCAGACCAGCTCCAGCCTCTCTTCCTAGTCACAGCCTGCAGCCAGCCAGGCATCGTGCTTCATAGTGGTGCGCTGAGCCAAGATGAGACGCACGTGACTCGCCGCATCCAATCACAGGTTGGAATGAAAAAATCAAATATTGTCGGCGGGCGCCGGGCGGTGTAAATTCAAGGCGTAAACATTTCAATTTACAGTTAAAACGGACGACTTATTTTAATCGATTCGAAAGCGATTTGAAAAGGGTTTATGGTAGATTAACAATTCGGATGAAAATGATCGAACGCCTGCATAAATGCTGGATCACACGGAAGTAGGCCTACTCCGACCGTCCGACAGGTATGCAAGTTATGGGCGTGAAGTTCGTTTCATATTGATATTAGGCTACTGGGTCATTCCATGTCAACTCAACCAGTAAAATGACAATTTGCCACCACACCCATTTGGATTTTTATGAATTTTTTTCACATTACTACATGCAATATAATGAATAACAGTGAAAATCTGAGCAGAATATCTCAAATTTTGACCCAGATATTAATGATCAAAAAACGTACCGCAAGAAAACTGCATGATTCACCAAGTTTGGACTGTTATACCTCGGCCAAGAAACGAGCTAGAGGGCTGAAATAGGTTTTGTGCAATCAGTTTTTTGTGCTCTTTCCAAATATGCAAGAACCTAAATAGAGTTGTTTTTTGTTTTTAATATAAAAATT
This sequence comes from Lumbricus terrestris, assembly GCA_949752735.1. Classification (NCBI taxonomy): domain Eukaryota; kingdom Metazoa; phylum Annelida; class Clitellata; order Crassiclitellata; family Lumbricidae; genus Lumbricus; species Lumbricus terrestris. The sequence continues at coordinate 41,529,066 of OX457047.1, forward strand.
AGTAAATATAGCACAGACGCCAATTCTCGCTGAAGTTTTGGACATCATGTCCGCAGGCAGGAATGAGATATAATAATACTTGTACTGGTTTCATATTGAGGCGCATTGGTGCTAATCAGACATATAGTCAGTACCTGATTAGTTTAATTATTAGTGTGTTTTCCACCGACGTTTTCCTTATCATGATCGTGAAAATGGAGTCCAAAGCTCATCAAAAAAGTGACAATGTTTATCTTTTGAAATTGATGAAAATTTGCACAGATATTGTGGACGTGCAGATCCTTCATTGGTGCAAAATTCAGGAGGGTGTGTGCAGCTCGGTTTCTGGAAAATTATTTTTTGAAGTCGACAAATATTACTGTGTCGCGAGCAAATGGCATGATCTACAATGTTTGGACTGTCATATCTAGACCAGGAAATGAACCAGAGGACTGATATTGTTGTCATGTAATCACTTTCTTGTGCTCTTTTCATGTATTTAAGAATGTTGGTTGTATTCCTAGTGATTTTTAGTTTATGAGTTTGTAAATATTGCACAACTGCCAATTTACATTTATTCGGACATGAAATTTTTCTATGATCCACAACGTTTGGACTGTCATATACAGGCCAGGAAATGAACCAGAGGACTGATATTGTTCTCATGTAATCAGTTTCTTGTGCCTTTCCCAGTCATGTAAGAATGTTGGTTGTATTTCTTGCGATTTTTAATTTATAAGTTTGTAAGTATTGCGCAAATGCCAATACCACCACGCCCCAACAAGTTCGTTTGATATTGATATTCGGCTACCGCACATTTCATGTGGTATGAATTCCGACGAGCAAGTGTGTTAATGTAGGTCAAGTTCGTTTGATATTGATATTTTGCTACTGCATGTTACATTCGGTATGTTTGATATTGATATTTTGCTACTGCAGGTTACATTCGGTATGGATTCCGATGGGTAAACGTGTAATGTAAGTCAAGTTCATTTGATATTGATATTAGGCTACTATGCATTCAGTATGGATTCCAACAGGTGTGTTAATGTAAGACAAGTTCGTTTGATGTCAATTGATATTTTGCTACTGCAGGTTTCATACAGGATTGATATCGACACGTGTGTTTAGTAAGTCAGGTTAGTTTGATATCGATATTTGGCTACTGCAGGTTACATTCGGTAGGGAAAGCCTGTTTGGAAAAATAATACACTGACTTTGAACATACATTCTCATTTTATTTTATTGTTTACGGGATTAACTGAGGCGCTCAAGCCGCAGCTCTTGAAAAAATTGACCTCAGCTGATCGGGTCAACATTAGCAGAGGTTGTCGACTTATGAATATGTTGCAGTATATAAACAGGGTTGGCCATAAAAAAGTATCCTCCTAAGGTATTTGCCAATATCTTGGCCAGAAGTAGGAATTTCGGAATGAAACTTTACAGGATTTTAAACATCATATTTACACATAAAATCCAGATTTCATAGAAACAATTCAAACAGAACAAAAGTTAAATCACTTTTAGTGAGGCCACCCACTTTTTTGACGATTCAAAAACGTGAGGCAACAAAAAATTAGCAAATAACTAATTTTCTTAAGTTTCATTCCAAATAATTGATATCAAATACCCTTAATATTATCAGATGATAAACATTATTGGCTTCATTTGAAGTTGGAACCTGCCGAGGGGCAGAGAACTTAAATAAGAAGAAGAGACATTATTATTATTTAAAGCAGAAACAGGGTGCCAACGTAGCTGCACGTCACTGTGATGCCACTTAGCAAGATGACAATCCAGTTAGTAAATAAGGAATCTGTTAGATTAATAATATTGCTTCTAAAGGAAGGAAATTCGAATATCTTAAAAAATTGAAAATGGCCAAGGTGTCAATGACGGACAAAATGTATATTCAGACACTTCATAAGCAAGGTCTCGGAGATATAAAGCTACATGCAGTGGTTACTCTTATAAACAGTAATTAAGAGTTAAGCTGAGAGTTAAGATATTTGCCATCGATGAGAGCAGATGGGCTCAATGTCAATTGTTCTGGTGTTATTATAGCCCCAAATCTCCGGATTTGATCTCGATGGATTGATGATCAATTGCGGACTGCTATTCTAGAGAAATGCCACAATCTACAACTAAAACCAAGAGCGGTAAGAGAATTGATGAGTTGATATGTTGATATGGGAATATTTACTTTTGTAACACATCAACAAGGCCATAGAGGACTTTGCAAAGAGACCCATTACAAGTTTGTACATTGGTGGTGGACAAACTGAACACAAGTTGTGAAACACTATCAAGTGCATTTGAAAACAGTTATTTGCAAGATGTCCTTATGAAATCGTTTTTTGCTACTTTTTGATGCATTACGTTTTTGAATTGTCAGAAACCAGTGGGTGTTCTAACTAGAAGTGATATAACTTTTGTTCTTTTGAAATATTTTGATGAAATCTGGCCATCATGTGTAAATATGAATTGTCTTTAAGCCTGTAAACTTTCATTTAAAAATTCTTACTTCTGGACAAAATATCGGCAAAAAAAGTAAGGGCTACAGTTTGATAGCCCAAACTGTATAGGCCTACAAGGGACAGTGAGGAGTTTATATGCAGCTTACGAGGGGTGTGACGCATATGGTAAGAACATGGCTTTCCAGTTTTTAGATCCGCATTTGTCTCACTTCCACTCATGATGAATACAGTTTAAGATTTTCTTATTTCCTAGGTGTATAGCTCGTGTCGCGCAACCACAAGAATCCCAGACGTATGAGGCCGTTGATCTCCGAAGCTTGTTGGCAGGACATTTCGTTCCACTGAATCACCTGCATTCACTGCAAGTGAACTTCCAGAGGTACTGGCAATAAAGATTGACTGCCTTCGTGCTTCAACTGGTGGCGCACCTCCAACGTTTACCTCGACTTCGACTGTCTTCGATGATTTTGTACCTGTCACTGACTTGGATCTTTGGCTTGTTTTGCAATGTTTAGCGTAAACTCATATGAACTTGATCCACTACCCCATTTGTTATTAATTACATTTTGGATGACTTTAGCCCTTTTGCTTTGTCTGTTTAATAAGTCCATCTCTGAATTTTGCATCCCTCTCTCACAGAAACATTTGTTTTTCCTTCCCTCAAAAACTTAACCTTGACATCAACCTTGAACATGGCTTTTTTTCCTGCCAAAATTATTGGCCTGTCTAAAACCTCTGCTTTCTGCTGTTTCTATCTTACCTTGAGGAATCTGGTCTCTTTCCTGCAAATGAGTCTGTTTTTTTAGCCCATCATTCCACTGAGACTGTCCTCCTTTCTCTACCATCTGAAATCTATTCTGCTGTTGAAAGGTCTGGGCTGTATTGGCCCTCTATGATGTCTCTTCAGCCTTTGATATGGTTGATCATGATATTCTTCTCAAGCGTCTCAAGATCTTCTATTGTGTTAAAATAAGTCCCACCTATGTTGGTTCCGGTCGTACCTTTCTAAAAGAACCCAAATGATTAATTATATCTAGTGATTCTCGAACAAACCTGGTGTTCCTCAAAGTTTAGTTCTTGGGCCTATCCTATTTCTTCTTTACATGGTGGACATATCTTCTCTTTTCACAATCTATAGAGCTGCTGGCCATCTCTTTGCTGATGATGTCCACTTTTGTCTGCAGGCATATTTCCATGGCCCTCCCCCCATATTCCTAGTTGCTTGTAGTTGGGTTTATTGAATCACCTACTAATCATCTCCACTCCTGAATGTCTTCTAATCACCTTTCGCTTAATACTTCGAGGACTGAAGTTAACAGGTTAGGTACTCCCCAGCAGCTCCAGAAGCTTGATCTAATTCTGCTCTCTGAAAATCTTCACTGTTTTCCTTCTCTTAAAGTGCGTGGGATCCAGATATTGTACTTGATAGCTCACCTTTACTGAGCATATTTCAAATCTGATGTGCTCGTCATATTTTCATTTAACCCATGTCAGGGTCATTCTTTGCTCTGCCTGTCCTCCATCTTCATTACCTTAATTCATACTTTTATAATGTTCTCGAATTGACTACTGCAGTGCTCTCCTCATTGGCCTTCCTAAAGTTCGTCTATCATCGATTCAGTCGGTGCTCAACGCAGCTGCTAGACTGATTGCCTGTCTTCCCAAGTACTGTTGCAGCTCTATTGACTTCCTCTCCGTCTTCGCACACAATTTAAGATCCTCGCTCTGGTCCTAAAGGCTCAGTGGGGTCTTGCGCAAAAGTATCCGGCTAACGCTATACTTCGTCCTCACTCAGCTTCCTCCCACCGTTGACTTTGTTCATCCAGCAGACCTGACCTCCTGGCTCCTCGCTTTAGAACTGCTCTAGCTCAATCTAAATCATTTACCTCATTTGGTCCTTCTCTTTGGAATGCTCTTTCAACTTCCGTTGTCTCTACACTTCTGTGTGGCAGTTTCTCTTCTGCCTTACCTCTTCTCAAAACCTGCTTTTTCTCGTGGACCTTGCACACTGGGAGTGCCTCTGAACAGTTCACCATATTTGAAGCGCTTTATAAATGTTTAAACACAATACAATACATAAGAAAAATTAAACTTATAAGAAACACAAACGATGTGACACATACTGAGCACTGTGTGAAATTTACCTTCCCCTTGTTTAGGCCCACATAATTTGGCCCTCTTGCTGCTTCCGATAATCCGGTACTTACTTGGCCCCTCAAAAGCATTATGGCCTTGTCAAGGCATAGTGTGCATTGGACTTGATGTTTCTGTGTATTTTGAATTTTTTAATTCTCGGACTTGGACTCCAGTCCGAGTCCATCATAACACCTTTAAAAAATCTTTAGTTAATCGGACTGGAGCTGTTTTACACTCGGACTCAAATTATTTAGACACAAACTTAGCTTAGGTGGGTGTGACTCCATTACTGAACTAACTGAGTTATAGTGATACCAGATCTATGAATATATCTATCTTTGTGTAGATACTATAATTAAAATAATTTTGATGATATACTCAGTTGTGTAAATACTATAATTAAAATAATTTAAATGATATACTCAGTTTTGAATTGTGTTTTAACTCAGGATTTTATGGGATGACTGGTGTTGAAATTTTCCTGTGCATCGATGGAATTGCGGAATGTTGATTATGCTGAAGAATAGCCCAGGTGAAGTTAAAATTTGATTATTTCTCAGCGTAGCTCAGGGTATTCGTTGCAGCTGGTTTGATATGAGATGCAGATGGAGCAGAAATCTGTTCCGCCTGCCAGGTCCGCTTGTCGAGTCCTAGTGACATATTTCCAAAGCGCACAGACCTTTCAGCCATTCACAAGTCAAGATATATGTTTGCTGCCAGCGTCCTGCAACCAACTTTTCAAAATTGTCTGCTTATCGGAAATAGATTCATTTTTACTATTATTTGATGAATTTTTGCCATTTTTCGCTAGTATTTATAAGATTTTGTGTGTCTACAGAGGCAGCAAAACTTGATTGTCGATTAATAAATCAATAAATGATTTCTAAGTCAACTTTCATGTCAGTTTACATAATCTCTTTTACTCCCATGCAATCTGTACACAACTATTGGTAAACCTGCATTTTTGTGTATTTTATTATTGAATTGAACCGATCCTGTATTTTAGCACAAATCTATGTTATTATTTCTCTTATCTGACTGTACAATGAATATGAATCTCTGCATAAATTGAATTTGGAGTGATGAAAATAAGTCCTGTGCAAGTAAAAGTTGGATTAATGAAGGCAGTATTGTGAAGCTTGCAGTTGGATTGATGTAAATGTCACTTGCTCAAATAGAAGTAGAATTTATGACAGTTATCATGAAAAGCATTTGCGTAATTAAATATGCTAAATGTTAAATATATTCAATAGCCTAATTAAATAAGCTTAAATATTATTGTTGTTTCTGGCATAAAACTACACTTTTAATTTTCGATCTTAAATATCAATTTCATACCTCCAATGGAATAATTCTTAACAAGAAATTGCTGTTAAAAGCATTGACCTCTTATTTATATATATATATATATTAATTGAAATTATATTTTTTACTGCACATGTCTATTTGATGACTACAAAAAAGTATGATTAGTAATTGCTTTATAAAGGTTGTACTTACTTGATGACAGGTCCATAAGGTAGCTGAATGGACAGAATGCTGAGTCTGTCACACTATGAAGCACGTGTTCAAAACTTCACTCGAAGAGCCAGTGAGTATGGACCGTGTTAATTTCTTTCGTTAGTAATTGTTTAGTGGCATTATTTTCTGTTCTGCGATCATGTGTGCTGATTGCTGATATGCTCTTGAAGCTTACATGGTTTTATTACTATCCTCTCTACTTGGTGCGCTACCTGTTTCTTATCTCATATTTATGTTGTATTATTATAATTATATATTATAATTATAGGAAATGTGAAGATTGAAGTTCCATGTTTTTATTGACCCTCATGCTACCAAGCTTTTTTGTGACATGGACTACCAAGGAGGTTTCTACCACCAACCCTGGATTTTGGTTTTCGTTTGAGACAGCTAATCGGGTAATACAGCAATGGATTAAGCATTTATTTATGAACAGGATGGTTTATGTAGGTTTAAATCTATGAATGCGCCTCGAAAATTTGAGATTTTATTAGAACGATTGAAAGTTTCGTTTGGTCTGACTGGTAACTTTCTTGAATGGATAACCTCTTTTCTATATGACCGCTCTCTCTGTGTGGTCCATGGTTCTACCAGGTCCGCATGGGTCCCTGCCCAACATGGCCTGCCGCAGGGATCTGTCCTTGGTCCAATTTTGTACATAATTCATACTTCTGATCTTGCATCTCTTCTTGCAAGACATGCAGTTTTGGGTCAGCTTTATGCTGATGATGTACAAGCGTACAAGCATTGCCTATCGTCTAGCCGCTCTAGCGCCATATCAGTGGTCCGGGACATGAGTGAGACCTTAACTGCCTTAGAAACATGGATGTCATCTAACCGACTGCGCCTAAACCCAACTAAGACTAAATTTATCTGGCTGGGCAATCGTAAGCAACTTGCTAAAATTGACTTCAATGCACTTGTGACTGAATTCCCCACTTACACTTTCTCAAATACGGTCCGTGACCTTGGTGTCCTTTTGGACCAAGAGCTCACATTTGCTCCTCACATTCACCGACTTGCTCGAGACTGCTACTATCAATTGCGTCAGCTTCGCACAATTGCTCGTTCACTGACATCTAGTGCTGTCACCACTCTGGTCCATTCCTTCATTACTTCCCGTCTTGACTATTGCTCGTCACTCTACTCTGGCCTCCCATCCAATCGATTAATTTGCTTTAACAGAGTCTTACGCTCTGCAGCACGTTTAATTGGACATATGCCTAAATTTGATCTTGTGTCCAGCTATATGCTGGAGACATTACACTGGCTTCCTACTCGGCAGCGCATTGAATTTAGGATCGCTGCCCTAGTTAGGCAATGCCAGCTTGGAATCGCCCCACAGTACTTGCAAGAGCTTTGTTGCTCCACTAGTATCCTAGACCACCGCCCCCTCCGTTCTGCACAGAAGGGATTGCTATTGGTCCCTTTTGCACGAACTGCAACGATGCAGCATAGAGCCTTTTCTGTGATCGGCCCAGTTGTGTGGAATGGGCTTCCACAGGAACTACGTCTACTTGCTGGGGTTATTACTGGAACATTTTTTACTAAACTCAAAACTGTCCTTTTTTGCCGTGCTAGAGTCGGGAGCGCTTCTGAGTAGTCGCCCAGAAGAAGCGCTATATAAATTCTTGAATGAATGAATGAAATGATGCAATTTTAACATGGCAAACTGTCCATTCCACAAAGCGTGTACTTATTGCATAAACAAATATAAGATTTTAGTGTTTTTTAAATTATGTGTGCAAGAATGTGGGGCGTAGTGGTGTAGTGGGTATTCTCGTCGCCTTGCAGCCAAAGGGTTGCAGGTTTGAATCCACCTCAAGTCACCGCGTAGGGACCTTGGGCAAGTTCTTCACTCGCAATTGCTCAGCGCTTTGGCGTGAAAATCTGATGCAGTGTCCGCTCTGTAGTCGGGAGCGCCTCTGAGTATAGAGCTTGTAAGGGTGCTATAACAAGTGCGCATTCAAACAACATACAAACAACAATAGTAGATATGCAAGAAAACCTATTGTACAAGAATACACACTGGTAATAAGTCGGTGGTATGTATGATCAGCATCGAAAGGCATGTACATTATTTCAACATTCAATATGAAACTAGATACTATGTCATTGTTCCCGGAAGTCAAATGGTTATTTTCTAGCACACATCACAGCATTGCTATATAGGTCTACTTTGTTAACATTTTGCTTCAAGAGTTTATACGGGCCTTCCTATACCCAACCTGTATACAGCATGATGGCACAATTTCATACTCTGCTGCCAGCAGCTGCAGTGTATTGACGTAGATGGTTAAGATTGCCAATTGAACTTTGACTGTTGTTGTTGTCAGATCATTCTGTGATATCAATCCTCCACAAAGATCAAAAGCAACAGACTCCATGAAAAGAAAATCCAAGGCAGGCATCCACCATCCTTCACCAATCCTCTACAGATTTGATGTATCATCGGTGAAAGGTTAGTTAACTGCGTTGATCACTTTTAATCGTAACCATCCCTTGTGTCTGTTGCATATATGATATGTGAGTTGCTGAGAATAGTTATACTGGGGCGTGGTAGCAAATGAATTGAGTGCTCAACCTGTATTAAGAAGACTAGTTTCAAACTTCCACACGTGCCAACGATGAAGCCTCATCATGGCATCTAAAAATGGCTCTCTTTCTCTTTTTATAAACCGCACCCCTTATTTCCCTTTTCGCCCTCATATCCATGTTCTTCTCCCGCATATCCATGTTCTCCGGCTCCCATCCTTCTTTATATCGCCCATCCAGGTTTTTGTTGCCTTACTCAGGACTTTGTTATCTCAAGTGTCCATACAGACCTGTAGTTAGAAGTATTTTTTGTCCATTCACGTCATACATTAGAACCAAATGATCATTCTTTCCTGGTCTTGCTCACCTCTGTCTCTCTTTGTCTCAGTTCATCTCGGGTCATATTTCAGATTTTGCTCCTGCTTCTACCCAATATTCTCTAGAGCAGTCTCTAGTCATCTCTGTATCTATATTAGCAGCACCGAGATGACAATGCTGTGCTGCTTCATCTTCGTTCTTATCAATACGCTGCTTTTTCCCTGATCTTGTTCAATCTTCAGCCTGCACATGCCAACCTAATCCTCCGTTTAATGTCTTTCGTGCATAAACAATCTTCTATCTTCAGACCTCCCAATTACACAAACTGTCAATTGTTTCACAGCATACCTTCCAGCTCCGCATGCTGTTTTCCAATAGTCATTGTTTTCAAGTTTGGCTCCTGCAGTTGCTACGTTGACTCTGCAACAGATCGATATTGTCAGCAAATTGCAGAAGGCGGTTCAACCTTGCATTTGCTGTGACTCAACAGCAGCCGTGGATCTCAGTGTGAGACTTTTCAATACCTACGCGATCAAGTGAAGGAGGTTTGGCAAAGTCGACACGTATTTCTTGCACCCACCACAGTCTTGGACTAATCTAGAAATTCGCCACCCACCCTTACTGAACTCAATAATTGCTGTGCAGATGCTTCCAACAGTGCCATCAATTTCCTGGCGCTTCGTAATTCTCAGCACCTGCCAGAGATCCTGTTACTACATGATGCCGAACACCTACTTGAAGTCTATGAAGCTGTCATACAGGTTCTGTTCTTTTGAAATTATTTCTCTGACATTTGCCTGACTACATAATTATAGTTGATATATAGCACCTCTTCCACCCATGATGCCCGTCTGTTTATTGGCTGCCACCCCTCCACATATCTCTGGTGCTGCTGCAGACTGCAGTATCTTGGACCATCATCTATATGCTGATGACACCCAATTATTCATCTCTTTCTCTCCAAGCAGCTTCTCTGACTCCATAGATACTCTTCTCTGTGTGGTCACCCAAATCACCTCTTGGATGACCTCAAATCTCCTCTGCCCTAACCCCTCCAAGACAGAATTTATACTAATAGGCCTCAGAGAACAACTCAAAAAATTCCAGATCCCTCTATTTTCTTCAACAATGACTCTTCTTCCAACCACACTTTCTCCGCAAATTCTCCTGTCCGAAACCTAGGTTCATCTTTGACCAGCATCTTAGCTTCTCCGACCACATAGCCCAACTTTCCCGCACTTGTTTCATGCACTTACGAGATCTCCGTAGAATCCGACCTATGCTCGACTTTAAAACTGCATCCACAATAGGCACATCCATAGTTCATGCGAAACTTGATTACTGCAACTCTCTCTTCCTAAACATTGATATAACCCAAATTAACCGCCTCCAAGCTATCCGAATGCCCTCGCCCGTGCAGTGACGAAAACCCCCAAACGTCACCACATCACTCCTTTCCTGAAATCACTTCACTGGCTCAAAATACCTGAACGCATCGAATACAAAGTCCTCTCACTCACTTACAATGCACTTCAATCATCCCAGCCGTTCTACCTTCGTTAGTTGTTCACCATCCAGCCACCTCATTCAACACACTCCTCATCCTCCATTACACTGCTTCGCCCTCCCATCACTTCATCACTGAAATTCGCAAACCGCTCCATAGCCATTGCCGTTCCACCTCTCTGGAACAAACTTCCGCCAGCACTTCGGCAAACTTCCAACCCATCATACGAACTCACCAAAACTCCACCTCTCGCTATCTCTCCACAGGTCTTTCACTCAAAACTGAAAACATTGCTCTTTCACAAATCCTATCCTGATTCCTCCTCTTCTTATCACGTAACTCGTCATTTCAATTCTAAGCATCACCCACCTGAGCCGTCCATCTATCTGCCTGCCTGACTCTCCGGACTTGACCCGCTGCCTATCGATTTTGTTTTGATTGAGCGCCTGTGAATAAGCTGGTTCCCGCGACTTGGCTTTTGTGGGCGCTGTAGAAGTCTCGAGATTACGATTACGATTGGTGCACTGTATACCTACCCAGGAATGTTCAACGGACTGATTCCTCTGCAACGACTGCATTCCGTTCTGTCGCCCTTCTTTATGGCTAGTACCATCATGTCCTTTCCCTGTACGCCAGGCATTACTTTCTTTGGTAGATCTTGTTGCACAACGTATGCAATATCTACTAATCTCTCTCCTGCTTGTATGAAATCTGACATGTTATCTTCTCCGGGCACCTTCCCCTTTTTAGGCTCCCTATAGGTAGCTAGCTGTACTTCATGGCTGAGTATATTCTGTAGCCGCTCTTAACTGTTACTTGCTGGCACCTCAGTTGGCATAGTACTATCCACCAGATTTTTCATTATAGATCTCTTCGTAGCACTGTTTCTAGCTTTGTTTAATCTTGTCTTTGTTTCCTAATGGTTTCCAGCTTCGCCGTCTACTGTTGGCTTTCCTGGTTTAACCGTATCTCAGTTTTCTTCCACAACTTGGAATACTTTCTAGTCCTTTATGCGCCATGAAGTCCCGTATGCGAAATGGTATTGGGAGAATATCTCACTTCCAATCAGTCAGTGGGTTCTTAGACGTGAAAAATTACTGAGGTGCTTGTCCAGGATGACGCCATGAATGACATTCAACTGCGTGTTTATGGTGACCGTGCAGCAACATATAAGAGTTTACAATTGGCATCTTACATTTAGTAAAGTTATAATCAACATAATTGATGCAGCAAAATGAATTTGAACATGACCTCTTAAGCTTAAGATGACCCCGGATGGCAACAGCATTATCAGAAATGAATTCCACATACCCAAATCAGTAACATAATTAGGGGTATCATAATTGCTTTTTAGATAGCCTAGTTAGCTACACCGGTAAGCGCGCACTGCATTCGTCTGTTGGTTGCAACGGACTGCGGTTCAAGCCCCGGGCTGGGAGTTGACATTCAGAGATTTAGATATCTCGGGCTAGCACGTGTGGGACGAAGGGGCGCAAGCTCCTGCGGAGCGACCTTGGGCAAGTTGCTTACCCATCATTGTCTGTGAGGAAGGCAACGGGAAACCACCGCACTCATCTCATCCCCAGGGGCGTCAAGCCAATGAACCTGCCTTCGGGCAGAGCACCATCATCATCATCATCATCAATTGCTTTTAGTGTAACAAATAAGAAGATGAAGTTTCTTAGTTTTCAATTGTGTAATTCGTGGCGTCATGCCAGACAAGCATCTCGGTGATTTTTCATGTCCACCCATTAACTGATTGAAAGTGAGAAACTCCTCAACACCATTTTGCATACGAGGCACCATGGCACATAATGAACTAACTTCTCTGCATTTCTCCTCCAGCCACTGTTCTTTACATATCTGTTCCTATTTCTTTTATTTCTATAGCTATCTTTTACTTTTTCCTGTTTTCCTTGCTATATGTGCTTTGTTGATTGCATGTCTCTTCTCTGGCCACTCATTTCTAGTACTTGCCATGGTTTCTTCTTCTGTTTTTTCCTGTACCCCGTGACTGTTGTGCCGCCTTCTTATAAGTGGTTCAAACATCGTATGATGATTACAAGATAATTTAGGTGCTCTCCTGAGGGGGTTGCCTTGAATCTTTTCGTCCATTTCATGCATCAATGCTACTGGGAGATAGAGTGCGAATACTTGGAGCGGCTGACTACTTCCGATGTTGAGATCTCTCGACGTCTATGGACCACCTTCATCTATGTAGCTCGGTGGTTTGGTTCGAAACCCGTAGCCTACGGGCCAAAAATGGTCCGCCGGGTCTAAAAATTGTCCCTCAACCTCTTAAGGAATTAACAAAAATATATGCAGAAATTGACAATTTGGACAGGACATAATACATAATTATTTTCTATTACAAATTATTTTTGGACAACAATAACTAACAGCAAATTTTCTACTATGGTTCGATTTTAATAATTTTTAGATAAAATTATTATATCTTCCCATCATGCCAACTGCAGCCACTATGATATCATTTTTGCGGGCTGCTTCCAGTAAATGAATTGGAACATTTGGGATCTTTTGATCGATGTTATGTTTGTTTTGGTTACACATACACAAAATGGTCATGACTTAGTGGAAAGGCATTTTCTGCCATGAAATTTATTAAGAGTAAAAATCGTTCATGGTTTGTTTATTCAAACTTGAATGGACTGATAATTCTGGCTGCAACAAATCTTCTACCTGGCACTAAAATATAATATTCAGCAACAAAATCGCATTAGACGTAAACTTAGTTTCTATAACCATATAAAAATTATTCTTCGTCTCTCCACTTTTCATTAATTTTATTTCTTCATGTGATAAGTTGCTGTATGTCAAAAAATTCTTGAATAATCGAAATTATAGATATTATGCATGACTGTATCAGTGCATCTGTTGATAATTAAATTTAAAATAACTGTTGACCTAGTGGCTTCTCGTGACCTCCAACTGGCACTAAAGTAAAAAAAAGGTTTCAAACCACTGTTGTAGCTGATGGCCGCAACTAAGAAAAAGTGGCCCTAAAGTTAAAAAAGGGGTTTTCAACCACTGTTGTAGCTGATGGATGAATCACGTGGCTATTCTCTGCATATCCTTTCTGGTCCTTGTACTATATTCTTATGGCCACACATTTAGTTCTTACGAAAGCTCGTCCACGACACTCCAACGTGCCTCGGATCTACTCGCAGATTACTTTATTAACCGTCCTATATTGTCTGCCTATTCCTACAAACCATCAGTCTTTCTTGATTAATCTGTTTACTTCCTCTCACTTTCTTCCTCTACTCAAATGAATTCTTGCTCACTGGCGATTCCAATATTCATGTCGACAATAGTTCTAACTTTCTTGCATCTTACTTTCTGAACCATAGGTAATCCATTTCAATAGTCGACTTCCCAACTCATTGAGAATCACATCCTGTGCCTTTAAATTACTTTCGCCACCTCCCTTTTATCTTGCAATCTATAACACTCTGTTCTGAAAATAAATGGCCATTACCTTTTCAGGGTTGACCTTGAAATTAGACCCTTTGCTCTTTCCCCCTCGTTCCACTCATTCCTTCTGTTGCACCGAGTGCATTGACCATCAGTCTTTCGTCAGATATACTGTCAACTTGTTCTAAATCCTTCCTCTTCTTTGATGACCTTCTGTATTGCTACAATTCCCTCTTTCCGACCTTGATATCCTAGCACCACTCACCACCAGCTCATGAACACAACTTCTTGTACCTCCATGCTTTTAATGTCATCTGCAGGCGCCTTGCGCTACCACAAACTCATCGCTCTGCCATAAAGAAATACAATACTACTCACTCATCCACTCCAGCTCCTCCAACCCTTGACATCTTGGTTGCTCTATTATGCACTCTTGTCGTCTAGAGCGAGATTTCGAAGCACGCTATTCACCATAATGTAAGAGATATCGCTGTTAATCTCTTAAATTGTGACATTTACCTATAATTATTCTTATGTGTTTTATCGCACCCTGTGGTGGGCATAATGTTCAGCTCATTTACCTATAGGCCTAATTATGCCCTGCGTATGCCTACATTGTATACACAGATATATATTTCCCATTCAACACAGCGCTCCTGAATAAACTGGTTCCAAAAGCTTGGAAGGTGTGCACTGAGCCTAGCCTGAGAGTTCAGGTTCGATATGGGGGGGGGCATATTCGTACCTTGCAAAGGCCAGCTTGTAATGAATTATGGTAATCAATGAGACATTAGATGAAGGATGGACTATGGCTGTAAAACAGAGGAGATAGATCCTCCAATGGCGTCGCTTCAGCTGGTAGTAGCAAGAACGCAGTGTGGTTTGAAGATGTGCATAGAGCGTTAAATTGCTGTTAAGTGTTGCACATAAACCTGGAAAGCATTATTATAAAGTCTGCAGAGTTCAAAGGGGATTACAAAGGTAATTGTAAAATGAGTTAGAGCCACTTTGGTGTGCACTCCTATGATGAGTCGTCACCCATACCCTGGAGATCACACAACTTATCCCTCTACAGGTGATGTTACATTATAATAATATTATCAGTGATGTTAAAAATTAAGCTAACTGTTTGTAGTAGCAATTTCAATCAAACTTTGGCCTTTTTTCAGGTCTTCCTGTGGCATTGAACCTTATCAAGGAGGCCGACTTCATTGGAAAGAGCATCTGAAGCATTCCCCAAAATTCTGTCTCGCAGCTGCTGTGTCAATGGACATTGTAGTCTAGTGTGGACTTCATAAGACTGACATTTCAAGTTTTGTGTTGTTTTCAGATTTTGATTATGCAATAATATGAATATCAATTATGAATATTGTGGTCCATTCTTATAATAGATTGTGATAATGTAGCATATTTAATTATTTATGGTTTATCATTTTATGTATGAACCAGAATAGTAAATTACTCTAAATGAAAGCAAAATCAGGATATCACATGTTCACACAGCTAATAATACTTGCAATATATCCACTATTTATGTGCAGTTCAAGTACACATTCCGATGGACTTCAGCACACAATGCTGTACTTTTAAAATGAACTTCGGGTGCAAAATATAGTAATGTTTAATGCACATTTAGTGTGTTGCCAAAGTCACACAATCAGTGTGAAGGAAATATGCACCTTATTGTGTATGTTTTAATGGCACAATACTGTGCATGTATGGTGCACACTTAGTGTGTAGCTATAGTGCACATTTAATGTGTAGTTATGGTCCACATTTAATGTGTAGTAATGGTGCACACTTAGTGTGTAGCTATAGTGCACATTTAGTGTGTAGTTATGGTGCACACTTAGTGTGTAGCTATGGTCCACATTTAGTGTGTAGTAATGGTGCACACTTAGTGTGTAGCTGTAGTGCACATTTAGTGTATAGTTATGGTGCACACTTAGTGTGTAGCTATAGTGCACAATTAATGTGTAGTTATGTAGTTATGGTGCACACTTAGTGTGCAGCTATGAGTGCACACTTAGTGTGTAGCTAAGATGCACACCTAGTGTGTAACAATAGTGCACTACTGCACACCTATTGTGTAGTTATAAGTGCACTCTTAGTGTGTAGTT
Source organism: Lumbricus terrestris (assembly GCA_949752735.1). Lineage (NCBI taxonomy): Eukaryota > Metazoa > Annelida > Clitellata > Crassiclitellata > Lumbricidae > Lumbricus > Lumbricus terrestris. The sequence goes on from OX457047.1 coordinate 41,545,094, forward strand.
ACGGTACACATTTAGTGTGCAGTGGAAAAACTCCACACTAAATTGCACATTTCCGTGGAAGAGTGAGAGCTACACACAGTTGTGGAGGTAAATGTGTAGTAAAACTCCACACTTTTTGCGAGAGTGTAGAATAAAAAACGTGTGAGAAACA
>OX457047.1:41545444-41560444 GCA_949752735.1 Lumbricus terrestris
TAATTAATCGTTGTCGCTATCAGTACAGTCACTGTCGTCGTCATCACAATCGTCGTCGTCGTCGTTATCATAGTGGTCCCTATAGCTTAAATATAAGTATATATCAAATGAAGAAGCTATAGTCGTTCGTTCCGTCTTGCGCGTACGTATATTGTGGACCTTACTATAGGCTACATCTACTATTATAGTGTATGAAACTTTTTACTTAGAAACAATCTCACAAAATGAAAAGTATCCTTTGGCTGTACACATTAGTAAACACAGTATACAATTATGCGCCTCCGTGGTGGACCATGCGCTGGTTGCTGACAGAAAACTGATAAGAGTGCCCCCATGGCACAAGATCATCACAGCACCCGGGCCCGCACTGTAGCCTTAATGCGGCCCTGGTCCGGTCATAGTACTTACGCAACAGTTTACATTTAGCCATCATTATGGCGACATCTAGAGGGTTGACTTTGGGAACTCTTCATACGCCGGTCTTTCTTCTCTCAACCTCTCTAAACTTCAGACAATACTCAATGCTGCTGCTCGCCTAATTGCTGGTCTCCCCAAGTTCTCCCACATTTCAGTCTTTATTCGGGACACTCTTCATTGGCTTCCTGTACCACAACGCATTGAGTTCAAAATTTTGACACTTATGCGCAATTCTCTTCATGGGGTTGCTCCCTCCTACCTCCGTTCTTTCTGTATTCAGGTCTCCTCTCTCCCCGGTCGCTCTGCCCTTCGTTCGGCAGCTAATGGCCTCCTTGTTGTTCCTCGCATGCGTGGGGCTACTGCCCAGTCCAGGAGCTTTGCCTATGTTGGCCCCTCCTGCTGGAACCGTCTTCCACATAAACTACGTCTTGAGCTTCTCAGCCTCTCTCTCCCTCGGTTTAGGAAGCGCCTGAAGACTATACTATTCGTTAGCGACAGTGCTAACTTTGGGTCGGGAGCGCTACTGAATCTGTGAGCGGCGCTATACAAATGTTCAATTACAATTACAATTACAATTACAATCTAACGGCCTCCCCCCTTTGGTCCGTCTTGAGACTGGCACCGTCTGAATGTATGCCACAGTGGTGGAGTTTATAATTACTGAAGGTGAGCGTGAGGCACGTAACAACGTCGATACATGGTGCGCTGAATAAAACGCTATGTTCACACGCTGTATAATAAATCCGCCCGTAACAACGCTGCCATTCATTCTTTGTTGCGTACAACATAAAAACCCTTTAGAAATCGACGTATCCGCGATGAATAGGCGAATCCATACATACGCTACCCAACTATTACTACTTCAAAGAGAATCTGCCACGTCGGTCCTTACAGGAGGGTTCCTTAAGAATATATCCCTTGACGTCCTTTGTCCGCGTAAAGTATAATAGAGTATAGACCAACAGCAATTCGAATGGAATGGAATACAAGCGATTTATAATCACATACAGTTCATGGGCTTGTATAGTATGTATACGTGTGTGAATTTTTTGTATCTCTCTATACACTGTGGTCGTTGAATTGTGACGTGTATACACAGATACCTGTGTGACAACGTATACAGTGATGTTGAATACGGGTATTGTGAGTGGCTGAATAGAGCCAGGAGTCAGTGGCATTGTTGGGTTGCGAGGACAGACATGTGCTATTATGTCGCACGGACAATTTTCGACGATGCAACAAAAGCTGATCCGACGACGTCTCGAAAGTTTGTCTCTCGTCTCTATTTAAACAATTCGAAAGCTATTCGCTTCTCAATGGAGTGATTCACTCGACAAAGGGAAATTCGCACCACGCAGAGTCTCACACGATCGAGGAACGTCATGCATGCATGCAGCAATCTGAAACCGGTTTCTTCGAATTATGTGCGCAGAATTTGCAGTGAGAGAAACCGGTTTTACTATATACCGTGTGCAATGTGGAATGTATTATGATACCGTAAGCCGTGCGATTATAAAAGCGCACGTAAGCGCGAAATGGTTTCGTGACATCTGATAAATTCAACCACATTGTGATTAGTGCCAGTCCTGCACCTGGATAAGAGAGGAGGGCAACGTTTGCGGCACTGACAAGTATGCAACACCAAGTCACCAACTATATATATATATATATATATACTTCAACTACTGTACAACTATAATTTTTATAGACTATAAATATAAAAATGAATCTGACTCAATCTGGCTGATTCGTCAGTTTATTTCGGTTATATATATATATATATATATATATATATATATATATATATAATTTATATTCTTCCATTTCTGCGTAACCTTGGGCTTTTATTCGCTCAGTCAATCAACTGACTTTAAATTCTAAGTTGGGCATAAATTTCCAAGACGGATGCAAAGTGTATACGGTGGTTTTAGCATTCTAAGTTTGGTTTAAAAAATTCTAGGTAAAATTCTCAGATAATATTCAAAGGTTGGTTAAAAATCTTAAGTGGATCTAAAAGCTTATGTATATGGTGGGTTTAAGATTCTAGGGTGGGTTAAAAATTCTAAGGTAAAATGTGAATGCATGCAGGTTTAAAATTCTATATTAAAATTTCAAGATAAAATTCTGAGGTGTACGTTTAAAACTCTAAGGCAAAATTCTAGAGTTGATTTAGAATTCTAAGGTAAAATTCTAAGGTAAAATTCTAAGGTGCATGGATTTAAAACTCTATAGGGTAAATTCAAAGGTTGGTTTAAAACTCTATATAAGGTAAAATTCTAAGGTGGATTTGAACTTCTAAGCCGGGGTACCAGTCTATACTTTCTCACTCTGTTGTCTCTTTCACTTAAAGTTCCCATGTTTGCCAAAGTGTGTGAAAAAACTAATGGGCAACGGAGAGTTATCATATAAATTATGTAGTGTTAATCTTGAACTCGTGATTTTCGCTGAGAGCTGACAGTTTATCTTGATCATCATGGGGTGAAACTTGTAGAAACTGCCATGATTAAGATTACGTGATTAAGATAACGTGAATAAGATTACATGAATAAGATTACATGAATAAGATTACATGATTAAGATTACATGATTGCAATTACAGATTACATTTGCATGATTACAAGTAAACCTTATTAGACTAATGATTGCAATCACTATTACAATGTTACAACATGATTAAAATAGCATGATCACTATCGCAAGATAACAATTACATGATAGCCATTACTTTATTACAATTATACGATTACAATTACATGACTACAATCACATGGATTGCCATTACATTACTACAATTAAATGATTGCAAATAAATTATTTCAATAACATGATTACAATTGCAATTGCATAAAGTCACTTCTATTGTTTATTCACGCAGATCCATGTGTTCAAATAGGTGGTGGGGCATGCTAACCCTATATAGAGTGATGGAGCTTGGCTATCTCCGCACCTCAAAAATCACGGGAATGGAGAAACACTAATGGCAAAAATACACAGAATTATAACCAGTTTTAATATATTTAAAATAATTTATTCGGGGTTTTCATGTTTACATACAGAACCCGCGACTCCCAAAACACACCCATTGCCAACGTTCACAGCCACCTATATATAACCCATGTCTGCTATAATACAACAGTAATGTTATGCCTTTCTGGCCACACTTTCTGCATTGTAAACATAGGTCTTTTCGGAAGCGTAGAAAGAACAAAGCGCCGGGCGGCGTTATTGATCTCACACAAAGCAATTGTGCCAGCAACTTAGGCGACTCGAAGAGCGTGCATTGTAGAAACGCACACGCAGCAGTGCGACGAATATCAAATTGACCGGCCATTGGCGATTGTCACTACAGCGCTACATAAAAAAGAGTCTGTAGTTTTCCTCGCCGTCCCCAACAACAATGACAAATCGCCGTCTGCTTTCGCCGAACAACGACAGAGGGCGCGGCTGAATGGCTGCGTGCGCATGCGCGATGAATACATCGCACGATGCGCGCGTGTACGCTGAGATTCGCGCATTGTCTTGGTCGCCGGGTGCATGCGTCGACTCTGAATAGGCGAGTATAGGTGAGCGGTTGAATGAAGACAATGCGAGCGAATGTTGAAGATGAATTAGAAGGAATGTACAGGACGGCGTCGACAAAGGCGAGCCTCCTTTCTATATATTGCTCTATATATAACACACAGACGCACACGTACGCTTGAACGTACATGCACAGATACAGGTACGCGTCGTGCACATGCAGGTATATTTACGCACACATGATGTACGCATCAGCATGTTTTGTTAGAGTAAGGAGGGAGGGTTTATTTTTATAGGCTATATAATTATGTGAAATTCAATGGATTAAACAATTGCAAATAAAGGAAACTTCGCCACTGCATGCTGTATATATATATACATAATTTATATATATATATATACACACGCGTGCAATGGAAATGAATAATACTATACGTAATGATTGGATAATTATTGACGGATATAATGTATAGATATAAATAATTAATATATGTATACACATTACATATAATTATCTACATATCCATATATATATAGGCCTATTAATTCATATATATATATATAATATATATGTATATGCTTATATGTATACTTGTACATTATGATATCAATGTCTACACGTGCGAATGAACGACAAATTAGAAGACAGGCCGAAGAAAACGGAAAGAATTAATGAATGTAAAAATGAATGAAATCTCTAACTCATGATTGCATGAAAACACAATCGATCCAATAAGCGACTAATTGAATGAATGACTGACCTCATGAGTGAATGAATGGCCGACCGGCTAAATGAATGAATGAATGAATGAATGGCCAACTGGCTAAATGAATGAATGAATGAATGAATGAATGAATGAATGAATGAATGAATGAATGAATGAATGAATGAATGAATGAATGAATGAATGAATGAATGAATGAATGAATGAATGGCCGACTGGCTAAATGAATGAATGAATGAATGAATGAATGAATGAATGAATGAATGAATGAATGAATGAATGAATGAATGAATGAATGAATGAATGGGCGAATGAATGAGCAAGCGAACAAATACGATCAGAGACCACATGCACCCTTCAACCTCCAATGTTTAATCTAGACGTCTCTGGGGGAAGTCCCCCCCACAGGATTGAATTCCTCCCCCTCCCCAGAAAAATTTGACAAAATGATATTGGGTTTTAGCTGCTGTTTTCATCATTGTTTTACATAAAGTGTTATTATATAATTATAACATGACATTATTTACTATCATATTATGATTATAATGGCGTTATTTACTATTATAATATATGACACAATGCTGCTAATAATAATTATTATGAGTATAACTTACTGCCAATAATATATATGTACAAATACTATTTTTGTACAACTGAATGCTATCCTTCAAATTTTAAACTGTCAAATTTCAAAATGTTTTGGTTTCATTATTTGAACACCTAGTAAAACAACATCATTACTAAAAGTGGCTTGAAGGGAACTATACCCCAAAATATTTTTTAAATATTGCGTATATTTATTGAAGTCTTAGGCCACTCTTATATAATAAGCACTGAAAACTACAGCTATTTTGCTTAGATGACACCTTAAAATGGCATTGCAATGTGGAAATTAGAAAAGTTTCTGATGGGGAGGAGACACATCCCATCCCCATAGCCTACCTCTCCCCACCCGGTTTTGGCCCTACGTGCCCCACGAGCGTCTTTCGGATGCTCGATTGCCCCCCCCCCCCCCCCCCGTCCACCCACTGCAGAAACCTGAATTTCCCCCAGAGAATGGGGACTAGATTAAACACTGTTCAACCTCCAACTTCTCCTCCCCCAACAACCAAACCCCGAGTGTTGACATTCGAATGTGATGTGAACCGTTATAAAACCGGTTCAAATCAAACGTCTCAAACTTTCATGAGACAGAGTAACCTGACATTCGTCCATTTCCTCAACACGGACGAGCCTCTTATTATCATCAGCATGACCATCAGATAACGAAACACCTATCCAGATCAAAAGACCCACACAATACCACGGAACCCTGCTCCTAAAACAGCCCTCCCATTACATAGCCCTATCATTACCCAAACCCCAAACATCCCAGAATGCCTGCCGACGTTAATTGAGTTTGTTGCCGTAAGATGTCGCTAAACAGCGTCCACCATAATGGAACTACAGCCTACAACCCGGGAGAACCATTATACACCCCGCTGCTATCCTCTTACATAACCCCATCGGGTAATCGACAAACATCCTACAATGTTTTCCATTTCCTTAGCGGAACGATACAACCATTATTCTTCTTAATAAATGACTTCTGTTGAGAGACGGTGTCTCATATTATACAGCGGACAAGACATCACCTGATACTACGGAACACATATTACTGTACTTTATATATAGAATAATCGTATGTCAATCTATTTATCAGCTATACCCTGAAGGGCTGACTGTCACCTCTCTCTGCCTTGATCTCTGGATAATGAAAGACGTTGGTTGATACAAAGGGGGCGCGATCGGCTCATCGGCGCTGACCGCTTCATATAGAGACGGCCTTTGTCCGCGCCTCAAGCCGTGTCTAAAGTCGCGTACGGCACCTCAATTGTCGCCGTATTTGTATTAGCCTCTACGCGGCGAAAGACCGGCTTTCCGTGGGAAATGGAGGAATTTAGCCCCAGCCCCATGCAGGTGCCCCGCGGGGTTGGGGTGGAACTGTCGACCGTATAATTGCCGGTTTTAGATGGCAGCTGAACGAAAGGGTGAGGTCTTAATTGTGATTGTCGGGGTAAATTTCTTAGGGTATACAACTATACACTATACACACAACATGGTCTATGGGTGTTATCTGTGTACGTTTGCATGGGGGTAGCAAATGGGTGACGAAACTCGATGACAAAATGAAAGAGAGAAATGACACCGCGGGGGTTTTTCGGCTGACGGATATATGGGGTAACTTTTAAGACAAACAATTGACGCCTCAAGTCCTTATATCAATTGAAACGAAGGAGCATCGATCGTATTTATAAACGAAAACCGATTATTTGCGAGGGTGTCCAAGCGGACTGCTATATACGTCAGGTTTAAGGCGTTTATTCTCTGTGATGTTCGTAGAGAATAGACGCCTTAAACATGGGAGATCAAGCCCTAGGTTGTCTTTCTTTTGGGAGGCCATCTTACCTTTAATTTGGGGGCCAGGTAGCGCATTGGATAACAAACTGGTGGGGAGATCAGCGAACCCGAGTTCGAGCCCTGTATACATATATAGAGCCGACGTTCGTTGTATAGGTTGCTATTAGCGCCGTGCATTGCAAGGCTGTGTGTTCTTTTGGTATATTTAAGATTTATGTCTTCTGTAATTTGCATTCAAAACTGTACACTGCAACCGGTTGCGGTCTGTCAACCGCATTGTTCAATAAAGAATATTATTATTATTATTTGTAATCTTTATGGCTCTCATATACAAAGCTAATCTATCAAAGTATGTTTGTATTAAACTTAAAACGATCAGGTTGAATATTCATGGTCTTTTCAATTCTATTGGCATGTATACAATTATACAATTACATGCACAATTATACAATTATAGGCTACATACCTAATTTTTTATTTATTTATTTCGTCATGAATCCATGAATCCATATTACTTTCGTCCATTGCTCACGCACATTCATTTGCATAGCGTCATTTCTTCAAATCACAGACTGCAATAATGCTGTTTTATAAAAGACGCCCCGCGTAAACAAAAGTGAGTGTATACCTAGATAATATGTAAATAGGTTGTGTAGTGTGTACGTGAGGCCAACTGCTGAGGGTTCCGTGTATACCGCTAAGCAGTTATAGTCACGATATCTTTCGGGGCGATATATCACGGAGTCGCATTGTGCTGACGTCGTTCGTGTTACGCCGTCAAACATGTCTCCCTGCAAAGCGCCATTCACTGACTCGACAATGGCGGCCGCGCAGAAGTTGAACCAACGATGACTCGCTAATGGCGGTCGTGTGGTTTTGTCCTCCTCGCCTGTCGACCGGACGACAAGGCAGAAAGAGACTGAATGGCTCTGAATGGCTCTGAATGGCTAGTTGCTGCTGCTGCTGCTGCTGCTGCTGCTGCTGCTGCTGCTGCTGCTGCTGCTGCTGCTGCTGCTGCTGCTGCTGCTGCTGCTGCTGCTGCTGCTGCTGCAGTGCCATTCAGAGCCATCTTTTCTGCGCCATTCTTGCCGTCGCTGAAGACTTCAATGATTTCAATCAAGTGGCTGACAATGGTCAAATCGGCGCCTGCTTCAAGTCGCTCTTCATTTAATTACATCGGTCGACAATGGCCGCTGCGTTCTCCGTCAACTCTCCCATTTGCTACGGTCATTCATTAGGTCACGAACAAAAGTCCGTCGCCAACAACGCCGCCAGCCGCCCCACTCTCCCCCCTGCCCCACTCTTCCCCTCTGCCCCACCGATCCGACCGACCGACCGACGGGTCCTGCGCCTCCGTCCCTCATGCCTTCCTCCTCCTCCTTGCACCGATGCAGGGCGTCGTGCAATGTCGATGTGGATCATGTAGGCGGCAGCAGTGGCATCCCGGGTCATTGGAGTCAAACGACCTGAACAGCGTTCACTCAATCGCGACTTCTCATGAGAATTCAGTGAAAGAGGAATCTATCTCTGTCTCTATTTCTGTGTCTGTCTGTGTCTCTCTGTCTCTCTGTATCTGTCTCTGTCTCTGTCTCTGTCTGTGTCTGTGTCTGTGTCTGTGTCTTTGTCTGCGTCTCTCTGTCTCTATTTCTGTCTCTGTCTCTGTCTCTGTCTCTGTAGCTGTCTATGTCTCTCTGTTTCTCTCTCTGCATCTGTCTTTGGTCTCTGTTTGTCTGTCTGTCTGTCTCTCTGTATATATATATATATATATATATATATATATATATATATGGTGAACCGTCAATCACTAATACATCCATATCTTTCTTTTTCACTTCCCTCTTGCCCGGATTCCCTCTGTCCATTCATCGATCATTCCTTTCGTATTCCGTCCTGCCATCCTTTCGTCCTCCCCTCCCTCATTTCTTCCCACCCTCCTTCGTTCCTTCTTTCCATCCATCCATCCATTCATTCATCCATCCATCCATTCATCCTGTCTTCTTTCCTTCCTTTCTTCCATGCTTCTCTCCATCCATCCATCCATCCTCCTCTTCTAAATCCTCATTTCCTTCCTCCCTTCCTTGCCAAGTCAACTCCACCGCTGCTCGTTGTCTGAAGGTGCCAGTCTCAAGTTTATATTAAGGAGGAGGGCGACGCTATTGATCTCTGCTACCACCAAACATTGTTGTCAAACTGAAATAATAGCCACAAATAATTAAGAAGATGCTACACAACAGTTCGAACCAAACAGCACATAATAGAGTTTAGACCGCATCCATGGAAGGGCATCATGCACTCAGTTTTTCTTCAGTTTTGCGCAGAATCATCTTTTGCAACAGCTGCTGCACTCGCATTCAATTCTATATAACCTCCACAACAGTCGACTTCAATAGTTACCTCTCAATAGTATCCTATACAAGTGCACCGAACGGACAGAACCCAACATATTTGTTGTTATAAATCGGTGATCCGCTTTGGTCCACGCCGCGTTCCATTCAACCAAGTCACAGTCGACAGAGATGCATGGTATATACCGCAGGGGATCTCTTCACACGGGCGAAAACCGGTTTCAGTTTCCCTTTCAGGTTTCGTGGGGTAGGATGGGGTGGGGGAGAGAGGGCTAGCCATAGAGGGGAGGGCGGGCCTGGGCAAACACTGGGAGACGTTACGGTCGTTGGATCAGTTTCCTCGCCTCTTTTGATCATCAGAGGTGAGTGCTAGCTGCTGATGTTGCAGGGCGAGGATTGGCACCTTCGCATGATTACTTCCGTCCATCGTAGGGCATAGGAGGTGTATGTATACCCTGTGCACCGCGTCCTGCCTCCTCTTCTATCCTTTCCCGCCGGGGCTGCTGCTGCTGCTGCTGCTGCTGCTGCTGCTTTGGCGGTGGCAGGTATAATACTTGTCAATGAATGCCAGGTGTAGATGCCGGGATGGGCTTCAGAGCGGAGAAAACCACAGTCCTATACTAAGTAGCCTATTATATTTGCTGAGAAATACATATAATCATCATGAATAATACATATATAAATTAAAAAATAGATATATTGTATCTAACAACCATACAAATATATCATATAATACATATGATATGTATATGTATATATATTATATAATATATATATGTTATCATAGAAATATACCTGTCAGGCTGTCATGCAAGTGCTTGTGTTATAATTATGTGCGCTAGTATTTCAGAGTGCTTTCTGAATCACACCTCAGACGGTTCAACTGCAGAGGATCTTTCTTCCGGCGTGTAAAGTCAGGTTTCTTCTTTATGCATGTCTGTATATAGAATCAACCCAGGAAGACAGACAGACAGACAGACAGACAGGCAGACAGGCAGACATACAGGCAGACACGAACACCACCAACTGTGAGTGAGACAGACAGAGACAGAGACAAAGATAGAGACAGAGACAGAAACAAAAGTCTGCCTGACGCACACAAACAAAGACACATACAGGCAGAAGGACAAACATGCATACAGACAGGTATAGGTTTATAAAGACCGAACGACAGATGTTGGTATGATGCTGTTGAAGGTGCTAAGAAGTTGGGTTGGCATCGGGCATAATATACAATATACAATGTATTATATGCGGAATGTGCCAATGTTCGTTGAAGTGTACTCTGTGATGAGTTCACACCATGTACATCAGATACCACTACACAGAAATTTTATGAACTAAACCTGTGTGGCTGTGTGTGTGTGTGTGTGTGTGTGTGTGTGTGTGTGTGTGTGTGTGTGTGTGTGTGTGTGTGTGTGTGTGTGTGTGTGTGTGTGTGTGTGTGTGTGTATGTGTGTGTGTGTGTGTGTGTGTGTGTTTCTTGCATGCGCTTCTTTTATTTTGTCTACAAATTTTCTTACAGAGTGGGTGTGTGAGTGTATGTGTGCGTGAGTTTGTATACGTGTGTGACTGTGAGTCATATATACGTAATAATATTATGTCTGTTCTTTGCATGTAAGTAAGAAACAATATTAAGTATATATATAATTTTATATATAAAAATATATATTATGTAAACAATATTAAGTATATATAATTTTATATATAAAAATATATATTCTGTATACATAATTAAATATATATGAATAGTAGGTATACATTTTTTTTATTTTTGCACATATTTCCATACTAAGGGATATTGTAGTAAATTCTTTCAGATAATGTAACTGCCATGCATGATCGAATAGCACGGGCACCCACCGTCCGCACATTGAGGTAAAAATGGACACTAAGTCTTGTCCACGCCTGAGAAATTGACACCTATTTTTATAGACACTACGTTTTGGTTTTTAACTAAATTTAATGTTCTCGCGCTAAAGCAATGATGCAGCAGAAATTGAAACTGAGAAATTAACGTTTTGAAACATCTTTGAAAATACGATGATGTAGGCCTATAAGTTTTTAGGTTTGTGCATGTGTGCATGTATGTATTTATATTTCATTCTGCGTGTTCTGTCAGTTGTACGATTTCATTGTGTTTCACATTTTCAAAAGCAAAAGTCTCTCTATAATAATAGCCATCGTCGATTTGAATTCCTTCTATTATTTCCATTGATGAGTGCGTATAGATGTCTTCTCGTTTCCAATCGTGTAACCCAATAGTACTCAACATCGCCAAGAATGAGAATCTTAGAGAATGGAGATAATACATGTCTGTGAAAATGCGCTACAAAAGCAGATACGTCATCAATTATACATGGCTCCTCGTATTATATATACGCCATTGACTTCATTCGATGCGTATAGTCCTCTCTGTTTGACGTCTTTTCAAAGTGACAGCGTGTTCATGGGCGCCCGCAGCATAGGTCAAGGGGGGTCGCGTGACCCCCCCTGGAAATCATGACAAAATATCAATAATGATACTTTCTGGGAAAACGTCAGTGGTAAAACGGGAAATGATGCATTTGCACCCACCCCAATTTGGCCAATTGTTCAAACAGTTGACCTATTTTGCATACGCCGTACGGTGTTCAAAATACCACAACGAGGCCACAACATGGTCACAGTTTCTGAACTACATCCTCTAGCCTGTTGTATGTACGATACACAGAGTCACAGATGCACAATTTATGTGGTGTCTGACACAGTAATTAGATACGACTTGCATGGGGTGTTTGGAGGTATCTGGGGAAGAGGTCAGCGCAGCTGGCGATGGACAGGGAGGAGTGGAGGAGATGCGTTGCCCGATATGCAGACTTCACAGGAAGGACTCAGTCATGGAGGTCTCAAAACACGACTCAGTATACTAAGGCACTGTCCACCAGGCAGAGACCTCTGGATAATAAATGCTCAAAGACGTCAGACTAATTTCACCCTCTCAGTATATATTCACACAGACACGCACACACACACACACACACACACACAATTATATATATATGTATATATATATAATGCACGTCAATAACAATATATATATATATACATACAGGTCTATAGTCCATAACCTATGAACCGTTTACAGCCGATGGGTACCGCAACCACCGTCTGACAGTGAGGGGAGAACAAGCATTATAGCCCCATGCAGTTGGATCACCTTTCGTTCCCTTAACACCCGGCGACCTGTAAGGTCGAATAAGGTGTTGAATGAGGATGCACATGTCGGACGAGCATGAAGGAGATTCTTAAGACAAAGAGGCGAAATATGAGATACACACTACACAGGACTGACTGCGACAGATGAGGGGGAATTAATAAAATTGGGCCGCAGAAGACCGAATCATTAGCATAGTAGTGGCTTCTATCCCTATACAGGGCGGGCGCAATTTGAGCCAAGTGAGAAACGGGGAGGGATCAGAAACGAGCCAAACTCACGTCGGAAGGGCAAAGGCGGCCCTGAGAGTGGAAGGTCGGCCCTGAGAGTGGAAGGAGAGGAATTGAGTCCGATTGTTTAGTAGGGATCGTAACCTCTGGCTGATGATTAGAGTTTCCTCAGAACTGGAGAGTGGATGATCAGAAAGAAAAGCTGACCGGGGACATGGACTCATGGAGTTCAGTTTATAACCTTTTATTCGTTACGGTTCGCACAATCTGACGACAGCACAGCAGTACCCGAAACGACACACTGAGTTTTACAGAAATTTTTTCGAACTGCCATTAATGCACTGCAATTTTATTAATTCCCCCTCATCTGTCGCAGTCAGTCCTGTGTAGTGTGTAACTCATATTTCGCCTCTTTGTCTTAAGAATCTCCTGCAGTCTGCCTCGTCGCCTTCCAAACGCACACCACTCCGCCATCGCCCCAACGGATCCGCGGTAGGTCAGGCCTATTATGTGAGTCTATTGATTTGGAAATCACAGTTGTAATTAATGTAATGATTGGATAGACTTTAATTGTCGACATGCATGTCCTGTACTATTTTCTTTTATTTGAACTTGTTCCTTCCTTTCATTATCTGTCTTTTTCCAACTCAAGTCTTCTGCTTAACCTTGGCTCAGTGGACTGGGAGCACCTCTGTTCAGACTTCTTAAAGCGCCACTAAACAGCTTCCTGGAATGACTGTGTGAGTGAATAGTATAATTACATAATATTATAATTGCATAGGGCCAAGATAGGTTGCATATCGACCTATTTAAAATTGAGTCTTCTTACATGTAATTCCATTTGAGTCTTTGAAGTGAAGGCACACAGTGACAGTACAGATGGTTGACAAAAGTTCCACTTTGTAGCATATAAATTCACAAATGTTGCCTGGCAGACTGTGTATCTGTATATAGCCTATATAACTATTTACTTATACATAATATTATATATATATGGTTAAGGCTATGTTATGAACATCTGTCATGCCTGGCGTCAGCTGACCATGACCAGGGCTTCCCACATAAATAATTATTATTTCTGGCCAAGAAAACATGTTTGATCATTCATCCACAGTGTCTTGCACATAGGAAATAATTATTTTAACAAGCTGGCCAAGTTTTGCCCATGAATTTTCTCTGTGACCTGGAAAAACAGAACTGACGTCCCTGATACTGTTAGTCAGTTATTAGTGTTATAGCTTTTTTTACTATGAATGTAGGCTTGGGCCTACATGGCACATGTAGGCCTTTGGCCTACATGTGCCATAAATCTATAGTCAGAAATTGTTGAAAGATTTTGTTCGTCTCATTGCAAAAGACTCGTAAACAGTAGTACGTACGTTATACTGAGAAAATGTAATTGTGTAAGCTGCCTAGTTTTTAATGACATTTTAAATATCTTAACTCTCCTGGTCATGACTGACCCCCCCTGCAAAAAATCCTGCGGGCGCCCATGAGCGTGTTCAACACTGAGAGAATAATTCTTGTTTGGCTATCATCAGAATTATGGCGATATATAATCTTCTCATAGTCTGTTTGTCACCAGCCCCCAACCGGAAGTCTATGTTTTGTTCGCCGCGGTGATAGTCGACATATAGTGGACGTGTTGGAGAGCGACAATAAGGGAAATTGGAAACCGCGTTTCAAGCTTGGATTAATGCTCGTTGTGCTAGCGACACCTTCCGTTGGAGAAGTATTTACTGCAGCCATGACGATGAAGATGAAGATGTTGATGGCAAATGCTTTCGAATAGAGACAATGAAAGCTGAATGGCTGGAAATTCTGTTGTACCTTTTGCCATGTATAATTATACGATTAAATCGGTATACACAAGACAAAGAAGATGTAGGCTATACATTATACAGGCGTGCATACTCGCATTCAGTATAATATAAACATACATACATATATGCATACATAATACATAATACATGCATACATACATACATACATACATACATACATACATACATACATACATACATACATACATACATACATACATACATACATACATACATACATACATACATACATACATACATACATACATACATACATACATACATACATACATACACACACACATACACACATACATACATACATACATACATACAGTGTGAGAA
>OX457047.1:41565444-41570444 GCA_949752735.1 Lumbricus terrestris
ATATAGGCCTACCACAAAAAGTGAGTGAACTATATATTATGAGTGACCCCTTGTTTGTAGCTCATAGATGTCGGAATATGTCAGCATATGAACATTTTTGTGAAGCGTAATTGAGGACAAGGTTTTTTCAACCTTAATGACTTTTTCCATTTTTTAAAGTTAGAATAATGCATAGGGGACCATCCATAAATGACGTCACATAGCTGGAGGGGGAGAGGGTCACACATCTATGACGATTTGTGACGGTCCATTGCTAGATATCATATGACTTGTTTTAACGTGACGAGGGGTCAAAGGGGATCGCCCTAAAGTGTATGACGTCGTTTATGGACGACCCCTTGTTTATAGCTCATAGATGTCGGAATTGCCAAGCAAATTCACCTGCCGTGCCATAAAATGTGGCTCACAATATCACAATATCACAATATTCCCATTTTTAGGCCTAATTACTAATGCAGATAAGAAAATAGTCAAATTTCGACAATGTTGATGCAATGCTTAATACTGCGGTATACTTGAATAACTTCAAGGCCATGGCGGCAAAGTTAAGCAGCATGTCAGAAACAAAATTTCTATACCAGACACTATCATATGCATAGGAGCAACAAATTAATATATGCCAAACATAATTCTTTCTTGTCACTATGCCCTACTGAATATACCACGACAACACTTCTTGCCCTGCGCAATGCATGTTGGGAAGAAAATGCAGTTGTGCTAACTTGTGCTAGTAGCAGCAGCAGTAACAGCAGTTGCAGCAGCAGCTGCAGTAGCAGCAGTAGCAGTAGCAGCAGCATCAATTGCAGTAGCATCAGTAGCAGTAGCATTGGCAGTAGCAGCAGCAGCTGCAGCATCAATTGCAGTAGCAGCAGTAGCAGTAGCAGCAGTAGCAGTAGCAGCAGCAGTAATGGTAATAGTAGTAGTAGGAGCAGCAGCATAATGGTAGTGGTATAGTGGTAGTGGAAGTGGTAGTGGTATAGTGGTAGCGGTAGTGGCATATATTGGGAATACTGCCAGCATATTATAGGCCTACCGTTTTTAGCGCTGCAGTCAAGTCGTCGTTCGTTTCGTTGAACTATTAATACCCGTAGAGATCTCGTCTGGTCCCTGGTTGCATGCACTCTCACGCGTCCGTCCATCCATCCCCTTAAAAAAACCTTCCATGCAGCTCATGACATTCGATCTGTCCCATTAAAACTCTGCTCAATTCACTTTCTAGCTATGATGTATAATTATAAATATTATAAGACCAACTTTGTTTAGACTTCAAATCCATCGTAAGCCACGAATTTCGTGGCGCTTTTTTATGGGTTCTTAAAACCGGATAATTATATAATTACAAAAACTTTCTTCTACTCCACTTACTCCTCCTCTTCCTCCTCCACCTCATTCGTCTTTTCCATTTGCTTATTTAGAGCCACAGGAATCGTGCCCTGCTACGAGACCTCATCCATGCACCAAACGGCCCCGCGCATGGGTGGAGACCTAGGGGGGACAGGGGGGACGGTCCCCCCCAATGAAAGTGTTGGGGGGACGGCCCATGCATTTGTCCCCCCCAATGTTTGAGCGTCAAGACTTTTTGGGCGGCGAAAATAGAAAATTTCGTCGAGATTTTGGCCGGATGACTAAAGAAAAAAAAGAAAAAAAGTCATCAACTTTTTTGGCGGCGAAAATAACTTTTTTCCCCGAGATTTCGCCGGTCGTCAGAAATTTTTCTGAAAATCTCGCGTCTTTCCGTCCCCCTCCCCCCCCAATTCTCGGCCCAGGTCTCCGCCTATGGCCCCGCGTCGCTTAATATAACACCAGGCAAACAATGTTCCGTGTATAACGACGTACATGTATAACGAGAATCGCTCTCCCTCCATCCCTCCATCCATCTATCGATCGATCCATCCATCCATTCATCTACCATCCACTCAGCTCCTTTCATCTATCCAACCATCTATCCA
Source organism: Lumbricus terrestris (assembly GCA_949752735.1). Classification (NCBI taxonomy): domain Eukaryota; kingdom Metazoa; phylum Annelida; class Clitellata; order Crassiclitellata; family Lumbricidae; genus Lumbricus; species Lumbricus terrestris. The sequence goes on from OX457047.1 coordinate 41,567,394, forward strand.
TCCATCCATTCATCCATCTATCCCTCCATCCATCCATTCATCCATCCATCCATTCATTCATCCATCCATCCATCCATCCATCCATTCATCCATCCATCCATTCATCCATCCATCCATCCATCCATCCATCTATCCGGCTCAACAAATCACAACCGTCGTTCTCTAAACATCTCACAGCTTCTGACACCAACCGTCTTGCGCGACACACCGCCACCCAAAGGTCAGGTCAGCGGGTCAGCGGGTCAACGGGTCGGACTCTTAGCGTTTGTGCTGGTCACCGCTGATATCATTCAGCGTCATCGTCGCTATTAACGCCAGCCAATCAGCTCCTTTGTCGCGCGGAAGTGCGGAAGACTGGTCTTAATTTCAAACGGATATATCGCGCCTTCGCCATCGGCGGATTAGGCTGAGGACGTGCCTTAATCCGACACCAACCAAAACTGATTATTAGAACGTCACTTGAAGCCGGAGTATGTATTATTATCCGATGGAAAATCGACGTCTTTCCATGGGCTTCTTTTGCGCTGCAGGCGTTGCCAGGGAAAATAGCCAACGCCACTGCGGTGCTTGATGGCGAACGTGTATAATATACGGCGTCGTTGGATAGTCAATTGACGACGCAAGACAGCTTTGTTCGCGTGGGGATCAGCGTTTTCCGACGCGACTGCATCTGACAAGTGGCGATACACGAAAAATTCTCTCGCTCACCAACATAATAATTGATGGCATTGTTCGCCCGCTTCTCTGTGGTCGTGGGAAAGTATTGTCGCAGCTTAGGAAAACTTTGCGAGCCGTTTTTCGGATCCTTTGAGGCCTCGGGTAGAACGGTACCCTTAGCCCCCCCGTAACTCCCCTAGCCCCCCTCCAACCCTTCGCTAGGCATTGATGGCGTCTTCGAAGACGGGTCCTTTGTTGCGGGTTTCAATCGGCCTCGGGGTCTGCATTTCAAAGGGAGAGAAAATAACCCGACGGGGAATCTTTTCAGACTGGCAAATGCCTTTGTTGTGCGACTTTTCGTTCTCAATCCTCGCTGACGGCAACGCTGACGCTCGGGGCAAGACTCGACGCATCTAATTTTACATATCAAATAAAATATTATTATAATGCCAGCCTGTAAAAACTCGATTCCATTGTGTAAACACACACCGCAACGTCGTCGTGTGTGCATGCGCACGTAAAAGCTTCACAATAATATAATATATGGCCTACGGAATTTATATTGTATAGTTTCAATTGTATTGTGCGTAGGATAATTTGTGTGACTGCATGTGCGGACGTGTATACACATTATACAAGTCATGGGAATCTAACCCGCTTGTCAGAGATGGCTATGCATGTGGTCAGGTAATTTATAATATCGTCGCTGACAAGTTTTATTGTATTTAATGAACTTGGAAGACAACCATCACATCTATAAACTCACGCAGATCTATTCGGAGTGGCTACGAAAGCCTCCTTGGGTGTTGTCCCCGGGTGTTGTCAAGAAAAGACAACATGCTATAGAACACAACACAACATTGCATGACTTGGCGTGAGAACATATGCGTATTTTTAGGCGAGGCCTGACAGGTTCAGCCTTGATATGAATAATTGTCAACATTTCTTGGTCAATTCCGCATAATATTTTGTGATCATGTCTATTAGAAAAGCTCTCAGTGGAATCCCCAAAAAGTTCTGGGTATACGCCCCCTGCAGGACCCGCCTATTATTTATGGGCGGCTGGTTGGATGTCGAAACCGCAAACCCAGATCCAGTTTTCCTTTGGACAACTCTTATAATTATACGGACACCCTTTTGACTCAACGCAGCGCTCGTGAATAAGCTGGTGCCCCTCGCTTGGCTTTCTAGCGACGCGTTGGAAGTTCGGAGATTACGATTACGATTACCCTTCTAATAATAATTATTATTACGCCCATGTCTACTTTCGCTCATTAGACCATTCTAGATGACAAACCGAATCCAGATAGGCTACAGCGCATTAGAATCGAATTAAGCTAACATGTATGTATGCATGTAAGTTACTATCACGCTATTATAGAACGTCTTATCAGTGTAGCATTTTTGTGTAGCCTATGCATCTGGTATCCTTGAATATCCTTGATTATCATTGATTATCATTGATTATGATCCCCATTGTCTTTGAAGATCAGCTTAAAGTTGTAGACCCTTAGCGAAATTTGCAGTGTCTCTGAACTTCCGCCGTATATGGCTACTCACTCACTAACTCACTCGCTCATTCACTCACACACCCATTAACTCACTCACTCGCTCGTTGATAGGCAGGCAGGTAGGCAGATAGGCAGGCAGGCAGGCAGGCAGGCAGGCAGGCAGACGAATAGTCGGAATGCTAGAGTGCTAGACAACTATGCAGCAAACTCACTCTTGGCTATTAATTAATTTGCCTTTGCGAATATGCGATTGCAGCGCCTCTAGTGAATGTTTGAATCGTTAAATGAAACACTTTACTATTATGGCTTTGGTGATGGATTGTGCTCTCGCACGCGACAGTCGCTCATTCATGAAAATTACTTCAATTGGAGACTTCCATGTTATTTTTGAACTTGATGATCGAATTACGAATGATAAGGTCTCTCCCTCTTCCATGGTTCAGATTTAGCCAGGACTAATACGGAACCTCATCCCAGAGTGAGAATTGCGGGGGGTTTGATGGTACAATTCCCTAGTCTTTATTAGAACCCCATAATAAAGTCCTCCTTGCGCACACCAAATCCACATAATATCATCGTCTGACCAGTGACTACCCCACCCCTTGGTTATTTTTTTAATTCAAATCCCGCACTGCCTTCCTCCACCCACCTCTTGCCTTGAACATCCTACCCTTAAATGAGATTAAAACAAAGCAATTGGAAATCGTAAATTCCGGTATTGCCTACATGTGCATACGAGGAGGTCAGACGTTCGACCAACAACCAACGTGGATTCGAATCCAGGTATTGTTAAACGCTTTGGCGAAACAACTATTTTATCGCATTGAACGAGAGTTGAGAGAAAACACGTTATAATGGACAACTGAAAATGTAATTGCTACAA
>OX457047.1:41575444-41657944 GCA_949752735.1 Lumbricus terrestris
CATACATATACAGAGTCTGACAGACCGACAGACAGACACAGACAAATTGATTGATAGATAAACAAACAAATAGACAGGCAGGCAGGCAGGCAGACTCAAAGACACAGACAGACAGACAGAGACAGACATATAATACACATGCAGACACGCACACAGACGCACACAGACATACACAGACAGTTGTGAAAGGAGATACACAAAATCAATTTTAGCTGTAGGCTATAAAGCAATTTAGAAAAAAGGTTATGGCTTTAAGACTGTAGAAACAGATTGAGTGAAAAGTACTAAGCTTATTATAGTATTAGAACAAGAACTAAAAACGGAGCGAATATAAAAGAAGGCCTGCTCCGAGTCAGAGTCTAACAATCTCATTGTCACAATATTATTATATAGACTCAATTATCGATTAATCCATCCATTAATTGATCCATTCATCCATTCATACATTTATCCATTCACTGATTTATTCATCCATTCACCCATTCATCCATTCATCCACTCATTCATCTATTCATTCATTTATCCATTCACACATTTATCAATCCATTCATCCATTCACAGATCTCTCTATCGACCCATGCATGTATCATCGATGCAGGCCATACCTGAATAACCATCTAGAAGTGGCGCAAAATAAATAAGTGAATGAATGAATGAATTATAGTAGGTATATAATACCTGTCTGATGGCGATCAACGTGTCGAATCGTGCGAGTATCTCTCTGCTCTCTCGAAACTCATCTGTGGCATCAACGACGGTCGTCATGTAAGCGTAGAACATCCGATGGGAAGCCAGCTCACGACGGAGACGGTTGCGACGGGCGACCATTGACTTCGTCTCAATGTAGAGACTGCAATCATTGTTATTGTTATTGTTATTGTTATTGTTATTGTTATTGTTATTGTTATTGTTATTGTTATTGTTATTGTTATTGTTATTGTTATTGTTATTGTTATTGTTGTTGTTGTTGAGATGACGAATCGTGTTGTGATGTAATGATCATCTCAACATTCTTCTAAAGTGTAACTCGAAAGTCAAGGAGGAGGAGGAGGAGGAGGAGGAGGAGGAGGAGGAGGAGGAGGAAGAGGAGGAGGAGGAGGAGGAGGAAGAGGAGGAGAAGGAGGAGGAGGAGGAGGAGGAAGATGATGATGATGATGAGGAAGAGGAAGAGGAGGAGCAAGAGGAGGAGAAAGAGCAAGAGGAGGAGGAGGAGGAGGAGGAGGAGGAGGAGAAGGAGAAGGAGAAGGAGAAGGAGAAGGAGAAGGAGAAGGAGAAGGAGAAGGAGAAGGAGAAGGAGAAGGAGAAGGAGAAGGAGAAGGAGAAGGAGAAGGAAGAGGAGAAAGAGGAGAAAGAGGAGAAAGAGGAGAACGAGGAGAAGGAGGAGGATGAAAGCGATTAGACGAAGAAGAGAAGGAGAAAGATGAAGATTTTAGTCAATCAGCCGTTTAGACCATTTGTACATATAGGTCTCAAACACGCGACCCGCGGGCCGCATGCGACCCGTGGAGCCGATTAATGCGGCTCACGACAGCCATCTAGTTTCTGTTGTGTGTGGGGTTTTTTTCAAAGAACGAAATCGGTTAAAACCCGAACTTTGCAGTTCTTTTGCGATTTTACCCAGAGGCAGACAGACAGATACACGCTCAGACTAACCAAGACAGCCGAAGTGATACATAGATACATATCTATAGAGCAGGGCATGCATACTACATGCAGCTATAGGTGAAGGTCATGACAGTTTCTTATTCTAAATACCTGATGATCTCTCCTTCTTTGCGTCGCTTCAATTCTCTCTCATCGTCCGCTTTCTTCAAAGCCCTCGCTCGCTTCGAATCGTTCTCCTACGAGCAGACAAATGCACAGACACATGCACACACATGCACACATAAATGCAGACAGACATGCAGCAGACAGACAGATAGACAGATAAACGCAGACGATTAACAGACAACGTTAGCAGAAATTAGAGAAGAGAAGTGAAGACATCGTTGGATATGATAATGACATGATAAAAAAGATACAGAGTATGAGAGAGAGACAGACAGACAGACAGAGAGAGAGACAGACAGACAGACAGAGACATCATAGACAGACAACATAGACAGACATAGACAGACAGAAATGGAGAAAAATAGACAGAGAGACAGAGATAAAGAGAGACACAAAGACAGAGACAAAGACAGATCGAGATACAGAGACAGAGACACAGAGATTAAACAAAAGACGCAGAAAGTGACAGATAGATAAAGATACAGTGACAGACTGCTAGAGATGATGGTCGAGGTGAAAGAGATACAAAAAAATAGAGAGAAATAGAGAGACAGACAAACAGACAGACAAACAAACAGACAGACAGAGCGTGACAAAGACACACAGACGTGGTCGAACTGACCTTGAGAAACTTCTCGAACTTCTCCAGACTCTTCCTCAGAAGGAGTTCCTTCTGTTCCAGTTCCTCTCTTCGCAGCCTCAGTCCTTCCATCTTCGTCCGGAAGTCCTGTTCATCATCATCATCATCATCATCATCATCATCATCATCATCATCATCATCATCATCATCATCATCATCATCATCATCATCATCATCATCATCATCATCATCATCATCCTCATCCTCATCCTCATCCTCATCATCATCATCATCATCATCATCATCATCATCATCATCATCATCAGCATCATCATCATCATCATCATCATCATCATCATCATCATCGTCATCGTAATCATCATCATCATCATCATCATCATCATCATCATCGTCGTCGTCGTCGTCGTCGTCGTCATCGTCGTCGTCATCATCGTTATCATCACCATCACCATCACCACCACCACCACCATCCTCATCATCACCATCGTCATCATCATCATCATCATCGTCGTCGTCATCATCATCACCATCATCATCATCATCATCATCAGCAGCAGCAGCAGAGCGAGCAACAATCGATTCATCAATAATTAGACAAGCAAACAGACAAAACAGAGAGAAAAACGCAGGAGAACCAGACAGACATGAGGATGATATGTGAAAAAACTTGAAAAAACTCGGAGTCAAACAGGCACACATAATTATAATACTCGTGGCGCCCAGATCTGCTAGACTGCTACGCTCGATCAATACAATACAATACAATACAACGCAATATAATGCAATGCAATACAATGCAATACAAATAACAATGCAATACAATGCAATTCAAATAACAATGCAATACAATACAATGCAAATGACATTGCAATACAATTCAATACAAATAGCAATGCAATACAAATAACAATGCAACACAATGCAATACAATACAATGCAATACAATGCAATACAATACAATGCAATACAATGCAATCCAACTGTTGTCCTCCTTGCAGAGTTCAGAAGTAGAGAGGTCTGATTAGAATTACACAGCTGCGACTATCCATCATTCTGGCTTTTTTTAGCTTGACCTCTAGCAGATTTTGACCACCTGACCTACTTCGTATTCGTAATCCCCTAATTTGCGCCTCTCCAAGCCTGAGCGCAGGGCACCAGCTTATCCACGAGCGCTGCGAAGAATGAGATGGTGGTTCAGAAATCGATGTCCAGGGTTAAATTGGTTTTCGGCGAGCGCCTGTGAGTAAGCTGGTTCCCGCTACTTGCCTTTTCGCGACTTTATGATTGCGCAGTGATAGCGATAGATCATGGATGAGGGGTGGGTCTTTCCTTACCTCTTTCTGGGAGGATAGAGCCAGTTCCACTTCAGCCATCTCTCGACGAACCTCGAGCAGTTGGGTGGCGGGAGTGGCAAAGTGCGAAACCTTCTTCGCAGGTAACTTGCTGGAAATAACAAAAGACAAAAACCAGCCACTTTATGTGGTTGTGAGTGTGCATGCTTGTGTTGTGCGCGCGCTTGCGTGTGTGTGTGTGTGTGTGTGTGTGTGTGTGCTTTTGTGTTTACGCGTGTGTGCACGTGTGCATATGAATGCGCGTTCGTTTGTGTATGCGTGCGTGTGTGTGTCTGTATGTCATTCCCCCTTTCGTTCATTTGTTGATTCATTACTTTAAGAATTGCCGTCAGTTCATTTAACTAATGTCAATTTGCCGTTCATTCGTATCATGCATGAAAGCATGCATGACTAATAATCAAGGAAGATTTGGTCAGGGTATTATAATAAGCTATATTATTATAATATTAGCTTATCCTGGCTTCTGTTGCACTGTCTGTCTGGATCATGACTGTACCATTAAACAACATTCCCATTCATTCATTTACAAGTATCAGCATTCAGTGCTTTTTTTAGCATGCAGTTCATACAACACAAAATGTGCATTGGTTTTAAATGGATTCGTGTAGTCGTAGAAGCACTTGTGTGCAGTTTAAAATAGTCAGAAAAAGGTCATTGTCATCCGATTGGAAGTAATTTACCATATTATAGCACATGAATGGAAAGAAGAGAGATTGTGCAGTTTTGAACATTTCCTAACGAAGCCCTTTCAGCATCACCACCATAACGCGGTGGTGCATAGTGGTGGGTTCGGTGCCTTGCATTCAGCTCGACGGTTCCAGATTCGAATCCACCTCAAGCCGCCACGTAGGAACCTTGAGCGAGTCCTTCTCTCGCATTTTATTGCTCGTACACGCTTCGGCGTGAAACTTCGATGCAGTGTTCGCGTGTAGTTGGGAGCGCCTCTGAGTAGAGAGAGTGAAGCGTTGTTAGGCCTATAGCAAATGCGAGAAATACAAAAATAAATAATCGGTACTAACATCACCATCAAACGCTTTCATCATCATCATCATCATCATCATCATCATCATCATCATCATCATCATCATCATCATACTCATCGTCATCATCATCATCATCATCATCATCATCATCATCATCATCGTCATCATCATCATCATCATCATCGTCAACATCATCATCATCATCATTGACCCGGTCACATGAAGAAGGCTTCACCTATTTATGGACCTATCATAGCCCTAAGAATTAGGTCACTTGTGTAGCTCCTGCACTTGCTCGTTATTCATTCATTCATTATATGCATTTATATAGCGCCTCTTCAAGAGGACTACTCAGATGCGCTCCCAACCTCAGCGCGGCCAAATAAGACTATCTTAAGATGAGAGGGGAAAACCTGAGAAGGAAATTTAGAAAGAGAGCGGAGGGTCAGAGGAAGACCATTCCATTCAGATGGTCCTACCACAGAGAAAACACGGTTCTGCATATAGTGGAAGTTATTAAACATCAATACTTACTCGAGCATCCTGTCCTCGAACATGGTTCGAAAATAGTCTTCGAGAGCGAGCGGCATCTTGGTGATTTTTTTTATCAAACTCTCGCGTCTGCAAATTATTTCTCAACTTAAACAAACCAAACGAAACTTTCTTCTAACTTATTTTTGAATTAATCGTTAACCAATAATCATATGCATTTATGCGTGACGTAACGATTACGCGTCGATGCTGTTGTTTCCATGACAACGTGGACTCGTGGAGGCGTTAATAAAGAACGTCATGAACTTGCGTGAATGCCTTTGGGTTTCAATAGTTTATCTATTAGATTTTTTTAAATGTATATACTGTATAGCGGCTTATAGCCTATAATTTTTTATGATAAGTTTTAGCGATTAAAAAATCGGTCAGGTATAGGAAGTCCTTTACCTATGCAGAGGTCATCCCTCATAGACTAAATTAAGACAATTGTAGCCAATTTTTTTTACTACGAAGCCGTGTCGCCATCCTTTCTCTTTTACATGTATAACGGATAACGGAAAGCAGATGATGCGTGAACAAAGGACATCAAACGTGGAATTGATTTAGCTGGAGCGATGTTCGGAGTGCTGATGTGGACACGATCAGGGACAGGGTTACAGAGCAAGTTGGATAATGGATACGTGACGTTGACGTTTCATCATTGGCGCACGCCTGACGGAGGAGACACCAAGAAGAAGAAGAAGACGAATGAAATTGCCATTAGCCTATTGCTTTTTAACCACATTCCTATGAAACTTTTTACGGCGCCTATACCCGTACGAACACAAGTCACAAAGGTCATTCGCAATCAACATTTAATGTTTAGTGATAAGGACATTCGTTGAGTTGGTCTACAAGGCTACAAGGCTTATGTATACCATTGTTATTTAATTAAGAAGCGGATGCGCAAGATTTTAAGTTTGTAATGATAACCTAGCATACTGTATAGTTGTTTAAAATTATGAGCATTATAGGCCTACACAGTATTCATTAAATTTAGTTATATTTGCTCTTTTGTTTTCTTTCGTATTATTTAACTACTAGCTAGGGTACCCGACGTTGTCCGGGAAATTTACGATTCGCCCCGCTCCCGTTAATTAAATTCCTTACTTCCCACCCTCACTATACCGGCTCCCCAACCGCCCGCTCCCCACCCACCCCACCCCATAATAATACCCGTGAGTCGATCAAGTCGATCGTTATTCGGCCTAGTCGAATAGTTCGAAAAATTGTCGACTCCATCGACTTGCAAGTCTCTATAAATTATAATAGTTTCTTCGCCACATAATGATATCGCTGTAGTGTAGTGGGTAGAGGTAACGGAGGACGTGACCTTCATTTCCTTAGACAGCTTTGAAACAGACCTAGGCCTAAACTGATCGACGGGCTCTTGCTAAGAGAGGTTCGATTCTGGCCCCGTTGCTATGCGGCGGTGAAGCCCCACCAGACCAGTGACGTAGACAAGGGGGGTTTCGGGGTTAACCTCCCCTTCATTGGCCTAGGGGAAAAGTTTTTTAAAGGTCATTTATCCACTTAAATAAGAAAAAAACACAAAAATAATTGCCTGTGGTAACAATTGTTTTTCTTACTTTATTCCCTTTGTAACTTTATTCCCTTTTTATTTGCTGTAATATACTGTTGGGTTGGCGTCAGAAAAGGCATCCGGCCAGGCAATAAAGCCCCAAGTCCCCCCCCACACGCCCATCAGGGATGTTTTTAAGAAATTTGTAGAACTGCACAGCCCCTTCTTTTCTTTCCGATCATCCATGGTAAATTACTTCAAATCGGAGGACAATGACCTTTTTTGCAAGTTTTAACTGCACAGAACTTGTGGCACAAGTGCTTCTACAACTGCACAAATCCATTTAGAACTGCACATTTTGTGTACAACTGCACGCTAAAAAAAGCCCTGACGCCCATCATAAATTCCTGGCTACGCCACTGCACCAGCCAGATGCAGCAAATAATTATCATTCTGGCGATTGCAGTTGCTCTGTCGACTGTATGAAGAGCATTTGATGATTAGCCTAATCAGTGGTTTCTTAGGCAATGATTCAGCAGCGATTCAATGATTTTAATGTCCTTGATTTCTTCATAGCCTAACAATAGGCTACTCAATGAATGGGGGAAAACTCTTAGTTCTATGGCTCGCTTAGCTGCTAGGCCTTAGCGACACCGAGCTTTGTCAGTGTTGTAGTGTTGCCCATCTGGAATGACCTCCATTTAATGCTGCTATTTAAAAAAATTATGAATGAATGAATGGGATGAACGAATGAATGAACGAATGAATGAATGAATATGCCAATAATTCTCAGACTATTTCATAATTTTATTAATTTATTGTCATTGCTTTAATTTTGCTTATTTTCAGAGGCGTCAATCTGCAGCTGCGGGGGCTGCGTGTTAGTCGTGATTGATGTATAACCGCATTGCGTGTAAAAACACGTCGTCTTATCTCCGAAGCTCACTTACTATCTGACTTATTGTTTTTAAAATGTCAGTCTAATTTTAGAACTGTCGCGGGTAATTGTTCTTTGGTACTTAAGATTCTTCTGTTGCACAAAGAGAGAGGACAATCGCACTTGGTGGAGAGTTGCGGTAAACTCAAAAATCGTTTATTTCGGCTGACCTGGTTTATTGACGGTGTCGCTTACCGTGCAAAGTCGTTCGCATGGTGGTGGGTGATGATGATGATGATGATGATGATGATGATGACGACGACGACGACGACGACGATGATGATGATGATGATGATGATGACGACGACGATGATACGCCATGCATATATTTTTGCACGCATATTATGTAGGTCTAGGCCGTTGGCCTATTGGAAATTTACTTAGCGCCATGACTCAAACGCAAAATCAGTCACAGATTTAGGTTTTGGAGGGGCTGAATCCTCGTGAAGTAAATTTTCATTTTCATCCGCCAAAATTTCAGTTTTACATGTAAATGTGTTTACACGATTGGCCTTTTTTAGGGGGCTTAATTATCCCCCGGATGTCCTTGTTTAGGGAAGCCCCCTGTCTGGTTAGAGGGCGGACTGCCTTTCCCAGGCAATGATAGAGGGATTCACAAAAGAGTAGTCCGAAGCAGTGGCGGCGCCAGGATTTCAGGTTTGGGGGGGCTGAAGCCCCAAGCCTTCCTCCCTCCCAGAGACGCAACTAGAACATTTTCTTCCCAGGGTGGTCATATTGCAATCGCGCGAAGCTGCGAGTGCCGAATGCATGAACGAAGCACATACCGACCAAGGGTTTTACAAGAAATTGTGCACTGGCACAAACGCGCTCCACATTGCAAGATGTAGTTGGAGAATGAGTGGGTTATTTAAACGAAGACAGAAATAATTGTTGAGGTTTTTGATTTTTGGTGTATCCGGCCACAATCCTAGATTAAGTTCCAATTTATCATAAACAAAGGTGTCCAATAAGGTAGCAAAAGAGAATGGGAGGTCCTCAAACGCGTCCGCGTAAAGTCTATGCCGTGCCCGCGCTGTACCATACCCCGAAATTTCAGTCATCTGAGCCGAGTTTGGTGACCGAGCTGAGCAAAGGCGATGCAGTAGATACAGTGCGTGTGCACACAGCAGCCCGAATAGCTATGTGGTTCAGACAGTGAGGTAATGTAAAGTCCCTATTGTCTTTGACATACCGATATGCAAGCACTCAAAAACCACGTTGATTAGAGTTCCAAGTTATCACAATAAGAGGTGTCCAACACCGAATTAATAGGCCTATTCAGAAATTCCACAATACAATGGTGTGCAATTCAGTATTATCGTATAAAAAATCAACCATAGACACAGACTCGAGATCCAAGTTTTCACAATAAAAGGTGTCCAACACAGAATTAATATTCAGAAATATTACAATAAAATGGTGTGCAATTCAGTATTATCGTATAAAAAGTCGACCATGGACACGGACCCGAGTTCCAAGTTATTACAATAAAAGGTGTCCAACACAGCATTTAAATTCAGAAATTTTACACTAAAATGGTGTGCAATTCAGTAGTATCGTATAGAAAGTCGACCATGGACACGGACTCGAGTTCCAAGTTATCATAATAAAGGTGTCCAACACAGCATTAAAACTCAGAAATTTTACAATAAAAAAGTAATCACTATAATAATGGATGGATCCGATTTGACCAGGGTCTATGGCATCAGAGGCCGTTATCCAGGACATTCAATTAAAATAATCACAAATAAAAATAACTCACAATAAAGGTGTCCAACAGCGAATTAATATTCAGATATTCCACAATACAATGGTGTGCAATTCAGTATTATCGTATAAAAATGTCAACCATGGACACAGACTCGAGATCTAAGTTGTCACAATAAAAGGTGTCCAACACAGTATTAATATTCAGAAATTTTGCAAAAAATGGTGTGCAATTCAGTATTATCGTATAAAAGTCAACCCTGGACACGGACTCGAGTTCCAAGTTATCACAATAAATAAAGGTGTCCAACACAGCACTAATATTCAGAAATTTTACAATAAAATAGTAATCACAATAATGGATGGATCCGATTTCACCAGGGTCTATGACAACAGAGCCGGTAACCCTGGACATTAAATTAAAATAATCACAAATAAAAATAAATCACAATAAAGATGTCCAACAGCATTCACAGGACACTATTATAATTATCTGCCTGCATATTACTGATGACAGAAAACAGTTTAAGTTTCCTTAATACAAAAATATGCATGCTTAGATATATGCACACAATTATTTTATGTATATATATATATATACATATTATTATCTGAACACAAATGTTTTACTTTTTAGTTGACCATTATATCAAACGTAGGCCTACATTCCCAGACAGTGGTGGTATACACAACAAGAATATAGTAATTATTATACCGAAAATTACAAAAGCGCACACATTTGAGGTGTGTAAGAGAAACATGATGCAAATCTGACAACTACATTGTTGTGTCAAAGGCATTTCTGGATAAAACGCAATCTTCTGGATAATCAGCAGTCTGTTATAATATTTTCATGCATGATGTGCAGTACAGATGCAACACTACAATGGGAGACTTTAAAGTTTTTACATACTGCAAAGCTGTAAGTGTACTCTAAATAGTTCAGCTCACTTTTGGTAGGGCTGACAGCTTCCATTCCATAAAGAAGAAACGGTTTACAGTAGGCAGCTACTAAATGCAACAAAACTGGTTCACCAAATTTGTAGCATTTGCTATGCAACGAATTAAATGACCTATGCAACTTAATGCATATATATATATATATGTATATATATATAATATTGTATATATAGTTGATGTCGATGCCATTGACCATTGTCTAGGTTTCTTATTACGAAATAAGCCGAAATGGATATTTTCTGCTTTTTGCTTTGGGGGGCTGAGCCGCATTTAGAGGCTATAACCCCTAGCCCTCTGACGACGCCACTGGCGCAAGCATCTACGCTATGATTATATAGTTGATTGCAGGAGGGAGAAAACCCTAGACATTCTTTTGTGACGATGATAAATTTTGTGAAATATGCGAAAAATCAAGAGAAAATACAGCTTTCACCACTTTCTGAAAGACTAGGCAATTTCGATATTTCTATACGTCTAATACTTATAAGACGGTTTCAATCTGAAACGAGGTGTCTAAGAGCCATGTTGTTTCTTCGACAATTTCGACAACCCTGTCCAGTTGTATGGTCAAAAGGTAAGGGTGCAAACTTGTCACCAGTTTTCAGAGACTGAGGCCAAGAAATGAAGTCGCTAACTTCATTCTCAAAGTAGATTTCGATGCCATTGATCATTGTCTAGTTTTCTTATTACGATATAAGCCGCTATAAACATTTTCCGCATTTTGCTTTGGGGGGGCTGAGCCGCATTTAGGGGGGGCTTAGCCCCCTCCAGCCCCCCCCTGGCGCCGCCACTGGTCCGAAGGAGGTCGTAGTCCGGATACCAAAGGATCAGTGATTGCCCAAACTTATCTCTCGCATGATCGCATCGAGATCAAATAATATTGCCTATAATTATATAATACGGCTGACAGAAATAAAAATCAAGAGTGCAAAGATCTTTGCAAAGATGTCGTGTAATCGACCCCACCACTGTATATCGGCCGACTTAAAAGCACCTCAAGCACCGCAGAGTGCCACACTGGACTGGTCCGTGGCCTTCTAGATTGACGGTTATGACCTAAGAAGGTTATGACTGGCCTCGGGTGGATAGAACCAGAATTACCAGCCAAGATCTTTGTAAAGGCATGACTATTTTCATTTTTGCGCTGATAAAGGTGACAGCGTCACGTGATCTGTTCTTATTCTACGTGGTGCGATTAACCTGAAATTGAAGCGGCTGTTGTCCGCCATTTTTTGATGCTTTTTTCATACAACGGTAGTTTTGATTCGAGTTAACTTTGATTTCGTTGATCGGAAACTTGTTTTTAACACCTTTTAAAGAGTCATCACACCGAAATTTATAACTTCATCCGATCAGTTGCCCAGAACTGTTTTACTTATGGCAGAAGCCGACAAATTGAATATCGACAGTATAATCGCACGACTTCTCGAAGGTAAATAACTAGTGAACTAAATGAACTATGTAGCGCTAGGTCCTACTTATAAATTGAAGGATTGTGTTGGCTTATTTGAAGCCTTTTCGGGATGTTTGAAAACTTATTAGATGCAGACACGTCGTATAAATGAAATATCTGTCCACTTAATGCACCCAATCGCGGCAGCGACACTTACGCTTGCAAAAGACATTGTATAATAGTAGGAAATGTACGCTCCGATACTCATGTATGTCCAGATATTCGCGTCGTTCTAAATAAACTCTTGTAATTCAAACCGTCTCTTGGCGAAGATATTATGCTGGTTTTAAATCTGTATTTGACATATTCAGTTTCAGAAGAGGTCCAGATGGCATTTTAGCAGTCTAGCTATGTATAGTCTAATGTTGAAGTGGTGTATTATATATTTATGATGTAACAGCGGTGGACTCTGTTCTGTCTCTCGTGTTGCAGTACGAGGATCGAAACCTGGAAAGAATGTCCAGCTGACGGACAACGAGATCCGTGGACTTTGTCTGAAGTCGCGAGAAATCTTCCTCAGCCAACCGATCCTACTCGAGTTGGAAGCACCTCTGAAAGTCTGCGGTAGGCGCTTTCGAAATTACAATCAATGTTCATTTTATGCTTTTACAATATACACCTGCTTTTAATTGACGTCTGAAGAGTTTAACGGCCTATTCGCTCATTCGTTCATTACGAGACTTTGCATCTAGCACCTTTTCAAGGAGACAACTCATAGGCAGTGGCGATGCTAGCTATAGGATGTCGCGTCATGAGAGTTATTCAGCTGGTCGAAGAAATTGGATGTGAAGAGGATATAAAAATTCCAAAGAATTTTTTCAGGTCATACAGCAGGTCAAGAGCAAAAGAGGCAGTATGTGAAATGACCTGCCACGACCTATGTTTGTGCAACCATTGCTCATATGTGCTTCCAACCCCTGTTTTAGGGGTCAAAATGAACTTTATGGTGGCGTCCAAGGTGCTCATCTGTTCTATTATTCATTTTACCCCATTTTACTTAGCCTCGCTTGCGAGTCATCCATAAGGTCTAGCGGGTATTGAACCCACGTCCTAATGATCGCCATGCCAGTTTGTTTCCGACGTTCAACCACCTTCCCCTTTATAATGAAACAAATATTAAATCATAGTACACAACGTGGTTTCACAATGACCATGTAAGCAGTACGATTACGTAATGTACATGCAATAGCAGATGATAAGTAGTTTACCAGGGGTAGAACTTAACTCTAAATATTTTTTCGCCAGACAAGGTGCTCTTTAAAATCCTTTCTCATGTTATAAGAACTTGCCTCGTAGACAGTTAAAGGGTGAGCCAACCTTATGGGGCTAGTGGGTATCAAACCCATGTCCTCCAAATCTTAATGCCATCACGTTACTATATTCAACCATCTCTTCATCACATAATCAAATCCTAGTACCATCCTAATCATGTGTTTTGGTGTGCCTCTCTGACAGGTGACATCCATGGCCAGTACTATGATCTTCTGCGACTCTTTGAGTACGGCGGGTTTCCGCCGGAGAGCAACTACCTCTTTCTGGGCGACTACGTGGATCGAGGGAAGCAGTCCCTGGAAACCATTTGTCTACTTCTTGCGTACAAGATCAAGTATCCGGAGAATTTCTTCTTGCTCCGAGGCAACCACGAATGCGCGAGCATCAACAGGATTTACGGTTTCTACGACGAATGTAAGAACAGCCTCTTTATTTGTTTATATTTATTACCTAGTATTAGAGATTGTCATAATTTCATCTCGAATGTTCTGTTTGAGCTCATCTACTAACATTATATTTTGTCCTTGATTCCTTGTTAAAGTCTCCGTATGCCATGAACAATATTGTTTAAGTTGCGTCCCTGTCAGCTTAGTTCTTCTAATCAACAAATTAATTGTTTGTTTGATTGATTGATTGATATTCATTTAAATTATCTCCATCTTTTTCCTTATTCTACTTATCATATTAATCTTGATTTTCATGCCTAGGACTGGTCTTGCCCAACATCAAATATTTCCCGTACTCGGTCCCTCCATTTGGAATGACCTTCTTGCAGCACTTAGGATTGAACTAACAACCGGTTTTTCCTCTCCAGCTCATTCTTTAATTAACTAACAACTCGTTTTTCCTCTCCAGCTGGTTCTTTAAAGGCATTTCTTTTCCCATGGAGTTCCCTCGGTTATCATTTCTCTGTTTAGTTAAGGTTATTTTCGTCCCGGTTTCTAATGGTCCGTTTTAAATTTTGCTCTTAATTTTCACGTGAAAATTTTCACTCGTGTGTTCCAGCTCTGTTTTCCTCTGGGGATTTCCGCTTGTTTTCCAAACTTTTTAGCTGATTTTGTCAATGGACGTTCACAGGTAAACGCCGTTACAACATCAAGCTGTGGAAAACGTTCACGGACTGTTTCAACTGTCTACCAATCGCCGCTATCATCGACGAAAAGATCTTCTGCTGTCACGGCGGTCAGTACATGATTACAGACTGTTTTCTATACGTAAAAAGTATTGTATTGTATTGTATTGCATCTGACAACTTATGAAGCGGTTCTCGTAGCAGGAGCCTTTCAGAAGCGCTCCCAGTGCGTGAAACCCCCGAGAGAAAAGGCAGATGTTTGAGACAATAGAAAAAGAAAATGCATTCATTCTATTCTATTTTGGGATTTATAAAGCGCCTCTCGTAGTACAATCTAATCAGAGGCACTCCCAGTGCGAAGAACTCCTGGAAAAAGAAAAGTCTTAAGACAACGGGCAGAAAAGTAGTTGATGCGATCATTAATATTGTGTTTCTAAAGAACCCGTAGTAAACTTGAGTCATGCGAGTTTATGATTGCATGAGCCGAGCTTTGACGTTTTAATGAAGAGAGCGCACTGAAATAAAAATGGAGAAGAGGCCGCTTCAGTTTGTCCTTATAGTGCTAAGTGGCGCTTGAGAATGTGATGTTTGAGAGGCCATTGTCCTACTTTTCAATTTTAACCGACAGGTGCTATAACTATCAAGATCGTTTGGATAGATTATAGCATCTGTTAAACAAACATGCACAGACAGCTATGTACAGACATGCACTTAGGCATGGCTATAACCATCAGTTTATTGGTCCATAAATATCTGAAGTAATATATCGTTGTGCTAAGAACAAGTAATCTGTTAGTTGGAAAATGGATCCCAGAAGGACAGTTCTATATTTATAGTCTGGTACTAGATGTTTAAATAATAATAATAATATCTTTTCTTTAATTAAACGCCTGCAAGACGCACTGCGCTTTACATTTACAAGTTATGCAGTAATCTTAATTAAGCTTAACTACTAACTGAACAGACAGCTTTGTAATTACACGGCGCCAATGGCAGCCTACAAAGAAAATCCGCCCAACGGGGGCTCGAACTCACTACCTCTCGCACTCTTGGCCAGCGTGTTAACCACTACTCTACCGGGCCCCAGAGATTCCTTGGATTTGTTCATATTCGAAGTAACTTAATACGTGTGCAAATATATAATATTCATCCTTGTATAAAAAAATCAAAACTTAAGAACTTTTCATGCATTCGTTTATTTGCTAATTACCTTATTACATGTGTAATTATAAAAGTCCTAGTGTAAAACATCAGACCTTAGTTAAGACAACATGCTTTCATATATGCTGCGTATCTTAAGAACAGTGCAATTACTAACATCTTAGTACAATCGTTGTGTTGTTGTAGTGTAGCAGTGCGTTCGGTGTATTGGAAGGGGTTCCAGGTTCGAATCCACAGGGACCCTGAACAAGTCCTTCACTCGCAATTAATCATGTACTTTGGCATTGAACTTCGATTCAGTGACAGTGCTATAGTCGGGAGCGCTTCTGTGTAGAAATTTTCAAGAGGTGCTATAGCAAACATTTGTACACACATACATACATATGACATGAGATTTTTAGTTTTATTCTATTGTGTATTCTCAATAATTATAATTCACGTACAATTCCACATTTCTTCCATCTTTCCGCATTTCTTCCATCTTTCCGCATTTCTTCCATCTTTCCACATTTCTTCCATGTTTCCGCATTTCTTCCAGGCTTGAGTCCCGACCTGCAGTCGATGGAGCAGATCCGGCGGATCATGAGACCGACGGACGTACCGGATCAGGGACTCCTCTGCGACCTGCTCTGGTCGGATCCGGACAAGGAGGTGATGGGGTGGGGCGAGAACGATCGTGGCGTCTCGTTTACGTTCGGGGCGGAGGTTGTGGCGAAGTTTCTTCACAAGCACGATCTCGATCTCATCTGCCGAGCTCATCAGGTCGGTTGTTGAGAGTGTTTCGGTAGTTCTAAGAAGTTTTTCTGTGTTTTGAAGCAAATAGATAATTGTTGTATCATAAGAAAACAAGGACGGCCAAGGAAAAGGTGGATGGATGAGGTTCACGAAACAACAGGAATGAACTTGGAAGAACTAAGGGAGACGACATCAGAAAGAAAGATATGGAGAAAATGGATCATGTCGGTCACTAGAGCTCAGAGAACTGAAGGTGACAAGGTGTATCATATTTAAACATTTATCAAGCACATTTTTAGTAGGGTGACCCGTTCAGATGCGTCCCCCCCCGTGCGCAAGGTTCCGCCAGAAAGAGCAGGGTTTGAGAGGAGAGGAGGAGGAAGAGAGACTGCCGGATAACAATGATAACATACCCGGTCAGGGGCGGATACATAAATTTTCGAAAAGGGAGGACCAAAATTTTTTGGTATTGAGACAGAGGAAAAATTTCGTCTTGGTCACTGAAAAATCTGATGACCTTTTTTAGTCATTTGTTGAATTCCCAAGAAAAAGATACCAGTTTATCCGCCAAAATAACTGATGACTTTTTAGTCATAGTGTTCTTAAACCCAGTGTTCTTAAGGACCTTGTGGGGAGAGGGGCCTACAAAACTACTCACATGGGGGCCACGTCATCTTTCCGAGCCAGAATAGCTGGTCAAAAATAAAGAAATTTCTAAATTGGGAGGGGCCATTACCGGATTTGCTCCCTGGATCCGCCCTTGTACCCGGTATATATAATATTTACAAGTGCTCAAATGCAATGCAATATGATTGTCTTAGTGAAACGTTTGATACAGTACGGTCATGAGATTATTGTTATTATTATAATTATGATGCTATTGTTTTGTCAGTGATATCAGTTTTGATACGTTTCCTTTTTCTTCAATTGGTCCTTCTCTTTGGAATGTGCTAGAAAAATTCCTTCCTGTGTTCCCCTTACTCTTCTGTGTGTCTGGCAGTCTCTCTTCTGCTTTGTCTCTTCTCAAAACCTGCTTCTTCTTCTCACGGGCCTTGTGCACTGGGAGCGCCTCTGAACAGTTCACCCTTCTAAAGACGTCTTGTGAATGCTTAAATAACAATATGCAAATGCATACTGTCTTCATGGCTGTCTTTACTAAATGTTGTCAAGACTGCTAGTTATCTTCATTACTAAGTATCTTAAAGACAACTAACTATCTTTGGTGAATTCTAGCTATCTTTGGAGCTCCTCTGAGTAGTTTCCTTGAATAGGCACTATATAAACACTTGAATGAATGAATGATCTTCATTGCGGCTGACTTTCTTCAAAACTTCTACCTACTTGACTGCCAAGCTCATCAGGATATCACTTGAAAGAGAAGAGGGTTTCAGCAGTTTTAATAATCTTGTGTTTTGCAGCTAATTGTCTTCGTGACTTGTAACTATTTTGTCGTTGATGTATGCTAATTATCGTCAGGATTAATTCTCTTCCTGCTTTTCTTCCAGGTGGTTGAGGATGGCTACGAGTTCTTTGCCAAGCGCCAGCTCGTGACGTTGTTCTCGGCTCCGAACTACTGCGGGGAATTCGATAACGCCGGAGCCATGATGAGTGTTGATGAAACACTGATGTGCTCATTCCAGGTCAGGCCTCTCTCATTCCGGATTGTTCGTAGTTCATTCCAGTTTTGTATTTTCTTATTCTGGGTTGTCGTTTTTTTTATTTGTTTAAGTTCATTCTTCGTTATTGGAGTTCATTCTGGCTTTGTTTATTCGAAGTTCTCCGTGAGTTGCCTTAGAAGACCGTTCTTGATTTGTTTCAGCGCTTTCTTGGTTGTCTAGGTTCATACCGGCTTTGTTTAAGCTCATGCTGGGTTATCTACCCGGTAAGTTAATTCTGAGTCCTGTTTTGACGCTTGTTCAATGGTTCATTCTCGTTTTGTTTGAACCCACTTGGGACAGTTTTCTAACAATTGTCAGTTTCTGTTTCAGCCCTATTCAAGTCAGTTTCTACGCTTTTCTAAGTGCATTTCCATGCATTTTGGGCCAGTTTCTGCTCATTCTGAATTTGTCTAAAGATTAATAGAAGACAAGTCAATGTGCTTTTTGTAAATGCTTTTAAAAGCTGCTCTAAAGGATTTAATTGGTACGTAATGTATCCTGGTTCCGTGGCTCGATTTAATAGCTGCCAGGCAACAACGAGCTTTCCTGGTTGTAGGTTCGTTCATCTGGAACGAGTTTCCTTGAAAGCTGGGTTTTATTACATCTGACCAAGCAACCTTTGTTTCATAAGTCTCGTCTTTTTCTCTTGCCGTTGCTGGGCTAGGAGCGCTCCTGAGTAGCTTTCTTGAAGGATGCAATGTAAACCATTCTAGAGTGAATGAATATCTTATGATATTACTGAACATGTAGCAGTTACGTTGGATGATGTTGATGCTCTTTAATTAGCACTATAGCGATGAACACGTACTGATAGCATCTATTCCTGATGTAAAAACTGTAATTCATTCGAAAGATTGCGTTAAATTGCACTGATTCACAATTTTCTAGCTTTTGTTAAATTGGATAAATAGAGGGTGCTCGATAGTGAAATAGTTAGCATCCTGTTCTGTCTATCAAGAGTTTGTGGGTTCAAGTCCACGTTAGGACAGATGCTTTGTTTTTGATTTCTGCTCCACCGACATTCATTGCCAACCCAGCTACACCAAGTACACTCAACCCGCTGCTGTTGGTGGGAAGATGAGATGGTGAGGGAGAGGACTTGCCAGTCATCATATGCTGAGGTCAAGAAAATGAAGTCACTAGCACGTCTTCAGACCCATATGGCTGGCTGCCTCAGGGCTTCCTTAGTAGACTGTTGTTGCTCTTCCTTTGTTGTTGGAGAACTATTATAGTTGTCTCCGTTATTTCATTCGGGTAATTCGCAAGTGCGTTGATTTCGGGATTTCTTTTTGTGCTGTAGATATTAAAGCCGGCAGACAAGAAGAAGTTCCCGTACGGTGCGCTTCAGACGGGGCGACCCGTAACTCCGCCGAAAGGAACCGTCAAGAACAAGGGCAAGATGTGAAACCGGAGACCGGACATCTAGTCACCAGAAACCCCCCTCCCTCCCTCCTGCCCCACATGACGTTTTGAGTGTTATACCTATTTTTGCAATGAAGAAACCCGTTTTTAATCCAGCTGGTCGACCCTTAGATATGAGTTAATATACTGAGATATGGACTGTAGCATAATTTTCAATTTCTCTGTGAAATCAACTCCTAAACTCCCGAGATGCTACCAACGTGTTTCCTATTCAATGAAAAGAACTGCCACCAACTCAACTTTAATTTCTCGAAATATGGGCATTTTATATATTTATATATATATATATATATATATATATATCTATACATATATATATATATATATACGACTGCATGGCAGTTTTAGTTTTGGATGCATTCCTGTTCTGTATGGCTGGCCTAAAGAAATTGATTCTTACAAAGCTGTAAACGCCTGTTATCAGACTTTCAAAGCACGATTAAACTCTGGTTAAAGTACTGACCACAAAGCATCTTGTTGCGGTTGAATTTTTTATCAGAAATTTCTGTTGAAGCTTTAGGCAAAACTAGAAAATGTGTTTGAAAAAGCAACGGACGGTGATATGAGAAAATAATTTCAAGGGGAGTCTAATTGGAGTTTTAATAGGTCACAGATGTATTCATTCAGTGATTCCCTTAACGCATAATTATTGATAGTTGGCTCGATTTGTCATGGAATGACTGCACGAGTGTTGCCTGAATTGTTTTTGGTGCGTTATTGTGTGTGATGCCTTTTGTCAGGAACTAATGTCTTGTTAGCAGCTCTGGGCTAGTGTCCATTCCATGCCTCAGTCCTTAAGAAATGTAATCTACTTCCACTCACTCTCCCTCCCCTCTCTCTCTCTCTCTCTCTCCCCCTCTCTCCATTACTCCAACTTACTTCTTTCCTTCGAAAGTTGTCACAATTCCCTGTTTCTCATAGACTTTCAAGCACATGTATGTTTAAGTTCTGCTGGTGACCGACTATATGCAATTGTGCATCTCAAATTCAGTTTTTTTTGTGTGACTACAAGTTTCTTTCAATGTTAAGTTTTGATTGTAATAGCTGAATGAGATACTAGCCAGATTTGTGGGGAGAACTAAACTCTGGGCTATTGTTTAGTGGACCGAGTTTTCTGGATTGTAATTGCCTGTGTAATACTTGATGTTGATATGCTTATGCCCTTTAAACACCAGTGCCGCAGAAGATGTGAATTAGTGATTACTGTGAAATTATTAAATATTAAGAAATTTTATCAGACAAAGGGAGCAGGTGAACATGCAGATAGTTTAATAACATTGCGAGATTGTGTGATATGGTAACAATGAGTATTGGAGACCTATGTTTTCAAAAACCTTTGGCAACTTCATGTAAACCGTTATGTTATAGATGCTCAAGGAGCAGTAAGCAGTAGTCAAGGTGATGCAATATGGTGGCAATTGAAGTTCTGTCTTGTTATAAACAGCAGAAGGATTTCTTTTGTTCTCATTCACCATTTTTTGCATCGTTATCATGAGTGGTAGAATTTCTTCCTTGGTCTCTGGGGTAACATATTTCTCCAGGCAGTATTTTGTCTCCATCTCTAGTCGGTTCCGCCAGTTCCAGTCTTCCATTCAGCTGTCTTGGAATTTCCCCCCATTCTGTCCATATTTTTCCGTTTTTGTTTCCAGCTTTCTGCTTTCAAACTCTTTTCAGTTCTTCCCAGCATTTGCTTTTCACGGTTCTGTCCCCAGCTTTTTGTTTTTAGACCCTATTCAGTTCTTCCCAGCACTTGCCTTTCACGGTTTTGACCCCTGCTTTCTGTTTTTAGACCCTATTCAGTTCTTCCCAACACTTGCTTTTCACGGTTCTGTCCTCAGCTTTCTGTTTTTAGACCATATTCAGTTCTTCCCAACACTTGCTTTTTACGGTTCTGTCCCCAGCTTTCTGCTTTCAAACCCTATTCAGTTCTTCCCAACACTTGCTTTTCACGTTTCTGTCTCCAGCTTTCTGCTTTCAAACCCTATTCAGTTCTTCTCAACACCTGCTTTTCTCAACAGCTATTTAAGGCCATCACCTTTTTGCTTGTTTGAGTACAAATTATCAGATTTGTTCAACTTAAAGTATGTATGAAAAAAGTATGTTCAAGTTATTCTAAACTAATTTTAAAACCTGCATAATACAAAAAATATTCCAAAACACAAGCCTTATGGGTAGCTTGTGATTAGAATATTTTGTCTGTATAAAAATATTTTTCCTCAATTTTTAGTCTGATTTCTCTTTGAGTTTGTGATTTTGGACAAGAGTTGTTATCGAAACCTGACATTTTTGACAGGGTTCTTGTTATAGTAATCAAGAAAAAGCCATGCAGCTCATTGCATGTATGCATGAAGTTTGCATATCTATACATGTATACATCTTTATACAAATCTATGTATATGATTCCTAGATGCATGTATATTATCACAGAATATATATGCATTAATTGCATATATAATTATATATGTGAAACATAGATTATATGTACAATACGATGATATACTTACAACTGTTATCTCTACTATTGTTATATATGTCTATGCATGTATTTTGTAATGCATATGTTTATACCGACTTCGTGAATATATTTTATTATAATTGATGTGATGTGCATCAACAACAGAGTGATGGATTTAAATCTTTTACTTGAAATTCATCTGTTTCGGCTTGCATGCCATACAAAGAGATTGGTTTATGCTTTCTCGTGATTTTTACCACGCTTCTATAAATGTAGTTTGGCTGGGATAACATTGGAAGCAACAAAGATTTTTGATTTTTTTACAATACATGCAGTACGTGAGTTGAAGCATTTATAGAAGAGGAACAGATTTTATTGAAATTAAAAAGCGTTTAACACTATACATATATGATAATGCATTCTATGTATGTATACTAGTATAATGTGTTGTATGCATGCCTTTGTATATTATTTCATATAATGGTACATAATGTGAAGCGAATAGAAATAATTTTTATGCTAGACTATTATATATATATAAATATATATATATATAGAGGGAGGGAGGGAGGTTGGCATGAGCCTATAGCATTTCTTAACTTGATAGGGCATATATATTGTGCTATTATGTGCAATATATAGACTTATAGAGCATGTATGTATATATTATTGATGAAATCCATGATGTGTATTATATGTGTTGACGTCATAATCTGCCTTTTTTAGCGGCATTTCATGGAACTGGTTTTTACGAGCACCAATTGATAATCGAGACATCTCAGTCTGCAGTGCTTAAAGTGTGGAAAAATAAGTGCCTGGACGCCGTCCATGACCGTCCAGGCATCCTTTAAACCCTGTCAGTCTGAATGAAGAATGAACTCCAGTGAAAATAGTTTTTTTAATTTTTAATGTATTTTACTGCTGTAACGACATTTCAAACAATTACCAAACATAGCTTTTGTCTTTGCTTTCCTTGGGTTGTTCATGAAAGGGATATGGTGCCATAGTCTGGTGCCATGCTGTCTAACTCTTAAGGTGACATGCTTGAGCCGGCTCATATTTGCAAGTTGTGTAAAAATCAAGTAAGTAAGTAAGTTCAGCGTTGCCTTTATTTGCATCCGACAAGCACACATGCATAAGACGGTGCGGGCATTATTTTAAACAATGGGGGGGGCACTTTTGAAGTGTTAAATCACAATGAAATGATGAGCTTAAAATGCTACCATTGCAGTGTGGATATCTTACAAAATTCTATAGCGGAAGGGGCGTATCCCCTCCAAACCCCTCCCCTGCTCTGGGCTTTGCGCCCTCGGCGATTGTCCTGCCGCTCGTTCGCCCCTCCCCCATCCCACCGCAAAGCCCGGATCAAGTTTCCGCCTATGCTAAGGTAGGTCTATTAGTAGCTAACATGCGGAGTACAATCGCGATTATAATAATTGACCAGCTCAGTTACATCGGTTACGTTCTACTATGCGCGTGTGGCCGGGTGTCGGTTTGCGTAGCCTTGTTACATGTCTAACGTAGGCCTGCACTGCTATATCTGAGAAGAATCAGAAGATTAGTGACGCCCTCCTCCTTTATCCAGGCTTGGGACTGGCACTGGCGGAGAACATCCAGTGGCGGAGTTTGGTTTGCGTAGCCTACCAAAGGCAGTCTGTTTATAAGAGATTAACATGTAAATTTAGGCTAACCCTCGCACTAGCAGTGCGGTCTTACTTGTAAATGGCGTGGCAACCGTTAGCCTAGGCCTAAAAGTAAACGGCGGGGCAATGACTTGCATCTGATCGATAATTGTGAAGGATCCTTTGATGCAGTTGTAGCAAAGATACTCTAGGGCAAAATGACCTAATTCTGGCCACTTCTTGAGACAAACAACTACTACATTCTTGCTGAATCAAAATGAATAATTTAAGAAGTGGGTCATTGTTAACAAACATATGATCTTCACATCTATGCATCAGTATTCTTTTTTCAAAAGTTATTTGACAAAATATTTAAGCTTTTCTAGAAGTACTGAAAAGAACCATATTCTGGCCAGGAGGCAACAATTCTGGCCATGCAGTGCCACTACTCTGGCCAGTGGCCAGAATACCGGCACTCTATGGCCAGAATTAGGTTTCAGCAAATAACATGCACATAGACATGTAATCCTCCAGGTTGGCTAGAGCCTAGTTCATAGGAAGATTTAAAATTTAAAGCAAAAATAAAGTTTAATGCAAGCATCAATACATGAGACAACTAAAGTGGCTTTTTCATAGACTAGTAATAAGAGTTTCGTATTGCACGGTTGACTTCACAACTGAACAAAGTTCACATTTTAAAAACTCACTATAGGGCCAGGGCTTTTTTTAACGTGCAGTTGTACACAAAATGTGCAGTTCTAAATGGATTTGTGCTGTTGTTTAAGCACTTCTGCACAGCTAGACTAGGAAAAAAGGTCCGATTAGAAGTAATTTACCATGGAAGATTGTAAAGGGAAGAAGGATTTGTGCAGTTCTAAAAATTCCTTAAAAAGAGCCCTGACTAGGGCCTACATAAAGTCATAAAAAACCTATTACGAAAAATTCTAGCTTTTAAAAATCAGCACATATGTTACTTGATACTGCTTCATATTGCATCGCTGAGTTTTAAATACATTTCTAATACCTAAATATGAGATGCAACAAGTGAGTGTCTGGCATTCAATCATTTTCACATGAAAAGCAGATGAAAATGTCTGGTCCTTCTTCTTCCAAGCCCTGGCATGCATTATGATCGATACCACTTTTGACATTCCTGACACTGTGTCCAAGCTACTTTATCTGGATCGCCACAACATCGGATGGAGCAGGTGGCACAAGGAGTCATGTCCACTTTCCTATTGTACCTTTCAGAAGTTTGTCAGTGTTTTTTTTCTTTTTCTGTGATTGACCCACTCGTCTTGGTTTTGGATGTTTTGTTGTCTTGGGAGCGGAGTGCTTTTTCTGCAATTCTTTCTCCTTATTTTTCTCTCTGTTTTCCTGAATTCTTTTTGTCCTTGCTTCTCAATTGCTTGGCCTCTTTCTTTGCATCATGGTCAAGCCTCTCCTGTACATTCTTGAGTTTTGCCTCTTGAGCTTCCTTGGATACCAGCAGAGAAAAAAATCAGTTTCTTCGTTCTTTTTTGCTTACGTTCGACAGGTGTTGTTGGATAAGGGAGCACATCAGAATCAGGATCAACTTCACCTTGGCCATAATTCTGCATAATATATAGAACAGGATTAATTAATAGTTTGCATGCCATACACACATGCACATTCCAGCACAATATCATCGTCGCCATCATCATCATCATCATCATCATCATCATCATCATCATCATCATCATCATCATCATCATCATCATCATCATCATCATCATCGTCATCATCATCATCATCATCATCATCATCATCATCGGTTTAACATCAATTTTCTCAAAAACTTTGTGGTATAGCCTAATAACCGTTATGGAATATAGACCATTAGGCTATCATTATTGTGATTATGCAGTCTCAATGTCATGGGCATTATTTTGCAGTTCGTGGTCCTTTTGTTCGCTTATTAGGTCTAGGAAGGCCTATGTTATTACCTACAAAACAGTTCTTTTGAATGTAATTCAGTAAGCATACGCTAATCTGGCCACGCCGGATCATAATTCTGGCCATGGCCAGATTAAAGACTAAACTGCGGCCAGAATTAGGGCTTTTGGGGTGACACCATTAAAGTGACTAAAGCATATAACATAGCTTTTCTTGTATAAAAATTTTGACATATATTATATATATGAGAAAATATCTGTACAAAAAAATTTATACCTGTGAGATACAGCTTTCCAATCGAGAAATATCCTCTGTGAAAAAACTTTCCAATTCAATATAACGACTCCGACGTCAACGCTAATCGTCCAAACCAGACGGTGTGTTTACAAACATCCCCCATGAGTCAGAGCTATTTTTAGTAACAAAATCACCTAAAACAAAGAGTTCAGAAATAATTTTCCTCATGATATATTATACAGGTATTTCCGTTAAGGAGGCATTTGTGGTTGAAAAGTGGCCAGAAATAGGTCGCGGCCAGAATTAAGTCATTTTGCCCTAAGGTCTTTTGGCTGTAGCCTGTTACAGGCCTGCCATTCCACAGGATCAAAGCTTCCGAAGCTACGAAAAACTCTAATCGAAAGTCTTGGAAAAGTTATATTTCGCACTGAGTTCGATTGAAAATAATTTTTTCTTCAGACAGTACTGAACAAGATCATTGATTAAAATGTATTGAACACTTAAATACCGATTAAATTGCCAACAGCAATAGGCCGAGATTTCTTGCCCGAGGCGCTCTTACTATTTCAAGTCTATGTTTTTGTTAAACGAACAAAAGCCATTTTGTTTTGTTCACGGTCGACTTTATGAATTTCTCCGTTTAGCGTAAAGTTATTGATTCTTTATAACAATATATTATTATCTAACTATACTCGCAATTTTGCTTTTATTTTTAGTGTCATCTGACTGAATTTATACCCAGATATAGATTAATTTACGTAGCTTCTTAGACTTATGGTGGCCTGCCTTTCCCAGATCAGCGTGACTAGTAGAGTCGAAAATGTAATGTCCCACACAATTGTTAGAGATGGAGTGCAAGAAACTAGGTTTAAATTTTACCGTACAATTAGCACAACACGCATTTTACGCGTTGCGGAGATAACCTGTATACGAAGAAAGGCGAGAAACTGATCCAACACATTCCAATGCATGTTCAGAAGAATTTTGTTGCTACTCGCTTTTTATCAGAACAGTGTATGTATGTATGTATGCATGTGTTTGCTGTGTTTTATCTTGGGGTAGTCTAACTGTATTTAGCGCGTGAGTATATAATGGTAGAGTATGCATTGCATCCAACGCATTCTTGGCATATCAAAGTGTCATGGCAAGCAAGTTTTGTCCTCGCTTTCCCCGCTAATGTTGTGTTGCTTGTTGTGAAAAATATTGTTTACAATAGAGATCATAAGAAGTATGGCTAGTCTTTGTTTTTATAAGTGTTGTTGCATAAAACAAAAATACCATAAATTTCTGTAGTTCTTTAAAAACCACTGCAAAGCAATGTGCGTTTCATGCAGAAGTCGACCTAAAACATTGAATATATTTATTCCAGTGGTGCAATGTAGGCACTGTGTCTGTGTGTGCATGGTTTTGAATGGTTGAAAAATTGCTGAGGCACTCAGGAGTACGTAAGGAAAGGCTGGTTTTTAATACGTTTCTGATTTTTGTAATTCCAAACAGGTGTCAAGATGGGACTGACCGAAGACCAGAAGCAGGTTAAGGCGCTCCTCACGGAGACTATCACGCTCCTCTGCAAGAACGGTCTCCACTTTCGTTCCGAGTTCAGCATCGACGGACTTATAGGGATAACTCTCGACCAGGACAACGTATTTCTCGTCAGCATCAAGGAGACAATAAAATGCGACAGCGGCCAAAACAACGACCATGTTCACGTCAGCCAGACGAAAGCAGAATCCGCGTCGAGAATGTCGCCTTCACAGTCGCGGGGCAAAAAACACGCCCGATCGAACGAGGCCTCGACTTTGGACAAAACGGCCGCGTCGTTGCAGCCACGCCGAAACTTCCCATCGGCGACCGGCGACGAAAATGATTTCACGTCTCCCTCGGAAATTCCCGACGTCAAGTTGGAGTTCGGTCCCACGGACAATCCGGATCACAGTCGGTCGGAATTCGACGACCCCTCCGTCATGGAGGAACTGTTTTCCGGTCCTGCGCCAACGTCAGGTTCACGGCATTCGCGCACGCAAGACATCTCGAGAAATAACACCGATGCAATCGTCCAGAAAGACGCCGCTGGTGGCAGTCTATGCGACAACCTCGAACCGTCGCATAAGAGACTTCGTTCGAGTGACCACCGGAAAACAGACGAGTCACTGACCGACGAAGACAGAACTGTCGGGTTTCGGGATAGGGTCACGCCGGGGTCCAGGGTCTGCAAAACCGAGCCGCTCGATGTCGTCGAAATCCCCGACGATGAAATGGAGTCGTCGTTGAATTCCGACAATTCCTATCTGATGTACATGTCGATGTACGGAGGCGCAACGGACGGTGGTGGGACGGTTCAGACGGACGGATCTTACTCGGCCCAGTACGATTTGTCGCAGATGAGTCAGCAGCATTCCGGTGTGGCTGGTTGTTCGTCGTGGAACCAAACGCAACGGACGGGCGGTGTCTTCAACAATCAGGATAAGGTGAGTGATCGGATTTATGTTGGTGAATAATGCACTGTGAGGGTTGTGCAAGCCTTGTTCCGGCCAAAATGCAGTTTTGTTGAAACGATAATTGATCATTTGTTCTCTTTGCATATTTGAAATATCTATATATGAAATATGTTTATTTATAACATTTTATTTGTCTGTGAAATTTGATTTATTTATATTTTTTAATATCTGAAAGAATTTGTATTTGTAAAAATTATTTAGTTATTTATTTAGTTATGCCTTGTATTAATATCTAAATAAGATTCGGTTTTAACTTAATTATAAATTATATTTAATTATTTTTGCTTTTTAAAAATATTATACTTATTAATATTTCATGCTCGTATTACATTCTTAATGATAAGAAAGAGCAAAATTGTCTGTTTCGGAGAGCTTTGGAAATAATTATTTTTATGTGTTACAGATATTAAGATGTCTACTACATTGTATAGTGCTTTGGGTGTACTATTTAATGAAAGGGCATAATTTTTAAATCATACTGTAAGTGATATCTTTAAACTTTCATCTTGCGAAATTGCTCTTCATAGAATGAGTTACAACTGAAATAAATACGAAACAATCTCAGAGTTTATTTTTTGAACTAACTTTGCTCATAAAAAGTTTGACCTTGAATTGAATCAGGGGCCCAGCCAGTATTTTGATGAACAAGGCTTGCTCTAACCTGTTAAACAGTGCTGTTTATTCTAAATGCTTCTCTTATATTAAACAGTTGTGTAGTTTTCCAGCTGTGTATAGATGTTAAACTAAGATTAACAATAAATGTAGCCATCTGGAGTGAAGTGTACTTGTTTCATTTTTTTATTGCCACAAGTCATTGTCACCATAACATACTCAGCCTTTCAGATGCGTACTTCTTAACGTGTTTCTATGCATTAAAATTTTCAATGACTATTAATATTATTATGGTTGTGAATAATTGCAATAATTAAATGGAACTTTGTGAAACCTGGGACAAAGCTTGGTTTCTCAGAAAATCACTTTTCACTCTTCGCATAATTTTTCTCTTTGTTTGGATTATTCTACGTCGTGTAGAAAAATTATAAATTTTACAATAGTAGTAAAAGATTATAATGAGAACAAAGGAATTAAAATTTTCCTTGCGATATTGCATCACATTGCTACTGTTCTAAGTGTTCTTGCTTTGTAATGGTCCAGAATGTTAGTGTTTGATCACTTCAAGAGAAAGTGTTGTTCATTTGGATTTTGGCTCCAGTGTTTTCTACACAGTGCAAAAATTCTTGACGCTGCTTGACAGTGTGGCAGGCATTGACTAATATGGACTAATTGGACTTCTCAATCTTCATTTTCTCACTTGTCTCTGCCGCTTGACCTAGGATTTCTGCCTTCAGTTAAAAGCACGTAGTTCATTGCTTGTCCAAAATAGAATGTATGCTCCATATTATGACTTTGACATGCACAATGCAATGTATCATAATTGCCTTCCTAACAGAGTTCAGTGTGCAAGCGCTAGGGAATAATCGGATATTGCTTTGAACATTCGCCAAGGCAGAATACCCCATTTTTTACTATTCGTTTGGAAAATACCATGCACAAAAATACCATGAAAATCAGAATTTTTCCAGTTCGTTAATTATTTATGTATTTATTTCTAAAGTGAGTAATTGCATTATGTGGTTTTAATAAGCACAAAACTTAATTGCCGTAATTTTTTTTGTGCATGAAAGCGTGAAGCATTGCATGTGGAACAAATGGTACTTGGCTCATATCCTGCTGTGGCAAATAGTGCGTTTAAATATTCTGATTTTGTACTCGGCAGAAAATGTCTACCTTGCTATTCCCTAGCAAACATGTCCATGCCACTGTAGCCATTCTCTCAGCATTGCAGGCCAAGCGGCTTGACTAGTTGGGTTAGAACTGTGTGCTCTACGTTCATAGCAAAGCATGGCTGAGTACTTTTACCTACCTACCATTGATCAGAAAGTTATGTAGTGCAATGTTTTGAGTTTCTGAACTGCATTCAGTTTATTGGTGCATACTGCATAAATGACATTTACGTGATGTACTGGTCCCACGTCTACCCTAGATTGTTTTTGTGTGATCAGTCTCGTGTATAGTATGTTTCGTATATAGTATGTCTCGTATATAGTATGTTTCATCTGCTTTGCTTGATGCAATTCGAAAACACTTTCCACGGAGTATTTTACGTGACTTGGTTTGTTGGTCTTATGTAAGAAATGATTACCGGGTATGCTTTTTGAAAGGTACACTGAAAGTGCTTGTTAAATGTCCCGTCAATTGCCTAAGTGTACTTGTTAGTGCGTTGGTGTTTGTGCTTGTTAGTGTTCCTAAGTGTGCATGTGCATACACAATTTTTGAGGTGCTGTATTTGTACAAATTTTGGTTATTTGGATGTTTCTGCTGTTATAATTATTTGGAATTGTTCTTATAATGTTCTATGGCTTAAGTTTAAGATACATGATTTGATCAGACTTGATGTATGATTTATGATTAACTGACCAGAAGGTTTGAGTTTGGCTGGTGTGAAATGCTGTGATATTTTTCGGTTAGGTTCAAGTGAACTATAGATGAAGTACCAGTATGTGATGGAGTTTAGTTGTATCTGGGGCATTCCTTGCTCTTTGTCACATAATTTGTTCTAGTACGTTTTTCTGGTTCAAGTAGTGGTCTGACTGAATGTGTTTGTATTCCTCCTGTTTGAAAGTCAACTATTCAATCAAAATTTACATGGTTTTCATTCAGGGTCTTGTCGCTTCTAACTTGGGTCAAGTGCCTGGAGATGTTTTTGGTTATTCTGACATTTCTGGTGGTTTATTTTGACACATGTTGCAGTGAACTCCCGGTCTGTGAAAGAGTTTATGAACACATGGAGTTCTTTAATGAGACTTGAAAAATAAAAACAGAATTATCCAATGCTCTATATAGTGGGCTTGTATTTTCTTTTATGTAAGACAAGAATAAACGAAATAAAGAGGATACTCTAAAGTTAGCTAGCATTTTCTTACATGGGGGCCAGTCAAATTGGACAGTGCCAGTGAGGAAAACTTTGATTTGCCATAGACCTCGGTGTGTCAATGATGCCCTGGGATTATAGGCTGGGTGAGGAAATGGGTTGGACAGATACCAATGGAGAAGTGAGGTACCCATTGTACAGATCCACAGGGGAAGTAGTGTGTATCTTCTGATAAGGTAATATTTGAAGGCCAAACGTGCACCAGGTGAAAATCCCAGTCTTAATCTAGCAGCAGTAGGCCTGCCAAGCTAATGGAGTGGTTGATGTTATTAAGTGGCTGTTGAAATTGAAACTGATCCTGTGTAGAAATGATGCGTTGATAGCCAGAGAGCTTGAGCCAAGCCTTAATGGTTGCAGCTGGTTCTAAAGAGTCTGATGCCAGAGAGATAGTTATATATGATATATAGAAAGATGATATATAGATAGATGATATATATATATATATAGATATATGAGTGTATGAAAGACGGTCTTTGTCTTTTATGTATGTATTTTTTATCAGTAATATAATTACTATTAATATTACTCATGCGATATATATTCGTTTAATATAAATCAGACTGACAAGCTGCAACATGGTTACAGGGTGTAGTACCATATATTAGTATAACTGTTACCTTTACTATCTAATATCTTACTGTTATTATTATTGTTGTTTGTGGTGTTGCTGTAGTCATAAACGTAAAGCCAACTTATTAAGCTAATGATGATGTAAACAAAAGCAATCACAAATTCGCTGTAAAAACAGCTAAGTAAATTTAAGATGCAATATAAATGACAGTCTTCAACATTTCTTGAAACCTTGCGTGCGATATCTCAATGGAAGTGCAGCAGACAGAGTATGGGTATGGGTAATTTATTGTGTATTTGCTAGTGATTAAATTGTGTTGAAGTGTGTACTTGTTTGTGTTGATGTGATGTGAACAAGCTTTCCACATACAAACTAACATGTATACACCAACACAAACACACTAACAAGTGCAAACACCAACACACTAACATGTGCACATAACAAACCACATGCGCACTAACAAGTACAAACACCAACGCACTAACAAGTACACATTACAAAACACAGGCACACATAACAAAACACAAGCGCACTAACAAGTTCTCACATCAATACAAGTACACTAACAAGTGCACACGCCAACACAGACACACTAACAAGTACACATGCACCGGTTCTGTGCGTAAGGAAATAGTTGGTATCAGTCTTGCAGCCATGTAAAAATTTCTGCTCTTAGACAAACTCGTGCTATGTGTTTTTAGTATATGGTTACTGTGAGTTCATCCAGTGATTCTGCACTTGGATGGAAAAAACGCTTTGCCAGTCTGGACAGTGCACGAGAAAGCCCTCTGTTCTGTTGTATTCTAGTACATAATGCAGTACAAGCACATAGATCCCATGGCTCAATAAATACTTGGCATGTATGCATCAAGACAGTTATTTCTATTAAAGACAATTGTGTGTATGACTGTATGTATGTACCATATGTATATATGCATGTATGTAATACTGTATGTATGTATGGATGGATGGATGGATGGATGGATGTATGCATGTATGGATGGATGTATGGATGGATGGATGGATGGATGGATGGATGGATGGATGGATGGATGTATGTATGTATGTATGTATGTATGTATGTATGTATGTATGTATGTATGATCGTATATATGTACCAAGACAATACAATGCCTTTCAGTATAGATCTCACAATACTCGCAATATATATTAAGTGTGTCCTCGTGTTAACCACACAGTTAATTTATTTGTTTATTCATAACTCTAATAATTATTACAACCTTGGCAGGTACCGTATTGATACAGTGTACTGTAGGCTACTGTATCACAGGGCAGTTCTTGATATAATTATGGCTCTCATGAATAGGCAGGCTTCATTCAATCATTCATTCATTCAAAAATTTATTCATTAAAGGCAGTTGTTGATCTACTCCCATAGGCAAGCATCATTCATTCATTGGCTTTCTTTGGCTTTCAAGCACATGGTCCTTTAACTGCATCTTCCTCTGGTGGCTAACTATCCGCACCTCAGATTCACACTTTTTTGTGACCTTGTGCGTGTAATAAATTTATGTAATTTTAATAATAATAATTCATTTATTCATTCTATATAAGAATCTAAGTGGTTCTTGATATATCCGGCGTTAAATAATTGGTTTCTGGGTTATTTTTCACAGACAATCTATGTTCTTTGGTTTAATATCCGAACTGATGAGTGTGTTTGTATTCGCCATGGCATTGCACCAATCCGATCCTTTGTACTCTTAAGCTTATCTGACTCTCCTGTGTATTTGATGTTTACACTTGATCAAAGTGACTGTTCATCAGTCCTATATCTGCAGCTGTTGCAGCTTTGAGGATTTTTCCCACCAGTAACTGTAACTGTCCGAGTGCAGAGGCTGTCATCCACTTTGTCACAACACCCAATGTATGACCTATGACCTTACACTTTGAGGTAAGGAAAGTTGATTTCTTATTAATTACTTGCAGATAAGTGATACCATTGCTGGGCTTCCAAGAACCTTCTGTCAGAGTATCGTATCCATAGTTTTTTTTATAGCACCTCTTGCAGGATGACTATTTACAGACCGTGTCAGCATGAAAACTCTGGGGGGGGATACCTTTAAAAAGTGAGAGGCTGATGAGGAAAGGTGAGTCATTATTCAAGGACTCCTTAGTGGTATGATCAATGCAATGTTGTACGAAGAGTACCGGTATACAAGCACACACTCTTGAGTGACACCTTGACGACACCCTGTGAATTTGTCGGGATGTGATAAATGATGGATTCTATTCAGGTCATTGGTGAGATGCCAGTGAATCATATACAGATCTGTTGAACCATCAAGGCTGGAATAGATACGTTGTAACAGTTCAAGCACCTTACATCAAAAAATGATCAAATCTTGTCAGAAAGTGGAAGTAGCTCATATTAACATCTTGAATTTTCAGGATTGGTCTAGATAGGAATATGAGTAGAATAACATTCTAAAAGTCTCCAACAATCCTGTTTGGAGCTCTTTCTAAAATTTGAGACAGCACCCAAAATTGCACCCATTTTCTAAAAAGGGCATTAGTTATAATTTATACCTGAATGATAGCTCATTAGACTAGTACCGGTAGGATAATATTGGAAAAGGATGGCCATTGTGGACACGATCTTGGATTTTGATTTTGACGGAGCTCCAGATGGATTGTATGGGACTTATTTTGTTTGCAACTCATATTCCTAGACCAATCCTGACTAATTATTCGGCTTTGTGTACATGAGAGCATTTCGAGGTTATAATGTACCGGTAATTGGCAACGAAATGACTGTAAATCATGTATAGGTAAAGACGTTTGTGTAAGCTCTGCCTGCCAGTCTATCAGAATGCGATGTCAACTGCCAGCAGTTAAAAAGATTTCATCAAACTTGTACGGTATTGCACCTGTTGTCGGCTCTTGTTTGTTAAAGAGCAGTTTATTCATCGACGATTTTTTCACGGATTTTTGCATGGTTCTGTCGCGTTAGTAACTGTACTTGATTCTCGAATCTATAAATCACTTCAGAATCCTGGCAATTTGTGAATCAGTTTCACATTTTATCACCCGTCTGTGGATATGCTGGTTTCCCTGCTCTTGGTTGAAAATGAGAAATTTCATCTCCATATGTGCATTACATTACACTTTCCATAGCAATGTCTGCCCTGTTTTACATGCTTAGGTGTTCAACCCTATGAGCTGTGTGCGCGTGCGATGTAGCCAATGATGGATTTGTGTGCGTATCTTGCAGACAGCGACATCTAGTAGCGAGATAGGAAAACGTTCGCCGGCGCCCGCCTACGGTTACATCCGGGCCGATCACGTGACCAAATCCCTGACCGTGTCCGTGGCGCCGGCGCCAGCGACGAACAGAGTGACCCATCAGCAGCAGCAGCAGAGACCTCACGACGACCTCCTCCAAATGCTTTACCGTCACGGCAAGTATGTCTGTCAGCTCTGCGGCAAACGTATGCCACGCGAGCGCGATCTCAAGGCGCACATGGCCAGCAAGCATTTCATGGCGAAGGACTTCAGCTGCAGGCTGTGCGGAGCCGAGTACGGATACAAGTACAACCTCCAGCAGCACATGAAGCTTAAGCATCGCGACTATTTGAGCGACTTCGCCACCGTCGCCGCCGCCTCCACCAACTCCTAGGTGGCCTCTGATCCTTGACGTTTCATGGAATTCTGTTTCTGGATCTTTTGCACTTTCTCAAAAACTTGTGGTGTCCACGTCGTACTTGCCTCAGGCTTTGGGCACTGTGCTGTAGACATTTAGTGCCGCTGAAGTGGGATGTGAAGTATGTCTTCAGCATCTTCAGTAAAAGAGAACTTTGCTTATGTGGGCAGAAGCATGGAGGGAACTTCACAATTTCAGAACAGAACAGTTGCTAGGTCAAGCCATTTGTCTTTGGTTTGGAATTACTTAACTGATTGTGTTCGACGATTTTTTGATCAAGATCTATCTTTAGGATTTTGCAACAGCAAGTGTTATATGTGTATATGGGTCCGTGATAGTCTAATTATGCTAATTGGGGTCAGGGGGTTCAAATCCTTGCCATAATTTTTTTAAAGATTACTGTTCGACCTGCTCTTGCTAGCTAACGTAGCTATAAGATGAGTTCCTTGACCACTCAATGTCATTGAATAGATGAGATGTCGAGGTGTGCATGAAAGATGTCATTTTGTGTGTTCTGGTGTAAATCTAATTCTAAGTGGGGTCATTCCGCCTCAATTCAACAAGTGGCTCCAGGTCGACCATCTTGGATTTTACTGAAAATTTTTCAGAATGTTTATTATGGTATTAGAGGAAACTATGCCAAATTTTAGATCAAAATCTTAAGTAGTTTTGAAGATTTTAATTTTCAAAGACGTCTGGGGTGACCTCGTTTTCGACGTTTTGGGAGTCGCGTCTAAATTTGTAACAACGTTCAGAAGCTCATAACTTCATTAATATAGCAGATAATTTTATGAAATTTTCAGGATGTTTAGTCTTTGTGGTTTAGATGACATGCTGAAGAAATGAAAGATCAGTCTTGAAAATTCTGATGTTAGGTCCCAACTGAAAATGGTTAAAAAAAACTTGCGGATGTCTGACGATCATACTTTGCTGCCCTGGTATGGCCAAATTGAATTTTTTAAAAAGAATATTTAAACAACTTGTGATACTAATGTACTTTCTCTACAAAAATATGCAAAAATTTTGAATTTCTGATGCATGCCTACTGCCATATGGCCTTCCAAATTTGGAAAATTCCATTCCGAAGACCATTTTCAAGGTCAAAGATCATCATGTTTGTTAGGTCATGGAGCAATAAAATTTACATCATTGGAAAGAGCAACTCAGATACTCCAAGTTCACCAAAAATTGTGATGGTGTCTCTTCTTGTTTGTGCAATATTTTTTTTTCAATTGTGGCAGTTTTCTGCATTCGCAAGTTTATAATGGAGTCAATATCAGGGCATTATATTGTGAAATAATATCTGTAATAAGTCAATTTTTTCAGATTTCAGTCTCCTCATCTTCCTCAGGTCTTGAAGTTATTAGGTGGATGTCTAACTTGATGAGTCACTATCATATGAAAGATATATCTAAGAGATACACATGCCCGAAAAAATGTAAATTGGCATTTGTGCAGCATTTACAAATTTATAAATTTAAAATCTCAGGGATTACCACCCAGATTCTTGCATATTTGAAAAGAACACAAAAAACTGATTAGATGAAAAAATATCAGTCCTCTGGTTAATTTCCTGGCTGTGACATGGCAGTCCAAACTTGGTGGACCAGGCCGTTTCTCGTGAATGATGCAATATGGCATTTGTACAGTATCTGCAGATTTATAAATTGAAAATCACAAGGACTACCACCCATATTCTTGCATATTTGGAAAGAGCACAAAAAACTGATTAGATGAAAGAAATATCAGCCCCCTAGTTAATTTCCTAGCCGTGATAGAACAGTCCAAACTTGATGGATCGTGCCGTTTTCTCGTGATTAGCTTTTAATTCTAGTGGCACAAAAATAATCACGAAAAACGGCACGATCCATCAAGTTTGGACTGTCATATCACGGCTAGGAAATTAACCAGTGGGCTCATATTTTTTTCATCTAATCAGTTTTTTGTGCTCTTTCCAAATATGCAAGAATATGGGTGGTAGTAATTGTGATTTGCAATTAATAAATCTGCAGATGTTGTACAAATGCCATATTACATCATTCACGAGAAACGGCCTGATCCACCAAGTTTGGACTGTCATATCACGGCTAGGAAATTAACCAGTGGGCTGATATTTTTGTCATCTAATCAGTTTTTTGTGTTCTTTCCAAATATGCAAGAATCTTGGTGGTAGTCCTTGTAATTTTCAATTTATAAATTTGTAAATGTTGCACAAATGCTAATTTACATTTTTTCGGGAAAGGTGTATCACTTAGATATATCTTTCATATGACAGTGACTCATCAAGTTAGACATCCACCTAATAATTTCAAGACCTGAGGAAGATGAGGAGACTGAAATCTGAAAAAAATGACTTATTACAGATATTATTTCACAATATAATGCCCTGATATTGACTCCATTATAAACTCGCGAATGCAGAAAACTGCCACAATTGAAAAAAACATATTGCACGAACAAGAAGAGACACCATCACAAATTTTGGTGAACTTAGAGTATCTGAGCTGCTCTTTCCAATGATGTAAATTTTATTGCTCCATGACCTAACAAACATGATGATCTTTGACCTTGAAAATGGTCTTCGGAATGGAATTTTCCAAATTTGGGAGGCCATATGGTAGTAGACATGCATCAGAAATTCAAAATTTTTGCATATTTTTGTAGAGAAAGTACATTAGTATCACAAGTTGTTTAAATATTCTTTTTTAAAAATTCAATTTGGCCACACCAGGGCAGCAAAGTATGATCGTCAGACATCCGCAAGTTTTTTTTAACCATTTTCAGTTGGAACCTAACATCAGAATTTTCAAGACTGATCTTTCATTTCTTCAGCATGTCATCTAAACCACAAAGACTAGACATCCTGAAAATGTCATAAAATTATCTGCTATATTAATGAAGTTATGAGCTTCTGAACGTTGTTACAAATTTAGACACGACTCCCAAAACGTCGAAAACGAGGTCACCCCAGACGTCTTTGAAAATTAATATCTTCAAAACTACTTAAGATTTTGATCTAAAATTTGGCATAGTTTCCTCTAATACCATAATAAATATTCTGAAAAATTTTCAGTAAAATCCGAGATGGTCGAACTGGAACTTTCTGAAAAATTTGTTGATTTGACATTGAACGACCCAGTGACGTTTAACATCACACATGCTAGTATGGAGAACACCTGTGATTGTAATTTATAGTCTTCATCTTTGAGTGGTGCTATAAAAATAGATGTTCGATTATTATTATTATTATTATTATTATTATATTATTATTATTACAACGACTGGTGAGTGGAAATGATTTTTCCCTTTGTTGCCGTGAACGATTTCAGGGTATTATGTGAGCAATGTTCAGATTTCGTTACTATTATTATTATATTTACCCGAGGTAGCTAGGATCCCTCAAGATTTCAAAAAATTATGCTGGGGGCTGTTTTTTATGCACATGTATGTTGGTTATTATTATTGTTATTATTGTTTTTAGTACTATTTTTGTTATTTATTAATTATTTATTATTTTTTTAGTGTGCTCACGGTCACAACAGAATGTGAATCTGAGATGCGTGTAGACAGAAGACACAGTTAGATATATCCAAGTTCTTGAAAACCAACGTGAAATTTAGTGAATTTTCTAAGCTGGTATGGCACATTCTGATGCGCGACGAAACTATTTAGAACTACGCCGACATGAATGATGCCACTTTCAGTTTCTTAACATTCATCTTTCTCAAATGCTTTCCATAAGTTGATTCAGCGGCAATTGTAATAATTTATGTGCGCCGATCAATTAAAGAATTACATACGTGTTTAATTTCGTGACCTGCATGTTGAACATTTGAGTTGGAGAATGAATGAGGTAAAACTATTGCATATCCTTCTTGATATATGCTTCTAGCATTTTTTTAAAAATATTGTGCACATGCATGTTGGTGTGTTAAGGAAAATATTGTAATTGTCACGCACGTTTTACCTTTGTTTTGATCATTGCTAGGAT
Source organism: Lumbricus terrestris (assembly GCA_949752735.1). Classification (NCBI taxonomy): domain Eukaryota; kingdom Metazoa; phylum Annelida; class Clitellata; order Crassiclitellata; family Lumbricidae; genus Lumbricus; species Lumbricus terrestris. Next base: position 41,614,528 of record OX457047.1, read on the forward strand.
GGTCATAGCACAAAGTTTGTGAAGTGATCAACTGTTTGGCTTGAGGGTTTTCTGGGCTATTTGAAACCAGTAAAACTTCATGTAAAACAAGAATTTTTTCTCAGTTTTTTGTTATCATGATGAAGTCCTGCATAGAAATAGTTCGGATTGATGTTTTTGAAGGTCATTTTCTTCCTTATTTGTTGACTTAACTGTGACATTCTTGGTGTTGCTAGAGCGCTGTGAACTGAATTTATTATCAATAAACTCTAGTCATGTGAGACACTGTGAATGAAACTGCACTGATCTGCACTGATGTGCCCTGAAAGCAGATAATTATATGCTCTGCTGTATGAACTTGTGCCCAGATTGATATATGTGACCTTCCTATCTATGTGACTACGTGGTACGTGAATGTGAAGTTTGATGGTACCAATTAAAAATTTTGGTATAAATTTGAAACAAATGCCACTGTATATTGATTAAGCATAGATTTGGGGATGCTATTAAACAGCTTAGACAATCCCTTTGACAATGACATTCAGTGAATGATTGAATAAGTGTGCCCTGTGTTGCAGGAAGTTCTTTGTATTACTAAGCCACCGTGTTCTGTGTCTCTGTCAGCTGTAGTTAGATATGCAAACTTTATGATGTACTGCAGTTTCTTGCAAAATTCTTGTGAGGCAGCGCAGAAAATTCTTCCGCTACATGGTTCTAGATACTTGTTTGTCCATCTGCATTGGATGTATATCCGTTTGTGCTCGTGCAGCTTGTCTCAATTGTTCCAGTTGATTCAGATTAATTTCTATTGTGTGCATCAGTCTTATGCCAGCGTGAAAGACGAGACTTTGGTAGAGATCTTCCTTATTTCTAGCCAGGATTCAAAGAGTTCAGATGCCTTTGTAATAACTTACTAATAAGATGACTGCGTGTTGTTTAGTGAAACTTTCAAGTGTTGTTTACGTAAACAGATAAACAAAACAGTGTATATCAGTAAATAAACGCTCACACACTGACACTCGGCTTGTTCGTTTCGTACAGTTCACTTTTCTTTCGGACTTGTAGAGCCAGCGGTGCGCCAGCTCGTGGAAAAAGCGTCGCGTTGGCGGCAAGAGTTACCAGTGCAGGGAGTGCGGGAAGGTGCTGAGCACGCTGAACAGCCTGAAGCTTCACCGGCAGAGCATTCATAATGGCCTCTTCCAGCTGACATGCCCCGTGTGCGGCAAAGGCCTGTGGCGCGAGAGCGACCTTAAGGGACACATGGCTAATAGACATGACATGCAGAAGGAGTTCCGGTGCGACGTTTGCGGAAAGGAGTTCGGATACAAGTCCTCGCTGAAGGACCACCTGACACGGATCCACGGAGTGTTCACTATGAAAAACAAGAAGTCCGGGTGATGCGTTCGGGTCTTGCGTCCGGATGAGATTCGATGACTGTCCGCGATGATGGCTGTGCGTGCGTGCGCCTTCGTCGTCGTCGGAAACTGTTGTTCAGTTTTGTACTTTTTATCGAACAGTTTTTGTTGTGCCGAAATGGCCGAGTTGTTTTTTTTAGAAAGTCGGAGACTTTAGTCTGTTTTGTTTTGACTGTCGCCAATAATTGGTCTCGATTTTTAAGTGTGGTCTAGTCAGTAATCGGTAGTGACTCCCAATTGTGGGTTTAAGCCTGCTGATAGTAATAAGTTACTTCTATAATGTAATGCTGTAATGCACAATTCATTGGTCGATGGCTTACCCAAACCAAGCAGTCAATATCATCAACAACAACAACATATCCTTCAAGGGGTAACTGGCTGGTCAGCACTAGCTGATCTCCATCCAAGGAAGTTGCGAATGTGGACAGTAGGTGTCGCCAGTATGTAGAGTGGTGTGAACTACTGTGGATGCCTACATTGTCACTTCTAAGGAATCCTCTGTCGCCAATTGTAATATCTATATAATCACAGGAGATACGTAATATAATTCTTCTAAACCTTATTTATACATATGGAGAAAATTCGATTGAAAATGGACCTATATGTATATATATGCACATATATATATATATATATATAATTCGTTCAGTCAGTATATTTATATATTTAGCCGAATCAAATGTTGCTTTGTTAAGTGTGGTCATTGGGCAATCTGTTCATGTGACAGTATGGTATACATCTGCCATGTAAAGAAAAAGTCATTTCAGTCGTAGGTGCCAAACCGATGCTCTTGATATTGAATCTTAAAACTGTTGAATAATGACAAAACAGTGTTTTGCAATGGAATGTATCTCTTCTGCGGCCTTTCATTTTCCTCTGTTCCTGAAGCACTTATTAAGGTCCCTTTTATTTGTTTGTGATTGCACTGACTTGGGTTGGGGGGGGCGACCCTGAATGGTTGAATGGTGCTTTCATAAGTTCATTTGCAACATGGCAATTATACATTTTCAATTAGTCAGGCGCGTGGATATCATTCAGAGTTGTCGGGGTTGCTGTCTACTTAGAATCGTAAACAGATTAGATCTTTCTGGTGTCCATTTTGTTGAGTATAGTTGTGTTTCTGGACAACACTTTACTTTGTATAGTGAAGTATTACTGAAGCAGTGTACTGCAGTTTTATTTTGTACTTAGGTGTGCTATGAATTTGCTTGGCTATGCTGAAACCGTGTTACTGATTTTTCTGAATGTGTTCTTGATCTCGAAAAACTTTTTATAATATTAATTTCATATTTTGTTTGTATGACTTTCTTTTTTGTACCAGTAAATGCATTTAAAAAAAACCGATGAAAATATTAAGTTGTCGTAGTTTTCATTACATTTTACTCGGTCACAGTGTTATAGATAAATTTGTAATTTTGTAAATTATGGCAATGCTGTATGCACTAGTACTTTAAAATGTGAGTCGTAATCTCAAATAAAATTATTCTAACTTGGCGAAGAGTACCAGCATATTCATGAGTGCTGTGACGTGTAGTGTCAGCGGTTTTCCTGAGATACAATATGTATATCCGAGTCCCATAGTGAGAAAAAACAAGCGAAAGGTAGACGAACTTCTAAGGTGTATGCAATCTGGCTATTAGAAAAATTGGAAGCTAGAAGACGGGATGAATCTGGTTTGGAATTTTGGAGGTGTGGCTTTAGTTTGAAGCAGAATGCTTTGGAACGATAGAAGGAGGGGTGTGAGGTAGCAAATGGTGGGTGAGCTTCGTGCATTAAAAAAGTATATATTTATTAATGTATGTTCTTGTTTAAGATGTAAATTGAAATTGAATCAAAAGTTTGACCCAATTTTAAAACATGCTCTCTGCGTGAAATATGGTATGAACAGAAGTTCTGGTTTTATTAATTTATTGTCTGTGAATATCGAATATTAGTGTGTTGCCTTAAAAATAGGTCTAGACTATCGATGAATGTTGTTCACGGCTGATACTGGATTAAAGTTGGGTTGTTGCGTTAAGGTACCCGAGTTGTGTTATATATTTTGACACTGAGTCGTGCAAAGCATGCGTTGATTTTACAGTAGTACTGTGTAAAGTATTGAAATCACTCAGTGGCAATTTTTTCAGTTGCTGGTTTAAATTGTAAAGGAGAGAAATAAAAGGTTCTTTGCATTATTTTTAAGCAGAGTTTGTGAGTAGGTGATGAACTGCAGAAATTTGAGAAGATTCAAGTAAATAGTGTGTGTGTGTGTATGTCTCAAAAATGAGATTTTATGCAGTACGTTTGTACGAAACTTTCAAACGCACAGTGTGCGTGGCTCACTGAATGTATTGGGTAGTTTGCTGGGGACAGAAGACAAAACATGGAAAATAGCTGCCAGTCTCTTTAATTAATAAGCACCTGCATTAATTACTGTTTTCAAAATCCCTAAAAGTTTTCTTTCTGCGACTTGCAGAGCAAGATGGCCGGTGTTCTGCCGCGGGCGATTTCGAGGGACCAACGCTGGAGGCGGCATCAGTTTGGCAAGGATTACCAGTGCAGGGATTGCGGCAAGGTGCTGAGCTGTTACACGAGCCTTAGGCTGCACCAGCTTAACATTCACAATGGCCTCTTCCAGTTCACCTGCCCGCTGTGTGGCAAGGGCCTTCGTCGCGAGAGAGACCTGAGAGGACACCTGGCCAGTAGACATAACATGCAGAAGGAGTTCAAGTGCAACATTTGCGGAAAGGAGTTCGGGTACAGCTACACCCTTAAGGATCATCTGCTTCGGATACACAATACTGTTCTGTCGCAGTCTATGGTATCACACGAGGCGACCAGAAGTTCTAACTGAGAGGCGTTGTGTTAATGTGTTCGGAGACGTTTATTTTGTTTCCCATAAGTGTGCTCCGTTCGTTTGTTACTTTTCAATTTGAACATTTACTGAGTTGTATTCTTTCATGTTGAGATGGGCATTGTTGAACAGAAAATTTGGGTTTGTTTATGAATTCAGTCTGTCTAAAACTGTGTGATTCATGGTTTTCTTATGTTGATTACGGTACTGACCTTGCGAGTGCACATTATCAACTTGCCCTTATAGCACTTAGACTTAGAGATCGCCAATTTAACTGGGTTTTAAAAAAGGTTTATATCTAGAAAGACATGACTATATGGGAATATGCATGTGATTTAATTGCACATATATTTTTGTGCAATACTTATTTCTGTAATTATCAATCAGCCAAACACGTTTCTGACTTGCAGAGCAAGATGGCCGCCGGTGGTCTGCCGAAAGCAAGCTCGAGAGGTCATCCGTGGAGGCGGCATCAGTGCAAGGAGTGTGGCAAGGTGCTGGGCTGTTACAGGAGCCTTAAGATGCACCAGCTTAACATTCACAATGGCCTCTTCCCGCTGTCGTGCCCGCTGTGTGGCAAGGGCCTTCGTTGCGAGAGAGACCTCAGAGGACATGTGGCCAGTAGACATAACATGCAGAAGGAGTTCAAATGCAGCGTTTGCGGAAAGGAGTTCGGATACAACTACACCCTTAAGGATCACCTGCTGCGAATACACAATATTGTTCTGCCATTGTGTATGATAACGCACGAGGCAACCAAAAGTTCTGAATGAGAAGCGTTCTGTTTATTTTTGTTCTGAGACGTTCATTGTTTCCATTTAAGGAAACTAAGTGCGTTTGCTACTTTTTCAATTTGGACATCTACAACTGTGGTGGATTCTTTATTGCTGAGATCTATACTGTTAAAAAAATTCTCCAGTTTCTTTAATATGAATTCACTCTGTCTTGGACTATACATTCATAGGTTTTCGTACGATGATTAAAGTATTTGAACTTGCACTGGACACCTTATTGCTTGCCGTTGCTAGCATTCAGTTTAAGAGTTTGAAGAAGTAACTGGATTTTTAAATGTGTAAAACAAGGAGATAAATCACCTTATTGGAACATGCATGTTATTTGTGAAAAAGATACTTAAAATGCCTTTTTCTGTCATCAATCTGCCAGATGCATTTCTGATTATAAACACTTAAACAGGTATGCAGCTTTTGTGAGCACATATACAAATGCACAGAAATGTCGATATATATCTCATCATATGTGTTGCAATATGGTTTTCACTAGTTCAGTTTTGGAACATATTGTCATCCCAAAACTGTTTCACATGTGACTTGTCTTTATTAAAAAAACTTATGGAATATCTTCTTAGATCCATTGTTTAGTTCCTTCACTGTTGTCTTTTGGACCAGCATCCTACAATGCTAAACCGTTTGTTTTTCTGAGGTCAGGGAAAGGCAAATGTTATTGTCAAGGTTGAACCATCTTTTGATCAGATTGTGAAGTACCACAGCAATCCAAGACAATGGGAATTCTCTTGTTGTTGTAATTATAACTTCTATGGCACCGGTGTCTAATGCACAAGGTTTCAGCTGATGGCGCTTAAAAACTAAGGTTCAGTGAGGTCGACATTCAGATCAATCTGTGAGACCGATGACCACTTTTTGCCATCAAACGTTTGTTTGTTTGCTTTGTGCTCCAGTATTGGAAGCTTACGCATTGAGTGGAAGTGCCAATCAATTTGCCATGCCTCCAAAATGATTAGGGATCATTTAAGTAAGTAAGTATATTCTTTGCATAGCTTCACTTTGGTTTACATGAAATTTTGAATCATAGATTGTTCTTGTTGTAAACGTTTCTATTTTTAAGTTGTCTGCCGTTGGACAATTCAGTCATGTGGTCTGGGACGCATGGAATTGAGGAGTGTCCTTATAGTAGGGGGGAGCGGGTTTAGAACATTCATTCATTAGGAAATTTATGTAGCGCCCCTTCAAGAATAGACTACTCAGAGGCGCTCCATGGCCTGGGTCCGTCAGGGCAGTTGTGAAGAAGAGCTCTCATATCTGCCTTTCTACACAGCTGTTCCAATGTTGTGTTATTCTCTGGAATGTAGCGTTGTCAAACTAGGCGGTCCATAATGGACTTGTAGTCTGTTGTGCTTCTGAGAATATACTTGACTTCTTGAAACAAAATTTGTCTCCCTGTTGGGTGATTTTTGTGTTGATTGGTGTTTTGTTTTTGTGTAACAGTAGCATGGGGCAGTTTTCTTCAAGTTACATTTTGGGTTTTCATAATTATACGTGTAGTTTGAAGCCAGTATGTTACTAAAGTAACCTGTATCTACATTAGTCATCGGTCGGCCACTGCTTCAGTGTTCTGGTCAGTGTCATTCGTCATGCAGAATAGTAGTTTTGGTCTCTGAACAAGAACTTGCTTATATATCTGTTCAAATTCTACCATAGGATGATGAATTCATGATGCAAAAATTGACATGTCAAAACTTTTTAACTATGTCTGAAATGTTTGCTGAACTGAACAAGCATTTGATTTCACTGGACATAGATGCAACAGTTCTGATTGACATTAAATATGAATTTCGTCTACATTATGACTGCTTAATTTTTTTATATGGAAGGTAAGAGGTAGGCTAATCAGAGGATTGAATGATTGCTCCTAGCTAACCTACCCAATGTTTGAGTTCATTAACAATAATAAGCTCATAAGTCGATCAATATTTGTTTATGCAGAGAAAAAACGGTTGTCAAAGACACTACTCTGTGCATCAACCAATTATTTTTTACATAGAACAGTGAGGCATGAGCTCTTGCCAGTCAAGCTTTGATTTTAATGGAGTGCAGAGTATAAATGCTGCTTGATAAAAATCTGTTGATTTCTGATGGTGAACATAAAAAACTTGTTTCCATATTGTGAATGCAGTTACTCTGTGAACATACAAGACTTGTATTTGAAATGTAAACTCCAAATTTCTAAAGTATTATAAAGCTAAGCACAGGGCACCAGCTTATTCATGAGTTCTGTGCCATGTCAGAGGGATTGCCCAGAGATACCATTGGAGGCCCAATCAACAGTCTTAGCTCTTTTGGTGTTCGACAATAGCGTCAAACTTTCTCCACTGAACCGATGCTGAACCATATGATTACAAATAGTTGTCATTTGCTTTCATTTACTGGTGTGCCATATTTTTCACTTAGTCTGTGTCTCTGCAAGTTGTAATTTAAAATTGCATGAGTTTTTTCAAGACAACTGCTCAGGGGTGGTCCTGACCTGGTAACTAAAGACCACAAACGAACAGAATCTTCTTCAATTACTAATTACTTGAAACAGACATTTCCTGGTTAGTGTGTAAATGGAAAGAAATCTGGTTCAGTGACCTGGTTGTTGGACTGTTGTAACTGATCAATTAGAGTTGAGAGTCAGAGTGTGTAGAGTTGCAAGTAATAGTATGAAAAGCAACCTACAGAACCTACAAAGCTAGGTAGACTTCTTACCTCCATATCACTTTGTCAGATTGCTGTCTCTCTATCTAAATTTGGTTCGTTTCAATCAAATTTTAAATCAACTGGTCGATTATTCTTTTTAATATGTGATGCAATAGGAACTTGGTAAATTATCTATTCAATCAGCCAACTTCATTTGACCAGAGTGAGCTGCAATGTGCCACTGGTAGGAAATTGTGGCTTGCTTTGGGCCCGAAGTGAACTGAACAAGACTTTGGGGTTGATCAGTTAGATCGAAAAACTTAAAAGTGTTCATCTCATAAAGCTCACAAGTGTATGCCTAAAAAATTTGTTTGCAATCTCTATGCACTAGCTGACAATTAATCAGTTAGTCAACTGCGAAGTAGTTTGCTTTGCTCACATTGAACTTCTAGAGACTGTTGCAGTTTTGCACCTAATTAACAAACAGTCCAAAACTCCTTCTGTATGTGCTGTATGTGTCCTCTGTAAGTGCTATTTGTGTCCAAGCAAGTATTGTATCCAAGCAGAGCAATCTTCTATCAAATATTTCTGTGTTTTCTCTCACTGTTTCATTAACCTGGATTGAATTAGCAAAAGCTCATAATAATTTCACCTCATGATAAACTGCACTGATGTGCTGTGCTTTGATTAGGATACATGATTTGTGCAAACAAAACTTTGGCTTGTGCAGTCACAGAATGCATTCAATTCCACAGTTTTCAAACTTATATTTTCAAACTTATGTTTTTATGTACGAGTGTGACAGAACAAATAAACGCTTTATTAATATTAAAAAATTATAGCATTGTATGTAAATACGTAGACGTCTAACAAATGCACAGTGATTCGGATCTTTAGCATCACTATTGTCATTATTACTTTGAAATGACTTTAAGTAAAATAAGGAAGATGCAAATGGAAAGATATATTTAATAAGAATAATAATTTTAATTTAAAAAATGTTAAAGTCCTTCATGCACAATTGCTTGGTGCTATCAATTGACGCTTATCCAATCACGCTTATTAGACGTTTTATAATAATAATTACAATAATTAATAGTAATTTTTTAAGTTGTTAAAACAAAACAAAAATTCATTCTAAAATATTATTAATTGATTTTAAAATCCACTCAATTGCTCAGTAGTCAGTAACATCGATTTATAACGATGCTTAATAAATGCATGAATATGGAAATTAAGAAATAAATAAATGAGTAACAATGAATAATAATAATATTTACATGGTGCCCTGGGCTGCCTATCCAAAGTGGTGTGAATCTGTTTCCAGGTGGAGTTGATCGAAGGTTCGTCTGTCTTCGTTACAACATCTCTTTACCGTGAGCTGGAGCAGGAAGTCAATCCGAAGGCGTCCCGACTGGTCCGTCGACTCGTCCACGAGATCTTTCCAGACGAACGAACGCTGGCGTCGAGCAGTTGTCTTGGAAAGCGCCAGTCGTGCTGCCGTGGCCTTGATCAGACAAAGGTCGACGCTATCAAAGGTCTGCTTTGAGTCAAGTCAAATGTGGTCTGGTGACTTCTGTATTGCACCGGTATTTTTAGTATGTCCAGAAATATTTAGCAGATAATGAGTGAGTATTTGAAGTTTACGTGGTAGGATGTGGCAGGGTTGTGGTTTGTTCTGTACATTGTATCCGGAAGGTTGCAGGTTCGAATCTACCTAAATCCACTGCGTGACGACCTTGGACAAGTTATTCACCTATTATTGTCTGTGAGTAGTATAACAACAGACAGTCAGCTTGTACATCTCTTCCTCGGGCGGCGTGAAAGCCAATATACCTGCCTTCAGGCTGAGAACTTGTCGCCATTATAATTCAATTTGCAGGATGGGTGTCGTGGTAGTAGCTTATGTGTAGTTTTTGAGGTACTTGATATGGCTGTGAAAGTAGCACTAAAACAAAAAGGAAGTGGTGTAAAAAAATTCCCTTTGGGATATAAACAATTCTGGGATTTTAAATTTAGAATTTTAAATTAAGATTTTCTAAAATCCAGTCTTGTTTTTTGAGGGACTATACCAGGAAGAATACAGGTTCTTTCGGGGCAGTCAGTTTGGTTTCTATTTTGCATCCCGTGTTTGTTCCAATCCAGAAAATAGTAATTATTATTATAAACAATTTTAATGGTACTAAGTCACACAGAAATGTGAATCGTCCATGCAGTTACCTCAGTTGCCTGGGAATGAGAAATAGTGAGTTTGTGGTATGTCTTGAAGGAACAAAACGAGTTTGAGCGAAGAATGTGCATTGTTATTCCATTGCCTAGTGTAGTGGCTTGAACCTGTGTACGCTGTCGTGACACAGTTAATGTCTAGTCTGAAAACTTCTGTTGTGCCATCGCCATGAAAGAAACTTCATCAGTTAATGACTGATTTTTAGTGCAACTTCATTCCATATCTCAACTCCATGACCAGATCTGCCAGGAAAAGATACCTGAAATTGTTCGTTCAATGGACTTATTATAGCGCCCTCTAAGATACCTTGTGGTGCTGAACTCCTGTGATAAAGAACAGTTTTCAGATGCCTGTAAGAGGTGTATATACGCAGAGTACCTGGATGAAAGAGCATGCAGATATGAAGGAAGGTTATTCCACATCATAGAATGTCAACCCGTGAAACAGCATGTAGGTCAATATGGACAGGCAGTGGAAGACGGACTGTGTGGTGTGAATGGATTGGCTTCCTGTCTGGTGATTGCCTTTGCCGAGCAACTGACCTGGCCTGTGTTGATTCTTGTAGAGTACGTGCTGGGTCGAACTCCTGAGATGACGCACACAGACTTTGTTCAGACTATCAACATCATGTGCGCCGACGCACGAAAGGCCATAAGAGCTAGATACCATAGACAGCTGCGTGCAGAACATTGCAAATACGTTAACGGATAATAATGTCAAGAGTTGTGCAGCAAAGATAGAAATGCCACGAGAATAAGTCTATCTTTGAACATGATTCCTGGTTTTGCGTTCAGAACTTCCAGCATGTGAGCATAGTGCATACCAAGCAATATCTGGCGAAATGTTAAGTACTGTAGTTTGTATGTTGGATCTCTAATATTACAGTGTTACTTTGGATAGCCATATCAAGTACCGAGGTTATGTAATATTGCTACATACATAGCAGCATCTATTGCTCTGTTGTTCTAATGTGCAAGGCATCAAGTGATAGTGCACGAACATCACCTTTTGTTGGGTCAAGACTCAATACCCAAAACATCTATCTTAAGAGTCCTTCAACTTGAAAGTAACTTTTGAATTGTCTTCAGACACCAATACCTTAATTTATTGTGCATTCTGGAATATGTTATGGTCTGTGATAATTAGGGATCCCAAATTTAATTTAGGTCTTTTGGATCTGTTTCAGTGGAATGAATTCTGTTTGTCATCATCTGTGACACACTCTTCTTTACGGTTTTGCTGTTTCCTTGGCATTCAGCCAACTGTCTCTAATAAAACTCTTTATTCCAAAGTTCAGTGGGTGCAGGTCAGCTTCTTGTCCATGTTTAGCAAGGGAACAACACATGGACGATGACTTTCAAGCCTAAATGTATAAAATTTGGGATCCATACAACAGTGAACTGTGTGACACCAAACTGCGGTTGCGATTGTTGTATTAGAAGATATTCTTACCAGTACTTACTTTCTTACTTACTTACTTACAAGTACCAGAATGCATATTAATCACAGTTCTGGTGTGTGGAGACGCTTCAATAGTTCCTTAAAAGCGCTCCTGAGTAAGGTGCCCGGCACTTTGCTTTCGAGTGGCACTTTGGAATTGTGGAATGTGTGATTAAAATTGTTATAATGTTTGTATTTTGTTATGACTTGTTCATGTGATGACTCTAATGGAGAGCCAATGACAAACCTGTGTTTCTGTGCAAACACGTGAGTTTTTTATGTTGCAGACTACGTACAGATGAAATGCCCGGACATGACTAAAATGGAATTCGTTAGAGTTATTAACATCATGTGCTGTGACGCTCGCAAAACCCTCCGGAATCGACTGACGCGAATGTTGCCACAACCGCCTTCAGTTTAACCCATCAAAGAGACTGAGACATTTGGTCATTTGGTCATTTTAGCAAATCGATGATATTTGTCATGTGGTCATTTTAGCCAACTGATTAGATTGGTCATTTTGGCAAATCGATGATACTTGTCTTGTGGTCATTTCAGACAATTGATTAGACTGGTCATTTGTTCTTAATTTTTATCCAATCAACGAGACTGGTCATTTGGTCATTTTAGACAATCAATGAAGACTTCAGATAATCTGGCATTGTTATCTGTTACTTGAAAAATGGCATACAAGGGTATGCAAGTCCACTGTGTAGTGGTGTTTCTGTTGCATCTACAATGTTCTTGTAAATGCATATGCAAAATGCTGGTATACATAATTTACATGTACTTAGGCTGCATACGGTATGTGTAGATCTAATGAAACAGCCGATTGGGAGAGAGGGAAAAGAATTCCATAAGGATGGGCCCAATGATGGTAAATAAAAGGTTGAGGTTGCGCAACGGTGGTCCTAATTCGGTGATTAGGTGCTTGGTGCCTACACTGTCTCAAATGGCATTAGCGGACTTGGGCGGAGACTTGTTATGGGGACGAATGAGCGGCCGAAGGAAGGACTACGAAATTTTCCATTTTTTGCCGGCAAAAATGTCTGACGAATTTTTTTAGTCATCCGGCAGAAATGGCGATGAAAAAACCAATTTTCTCTGTCAAAAAGTTGATGACTTTTTTTAGTCATCACCCCGTTTGTTCAAAGATCTCTTCTTCTAACGTTATAACCTCACAGTGTTTCGTGAAGTATGTACATGTCCTAACACTTAACAATTGGGGGGACAAATTCGTGGACCGTCACCCCCCACCACATCCATTGAGGGGGCCGTCCCCCTGTTCCTCTGAGTCTCCGCCCATGTCAAGTGGGGAATAATTAATGCTGACTTTGTTGGGTTTTGATGACATTGTACCGTGGCTTTGTTGGTTCTTAGTAATCTGCTTGTTTAGTTAGTTTTAAATTTCTTTTGAAAATTTTACATCGACCTGTATCTGTAAGATATCATGCTTCATGCAAGCATAAGGTTTGCCTGAATTATATTTATGGTAATTTCAATGCTTAGAGTGTAGAAGAAGAAGGCTTGGATGGGCATTGGACGCCCCTTACCTTTCCAGACTGTGCTGCCTAATAAATGGCAGAATGGCAATAAAAATAATTTGTAAGTAAAGGCATGGATGCCGACCATGACCGTCCAGTCACACTTTAAGCCTGAGACTACTCCAAATAAAGGACACCTGTTTACATTTTACGTTGAACGTGTGGAAAAAGCAACATGTTTTGTTCGCGTTTTGTTTTCCAGACAGTTTAATTTCCTGCCAGCACACCCATGTGGAGCACATAAAAGACCCATACAGGTCAATCTGATATGCCCATGGAAAATGGACATGCATTGTGACAGTTTAAAGAATGGAACGGAGATCCAGAAGGAGTCAGAAATAGCAATGTGGAATTACCTAACAAAGCTTGCCTTTAGTTATACAAGGAATTACAAGGAGATCGTTATTCTATCGACAGAGTGAAATCATTACATTACTGAAATGCAACTCCATTACACAGATCCAGTGTCTGCATTACACCCAAAGCTTTTGCTAAGACTTTTAATTGAGTCTTCGGGAATTTGTTTGCATTTCTTGTTCATTTTATGTATCTGCGTGTTAAAGTTATACGACTGTTTTTCACATAGAGTTTTGTGCATTTTTTGTTGTTGGTATAAGACACGAAAGAATGTCAGATATGCCCAGGTCTTCAAGACGTGTTTTGATGTGGGATGTGGCCACCCCACCTACTAAGGATGGGTGTGAAGCCGCACACACCGTCGGTAAGCGCTCAACACTTACGGATTTACACCTGGCACGCATTGAAGTAAGTTAGTGTAAGACAAATCTGCTTGATCGCCTGCCGGGTTTAACTTATTAATTGCCAGAGCACATTAACGGTGGTTCGCGCGTCGCATTGGTTCGAGACTGATCGAGACACTTCATGCGATTGGTTTATGTCTGGGATAAACAGTGCATGTGGCGAATACAACAGTGAAGCTGTAATGTAATGTGCTAATGTGTTGAGCATAGTACAATTTTAATTCTTGTTCCATATATATCGAAGAGCATACATTGTAACTGCGCAAGTTAGAATCAACAGCGCGATTAACTTTCAACTGTAATTACGCTGGAACGCTGACGCAATGAACAATCGTTTTCATGGTTGCCAACGACCTCTTATAGGGTGATTACGAACAATTGAGGTCGGGTCAAAATGAATTATTAGCTGGCACGCAACAATTATTAGCTTTACCCCGGCAGACCATTGGCACTGGACGAGAGAAACGTTCCCCTATTCGATTATTATTAGGCCTATTCGAATTTGGACCTTAGGACTTTAAGATAATTACGTCACCGTGCAGGGTTTGAAGTGTGGCTGGACGGTCGTGGACGGCGTCCATGCACTTTTAAAATCTGAACGCCGTCCTGCCACTTTTTGGCCAGCACAGCCTGGCAAAGTACGGGGCGTCCAGGCACTTCTTTTGGAAAGGTAATGGGCGTCCAGGCATTTAGTGTTTTTAGAATAGTTGCCTGTCTTGGTCAATTAAATGGATTAGGTCTCTGTAGCCTATCGTAATGAACATCTATGTAAACCTAGGCCCACAACGAAAATGCGGATTGCAATTATATATAGTCAAATAAACAAATTGATAAATTATTAAAGAATATTTCTATGTTATCCATTGTTACTTGTGACGTCAGATATGAGACGATATAAAGCACTATTTTTCATTCAATGACGTCATGTCGCAAGGGCGGATACAGAAATTTTCGAAGGGTGGGCCAAAATTTTCGGTCTTGGGGCAGTGGAAAAATTTCGTCTTGGCTGCCGAAAAATCTGATGACTTTTTAGTCGTCAGTCATCCTGGTCGGATCGAGTAATGGCCTCGCTAGTATCCTGCTTTTCTCTCCCGCTGCATTGATTTAATGGCTTGTTGAAAACAAATGGGGTGGGGGGCACGTCCCATGTACTTTTTAAAATGGGGGCCATGGCCGGATTTGCCCGCCTGGATCCGCCCCTGTCATGTCGTTAATTGGTTCTCCCGTCGATGTCTATATTTAGACGAAAATTAGACCTGTAGGCCTAGATATCGATGGATTGTCCATCATGGAGATCGCGTACATTTTCGCCGATCCCAGGAAAGTAGGCTATACAGCATAGATTGAGTATTCGCATATTACGAATATTAAGATTTTCAAATATTCACGAATATTAACGAATATTAAAACTGCCAACGAATATTATATTCGTAAAATATTATGTTCTTTCAGGAAATTCTTGTTCTTAATTTTTAATTTGTTATTTATGAAAATGTTTAACTTTTACTGAATGAATTGTACAAAATTGAATTAGCCTACGCATAGGCCTATTTAAGTAAGTTACAATAACTTTAATAAATTTATTGTTAAAAACTTTCAGGTCTCTGCTGGGTCTGGCCAATGTGCATGGCCATGCAGCATTCAAAGGACTATTACATTCGATACTTAATGTTAGTCACTTTGACTTCTGACCATCCTCCCCAACTGAAAAGAGACACAGTCGCCGATGGCAGTTGGCAAGTAGCAGCAATAGTGGGCTAAATTAGAAATAAACTTTAACTGCCTATAATAGTAACTGCAAATTGATAAAGTAGTTTTATATCAGTGTAGCAGGATGAGTAATATAAATACCAACGCAGAAAATAATAGTGCCAGATTACATGCAAAAATTATCCTGAACTCAGCATATTAAGTCCATCGCATATTTTAATTCAGCCTTGCCCTGAATGCGAGTGAATGTCATGGAGACATACAGAAACTTAAACTGCTTTACCAAGTAACATTGCGGTTTCGATGGTTCACTTTAATCCGTTAACGAATATTTACGAATATTTGCGAATATTAAAAAATCTTAATATTCACGAATATTTACGAATATTAAACCCAAAAGTCACGAATACTCAATCTATGCTATACAGCAATATGCATGGACTGATATCATGGACATTAGGCTATATCCAGTAAAAAAAGTAGGCAGTTGGCAATGCTATGGCATATTTATTACGTAAGCTTACGCAATTCTTTATTTTCTACCCTCCCCATTTCTCCCCGTACGCACTCGTACATTTTGTTGACCCCCATGCGTAGACCTACGTACAAATAAGCGTCTCTACCCTGCCCCTTGTAGAAGCTAAAAAGCTATTTAGCTAAAGTCATCCATGAAAGCTAAAGTTCGTTAACTGTTTTGGTTTACTATTTAAATCAGAACAGAATCTAATTTTAATGTAGTCAAATCCTACGTAAGCTTACGATCGACAGCATAGAAATAGTTTTTTTATTTTACATCTCTGACCTGTAGGCCTAGCCTAACCTGGTGCGGTAGCCTATGTCACCTGGATTTGTCTGACTTCGAAATTAAACGAATATGCTAACTCCCCTGTTAGTGTTAGGCCTATAATTGTACAAAACAAAGTAGGCCTAGATGGAAGTTTATTTGCAAAAATAAACACACGCGGAATTGACTTTTCCAGCTTCTCTTCATTAGGGGAGGTACGATTATTACGGAATACTTTATTTATGACACCGGAAGCATTAGGCTACCGTAGGCCTACAGGGCCTACCTCGGGATCCCGGCGTTAGATCGATGAAACTTGTCTGGAACGGTGTCACAAAATAGAGTATCCCCCGTAATAATTGTATCCCCTAAATTTAAAAAAAGTCGAAAAAACCGCTACCGCGTGAATTTTGTTTTTCAAATTAATTTTCATCTGCTTTGTTTTGAACAATGACACTAACAGGTATGTTTATTCCTACTAGATAATTTGTTTTGCCCTGTTTTAGAGCACTTAACACATTTAAAACACTTAAGAACACTCAGAGTCACGAAATAAATTCGAGTTGCCTTTATCTGAGCATTGCTTAGGACACTTAAAACAATTAGAGTCGCTTTAAATTTTGATTAACCTACAGCGTAAATTTTTTTCTTATGCGCATTTTTAAAAAAGGCGATAGAATGGTTTGTCCCCCCGGATAGCATAGACCGGTTAATTCCATCCGGGGGATAGATTATTTCATCCCCCGGATAGCTTTCAGGGGGGATCAGTGTGAGAATTGTGGAAAAATAACTGGGGGGTTGGCCTATGATAAACTTGGAATTGGGGTGTGAAAAACAGAGTTTACTATGGGGCACTAAGAAAGACTGGGGGGTTGAAACCCCCCAATTTACCCCCCGGCAATTCTCACCCTGGGGGATACTCCGTTTCGTGTCAACGGCATCAAGGTTAATTATTATAGATCTTCTTCACTTTGTTGTCATTGTGAATGGAAATAGAGCAATTTCGTTAAGATGACATTATTATTACATTATTATTAATCGTCAAGAGACTCACGCAAAAGGCCTACACTGAACTCCGCCAAATAGACTTGAATTTTTATAAAACTCGAGATGCAAGCAGATATAAAGCAGACGCTTTTTGTCTCTTCCAGAACTCTTCAACCCTACCGAGGAGAGGAGTAGATTAAACACTGATCAGCATATAGGCCTAGGCCACTGGACCGCACACCACAGTTTGAGTGGCGCGCAGTTCTAATAATCCATTTTATTGGCCATGTCATGAATAGCCTAACCTAGGCTTATTTCGTTTATTCTAGGAAATTAAGCTGACAGCTAGGCCGCAATTAACTTATTACATGAACAAAGAGAAAGAAAACTGGATTAGACTAACAGTTTCTACAAAATTCAAGGTGGGCAACCCGATAAAAATTATTTACTGGTTCTATAGAGCTAACACTGAGAACGGTCTTTAAAAAGTGCTCGAGAGATGAAATTGAACTCGTCTTTAATTGACAGTTCAAAGTCATGTGGTTGCGAGCGTTGGGTAGCCTAGGCCTAATTGGGCCTAGCTGGAACCTCTTGCGTGTCTGAAATGATTAAGCTTCTAGACTGGAAAATCCAACTCTGGTTTCCGACCAGATTCGCCTTGGAATTGTCTTGCACAACTATTACAGACTATTTTGAATAACCATCGACCGAAACCTTGAGCAATAAAAATGGCGCTATAAAAGATAAGAATGGCGCTATAGAAGATATTTGATTAGGTCAGATTTTACGCCACGTTAGATTGCGTTTATATAGAGCTGGTTGAGACGCAAGAAGGTCCAGATTGTTGCAGACAGCCATCTTGGTTTTAGATCAACGGAATATTTACTAAAAAATCTATCTGATGGCCGCGACCACGAGCACTTTCGTCGTTGACGATTTTATTGAGCGATTAGTCGCAGGTAAACATTATTGTTCATTCAGTTGAATTATCATGCAGGCCACATGATGTAGCGCTATAGTTTTAAAATAGCGAATTATATTTGCTTAAGTGACTGTTACCCACTCAAAGCTTAATTTTACGACACGCTTTGATTTTACGATATCCCGCGGTATATAGGCCTAGCGATCAACTTAATTCCTCGACACTGCGTATACATAACTATAGTATCGGGGACCGAATGACGACTCTAACACTAATCCTACCCTTAATTAACTTACCACCACGACGCCTAATCTGACCTAACCGACCCTAGCTCACGACGTCTAATCTGAGCCCTAACCGCCACGTCGGTCCCCGGCCGATACTATAGTTATGCCCTCGACACGATCAAGTCCTGCCATATTACTCATCATCGTCGTCGTCATCGTCATCGTCATCGTCATCATCATCATCATCATCATCATCATCATCATCATCATCATCATCATCATCATCATCATCGTCGTCGTCGTTGTCGGCGTCGTCATCGTCGTCATCATCATCATCGTTATTGAAATTTTGACTTCTAACTTGACCCTAAACGACACTATAGTCTACAGTTATGCCTGTACCAGCAACACCAGCATCACTGGTCAGTGGTCAGCGTGGTGATGGTACTCATGATTGTAGTAGGCTAGTAGTGTCTATTAAAGTTGCAGCAGCAGTAGCAGTAAGATTTGTCCCTATAGATCTTCACCAGAATGACCTTGAATCGTCAATAAACTCCTGCAAAAGACCTATAATGAACTGCGCCAAATGGACTTAAATTTTATAAAGCACGAGATGCAAGCAGATAATGATCGAGAATCGTCATGCTTCATTGACTTACATTTCAACTTAAGCACCCGTCCAATCAATGAACAAAACATCAGGCTGCTGAACTGTAATACAAAAACAGAACATGGGCTTCTCTGTTATTTTTCCATGCATGTATGGAATGGGCTTCCACTGTATAAATATATAAGCTTATAGATGCATCTTACGCCCACGGTTTGCTCAGACCTATGCATTTTAATGTAGCCTTAAAAGTGAAAACGGTACTTTTCAGCCGAGGATGGGTCGGGAGCGCTCCTGAGTAGTGACCTAGCTTGAAGGGGCGCTATATATAAGCTAAATATTCATAATGAATGAATGAACAAAGCATCAGGAGTCGTACGAAATCAAAGATGGTTGGCCAGAGTCTTATATTGCATCAGAACCAGTGAATGGAAATAAAATTAAGTGAATGGAAACTATATATATATATATATATATATATATATATATATATATATATATATATATATATATATATATATATATATGTCCTACTATATATATAGTATACCCACCAACACGTACTACCACTAGGCATATATATATATAGCTACCACCACCACCAACCACTACCGCAGCAATTACTGGTAGTAGGGCCTACTTTAGCAGTAAGTTTGAATTTGTTGCGATTGTTAGCCAAAGATTTGCCACAATTCGAGGTCACGGAGAGCGAACTGAAGGCCTTGTGCATCATCGCTCGTCAGGTTCTCATGAAGGATGAAGTGTTGCTAAGGTTGACGGCTCCGATCACCATCTGTGGTAAGTGGTCAGAATTAAGCGCTCTGCGTACTGTTTTAAATATGCTTGGATAGCTTGCTAGCGATTCGTTGTAAGGGGCAGTGGCTGTAAAGTGTAGAACATTATAAGTGCCTGCGTGGACTCCCTTTGCCTTTTCAGACTGTGCTCATCTAATAATAGGCCTAATAATAATTATTATTATTAGTGTTAGGACAATGTTCGGATTTGAAAATTATAAGTGCCTGGACGCCGCCCATGACCGTCCAGTCACGCTTTAAACGGTCAAACCTTGACCGTAGGCATATAGACTATATTATCTCAATTTATCTGTAAATATATCTTTACTTCAGTGGCGTGGTGTAGGTCTACGTACAGCAGGGCAAGCCAGGACAAACGTCCTGGTAGCCTACTCTGTTCGTTGCCCTGACAACAATTTTGTCCTGCTTAGAATTTACTTGGTGAATTAATCGCCACGCACTGGTTAGGCCTACTAATAAAATTGGGAAATTCTCGGAGATTTACATTACGTACATTACTCCTATGGTCAGTGTGAGAATTGTGGAAAAATAACTGGGGGGGTTGGACCATTATCCACTTTGAATTGGGGTGTAAAAAACATACTTTAACATGGGGCTCTAAGAAAGACTGGGGGGGTCGAAACCCCCCAACCCCCCCGGCAATTCTCACCCTGCCTATGGCTTGTCATAGTTGTGCCCTGCAATGCCTGCATGGTCATAAAACATGGTTTTTCAATAAACGAGTTTGACATCTCAATGAATGACCCTTTGACCTATATATATAGGTCACGTGTACCGGAAGTGTAGTTATTGTTGAATTAAACCTGGAGAATATTAATGGTTCGGAAGAAAATTAAAATTCCTAAGTTTGTTGATCAGATTGTAACTGTCAAACTTCGCAAACTTAAGACTCGCGCAAAGCAGCATTGACCTTTGGTCAGGGATGGGCAAATTACAGGGCAGCATGTAATTGAATTACAAATTACCAATTACTGGAGAAAATGTAATTGAATTACAAATTACAAATTACTTCTGACTCAGAGCCTCAAATTACAAATTACAAATTACGTAATTTCAATTACATCAATTACAAATTACTTTGGGGCTGAAATCATTGGTATAAAAAAACTCAGGCTGGAATTGCATGCTTTTTTCCTATTTCTGTATGTATTATTATTTATAATGCAAGAAAAATTAATGTCTATTTAAATGTCTTTAAGAAGCAGCAGCTGTTCAAACAATTAAAGCCGTCTGTTGGGCCTTATAATCATGCCTGCAAAAACTAAAGAGCCTCTCTTCTATTGCAGACCAAGGCATGGCAGCATTAAATTGTATAGACAATTTGTTGGCAGTGGGCTAGCTATACGAATGAGCCACTACTAGTTCCATTTCTGTCATCTTCTATATGCTGCGAGATTTCTAAATCGTTTTTGTTTCTCCTGGTCGACATTGTGGTCACTGCACGCTGCACACTAAAACCATAAAGTTCTTCATCATCCTATCCTTCTTTATGACCACTAGATTCTCAATATTTTGTTCGCTACTGGTGGCATTTTCAGATATTGTTAGTAGCAATTCGTATATATTCTTTTAGTTTTTTATCTGCAATTTGTGCAGGCAGCCAGCATGACGTAAAATATGGGTGAGTCACTGTTGCAAGGATCGCTTGATTCACCAAAGAATCTTAGCAAAGTCACATCCAAAGTAATTTGATTTTGAGGAATGTAATTGAAATTACAAATTACAGGGGAAAATGTAATTGAATTACAAATTACAAATTACTTTGATGCAGAGCTGCAAATTACAAATTACCAATTACAATTGTAATTTAAATTACGTAATTTCAATTACTCAATTAAATTACTGCCCATCCCTGCCTTTGGTGACCCGACCCACTGCGCATGCGCGCGCGGCATATTATCGATTCCGCTGATTAGGAGACCAGCGACGACACAACATGACATTGTGCAGGATGGATGGACGGGTAATGTTGTTTTGCATGCAATAAATTAGAATTAGTGACGTAATTAAGTTATTCTAATTTTAAGAAAAGATGAACATTGGTAACTCGTGTTGATTAAGCAAATTAACTGAACGTGCATTTTGATTTGCATCTGACAGGAGATGTCCATGGTCAGTTCAAGGACCTGTTGCGGCTCTTTGAGTTGGGTGGATGTCCATCTCGGACATCATATCTTTTTCTCGGAGACTACGTCGACCGAGGCACACAATCTATCGAGACGGTGTCACTTTTGCTGGCGTACAAAGTGAAGTATCCAAACAGGTTTTTTATGATCCGTGGAAACCACGAGGACGCATCGACCAACAAACGCTACGGCTTTCTCAATGAGTGTAAGGAGCACCTGTTTATTCTATAGATGCTTTATTTAAAATTCTATGCTTTTAAAACCGGAAAACTGTGAAGAGTGATGAAACGTTATTCTTTTCCAAAGAAAATCGGTCAATTGACTTTGCTTGTTACATGTTTAACGACACTGCCATATCAAAGATGATTAGTGTCGCCCTCCTCCTTTATCCAGACTTAGGACTGGCACTGGCAGAGAGCAACCAGTGGCGGAGTTAGTCAGCTGACTTTTATCGATTTGAATCTAATTTAATGTAATTTGAAACTTATATTGCGCTGTCACAGCAGCGACCCTTCAGTTTCCTATTTTTTTAGCTGTGGCTGGGCTGGGAGCGCCTCTGAGTAGGTTTCTGGAAGAGGCACTATATAAATTCATGAAATGAATGAATGAGTGCGAGTTCCCGGAGAGAAGAAATAGGTTTTTGAGGTGAGACAGAGATTTAGGAACCAGATCTGGAAAGAATGGATGAAACATGTAAAGAGGCCGAAGTTTCGTGACTGTCTCCCTATAGAAGACTATTTTTAAACAGATTCTCTCTGATGGGTCTGTTTTCAGAATAAATTCTCCCCCAGAGACTATATTCTGAAATAACATCTCCCATGGAGAGAATATGCAGATCTCGATAAAATGGAGTCTCCCGGGAAGCTATGTTGAATTGTTGATGTGACATACACTGCAGTCACACAATAATTAAATAGCCAATTGACCATGGTAAGCTATGGTGTATGGTTAATTTGATGAGTAAGAGAAGCAAATGAGAGAAGAAGTAAGTTGCTTCCCTTCTGTTTGCATATTTGAGCTGGTTTATTTCTGAAGCATCACTCTATCTTTCTGCTTGTTTTTCGTTAGTTTGTTCACAGTTTGCTTCAGGTTTTTGTCCAACGTTTTATTGTTGTCAATATTCCATTTGCGTTTTACACAATTTTCTCTTGGTTTTGCATCATTTTCTCTTTATTCGCTTGTGCTCTTTAGCATTCATTGTTGTTTGTCTATTGCATTCAGGTCAGACACGTTTCAGCGTCAGACTCTGGAAGACATACAACGATGTCTTCAGCTGTCTGCCTCTCGCCGCAGTCATCAATGACAAGATATTCTGTGTGCACGGGGGTCAGTTTATTATAACAGATTGTTTTCAATACATAAATAAGTGAAACCTTTCCTTTCATTGTTACGTTCAGTAGTATTGTATTCCTCAAGAATCTATAACTGACTTGGGTTATGCCGTTCATGGCTGTCCGAAGATATTTTTGCAGGTGACGGCAAAACATTACGGTCTCACAGTAAATTTGTTTAGCAAGAGCTTGAAAAAATGTAACACAGGAAATTAAGAGCAAGCGTAATCTTCATACAGGTTTCTAAATGCAGACTTCTCAGTTTTACTTTGTGTCCAATGTGCTAGTGTATCATTATTAACTATCGTAAGTGCTTTAAATAGTGCAAAGCATTTTGTTACAATCCTATCACTATTAGCTATTGTAAGTGCTTTAAATAGTGCAAAGCATTTTGTTACAATCCATACAGTAGTAGTTTAAAAACAGGTGTCAGTTTACAGAATGGGGCAAGTGCCTCTCATTATCCCTATGTGCGGGCACTCGTGATGCCATTTTACAGTTGAAGGAGCTTAGTTTTTATGTTGTCCGTTTATGTGAATGCCTGTACAGTGTACACACACACGCACACACACACGCACACACACACACAAACTGTACAGATATCAAGTACTTGCATGACCCATGTGTCAACCACATACTATGTGCAATGTAGATATGTATACAAACATGTATTTACATGTATGTGTATATATAAATGTTCATACATATTTGGCATGCATTTGTGCATGCATAATAACCTCCACCAGAGCCTGAACGTTAATATTCCCTCATATAATTTGAATGCGCAATTGCAGTACTGACGCATTTTGTACAGTTATGGTTGTAGTATGAATTCAGAGAAATTAATTCAGCTTAGAATGCAAAGCTGACTTCATGCAATCTCATCATGCATTGGTTCTCACCATTTTCAGTTAATCTGTACATTGTTCCGTGTCTGCTCTTTCAGGCCTCAGCCCAGAACTTAAGGATCCTACGCAGATCGAAAGGCTGAAGAGGCCGTTGGAGGTTCCCGATGAAGGCCTTCTCTGTGACCTGCTGTGGTCTGACCCGGAGGTCGGACTGAACGGCTGGTGCAGAAATCGGGACAGAAGAACGTCCTTCAAATTCGGCGCTGACGTGGTCAAGACATTCACGGACAGTAACGATCTCGATCTGATCGTCCGAGCTCACGAGGTCTGTAGTTGTAGACAATGTGTTATAAGTTTGAACAGCTTCCGTGCGATTCATGATTAATTCACTCGTTGATTTCAGGTCGAGAGGCGTCTAGCACTGAGATGGCACCGTTCTGTGAGTGTGGCCAGAGGGTGAATTATCAGTGTTTCGCATTTGCGACAGAATGTGATTTGTTGCCGATTGCTTGAAATTGATATTTTGTTTGAAGAATGCAAATGTCAGTGTACACACGTGTTTTATGTAGCGACTAATCAAGGAATGGCCCCAACCCGGCTCACTTCTTTAATGAACTGTTCAGCTGAATCCGAACCCTTCACCACTGTCCCCCTCCCCCATTGAATGGGCAACATGCTTATATCAGTCATTTTACGGACCGTGCTAGCCCGATATTAAAATTCATGAAATGTGCCAACATTGAAAGGTGCGATCTGCTGTGATGCTCTCTCGCACAGACGCAATGTATGAGACGCAGCCTACGCTCTGACCGATGTAGCTAATTTAGGTTGACTGAAATTCTGTTGTCACCCTAGTGTGTGAGCCAGTGGGTTCTTAGCGTGGAGCGATTTTTGCTGAAACTTATGGCACAGTTAGAATCTTTTAAAACGTTTCACATGGATATTAAGTTGCGTGCATAGCTTACATCTTCTTATTGATGTCGCAAGTCATAGCTTTAGCTCAGTGTTCACACTTTGTTTTTCTTCTAAGCACTCTGCATCGTGACCATATTTGTGTATGTGCACTTGTTATAGCGCCCCCTTCAAGATTACTAGTCAGAAGCGCTCCTAACTACAGTGTTGACAATGAATTGGAGTTTCACGCAGAAGCGATGAGCAATTGCGAGTGAAGGACTTACCCAAGGTCCCTACGAGGCGACTTGAGGTGGATTCAAACCTGCAACCCTCCGGCTGCAAGGGAATGAACATACCTGCTACACCAGTCCACCCCACCACTGCAACCAAAGGAATAGACTCATGTTGGCTGCTGCACTCGAATCCCCCAAACATTGAGGCACCAGACCTGCCCAGGTATTAAGTCCCCGAAATATTATGACCGTGTCGCGGTAGTTTATCTTTTTTACCTAGACTACAACTTGCGATTTAAGGCCTGCCGCCCATTACAAACCTAATGGACTATTTACTCAAATTCACCGTTTAAAAAACCAGTCTTGCAGTCTCGCGGAAGTCAAGCCAGAGGGGTTGGCCAAAGGGTAGTCCGATGGGGTCCGAGTCTGGGTTTCAAAGAGTCGGAAAATCTTTCTATTTCAGTGTTTATTGTTCAGTTTCAGATCTATATGATTTAGATATGATCTTCTTTTCCAGGTCGTTAAGACTGGTTATGTATACTTGTTCCACCAACGCCTCGTCACTCTCTTCTCCGCCCCAGGCTACTCCGGTCCACAGAGCAACGTGGGTGGATTGATGAAGGTCAACAAGAAACTGGAGGTGTCTTTCAAGGTCAGTTTCACCACAATGTGGTTAGTTTATAAAAATTAATTCTAAGTCAGTTTGGACAAACTTCAGCCCTTGCTCTTGCTTTGTTCAGTTCTTACATGTTTGTTTGAATTACTTAACTGAAATGTTAGCACAACCTGAATCTGTGTAAACCTGTTTTTGGCTTCAGAGCTATGTCATTGCTTTGGCTCCTTGAACCTGAATTGGTTAGTATTGGCACATTTTGATTGGAATATGAGATGAAATGAGATGGTATCGGCACCTATGCCTTAGTGCTGTCCTGTTCGGGCATGCAACATTACACGTTGGGTCCTTGTTTGTTTTAGAGACCTTGCCTGCATTAGTATTAGTATGTTTAAAGAAATGCTTATGTTTACTTTTTAAAACTTTGAGTAACATTTCAATTTTTCTCTTAAACAGTTAGGTTTAGACCCTAATCATAAGTGTTTCCGTGGACCAAATTGTCCTATCCATATTTGATTACTAAAATTCTTGTTCTTTAACATTAAATCCACCCAAATTAAACGTTTCCAATGCTTCCAAAGTACAATGACCAAAGGCGTCACCAGCACTCCCACGCATCACCTTATAGCTGGAACTGGCTGTAGTATACTCTGAATAATCGACCAAGATGCAGCTCATAGGAGAACCGTCCTTCGTAAGTTATGCCAACCAACTGAATTTCGTACCCACCACTGCCTCCTGGTAAGCTTACCAGGAGGCAGTGGTGGGTACGAAATTCAGTTGGTTGATGCTAGTACCGTAAATGTCTGTATACATCATAGATTGAGTATTCGCATATTACGAATATTAAGATTTTCAAATATTCACGAATATTAACGAATATTAAAACTGCCAGCGAATATTATATTCGTAAAATATTATTCTCTTTCAATAAATTCTTTATTCTTAATTCTTATTTTGTTATTTATGAAAAATTAAAATGTTTAACTTTTACTGAATAAATTGTACAATATTGAGTTAGCCTACACATAGGCCCGTTATCAGTAGGCTAAGTGACAATAACTCTAATAGATTTATTGTTTAAAAAGCTACAAGGTCTCTGCTGGGTCTGGCCAATGTGACCATGCGGCATTCATATCACATTCGATACTTAATGTTAGTCAGAAGTCACTTTGTCTGACTTCTGACCATCCTCCCCAACTGAAAAGACGCAGAGCTACCCAAGGCAGTTGGCAAGTAGCAGCAATAGTAGGCTAAAATTAGCAATAAACTTTAACTGCCCATAATAGTAACTGCAAAATGATAACGTAATTTTATATCAGTGTAGCAGGATCACTAGATATAAATACCAACGCAAGAAATAATAGTGCCAGATTACAAGTAAAAATTACCCGATCTCGGCATATTAAGCGCATCGCATATTTTTAATTCAGCCTTGCCCTGGATGCGAGTGAATGTCGTAGAGACATACAGAAACTTAAACTGCTTAATACCGAGTAACATTGCAGTTTCGATCGTTGACCTTAATTCGTTAACGAATATTTGCGAATATTTACGAATATTAAAAAATCTTAATATTCACGAATATTTACGAATATTAAACCCTAAAGTCACGAATACTCAATCTATGGTATACATACATGCATACAAGTAGCTGTTGATTGGTTAATTGAATAGATGAAACAGTGAATTAACATCATGCTACTCTATAGAAGTTTCCAGATTCGGTTAGATTGTCCAACTATAACTAGGCACGACTGTTGACGCATGGTATTAGATGCAGAATTCTCCGTTCATGGATCTGGGCTTTATGCATGAAGAATTGTTTTAAGTTGTTTGAAAGGATGTGAGCATAAAAGGACGTAGTTGAAGAACAGGTGCGTTGTCCGTCACTTAGTCCTGTGTTGTTGTGTTTCAGTTCATCAGCTGAGTCATTCGGATGTCGTCTCGCTGTCCCAAGGTCTCGTCGTTACGGCTGGCAGTGTTGGTCTCGACTCTGCAACGCAGATGGTTGAGGAGCCTTTGAGAGAACGAGAACTTCATCTGCTGACAATAATCTTAATTGAGGAGTTAAAGTCGCTGAAAGAACTGTTCTGCCAGAAGGACTCGCATAGCTAGCCTGCACGCCACTTCGTATGACAATGGACGACTTTTCTAAATGTGCTGTACAGACAATGGTTGGGTCGTTGAAGAAGTTTCTGTGATCGGCTGGAATAGAATAAAAAATTACTCTGCCTTATGACTGCTGGTGTGCGTTCGAAATTTAGGATCAAGAACTGCTTCGAAATTATTCTACGGAGGATCAGTGGTGTTCCGATGTACATGGGTAGATTTTCGCTGAATTTATTCGCATGTTAAGGTTTTTTCTCATTCGTGTTTGGTTCTTTTATGCAGACTGATTTGATATGTTCGAGAGATCTAGGCGCTTTCTTGAGCATTTTTAGAAGCAGCTTTTTTATTTGTTTGAACGGGTTTTGAGCTCACTCAATAGTTACATAAATTGATGTGTCACCTTGTTTACCGTTAGAAACCTTATTTAACATGAGTTGCGAACAGTGCGGCGTGTGAATGATTCTGTGCTGTGTAGAGATGACAACCTACAAGTTTGATGCTTTATATGAAAATGCGTTTCAAAATGTGTAGAAATGCAGATTTACGACTAAAAGTAATTTGAGTGATTTCAACTTCAACTTCAAACTTGTTTATTTCACGTTTGACTTGTGTGAAAATGACATGAGTGATTAATATGGCTTATGCAAGAAGCGTCTGATCAGTTTGTCTGGTGCTGATAAAAGATCTTCAGTGGCGCATGCTTCTTTTTGTTGCACTTTCATGTTTCCTCGCCTTTCCAGTGAAATCAACTTCTTCTGCTGACTTGATGATTTTCCTGCCAAATATCTTCCGTTTGAAATCAACTTCTTCTGCTGACTTGATGATTTTCCTGCCAAATATCTTCTGTTTGAAATCAACTTCTTCTGCTGACTTGATGATTTTCCTGCCAAATATCTTCTGTTTGAAATCAACTTCTTCTGCTGACTTGATAATTTTTCTGCCAAATATCTTCCGTTTCTTGGTGAATACTTATGCACTTAGGAATTTTGCTAAAGAGCGATCATAATGCTGTGTAATGTGATTGGAGGCCAACACAAATGTGGGGAATTTATGTAGCACTCTTATAGTGGACTGGGCATTGTAATAGGTGGTGAGTGCAAGTAGAGTACGTCTAGGTTACGCAAAGGCAAGGATTTATTCTATGTGGCATTAAATAAGTGGTCCTGCAGTGAACTGGTTGGCATCAAATGAAAAGTGACGGTTTGAGTACAATTAGTTTATTTAACATGATTGAATGATTAGCTAGATGGAACGAGAAGTGAGATGTGGTGTTGAAGAATGAAAACAGCCAACATATGATGAAGCCAAAGATTATATAAAACAGAGATGGATTACACAGAAATGTTCATACATTGCATATTGCTGTTTGCGTGCAGCCGAGTGTGTGTATTTAATCTCTTTAATAGAGGGTGGGGTAAGAGTGTGTAAAGCGAACTTGATGCCATAATTGTTTTCTTTCTGGTGGGGTAAGAGTGTGTAAAGCGAACTTGATGCCATAATTTTTTCTTTCTGTATTTACATGTACTTTCCTTTAGCTTTCTCAAGGAAATATCTTACTGCTTTGCTTGAAAAAGCAAGCACACTCTGTACCATTGTTCAGTTCTGGGCTTGTTTTACAACATCATAATAACTGAAGCCTGATTTTTCATTTATTTATCACCATTTAGAACAGTGGAGAGTTGTGCTTCAACTTTTACATCACTGTTACCTCACTTGTCTTATTTTTCGTAAACTTCATCATATTCTCTTTGAATTGTAACAGATTCACCGAGTGAATAATACGCAAAAGCATGGCGTACCCGCAAAATTGGCAGGCATGTTTTCCCTTATTGTTTTATCGCATACCAGTATGTCAATGTATTGTGTCCAACTTTAAATGTTGCCGAAGATTGTGGTACAGTGTGATATATGGAGCCTATTTAAGGTATTTGTTCATGTGACATGTATATATTTATAGGGTAGTATGCTCGGGCATTGGACTTCATCTACTGCATTTGATTTTGTGAAAACAAGTATTTGGTTTTGGTTCTGACAAATTTGAAAAAGAAGTAATTTTTTAAGATTGTTCTTGGAAGTGAAAATGTACTGAAAACTTCTTAACAATTTATCAGATTAAGTTGGCTATAAATTTTTTAATGGTAATACGTGTCCTGGTTTGTTGGGTGTTGACCAGAATGTGTGCGTACCGGTATACATTATAGAATATTGCTTGAAGAAGAATGAAAAAGTTGCGTTGATACTTGCTAATTAGCCGTTCTTAATCGGCAGTATCATCCTTGTGTTCTGTCACTGTAGCTGACTTTGTATCACCTTTTGCTTCCATTGCCTGTTTGATGCGACAGATTTCTTCAAACTTCCTCTGTATAATTTGCTTCTCTTCACATTCTTTGAATGTCCAACTACAAGGCCTATGCAGCGCCAGACTAGAGTAGAGATCCTATATTCATAGGCGCAACCACGTCCTAAAAGTTGGGGGGGACCAGGGAACAAAAGAATATTTTTAGTAGAAGTAATAATAGCGAGCGCGAAGCGTGCGAAACTGCGATTGCTGAAGGCAAGAAGCCCCAAACGATTATGGGGTATGGGGGAGCGTCGTAAGTTCCCCCATCGAGGTCTGGGGCGGAGTTCCAGAAACCGAAGCAATTTTGAGCATTTGATGCCAAACCGAGTGCATTTAGGTCCTAGTTTACCTGAAATTTTGCAACGATGATATCGGAATAAAAGTACCTAAACTATCTCGATCTGTGAAAGTCTAAATCTAAATCAGTCAATCAATCTCTTAATGAGCCATAGTAATTGACTGTATTGACATTAGACATTGCTTACAAAAAATGGCGCAACTTCTGGGGATGCAAAGCTTCGCCCTACCCTAAAGGCACAGAAGTCATGCAATAAATATCCATTGATTTTAATATAGGTCTACACATAAACTAAGACACAGTGGAACCAAAGAATGAGAATCATGAGTGTTCATTTCCGTCTAACCGGAAAAAGGTTAGAGATCTTTTTGGACTACTCTAGTATTATTAGAGAAAGCTATCTATCTTTGAAACGGTAAAATGGTGCCAAAATTATAGTCGTGCAACAAATATCCAAATTATACATTGATTCAAATGCACATATAAATGAGCACACAGCGGAACTAAGGAATGGGAAACATGTGCCCATTTCCATATCCTAACAGTGTAGACCATAGGTGAAGACTTGGTGCTGACTTTGGGGGACAAACGAACGGCCGAAGGAGGATCGACGAGCAGGGGAGAGTTTGGGCAGGGAGACATGCTCCCAAACTTCGAAAAATTTCGATTTTCAGCACTACAATGGTAGCATTTCAGGTAGTCATATTAACAAATTTCCTCGTCATTTTAGTGCTTATAGTCTTTGTTTACGACATCAAAAGTGCCCTCCCCAATGTCGAAATGCTATGAATTGATAATTGTTTAGTAAAGTTAAAAGAGGTGTGTAAGAGACATCTCCAATTGGAATTCTCAGTTTAAAACAATAATAGTTAACTTGTTTGATGATAATAGTTTAGTAAAGTTAAAAGAGGTGTGTAAGAGACATTTCCAATTGGAATTCTGTGTTTAAAAATATTTAATTTGTTTGACGATAATAGCTTAGTAAAGTTAAAAGAGGTGTGTAAGAAACATCTCTAATTGAAATCTCCAATCTGTTTAAAAATAATAGTTAACTTGTCTGATGATATAAGTTTAGTAAAATTAGAAGTTGTGTGTAAGAGACGTCTCCATTTGGAATTCTCAGTTTAGAACAATAATAATAGTTAACTTGTTTGATGATAATAGTTTAGTAAGGTTAAAAGAGGTGTGTAAGAAACATCTCCAATTGGAATTCTCTGTTAAAAAATAAAAGTTAGCTTGTCTGATGATATAAGTTTAGTAAAATTAAAAGATGTGTGTAAGAGACATCTCCAATTGGAATTCTCAGTTTAAAACAATAATAATAGTTAACTTGTTTGATGGTAATAGTTTAGTAAAGTTAAAAGAGGTGTGTAAGAAACATCTCCAATTGGAATTCTCAGTTTAAAACAATAATAATAGTTAACTTGTCTGATGATATAAGTTTAGTAAAATTAAAAGATGTGTGTAAGAGACATCTCCAATTGGAATTCTGTTAAAAAAATAATAGTTAACTTGTTTGATGAAAATAGTTTAATAATTATATTATATTTAGCTTGGGATTTTAAATCGTACGTTTTTTTTACCTATTGTTAATCCGTTGTATAATAACGATGTTCTGTGTCCCATTGCTCGTTTTCAAGAGGCGTAATAAACAAAATACTTACATACTAACTTACTTACTTTCCATATTATTCCCAATGTCCAACTGGAGGTTGATTCGAGCCTGAAGGAAACCTTTAGAGAATGCCCCCCTAGGTCTCCGCCCGTGGTTTCACGTGCTATCTGTGTGAGACGCCAACACTGTCGAGTTAAAATGTTGGCATACAGGCAGGATTAAAACACTCTTGATTCAGCCTTAATGCTGAGAAGCTACGTATACGCCTACTTAATATGCCAGTCTATATTGAAATGGCTATTAGCAGTAGTCGGTTGCAAAAGTCCCAAGCCTCTCGTCGAAAGTTGGAGGGGACCATTCGTCGAAAGTTGGGGAGGGGACCATTCGCCGAAATTTGGGGGGACGATCCCAAGCCTCCAAAAAGTTGGGGGGGGGGACGCGTCCCATGGCCGTGGGTCCCATAGGGTGGTTGCGCCTATGCCTATATTCAATGCGCTGCTTGAGTGGTAGCCAGTGGAGAACGTCACACATAATATTATAGCTGGAAATGTGACTGAATTTGGGTATGCAGCCAATATGGTGGGCTGCAGAGTGCAGGACGCGATCAAGGCAATTCAGATGGGCAATTGGTAGGCCAGCATAGTGAGACCAGCAGTAGTCAAGTCTGGTGGGTAGTCTAGACCGGTTACTTCTAGCTGGGGGATAGAATGATTATCCCACCGAATATATCTTTAAGGGGGGATAGGCCTAGAATATCACGTGACACTGGAAAGGAGTAAGCTCAAGAAATGCAATGCACGAAAGTACAACAAAGTGCACTCCAAGTATTAGGCTATAGTAGGTTACAGTCACAGACAGGCTGAAACGGTAACGGCCCGCTATTCCGAGGGTCCACTATTCCGAATATCCGCTATATTTTGTTCGTTATCCTTGATAGTTAGGGTTACAGTACGTGGGTTAGGGTTGGGGTTATTGTGGGTTAGGGTTGGGTGGGTTAGGATTAGGTTTAGGATTAGGGTTAGGGTTGGGGAGGATTATGGCTATGGTTGGGGTGGGTTAGGGTTAGGGTTATGGTTAGGGTTTTGTTTGTATGTTTGTTTGTATGTGCACTTGTTATAGCGCCCTTCAAGCTCGCTACTCAGAGGCGCTCCCGAATGCAGAGCGGACACTGCATCGGAGTTTCACGCCGAAGCGCTGAGCAATTGCGAGTGAAGAACTTGCCCAAGGTCCCTACGCGGCGACTTGAGGTGGATTCGAACCTCGAACCTTCCGGCTTCAAGGCAACGACGCCACCGCTACGTACACCACCGCGCCCCACTGGTTGGGGTGATTTAGGGTTAAGATTATAGTTAGGGTTAGGTTTAGTTTTAGGATTCGGAATAGTGGACCTTCGGAATAGCGGACCCTCGGAATAGTGGACCCTCGGAATAGTGGACCCAAACCGGCTGAAATTGCCGGTTTCAAACGGTATCAAACATTCTGCGTTTGTGTTTCGTTGTTGCGACAGATAAATGGTAGATTTGAAGGAAGATCCAGATGGAGTCAGGTCGAGTGTACCATGGAATTACATGCAACACTTTTGCTTATAGTATTCACAAAACATTAGTTGGATAAGCCCTTTTGGTTGTTGTTACCGACAGATTTAGTCATCGCATTAATGAAAGGCGACCCTGTTACGCTCGGCGCACGCAATGCACCCAATGGATTGTCTGACTATATAGACCTTGCAAGCATTTTCATGCATGCAAAAAAATAGTATTTAGGAATTTGTTCGCCTTTCTATCTCATTCACATCTGCAAGCAGAATTTCAGGCGTTACCTCTTTATGAAGATTTGTATGTATGGTAGAAGTCATGAAAGAATGGTCACCACGATCTTCAAAGACAAGCTTTGATGTGGGACACGACCATGCACGCAACCAGGACGTACACGCTCGCATCAGCCATCTACGTAGCCGGTCAACGACTACGGATATACATCTCGCCGGCCTTCAAAGTAAGTTATTTATGTGGGAAACCCTGTTAGAACTCCAACCTGGTTTAATTTATACATTTCGGGGGAACATCAACGGTGGTTCCCGCGTTACATTGGTTCGAGAGTAATACATTACATGTGATATATGTCTGGTGTGAGTAGTGCTTGTAGTGAAGACAATGTTTTGTCTGGCAATGAAGCTCTACAAGCGAATGCAAGTGCCTCGTTTGTGTCAATCATAATACAATTATTCTCTATCTAGGCCACACCACGTTCTTTCTAGCTTGCACGTTTGTGAACAGGTATTGTAGGCCTAACTATTCGCTGGCATCCTGATTGAGCGATATACTTTTTGTACCGAATTTGCTATTGTTCATAGCACAACGAAGTGTGAACAATGGCCGGGTTACCGTGGTTACGAACAACGTCAAAGAGACTTCATTTGTTAGTTGGAAAAAGCGAAAGCCGCATTTCACCCCATTATATGACGTGTTGTGTACATTTCGTGCCCTGACGTCATAACCCCTTCATGAATTCCTGGCTACGCCACTGGTCTAAATAGCAAGGTTAGGTGTCGTGATGGTCGGTTTGGGTCAAATGGTCAATCTCGTCAAATGAAGATCGTTAAGACCAGGATTAGGGTTACGACTTACGAGCAGTGTCGTCATTATAATATATAGATGCTGTCCAAAGATGCTGCTTAATATTATGATTCGGTTCCCGATACTACAGTTTTGACACTTCCAAGGACGAGCTAATTAAGCTATTGTCCATTTCAGTTGATCAATAGTGTTCGTAGTGCTTACTTTCAATCGAAAGGTTGAGAGTTCAAATCTCCACCACGGCAGAAATTTGGTTGGAGATTTCTGCCTATAACAAATTGTAACGGCTGCGTATAACTTGACGTTACGATTTCCGGTCGCCATTTTGAGATCGGTAAGTTGCGCCCTCTGTCGGCCGCCATTTTTAATATAGAGCGCCGCCTAGTGGTGATGCGACTGCAGCGTGGGCGACCGCGGTTTTCGACGAGGCTGACCTCAAAGGGATGACGCGCGTTCGTCAGGCACGGTCGCACGGTCAGACTTAACTTCACTTAGGCGCGTGTGTTAGGAAGGTGAAAAGAAGGACGACAGACAGATAAAGTAGCTATGTCAGGCAGAAATAGGGAGAGGCATACTAAGACGGTCATGAGAAGGACAGACAGATACCGTGCAGTCAGCGGGCGCGCTTAAAACACAAAATCTTCTCGTGTAGGCTTACGCTTTTGATGAAACATTTTCGATTTAACGATTGCATATAACTTCTCACTTAGCCTAGACCGATACACGTCACGTCATAATGCACTGAAAAGTGATTGTTCTTTGTGCCACTGACCTAATGACGAGATCATTTTGCCGTTGTTCGTAACGACGTGCACCTCTGTTCATTGTGCTGTGAATTATAATTTGCAAGCATTTCGCTTTGTCCTCCAGATGCTTTCGCTGCATAGGCCTATATAGGCCCCCGTCTATGGAATGGACTTCCACCATCAGTTTATTTCACCTTTCTCTCTGGTATACTCTTTCCTCATCTTTCTCTCACTTCAAATCCTGCCTTTTCTCATGGAGCCGATTGCACTGGGAGTGTTTCTGAAAGTCTTCTGTTGAAAGAAGCGCTATATAAATTGTATATACAGTGCAATAAATTTACTGAGTTGCGGTCTTGTCAACCTGGTTTTTTCACATTAAACGAATATATATATATATATATATATATATATATATATATATATATATATATATAATAAACAACACAATTTATGTTAAAAATTTATGTAAGCCATAGCAGAACAGGGTGTAGTCTGAAGCAACACTGATCGAATTGTGTTTAACCCAAGCGCTGCCTCCTTAACTTGTAGGTCCTATAGATAGAGCTTCATTTGTACCAGACAAAACAGTTGTCTTTACCAAAGACGCACTACTCGTATAGGCCTATACCAGACATAGGCCTACACGTTTGTTGTAAGCTGTCGTTCATTAACCAATCAGACACAAGATAACACGTCAACATATTCAGGCAATCTATAAGTTGAATTAATCATGGTTGAAGTTCAATTACAGGTTTCCACATAAATAACTTACTTTGAAGACCGGCGAGATGTATATTTGTAGTCGTTGACCGGTTACGTGGATGGCTGATGCGAGCGTGTACGTCCTGGTTGCGTGCATGGTCGTGTCCCACATCAAAGCTTGTCTTTGAAGATCGTGGTGACCGTTCTTTCATGACTTTTACCATACATACAAATCTCCATAAAGAGGTAACGCCTGAAATTCTGCTTGCAGATGTGAATGAGATAGAAAGGCGAACAAATTCCAAAAGGCTAAAATCCTGGCATGCATGAAAATGCTGGTAAGGTAAGATAGCCAGACAATCCATTGGGTGTAATTTTGCGGGCGCCACTGCGTAACGGGGTCGCCTTTCATTAATGCGATGACTAAATCTGTCGGTAACAACAACCAAAAAGGCGTATCCAACTAATCTTTTGTGAATACCATAGGCTAAACAAAAGTGGGGATGTAACTCCATGAAACTTTCGACCTGACTCCATCTGGATATTCGTTCAAATCTATCATTTATCTGTCGCAACAACGAAACACGAAAAAAGAAAACATTTTTGATAATGTTTTCAGCCTTTTGTGGTGGCTGGACCAGTGCCTAAAGTGTGGGAAAATAAGTGCCTGGACGCCCCTTATACCTCTCCAAAAGAAGTGTCTGGACGCCCTTTACCTTTCCAGTCTGTGCTCGCCAATAAGTGGCTGGACGGCGTTCAGATTTTAAAAGAAGTGCATGGACGCCGTCCATGACCGTCCAGGCACACTTTAAGCCCTGGGCTGGACCAGGGTGGAGGGAGAGGGAAGAAGAAGGGGGAGAGGCGGTTCAATCCCTTTAGTCTTTCTCAATGCCCCATTGAAAAGTCGTCATTGCATAACCCGTTTCCACAAAATCAACGTCTGACCACCAAGTTAGGCCTATAATAGCTATTTCTCCACGATAATATTTTTATACTGGGCCGCAATTGACAAAGCTCTCCACGCTCCGCTTACGAAAGTCGGAAAGTCACCCGACTGAAATCGGAACACTAAGCTTACAGGCTAGGCCTACGCTATTATAATATTAGTCCCACTCCCACTCAATTTTCGGTGCTTAGAGCACATGTTTTGATGACGTCGAAATTAAAATGCGTCATCGATTAGTGCGTAGGGCCTAAATGATTTTAAATATGGAGGAGTTTGTTGATTTAGAATAAATAGCCTACCTGGATCAAATATCTTTCTGTATTGTTTTGATTACCATGCAGTTAGTCGTGTGTAGGTCTATATAATCAAAGCTTACCAAGGCGTACATTTCGTGCTTGTCAAAATGTTTGAAAAGCTTTTTGCTGGTGGACTTAATGCCTATTTATGGGACACGCTTCAAGTTTCAAGCCTAGGAATCAATCTCTGGTCAGGTATATATGTCCTAATATAATAATAAGTGTTTTAAGTTTGCGCCGAGAATGGATTAGTGTGGGCGGGTGTGTGGCGATAAAAATACCGAAGGTAACCACATGATCAGTTGCCATGTTTCTAAAGACGACACTTGCCCTCAGTATGAGAACTGTAGAAAAAAAACTGGGTCAGACTAGAATCCACGTGGGTTGGGTGTGAAAAGAAGACTTTGCTATGGAACTCTAAGAAAGGCCTGAATCCCTCAGCACAGCACTCCAGCAGTTCTCACCCTGTCTAAGCCTGACCGTGAACGACTCACGATGTCTAAAGGATTTCACTCATATAATTTTATATGAATTTGCCAAAACATGGCACACCATAGACTCATTTTCTTTTTGACCATTGGCAGGATGCTTATGCTGTTTTTTTACCTGAAACATACAGCCCCTGATACTATAAGTTCGCCCAGCGATTTACCATCAAACTTAGTTGGTGCTTTGCCTTTGAGCAAGAAATGGACAGAAAGACTCGAAGTTGGCATTATTCTTACATTCAGCTTTTGCATGTAGCCTATTACAATTCTAAGCGTTAAATTATGTAAGGCTATGTAGGAAGTTACGGTACATACATCCAAAGTTGTACACTTGAAATGAAACATTTGGCATGTGTATAATCAATCTGATGCGTTTACTTGGGTTTTTAATTACATATTTTACAGGGAGAGTGCTGCTGGAAAATATAGATCTGAACAAATTTTCACTCGTAAGTTTCCTTGAGTTATTTTATACGGTTAAATCTGAGACCATTAAAATTCTTTTTATAAATGTATTTTTTACTTGCAAATGAATTCTCTTACTGGAGTTAAAAGCAATTTACTCATGGGATCAGTCAACTCCTGTTCTATTCTCCTCAACAGTATTCTGCTGTGGCTGGATGAATTCTCCTCTGATATATACTGGGATTGCTGGGTCAGAATTTCTTCTGAGAATTTAGTTCAAGCGATCCTTCAAATATCTATTTACACAGCATTTCTGTATATCTGTGTAGACGAGGCGGTTATACTTGCATCCAGATGCTCCTGCGGCTCATGCTTTAAATAACGCAAGAGGTGGACAGGGTGCTGTTTAAAGTTGTTCAGGGAAACGAACTTCATGTCATCCGTAACCTCTTCCCACTGCAGCGAGATCCATTGTATAACTTTAGGCAAAGGGCTCACAATTGCACCATCCTCAATAAAGACTCTATGAACTTTATCCCAAGAATGTTATTTAAAAACATGTGCTAACTTACTCAACCTATTTCTTTCGTCGTGGTACTAAGTAGCCATACTGTGAATTGTGTTAATGCACACCTACAGCGTTTTGTCTGTTGTTTTTTGGAATTAAAACGAACAGATATTATAAATGAAGTTGGAAGAAGCATTCCATGACATTTTTATTTGTGCCAACTGTTGTGAATTTTGAAGTTGTTATTGCAATACCACAAAATGTGCATAGCACCAAGCGCTTTGAGATAATAACTATTGTCATTGATACGATTCCAATTGACAGTTCAGATATTGTGATTGCAATTGAGCATTTTTATGACCCCTGCTTGTTACATGTTTAATGACACTGCCATATCAAAGATGACTAGTGTCGC
This sequence comes from Lumbricus terrestris, assembly GCA_949752735.1. Taxonomy (NCBI): domain Eukaryota; kingdom Metazoa; phylum Annelida; class Clitellata; order Crassiclitellata; family Lumbricidae; genus Lumbricus; species Lumbricus terrestris. The sequence continues at coordinate 41,653,706 of OX457047.1, forward strand.
CTCCTCCTTTATCCAGGCTTGAGACTGGCACTGGCAGAGAACAACCAGTGGCAGAATGCCATTTTTGTGAAGCGCCACTAGGCTACTTAAGGCTGCTTCAGATACAAGTTTGTGATATCATTAGCAGATGGTGTCAAGTTACAGTTCGGTCGAAGCCTTAATTTCTTTCCTGAAGCTAGGACTTAGACTTCTCTTGCAAGCCAACATCAGGCTTTTGCTGTGGTTGATCTCTCTTGCTGGAATGGCCTTACACCTGCACTAAGGTGCAACTTTACTCTGTTCCTGAAGAATCTTAAAACTGTCCTATAATTATAGTCGTGGTTTAGCCAGGAGTGACTCTGAGTAGCCTACCTTAAAGATGCAATAAATAAAACTTCAAAAATAAATAAAATGAAGACATATAATGACTGTTTTGTTCTTTGAAGGCATCTGTTTCCATTCCCCCCCCGAGTTTCCGTGCTAAGTACGCCTCAGCTGAATAGTCATTCTTTGAGAGGCACTATATAAATCTATAGATTTTTGTGGATTGACACTGTACTTAGGTTTTGTTTTATAGGACATCGTTGGTCTACCCATGGTGGTCAAGTATGGCAGGATAAGTGAGTATGCATGAAACTGTCTTTCCATGAAAACCAATTGTCTAAATATTTAGATTGTTAGAATTATATGATTTCACAGCAGCCTGAAATTTGACTTTTAAAGTGTAAATGTACATATTTTCAAAAAATGACATTGACCATATTATGATCACCATGCCTTGAAGCCTGAGGGTTCCAAATTTGCTTTGTTTTAGGCTCTGCGTTGTCTTTTGTTCTGCATTGTCTACGGTATGTGCTGCATTGTCTTTTGTTCTGCATTGTCTTTTGTGCTACATTGTCCTTTGTTCTGCATGGTCTTTTGTTTTTAATTTGTTCTTTGCACTGTATTGTCTTTTGTTCTGCATTGTTTTGTTTTGCATGGTCTTTTGTTCTGCATAGTATTTTGTGCTACATTGTCCTTTGTTCTGGATGGTCTTTTGTTCTGCATTGTCTATGGTGTTGCTGCATTGTCTTTTGTTCCACATTGTCTTTTGTTCTGCATTGTCTTTTGTTCTGCATTGTCTTTTGTTATGCATTGTCGTTTGTTCTGCATTGTCTTTTTCACAGATAAAGTATTGATCGAAGTGCCGTGGCATGACTTCTACGGCCAACCAACGACCGTCTTAGTGGAAGGAATCTACATGCTGTTGGTGCCTAAGCCGGGTATTGTCTTACAGTGCAAGTCTGTTTGTGAAATGGGGATTTGAAGGAACGACGAGAAACACACTGGGGAAATGGAGGAGGGGTGGGGACAAGAAATGGGGAAATTGAGGAGGGGTAGGTACACACAATGGGGAAAGGGGTGGGGACACACAACGGGTAAATGGAGGATGAGTGGGGACATGAAATGGGGAAATGGAGGAGGGGTTGGACACACATTGGGGAAATGGAGGAGGGGCGGGGACACGAAATGGGGAAATTGAGGAGGGGTAGGTACACACAATGGGGAAAGGGGTGGGGTCACACAATGGGGAAATGGGGGAAGAGTGGGGACATGAAATGGGGAAATATAGGAGGGGTGAGACACATATTGGGGAATTGGAGGAGGAGTGGGGACACAAAATGGGGAACCGGGATCTTCTGATTTAATGTCATTAGGGTGCGATAAAAGTCGTTAGATGTCTTTTAACTTTAGAGTCAATGTCATGATGGTGCCATTGGAGTCTTTAGATGTATAATTATCATAAATTCTTTAGATGTATTGTCATAAACTCTTTAGATTTAATGTCATAATGCGGATGATAATGATGACATTGTAGAATTTAAATTTGATGACTTTATGGTGCCATAAATCTTTTGATAATATTATAACAGGGCCATTAAAACTGTAAGTAGGTTTCTTGAAGAGGTGCTGTACACAATGAATGAATGAATGAATGAATGAATGAATGAATGAATGAATGAATGAATGAACGGTACAGTGGAGTTGTTTGAAAGTTGGTGCAAATGCGTGCAAATGCCTCAATGTGTTGGTTTCATCTTTCACTTTCTTGCAGATGTACCATGTGACGAGGAATGGGTAAAGGAGCAGGAATGGCAAAGCAAGCAGGCAGAACTGAGTTCATTGGAAGTAAAACTGAAGCGAGGTACTGTTTAATACCAGTTTCCAGTTCTGCATCTATATGAAGTGAGATAGACTCTGCCTCATTCTCCAAGTATTTCTTACTGAAGGAATATTACAGAGGAGAAGAAGGAGAGTTGGAGGAGGAGAGGAATGAGAAGGAGGAGGAGAGGAGGAGGAGGAGGTGAGGAAGGAGGTAGAGAGGGAGGAGGAGGAGGTGAGGAAGGAGAAACTATGAGGAAGAAGAAGAAGAAGGAGGCAAAGTTGAGTAAGGAGGAGGAGAGGAGGGAGGAGATGAAAGAAGAAGAAGAAGAAGAAGAAGAAGAAGAAGAAGAAGAAGAAGAAGAAGAAGAAGAAGGAGGAGGAGGAGGAGGAGGAGGAGGAGGAGGAGGAGGAGGAGGAGGAAGAGGAAGAGGAAGAGGAGGAAGAAGAGGAAGAAGAGGAAGAAGAGGAAGAAGAAGAAGAAGAAGGAGGAAGAAGAAGGAGGAAGAAAGAAGAGGATGAGGAAGTAGGAAGAGTAGATGGAGGATGAGCAGAATGGAAAGGAGGATGGGGGAGGAGGAAGTGGATAAGGAAGAAGGAAGAGGAGGAGAAGTTTTTATGCAGGTATAGACTTTTAAGACTTAGGTATGTTTCTACTGGTGGTCATTCAACATAGATACATGTTACAACAGGTCTTCTGAACCACTTAAATACCTTGCTTTCCATCTCTCCGTGTCTCTCTCTCTCTCACTCTGTTTCTTCGTGTTTGTCTCTTTCCCTGTCTGTCTGTCTGTGTCTGTCTGTCTGTGTCTGTCTGTCTGTCTGTCTCTCTCTCTCTCTCGCGAGGTTGTTGCGGGCGATCCGTGCAATCTCCTGTGATGATGATGTTGTTGTTGTTGTTGTTGTTTCTTTATCAGCCGCTGACCTGACTTCGAGTGAAGCATCCGACGACAGCAAGTCTTTCGCGCAGAGGATGGCAGCAACGTTGGTGAGAAACCTCGAACTTCGCATCGAGAACCTCCACGTTCGATACGAGGATACGGAGCTGTTTCCTGGCAGGATTTCCGCCATGGGAGCCATGCTCAAGGAGTTCTCAGTCAAGGCAGGGCTGGAAACAGTTAAAAAAAAACAGTTTAACACCAGTCCTAGTCCAGCCTGATTGCCAGTCTGGTCTGGTCTGCCTGCTCTTTGCTGAATTATTCATTCATTCATTCAAGAATTTATATAGCGCTTCTTCAAGAGGACTACTCAGAAGCGCTCCCGACTCTAGCACGGGAAAAAGGGACAGTTTTGAGTATAATGAAAAATTATGTATAGTTTGAAGTTCATATTTAGTGTATCTGAATGTTGCTCAGCACTTCTGTGAAGTTTTTAAAAGGTGCTGTTGTAGTCGTTTTTTAAAGGTAATCTGGTGACTAATCCTAAAGCACAGGACTAGATGTCATAATCATATATACTGATTAGGTATGTGGCATCAATTTCTGAAATTAGTCTCTGACATTAGTCTCTGACATTAGTCTCTGACATTAGTCTCTGACATTAGTCTCTGACGTTAGTCTATGGCATCAGTCTCTGAGGTTAGTCTCTGACGTTAGTCTCTGACATTAGTCTCTGACATTAGTCTCTGACATTAGTCTCTGACATTAGTCTCTGACATTAGTCTCTGACATTAGTCTCTGGCATCAGTCTCTGACGTTAGTCTCTGACGTTAGTCTCTGACATTAGTCTCTGACATTAGTCTCTGACATTAGTCTCTGACATTAGTCTCTGACATTAGTCTCTGATGTTAGTCTATGGCATTAGTCTCTGACATTAGTCTCTGACGTTAGTCTATGGCATTAGTCTCTGACGTTAGTCTCTGACGTTAGTCTCTGACATTAGTCTCTGACATTAGTCTCTGACATTAGTCTCTGACGTTAGTCTCTGACATTAGTCTCTGACATTAGTCTCTGATTTTAGTCTCTGACTTTAGTCTCTGACGTTAGTCTCTGACGTTAGTCTGTGACATTAGTCTGTGATGTTAGTCTCTCACTTTAGTCTGTGACATTAGACTTTGACGGGTTAGTCTCTGACGTTAGTCTCTGACGTTAGTCTATACTCTATAGCATTGGTCTGTGA
>OX457047.1:41662944-41755444 GCA_949752735.1 Lumbricus terrestris
ACGACAGGCTACAATGAAGGTATTTGCATTTCCCCAAGACCCATTGTCATTAATATTTCAGCAAAGTTAATTTGGTTGCATTTAAAACAAATCTATCGGCCAGAGCAGTTAATTATGGCAAAAGTTATCCAATCATTTGGTGCCCACTGTCTCCGCTCTTTTAATTAATTCATTAATACATTCAAGAATACCTATTACGCCACTTAAAGGGGAACTACTCAGAAGCTCTCCTAAGTCCTAACACTCTAGCACGGCAAAAAGCACTGTTTCGAGTTGAGTAAAACTGCTTCAGTAAGATCCCTAGGAAGCAAACGTAACTCCTGTGGGAGCCCATTTCAGACAACTGTGCTCACCAAGACACCATATACCTTTTCTTCTAGCTGAAAAATGAGTAAGTATCGACATTGACCTAGAGGTCATGTGAGGATTTTGAACATTGGATCCTACTAATATTATTACAGTCGTACATGTATGAATGATCTAATGAAGCTTTTTTTATTCAACTCAAACAGTGCTTTTTGCCGCGCTGGAGTCGGGTGCGCCTCTGAGTAGTTTCCTTGAAGAGGCAATATATATAACTATTTGAATGAATGAAAGAATAAATGAATACTGTTACTACCGTAATTGCAACTGTTATTGCTTGCTGATTTAGTTCAAATTTAGAAATGTCTCATTTATAACAGAACTGCTTTTAAATTTAATTAATCGCCGTTGTTAACGTGCAGTTGCGAAATGAGTTAAACTATCGAATTGTTTAATTTACAGTAGTGATTTTAATAAGTTGCAGTAGGGTGATTTACAGTTTGGGATTTAGTTGACATTTGAGACATGATTGACTTATAGTGCTAATGTTATTTTCAGTGGGAGAAAGTGAGACAGGAGAAAGGAGAAGTAAGTTATAGTTTTATAATGCAAAACCAAACTGAGTTTGACATCTTGACAGGGCTTTTTAAAGGAATTTTTAGAACTGGATTCCACTAGATCTCTATGGTTCAACATAAGAGTTTTGCTTCAGTTTTCGGGCGTAGAAGAAATCTTGCAATTATGATTAAGAATATGGTTGTAGAGACATTGACATATATGCTACTTTTCTCAACTTTATTGAGATTTCCCGTGTTTTTTCGTAAATTAAACTCGAGTTCAAGTAGTCTACAACAAAACTAGATTACTGAGTTCAGTGTTGGCCAAGACATAAAAATGTTAAATGATTTGGTTATTTTTGCAGCGGTCGTGTGTAAAATTAACCACCTTTTGTTGCATTCATGTATTATAATTAGTAATGGATTATAGGTCAGTGGGCTTCAATTCAATATAAAAAAAATTGTTTAAGATGGATCACTATACAAGTATGTGCCCATGCAATACAAGTTATTTAATCATTCAATATTTTATGGTCGACTTCTTTCCAGGAAGTGAAGAGACATATCTGTTCTTGAAATGCACTGTTCTCTTGTTCATGAAACGCACCGTTCTCTTGTTCATGAAATGCACTGTTATCTTGCTCTTGAAATGCACCGTTCTCTTGTTCATGAAACGCACTGTTATCTTGCTCTTGAAATGCACTGTTCTCTTGTTCTTGAAATGCACTGTTCTCTTGTTCATGAAATGCACTGTTATCTTGCTCTTGAAATGCACTGTTCTCTTGTTCTTGAAATGCACTGTTCTCTTGTTCATGAAATGCACTGTTATCTTGCTCTTGAAATGCACCGTTCTCTTGTTCATGAAACGCACCGTTCTCTTGTTCATGAAATGCACTGTTATCTTGCTCTTGAAATGCACCGTTCTCTTGTTCATGAAACGCACCGTTCTCTTGTTCTTGAAATGCACCGTTCTCTTGTTTCATTCACGAACAGCCTCCAGGTTTTATAATGTCTTGGATACAACGGATCCTGTCTTGGTTTCGCGGCAGTTCTGAAACAGCAGAAGCAGAAGTTCATGGTAAGACATCTTGTATTTAACTTTAATAATATTAGCTTTGAAGAAGGTTTTCATGGTTAAGTTTAGATTTATCGTTTAGATTTTTAGTTTAGATTTATTGTATCGTATAATAAAATTATAATATAAAGAGCCTCTCAGGCTCTCACAGTACTAGTTATTCAGAGGCGCTCTCAGTGTGACAGTGCAAGTACATAAGAAATCTTCAAGCAGCAAAAGTATAAGTGTGACACTCCAACTAAGATCTTACTACAGATATAGGGAGGGAGGTCAATCCACATAGAAGGCCATAAAACTGTTCTACTGGCTATATATAGTTAACCATTGTGACATGGATTTGGGTGCATTGGATTTGGATGACATAGATTTGGATGACATCATGACATGGACTTGTTGTATTGTTTATAATCTTTTTGTAATTGTTGGTACCCTGTTTCTATTGTTGATAGCCTATTTGTAATTGTTGACAGCCTGTTCATATTGCTGATAGCCTATTTGTAGTGTTGATAGCCTGTTCGTATTGTTGATAGCCTGTTTATTTGTTTAGATTCTGCTTTCTCTCCTGAGGAGAAGATAAAGTTGTATGATACGCTCTATGCGGAATACAAAGTGGCCCAGCAGACAATGCCAGAGGTATACGTGCAATTGTGCATTCTATTGTTCGAGGTTATTCTGGCTATTCACAATCACACATACAATCACACATACATAATTATTTAGATAATAATGAGGATTAATACTAATTAATAATGCTCTAATATTAGCTGCATTGGCTTCGAGTTGAGTTAAGGATTAAAGTTCCAAAGCCTCTGACCCACAAATCCCTCAGCACCGGTAAACCTCTCTAATCTCTAATCCTTCGCTTACTACTTTAACTCCTTACATTCCTCCTCATTGCATGCGATCATCAAGCGGAAAGAAATCTTTTTGCAGAGCCCCGATGTGGAATCGTTTTGAGCTCGTGTGCAGTACTGTGCTCCCAGGGAATGGAATTGACTTCCACTCTCTATTCGCAGCTCAAATTCACTTCCTTACCTCAAAAGGTGACTCAAAACTCACTAGTTTTTCCTTGGCCTACAAGCACTTGGATATCTAATTGCGAATTCCTCTGGCAATTGACTATCGCGCCTCAGATTCACATTTTACGAATATGGAATAATAATAATAATAATAATAATAATAAGTTTCATCGAAAGATGACCCGCGGAGTCTTCGCTCTGTTGCCTCAGCAGATTTGGAGTCAATGTTTGACGCCCGGGTCGCGGGTGATGGTCTGGTTCAGCACCCGAGACAAAACAACGGCAAAGTATTAAAGCATATCCCGAAAGGAGCCCGGTTCGCATGCTCCAGGGCCCTCTCCGACATCCTGCAGTCCATAAACAACCACCCTGATGGCATCGAGGAGTGGCGCAAACTGATCTGGTTTGCTTCAAACATCCTGACACAGCCAGCGCGTGCGGGCCGCAGACGAAACACGGCCAATATCATCAAGAAACGGATTGCCAACCACGATGTCCTGCTGACAAGGGACGAGGGCGAGCGGGAAGATGGCCCCGATCGAAGATACAAGAGCGCCAAGGATCTACGCCTGGCTGCGGTTGGTGCAAAACTCGAGGAGGGCAATATTCGAGCCGCCACCCGCATCCTCTGCAGTCAAGATAACCCGGTCAAGGCGTCGCCAGAGTCCTTCGCAGCCATGCAGGAAAGGCATCCGTTGGACAACTGGGCGGCTAACCTGGCTGATTTGCCAGACGCGGCGCAAGCGGCTCCATTCCAAGTGACGGAGAAAGAAGTTGCGGACGCGGTGAGATCTTTTCCGGTGGGGTCTTCCGGGGGGCCGGATGGAATGCGTCCCCAGCACCTGCTTGATCTGCTCAACAACCGCGAATCATCAGAAACTCTCCTCCAGGCACTCACATGTTTCATCAATGTGATGCTGAGGGGCGAATGCCCGTACCCAGGAGGTACGGGAGATACTGTTCGGTGGCACTCTCATCGCCCTGTCCAAAAAGTCAGGAGGGCTCCGGCCAATAGCGATCGGATACGTCTGGAGAAGACTGGCAGCAAAGTGCGCCAACAAGTACGCTTTGACTCGGCTGGGATCATTCTTCGCCCCATTCCAGGTGGGCATAGCAGCACCGGGAGGCGCCGAGGCGGCGGCTCGCGCCGCCAGAAGCTACGTTTCGGATATGCCTCGGGATCACGTCTTTGTAAAACTCGACTTTGCAAACGCTTTTAACACCCTGCGGAGAGACGTCATGTTAAAGACAGTCCACGACACTATTCCGGAACTCTACGCATTCATCCATCAGGCGTACTCGGCGCAATCCCTTCTACAGTTTGGGCCCTTTGAGGTACGGTCACAGATGGGGCCGCAACAGGGTGACCCTTTGGGCCCGCTGCTGTTTTGTCTGCCGCTGCAGTCGACCCTACAATCGCTGCGGTCCGGTTTCAGACTCGGTTTCCTGGACGACCTCTCGCTGGGCGGAGGGCTGGAAGATATGCGACATGACCTGTCCGTTATGAAGGAGCTGGAAACCTCGCTCGGCATCTGTTTGAATAGAAACAAGTGCGAATACTACTCGGAGGTCGAACTAGCGGGTGAGGAATTTGATGATTTCCGAAGGATGGACCGCGATTCATTGGTCCTCCTCGGCGCCCCACTGTTCAAAGGGGAGGCCCTGGACGAAGCGCTCCTCGAGCACAGCAATTCGCTCGAACGGGCCTTGAGCGACCTGGCATGTCTCCAGGCTCAGGCGGCACTGATGCTGCTGCGGTCGTGCTTTGGAGCGGCCAAAATGACATATCTCTTGAGAGTGGCACCGTGCTGGAATCATCCCTTACTAGTGAAGATGGACGAACAAATGCGGATTGGACTGGAAAAGATCATTAACATCGAGCTCAGCGATCTGCAGTGGATCCAGGCCACTCTTCCGATCAGAGACGGCGGACTCGGGTTCAGACGCGTTTCGATGCTGGCTTCATCAGCTTATTTAGCCTCAGCTGCATCAACCAAGTCGCTCGTGCACGCCGTGCTCAACGTGGATACGTGGAGCGACGCTTACGCGGTGGAAATCCTGGAGGCCCGCGAAACAACGCGTCCGAGAGGAGAAGAGCCAACCCTTACCAGCCAGAAGGCCTGGGACAGGCCTCTGACTGACGCTGACAAGGTTGCAGTGTGGTCCGCCAACACCGACCCTCTAAGCCGGGCAAGGCTGGGCGCTGTGGCATCACCCCACGCGGGAGACTGGCTCTCGACGGTTCCCGTGGTCTCGTGCGGTTTGGGCATCAGCAACGAGGCCGTGCGAGTCGCGGTGGGTCTTCGGTTAGGACTCAATCTTTGTGCACCTCATCAATGCCAGTGTGGCGAGCCCGCCGATCCCGGAGGCAACCACGGGTTTGTCTGCAGACGATCTGCGGGAAGAGCGGCACACCACTTCGCCATGAATGACATCATATGGAGAGCACTGGTAAAATCGGACATTCCAAGCACGAAGGAGCCACCGGGCCTGATCCGCACGGATGGCAAGAGACCGGACGGAGCAACACTGGTTCCCTGGGCGAGGGGCAAGTATGTCGCATGGGATGCAACATCCATCCACACCTGTGCTGCCTCCTACCTCAACATTTCGGCTGCAATGCCCGGTGGGGCAGCCGAACACGCCGCAATCCGGAAGTGCGCCAAATATTCAACACTCCCGGCCACCCACGACTTCGTCCCCATCGCCATCGAATCGCTGGGCCCCATCAATCGGTCAGGTCGCGAATTCCTGTCTGAGCTGGGGCGCCGTATGACCGCCGCTTCTGGTGACCCTCGTGAGACTGTGCACTTATTCCAACGGCTATCGATATGCACTCAAAGATTCAACGCCATAGCATTCAGGGGCACTTTCACACAACCAACCGGAGTCGAGGATGACCAGCCATACCAACAATAATTGCATTATGTATTAGGCTTTGCATGCATCTGTGGGAATACAATTAGCACATTTTGCTAGTGTCTAGCCTAGTGCTCACCGTTAATCAGTTCCAGCCAGTTGATGTTGCTCTGTTGGTTTTGAAAATAAATAATAATAATAATAATAATAATAATAATAATAATAATAAAAATAATAATGAAAATAATGCATGGATTTGAACCTGAAACCCTTTGGCTGCAAGGCGACGAACACCGTACCCCGCAAAATGATTAGCTGGCCGACTGTTTGATTTTTTAGTACATTTCGGTGAAGGTGATCTTGATGGTGAAGACGTTTAAAATCAAACTACTGAATGCAGATGTGAGGTATACTATGCTACACAACAATCTTGTATGTTCATGTACCTTGTTTCTGTGCACAGCTTTGAGTCAGTTTGTCTTTGAAATGCGCTACATAAATTTATCTGCAGCACACCACGGGTCTGAACTCGTTCCTTCTGAGATAATATGCGGGGAGTGCTCTAAGCCATCAGTTCTCAACCGGTGTCCGTGGACCACTGGGGTCCGTAGCCAACTGCCTGGTGGTCCACGGTCATGTCGTAAAATTTATGCTTCTTAATTTAGAATAGAGAAACAGATAAATGTTTGTCAGCTTTTCAATATTTCTTCACTTCAGTGGCTATATTAAACTAATAATATGCTGATTTTATGACAATTTTATAAATTTATACTATAGGAGTATTTATATATTATAGGCTATATACCGGTACTGTCACCTAGTGTCACACAGTCATGATATTGCGTCAGCGGTACAAAATTTCAGTGGTGGTCCATGGCTGAGACTCAAAATTTCTAAGTTATCTGTAAGCATCAAAAGGATGAACACCATGCTCTAAGCAATATTATTGGTTACTCTGGTATACCGCGGTCAATTGGTTGGAGCATTTACCTTGACACTATAATTGTTGACCAATTGGCTCAGCATGTGGGATGATTGAAGGTTTTTTGTGTGGAAGGAAAGTAGTAAGACTAATTATTGGGCCTGCCCTTTGGAATGCCCTGCTCTTTTGCTCACGTGTGTCCATTCCATTTCTAGAGCTCTTCCTACATCTCTTTTAAAGATCAAAGCCTATTTTACTGCTTGCACTGGAAATGCTACCGAATGGTCGATTGTCATTGCTGTGAACGGCGCTATATAAGTCCAAAATTACATTACATTACATGACAGCTAACTGAGTGACTACATATTTAACATTGTACATAATTTTTATATATGTGTACTTGTATATCTAGGTATGCTTGTATGTATTTATTGGTGCTTGCATGTATGTGTACAGTGTCCCATCTTATTGCCAGTTGGCAACTTTTCAGAAGCAGCCAAATGTTGCTATGTAGGCCTACATGTAATATTATAGATGAAAATGTAAATACAAAATGTTATGTCATTTTGTCGGTTTGAAAATGTAGAAATGTAATCTGTTTTTCTTTATCTTTAGACGAGACGATGTGATTAGAATCCGAGTGGACGATATCCGCATTGATATGTTGTCTAGACCAGGTGCAGGTTACGTCAGGTCAGCAAGAGACTTTCGTAATATTGGTAATTGTAATTGGTAATTGTAATTACTGATTGTAAAGTCTGTAATTAGTAACTGTAGTTGATAATTATAGTTGGGAATTGTAGTTAATAATTGCAGCAGTAATTAGTAATTGCTATTGGTGATTATAATTGGAAATTGTAATTAGTAATTGTAAAGTCTGTAATTTGGAATTGTAATTAGTAATTGTAATTGGTATTTATAATTGTGAATTGTAATTAATAATTGTAGTGGTAATTAATTGGTAATTATAATTGGGATGCATATTTAGTAATTGTAAATGTAATTAGTGATTATAATTGGTAGTTTGTAATTAGTAATTATAAGTGTAAAAACTGATAATTGTAATTATGATAATGTATTTAGTTGGTTTACACTGTCAACTGTCAGTAGAAGTAGAAAGGCTGGAAGTTACACAGCATAGATACGACCTAGTCACAAAAACATGGTGACTGAGCATTGTTGGATTGCATATTAGCATAGCATGGTTGCATAACAGAGGCATTTGGTATGCATGTGTTCTTATAAATTCAGTAATTAGCCAGCTTGTCTGCTTATGTAATTAAATTAGTGAGTAAGTTGTCTTTATTTGTATATGCCACTTATGCTATGTACATTGTGTGGAATGATTACATACATTTTAAAAATAAACTACACCAGTGACAGATTATAAATATAAATTCCTACAAGTTCAAGGGACAACTATCTGTCTGTCTGTCTGTCTGTCTGTCTTTCTGTCTGTCCTTTCGTCTGTCAGTTCGTCCGTTCATCCATCCATTCATCGATCCATCCATCCATCCTTCCATCCACTCATCTATTCATTCATTCATTCATCCATTTGAGGAAATTACAACTATCTGTCTGTCTGTCTGTCTGTCCGTCCTTTCGTCTGTCCATTCGTCCGTCCGTCCGTTCATCCATCCATCCATCCACCGATCAATCCATCCATCCATCCATACATTTGAGGAATTTATATAGCGCCCATGATACTTTGGAACGTGTGGCTTTGACTGTGTAAAGGTTGGCGTTTGAATTCGACGTCTTGGATGTCGCTGGTCTCCAAACGGAGTCGAAGCCTGACCGACCGGTTATAGCACGGTCGCACAAGTCACGTGATGAGGTCACGTGGTTCTACTTCATGGCAGAAATCAATCCACTTGTGTCGTCCAGCAACAATGACGTTGTTCTTCGTGTGCAGCCACTCAGTCTTCTCTGTGACATTGTAAGTAGCCAGCAGCTAAGAATTATAATAGTACGTAAGTAGGTAAGTATGTAGGTAAGTAAGTATTTGTTTGTATGCGCACTTGTTATAGCACCCCTTCCAGCCCTAACTGCTACTCAGAGTCGCTCTCGACTACAGCGCGGACACTGCATCGAAGTTTCACGCCGAAGCACTGAGCAATTGCGAGTGAAGAACTTGCCCAAGGTCCCTACGCGGCGACTTGAGGTCGATTCGAACCTCGAACCTTCCGGCTTCAAGGCAACAATGCCACCACTACACCACCGCGCCCACAAGTAAGTAAGTAGGTAGGTAGGCAATAACAGCCTCAGAGAAGAAATACAAACCCATTCCTTCTGTCTCTCTCTCTATCTGTCTGTTTGTCTGTCTGTCTGTCTCTGCCTCTGTCATTGCATGTGTCTCTCTCCATGTGTCTCTGTCTGTCTCTGTCTCTCTTTCTTTCTGTCTCTGTCCCCTGCTCCCTCCTTCCCTCCCTCTCTCCCTCTTTCTCTCTGTAGGTAGGTCTGTCTATCTTTCTGTTCATTTTGATGCTCGATCTCTATGTAAAAATCAACTGCTGTGTCTTTTCAACGTTTATTTCTTTTCTTTCAGAATACTTTTACAGCCACTGGGAAGTTCTTTGAAGCACCAAAGCAACTCCACCTTGAGCAGTAAGTCTAAATTCTTATTCTTATGATACGGATAATGATGATAATAATAATAATAATAATAATAATAATAATAATAATAATAATACTGGATTGTTTTGCATTGTAAATTGTATTCAAACATTCTGAAGCGCCTCAATAACTATGGTGTGAACCGCCCAGATGCGCTCCCAGTGCTCAAGACCACTGGAGAGGAATTAGGTTTCGACAAAAGCAGACGTTAGAAAGGGTGAACAGAGCTCTAGAATTTGAGATTGAGGACAGAGAGAGCGACCAATAATGTTGACGTAATGTGCTGGGACTGAGACAGAGCTGTCCTATGATGATTAACTAGAATAATCAAATCTATTTAAAGAGCGAACTTGTGGACAATGCGCTGTTTATTATTGTACATTAATTATTGTCTTAACCCACATATTATTACAAAATTTAATTGAACTGAATTCTTCTTATGGATCGACTTTACACATTAAAATGGGTGTTTAAATCTGGCCATTAAATGCATCGCGTTATAATATGCATTTCTCAGCATCAGTGCTGTAGTAATACAATATTAATTAAAGAATATTAAAATAATAATAATAATTAAAGAATATTAAAATAATAATAATAATAATAATTTAAAAATATTAAATAATAATAATAATAATAATAATTAAAGAATATTAAAATAATAATAATAATTGATTTACTGATTAAGTAAAGTATTAAACGGATTGATTTTATTGATTATTTTTTGGTTATTACTATTATTTTGTTAATTGAAATATTAATTTAAATGATTTATCTACAAATTAGTTGAGCAATACGCAGTCAATTGTGCACATGCGCACTTTATTACGCAGTAGGTCGGGTCACTAAAGGTCGATTCTACTAAAATTGGAAACGCACAACGCTTGAGTCATAAGCTTGTGGAGGAGGAGGATATCACTAAACTTAGGAATTGCATTTCTTGGTACCAGTGATATTCTCCATGTTTAATGCAACAACAACTGCACTTCCGGTAGACGTGACCTATGTAATAATAATAATAATATTCCTTTTAATGATTCAATCTGACACACCGCAGAATTATTACGTACGTAAAAGGGGGTTATGAAGATGTTGAACTCGCTTATTGATTGATTAAGTTTCTGACAATATATAATTATAGTGACTTTGTTTCATCGAAATTCATCAAGCTATTTAAGTCGAATGCGATTTGTTGAGGCGTTTTCTTTTTTTTAAGGCCACATTATAATTAATCCAGGCCCATACCACCGCAAGCTAATGGCTATCACCTTTATGGTGTCACCGCCCAAGGTGTTGTAAGACCCCAGTTCTTCTGTGCAACCGAATGCAAACTATTACAAAATTACTTGTGTCTAAACAGCTTTATTATTTTTGTAAACTTTTTGTTTCCTTTGGTTCTTTTTTGGTTGCAAATAAAGTGATTTGAAATGATTCGATTCGATTGATAGATTGATTCGATTGATTGATTAATTGATTGATTGATTGATTATTTGATTTATTTATTAATTGATTGATTGATGATTCGATTGATTGATTGATTAATTGATTGATTCGATTGATTGATTTGATTGATTTGATTGATTGATTTGATTGATTGATTGATTGGTTGATTAATTGATTGGTTGGTTGATTGATTGATTTGATTGATTGATTGATTTGATTGATTGATTGATTTGATTGATCAATTGATTGATTGATTGATTGATTGATTGATTGATAGTGTGCAGGACGTTGCTGCGTCGAAGCTGAATGAGTTGAAGAGTCAGACGAGGTCAAGTCTGCTGTACAGCGCTAAAAGTCATCTCGTCATCGATTTGACGGTTGACATCGATCCAGTCACAGTTGTCGTTCCAAGTTCCAATGACACCAAGCAAGTTCTCATCCACATTCATTTAGACTAAAAGGATGAGGAGGAGTATGAGGAGGAGTAGGAGCAGGAAAGGAGGTGCATGAGCAGGAGAAGCAGGAGCAGGAGCAGGAGGAGGGGAGGAGAAAGAGAGGGGAGGGGAAAGGAGGGGAGGAGGAGGCGAGAAGGAGCAGGGGTGAGGAGGAGGAGGGGAGGAGGAAGAGGGGAGAGGATGAGGAGGGGAGCAGGAAGATGAGGGGAGGAGGAGGGGAGGAGGAGCAAGGGGAGGAGGGAGGATGAGCAGGAGGAGGTGGGGAGGAAGAGGAGAAGGAGGGGCATGAGCAGGAGGAAGAGCTGGAGGAAGAGGTTGAGAAGAACGAGGAGGAGTAGGAGAAGGAGAGAAGGAGAGGAGGAGGAGGATAGATGGAGGGAAGAAGAAGGAGCGTAAGAGGAGGGAAAAGAGGGATGGAGATAGAGGGATTCGGATGACCTATTACCTCTGCATGTGCATGCATAGTTATGAGAATGTGTGTGTGTGTGTGTGATCTCAATTCGGTCGTTGTCCCTGAATAATAATCTTGAAATAATATCCTGCAACTGTTGTTGCTATTCAATGATTTTCTAGACTTTTCGGTCGACTCGTTCTTCTGCTTGGATCTCTGCAGATCAACACGCTCTCTCATCATAGATTCGCTCATATTGTCGAAGCCGTTCAAGAGAAAAAGGTATAACACGGACATTATTCAGCAGCACTACTTATCAGCAGATGCAGAGACTTTTGATTCTCTCTCATAGATGAGAGCTCTATAATCTATATATTATAGGAGCTATATAAGCAAATGTCTATATAACTGAGGAATTTATATAGCGCCCTTCAAGATAACTATTCAGAGGTGCTCCCAGCCCACGCATGGCCAAAAAGGAAAGTCTTAAGTAGTTTATAAAAAGAGTTAGACAAGTCATGCGGGAAAAAACGCAGGCCAAAGGTGGGGGGGGGGCTTTCCAAACAGAGGGACCGACAATTGAGAATCTTATTCTGTCTGATGGTTGAACCAAGTAGTCGCCTCTACGAGAGCAAATGAAGTAAGGAATTCCATATGTAGTTACTGTTACAATTATTGTTGTTATAAAATGCTCGTTTATTTGAAAATAATTGCTTCCGTGTTGTACTGCACTTCCTTGGACGTTTGATTTAACATTGAAATATGGTTCTGGAACTTTCGTTTTAGGAAATACCGTTGTACGAGCTGAAAGAGAATGCTTACGATGGATTCAAAATTAGTCTATCCAAGTCAGAACTATTATTCGCTACAGAAGGTAAGTTTGGTTCGTTTGCTCACGTCTGCAGGGCAAAATTCTTCAAGAATTCAAACGATAATCTTGAATCCTCAATAAAACACATCCCAGTAGTTCCTTTGCTGCCACTCTCTGTTATCCTGACAACTTGTGGGGCATGGTGGTGTAGTGGATATGTTCGTTGCCTTACAGCGTTGCAGGTTCGAATCCACATCAAGTTGTCGCATAGGGGAAGTCCTTCACTCGCAATTGCACGGGCGCTTCTTCGGGGTGAAACTCTGATGTAGTGTCCGTGATGTTGTCGGCAGCGCCTCTGAGTAGAATGCTTGAAGGGTTGCTATAGAAATGGAGAAATAAATAAATAATAAATAAATAACTAGACTCTATTTAGTATTCCTGGACAATCACTCTTCTGTGACTCATGATGTTAAAAAAGATTGGACAACAAGCAGTGCGTGAAGTCAAGACTTCATTAAGGCTATTGCAGACCCACGTTTATTATTGCCATCCAGTGGCTTCCCTTCTGTATGTTTGAAAGCATGCAAACATTTGTGTGTAGGCCTATGTATATACAGGGTGCGCAAAAAAGTGATATAACTTTTGTTCTGTTTGAAGTATTTTGATGAAATCTGGCCATCATGTGTAAATATGAATTGTCTATAAGCCCGTAAAATTTCATTTCGAAATTCTTACTTTTGGTCAAGATATTGGCAAAAAACCTAGGGGGTATTTTTTTTGGCACACCCTGTATATATAAGTATACATATATATATATATTATATATGTGTATATGCTGCATATATAAATACAGAATATGCTCTCTTACTTTTCTTACTGTGTTGTACATTACTTTGTGGTTTTAGGCGAAGACTGGACGAAATATGTGAAATCTGCGGACAGTCCGGTGCATATCTTGAAGCCTTTTTCCGCTCTACTTGATGTCTACAAGTGCATCATTGAGGATGTTGATTTGCCAGGGTTGGTCTTCGGCTTTCACTCTTTCTTTCAACTTCGTTCAGTTTAGACAAAAACATCTAATCTAAACTAAATCTAATCTGATATGAACATTTGTAAAGTGCTTCTTATAGCAGAGCTATTCAGAAGCGCTCTCTCAGCATGACTGGAAAATAGAAACGTCTTTAAGCATTGAAGAGATGCAGGTCAATTCCCCACCAGAATCCTGCTGCGAATTGCAGGGAGAAGGTTATTCCACATTGAGGGACCCACAATAACGAAAGCCCCATGATGGGTTAGTGATGTTCATGACTAAAGTACAAATAGAGCAAGGTGGTATGCAGTACGAATTAAGAGGACATGAAGATCGTGTAGAGATATGCAATGATGCATATGCATATAATTGTGGGTGTGTGTGTGGGTGGGTGGGTGTGTTGGTGCAAATCGACACTGACATGTCAAAGATGATCAGTGTCGCCCTCCTCCTTTATCCAGGCTTGGGACTGGCACTGGCAGAGAACAACCAGCGGCGGACAAAGAGTGTGTGTATCTGTCTGTCTGTAAGTAAGTAAGTAGGTAGCCTTTATTTGCATCTGACAAGCGTACATTGCCTGCCATTCTGCCCATCTGTGTGTTTGCCCATCTGTCTGTCTGTCTGTCTGTCTGTCAGTCTACCCTTCCGGCTGTCTGTCTGTCTGCCCGTTTGTGTGTCTCCAATCAGATCATGTTTTCTTTCGTGCCAGTCTGCAAGTGTCGGGGTCAGTTCCTTCCATTCAGATTTCAATTTCAAATGAGCGACTGGCGACCCTTCTCAACATGATGGCAAACCTGGCGGGTGATCAAGTCTCACCTCCAAAAGAAGACTTTGACGACTTCGTAAGATCTTCGTATATCTTGTGTCGTGTATGTAATTACAATTAACTATGCATTCATGCATGTACATACATACATAAATACATACATACATACATACATACATACATACATACATACATACATACATACATACATACATACATACATACATACATACATACATACATACATACATACATACATACATACATACATACATACATAATACATACATACGTACGTACGCGCATGCATACATACATAAATAAATACATACATACATACATACATACATAAATACATACATACATACATACATACATAAATACATACATACATACATACATACATACATACATACATACATACATACATACATACATAATACATACATACGTACGTACGCACATGCATACATACATACAGGAAGGGAGGGATGGGAAGGGAGGAAGGGAGGGATGAGGGAGGGAGCGACGGAGGACGTGTACCAAAATTCAGACACATCTCCAGCTATATGCGTGACGTTCTCCACTGACTCCCACTCAAGCAACGAATTGAGTATAGGATACCTACTCTAGTCTGACGCTGCATGCTAGGCCTTGCTCCTGCCTACCTTTGTGAGCTCTGTAGCCCTACTCTTAGTGCTCGCCATTTCCGCTCCCTTCGTTTGATTGAGCAAAGTCTGCTCTCAGTCCCTTTTGATCATACTTCCACTATGCAGAGCCGTGCTTTCTCGGTGATAGGACCCTCAACCTGGAATGGACTTCCTGTGACACTCCGCTCTCTTTCTAAAAGTCCTTCTCTCATCTTAAGACAGTTTTATTTGGCTGCGCTGAGGTTGGGAGCGCCTCCGAGTAGTGAAGAGGCGCTATGTAATTGCATATAATGAATATATATATATATATATATATATATATATATCACAAACTCCTGTTATTTTGGACCAAGAAGTTGAAGTTGCATAGCTAATTATAGTGATGGCAGAGAAGCTGGTTATTTGCAAATATAATCTGAAAAACTTTGGTTTTCAACCGGGCATACATGTTATTCTGTTCCTATGATGAGTGTTTTTCATGAGGTTTTTGTCATTTGTCATAATTTTAGAAAATCATCACAAAGAGAATGACGATTGCTGTACGTGATAACGACGCATTTCTTGATGCTGTGCAGGTCGGTAACTAAAGCTGAATCATTTGCTAAGTCCTGTGCTGGGTCGTTTGCTGGAGTCATATGCTATTAAAGTCCTATGCTGCTCTTCGGACGTTTATACTTCTCGGTCCTGTAGACAATGAAAATGCTGTTAAACAATCATCCTAATTTCATCTCCGGAGTCTCACACGAAGGCGTATTGTGGGAAATTCCTGTAACAGAATCACACCAAAATAGACTATTAACCAAACCTTGTTAAGATTAGCTGTGGAATATATAATCCGAACAAATACACATCATATGCAAACACACACATGACTAGTTAAATGCAACCGGCTGCATTATGCCTGCCTCATGTTTTGAATAAACGAAAATTGAATTTTTTTTAAAGTCTCCATATAATTATATTTATTTGGTAATTTTTAGACGAACCTTCCGTTAGATGTAGGCACTACAACGCTACTGTCTGGTGACATCAACATGTGCCATCTGCTCGCTGACTTCGAATTTAAGGAGGTATAGGAAATCGTAGACAGTTGCTTTTTTGTCACAGGTTTACGGTAGAACTCATTGGACTTATTTATGCACACACGCACGCACGCGCATGCGAGTATTACACACATGCATAACAAACACACAACACACACACATATGCAAATACACACACATATGCAAACACACAAACATATGCAAATACACAAACATGTGCACACACAAACATATGTGCACACACACATATGCAAACACACACACTCACACAAACATATGCACACACACATATGCACACACACATACACATATGCAAACACACACACACATGTGCAAACACACATACACACACAACACACACATGCAAACACACACATAATTATATGCACACACACATACACATATGCAAACACACACATATGCACACACACATACACATATGCAAACACACACACACATGCAAACACACACACACATGCAAACACACACACATATGCAAGCACACACACACACACATATGCAAGCACACACACTTATGCACACACACACACACACATGCAAACATGCCCTTAATCAGTCTCTGTCTGTCTCTCTGCCTGTCTTTCACTTTCTGTCACTCGTGTCTCTCTCACTCTGTGTCACTCCCCTTCCTTGCTGTACCCTCCTGTCGGAGGGTACAGAGGGCGGTCGCTATACGCCTCTGTTTCGGTACTATAGGATGAATATCCCATACCATTCGTTACGCTTTTTAGTCGGTGAATGGTTATATTATGTTTCTGCTCAGATCGGTATAAATTTCACTGAGATGAAAGAACAGAAGGAGCATCCTGCGTTGCAGTTGTCTGTCCGGGCGATCGGAGCAAACTGCGCGATTTATGATAAGACAAAGACGGCCAGCGCTTATGTGGGCGAAGTACTTGTCCAACATATGCAATTCAAAGGTAGATTTACCACTGCAGGTCATTAATTCATTAATTAATTCAGCCATTAATTAATTAATTCAGTCATTAATTAATTCATTCGGTCATTAATTAATTCATTGATTAATTCATTGATTAATTAATTAATTAATACAGTCATTAATTCATTCATTCAGTCATCAATCATTCATTCATTTATTATTCAGTCATTAATTAATTCATTCGGTCATTAATTCATTCATTGATTAATTAATTAATTCATTCATTCATTCATTCATGTGGGTCACTTATGCATTGCGTTTCCAAGGTGCAATTTATTCACATTTCTTTGCGACATTGCATGCGTTAAAACGTTTGTAATAATGATTATTATCATTACTACTATGCATTTGGGTATTTTATGGATTGCCTTTCAAAGGTGTAATTTATTCAGTGATTCATTTTAGGTCATTTATGCATTATTTTGTCAAGGTGTAATTTATTCGGTGGTTCACATCCATGGTCATTTATGCATTGCCTTTCCATGGTGTAATCTATTCACGTGGGTCATTTATGGGTAATTTATGCATTGCCTTTCAAAGGTGTATCTATTTGTTCAGTGACATATATGGGTCATTTATGCATTGCCTATCCTGGGTGTAATTTACTTAGTGATCAAAATTTGGGTCATTTATGTATTGTTTTTTCAAGATGTCATTTTTCAGTGGGTCATTTCAGGTGAGGCATATAATTATATGTCTCGTTGTGTCAAATTAAGATTTATGTTTTAAAGTTATAGTAATGTATTATAGTAAGTCACTGAAGAGCAGTTTATTGTTGTACACACTTCAGTGAACAAAGAAGTCAGTTCCTGGTTTGAACTCAAGAGAAGTCAAAAAGGTATATTATTATTTGTTGTGAATAAAACAATTTCCCTATGCTAAGCTTCTAAATAGCATTCACTCATTCATTCATTCATTCGTTCATTCATTCATTCAAATGACTTATATGACTTGATCGTTAAAAGATATATATCTACTCAGAGGCGATCCCTGCCCACTTTCGACAATATGTCGAGAGTTACACCGAGAAGGTCCGTCTGTTCAGATAATAATGATTATAATAATAACAATACTGATTATATCTGGAATAGGGCCTTTCCAGACTAAAGTAAGTAAGTAAGTAAGTATATACTTTAATGGACCACCTGCAAACGCACTGCGGGAATATCAATCAGTTATGAACAACAATGAATATATATATATATATATATATACACATAACTAAATAATCAATAGGCCTAATAAAGTGAAAATGCAGTTAATCTCATTGTTACATAAAGTATGCTAGATAGCAGAATAAACATATCGATAGTCATTTATATATCATTCGTGTAATAAAACCTTTTCTAGTTAATGTATCAGCATATGGAATCTCTCGATTGTGTGATCGAGGGCGGAGGGAGTAGGTAACATTCTTTATAGGAGGCAACAGGCAATTAAGAACATGGCTAGCATTGTAAAGCACAGACGAAAAAAGAGAGGTGTCAGCATGGCCACAGAGGTCATCAAAAGACTTCTGGTCTTCAGGCAGATATGAACCAGTTTACGTATAATTGACTGTGATTTTATATTAGGCGGTAGCGAAGTCCCTGAGGGATCCTGTATACCTCGGGGCAAAAAAAAATAATGATTATAATAATAACAATAATGATTATAATAATAATGATCATCATATTAGCAATATGATTATAATAATAATGATTATAAAAATAGCAATAATGATTATAATAATAATGATCATAATATTAGCAATATGATTATAATAATAATGATTATAAAAATAGCAATAATGATTATAATAAAATTTAATGATTATAATAATAATAATGATTATAATAATAATGATCATGCATGATAATAATGTTTATAGTAATAATAATTATTATAATAATAATGAATTAATGATTATAATCACAATGATCAAAATAGCAATATTAATACTGATAATAATTATATTTGCAGTTACCAATTGCAATTGGTAATTACTTATGTTGAACTTCGATAAAAATAAATCTCCATGACTGAATCCATGTTTCGAAGTGTTTTTCGTCTGCTTTCCACAGCAATTCTGGGAAGTCCAGTCACCTTGGTAGACACTCTGAAAACGGATGGGAGGGAGTCGAGACTGTTTTCTGTCATCATAAAAACGGTCAGACATTCTGCTGCGTTACTAACTATTTAATAATGTAACATTCTTTGTTAATTCAAACCTGCAATGCACAGAATATAATTTATATAAGATAGCGCAATACAGCAGATGATAAGAAGTTTTGTTTGACCACAATGGCAGACTGCATGGTGGCCGTCTATCCTACTCTTCTCATTTTACTAATGCTGCCTGTATGGTGAGTGATTACGATTACGATTACGATGATTACGATTGCGATGATTACGATGATGATTACGATGATGATTACGATTATGATGATTCGTTTTCCTCATGATCAGTCTCTCATGCTTTAAAGGCATTTGCCTTGTAATTGTAATTGTACATTTATATAGCGCCACTTCAAGAGAAACTCCTCAGAGGTGCTCCCGACCTGACACCAAACCACAATCAAAGAGAAATGGTTTTCAAACGCGTGCGGAAAAGGGACAGAGAAAGACAAAGAAGTTCATTACGGAGACTAATACATTTGTAGGTAACTTGCCTTGGATTTTCCATGCTCACAATCACAGCACCCCTCTATAGTCATTCCGTGTGAGGCGCTGTATAAATCCATAGATACGATCACCTGGTCACCTGGTGCCGTCAGCTCTTGGAGCTCTGGCGACATTCTTGATGTATCCTCTCCAGTGTCTCCTCTCTCCTCTCTCTTGTTGCCTCTCTCAGCTCCTCTAGGCTCATGCCAGATTTTTCCTGTACCTCATCCAACCATCTCTTCCTCGGTCTTCCGCGTCTCCTCCTTCCCTCACCGCATGCCGTCATCAGCTCCTTTTCCAAACCGTTAGATCTCATCACATGGCCGAAGTAGCTCAATTTCCTCCAAGTTGCTGTTTGCTGTAGTGTCTCCTCTCTCTCTATTCCGAGCTCCCTGCGCACCGATTCGTTAGTTCTCTTCTTAGATACGATACATGAGTGTAATTGATTGATCATTGCAGATCCTGAAAAGACCGAAGCTGCATCTGCCGCCGCGAATCGTTTCAACGACAGCTGACGTTAAGCTGCAGGGTCTTGACGTTGTGCTTCACAAGGAGGCGATCGTGCACACGATGCTGATGATTGCACGGACCAGTCTCCTGTCTCCACCCACAACTGGATTGGCACCAGATGAGTCCGCCAAAGCAGCACAGAAGCTGAAGGATGTGAAAGAAACGGAGGATGGAAGGGAAGAAGAGAAGATAGATGAGAAGAAGAAGAAGAAGAAGACAAAGAAAGAGACAGGTGGAAAGAAAGAAGGGAAGACAGAGAAAAAGACGGAAGCGAAGAAGGGAGAAAAGAAGGAGAAAAAGGTGGAGAAAAAGACAGATTTTTTCTCTGGCTTTTTGCCAGAGAAAAAGCAGGAGAAAAAGCCGGCGAAGAAGAAAAACGATAAGAAAGGAAAGAAGAAAGAGAAAAAGAAGGAAGTTAAGAAGCCAGACAAAAAGACGGTAGATAAGAAGGTGGAGAAGAAAGGAAAAAGGACATTTAAAATGACAGTAATGAATATTATATGGAAAAGGTCCGCCAAAAAGACGGAGAAAAAGACAGAGACAAAGACGGAGAAAAAGACGGAGAAAAAGGCGGAGAAAAAGGCAGGTAAGATGGCCGACAAAAAGACTGAAAAGAAGAAAGAAGTTAAGAAACCGGCAGAGTCACCTTCCCAGCTCTTAGACCGTCCAAACATCAGTGCTACAGTCATCTTAAGTAACCTGTCACTGGCTGTCTGTTCAGACCGGCTTCTCGTAACGGATATCGTCTTGTCCTGTGAGTACAGAACGGGCAATCATTATTTTCTTATTTATTTATTTATTTATTTTAATATATAAATGCGGAAAAGAAATTTTTAATAATTTGTGGGCTTAGAACTAAACAAAATTGAGGCCTGTCAATGTTAGCAGTTGTATACTGGGACTCAGGGCCCAACTCTGTTAAGCTGTCGCTATCTTAGGGCTTTGTTCAATGTGTTCATACTTAATGATTGCTTGCTTGATGTGCAATGATGATACGAGTTACAACGAGTATAATAAAGATAACTTACAATGTTATGATTAGAACTGATTAGAATAATTGTAAACAATCAATTGTCAAGATTTAATCGCAGTTAATCTATAAAATTGCATTAATTTGATATACGCGAGTAAAAGCATAAAAACTGTTATATTAATTGTCAAGATTTAATGACAAATAATCTATTAAACTGCATTAATAGTTAGTTACTGTTTGCTTCTCTTCGAATGAAAGAGCAATTAGAAATATGATTGTTGCCGTGAAAACAATTAATTATTCACTCAAAATCATTCTATCGTCTGTTGTTAGTTCTTCAGTCGAATGTTGCAATTGAAAGCAAGTCTTTCGAGTTCGGTGTTTTCCTGGAGAACCTGGTCGTCTACAATTGCCTTCCAACTCTCTATCCCAAGGTTAGTCTACAACTGCCTTCCGACCCTCTGTCCCAAGGTTAGTGGCAGTGTTGTTGAAAGTGTTGGGCAAATGTACTTAAGTAAAAGTAAAAGTAAAACCTTGTTTAATTACGTGATCGTAAACTCGAAATTTCTAAAACGGCACTCGAAAGCCATGTGCGGGGCACCAGCTTATTCACGAGCGCTGCCTCCATTGTCTCGTTGGTCTGTAGGTTGTGTCATGTGAAGACGGAGGAATGCTGAAGTTGTCTGTGGTCGCAAAGCAGACGGCCAATCTGCTGACGACGCTTACACCGTCCTACAGCTTTCACGTTGACTTCAACTGCGGCTCCGTTAAGGTCGTCGTTCTTAAGAAGTTCATCGCAAGGTTACAGGTTGGTGGTAATTTATAAGCATCTCGTTTTACTGCTTCTATCAATATTGATTAGTATGATGATTGAAGATAGCACGTTTCCAGCGTTGTGCTGCCCGTCGCTGTTCTTCGCTCCTCGGCTCTGTAGACACTGAAAATGCTGTTAAACTACCATCATCGTGAATCGGTACTAGAAACTGTCGGCTGGACTCTTCGTGTAGCCAACGTGTAGGAGTTCGACGGTGGTTTACTTGTGCTTCTCGAGCGGCGTTTTGCCTAAGGATGACTCTGTCGTGACGTTACCATCAATAGGCTTGAGCTATATGATTGGCGCCGTTGATGGCTGCCAGATTTGTCTTGTATTTGTTTTTTATGTTCATGTTTTTTTATATGCTTGTAAACCAGAGTGCGTTTTGCAGCTGGTACTTTAAAGAATATACTTACTTATTATTACTAAGCTTTATTATTACTTCTGTGTATAATTTTACATCTCTGACCTGTAACTTGGTGCGGTATGTCACCCTGATTGTCTTTGAAATTAAAACGAATATACTATAGCACCGGTAATAATTATAGTGACAATCATAGATGTGAAAACATGTCATTTGTCAGTTTATCTGTCTGTCCAATTGAAAACTCAAAGTCTGGGTCAAACTCAAAGTCTAAGTCAAAACTCAAAGTCTGGGTCAAACTCAAAGTCTAAGTCAAAACTCAAAGTCTGGGTCAAACTCAAAGTCTAAGTCAAAACTCTAAGTCTAAGTCAAAACTCAAAGTCTGGGTCAAACTCAAAGTCTAAGTGAAAACTCAAAGTCTAAGTGAAAACTCAAAGTCTAAGTCAAAACTCAAAGTCTAAGTCAAAACTCAAAGTCTAAGTCAAAACTCAAAAGTCTAAGTTAAAACTCAAAGCCTGAGTCACACTCAAAGTCTAACTGTCTACGTCATAACCGAAAGTCTAATTCAAAAACTGAAAGTCAATGATCTGTTTTTCCAGGAGCTTATATCGTATGTTCCGTCGTTGGTTGAAACTGCGGAGGAGTCAACTAGGACCATCTTTTTCGAGCTGTCGACCATCCCAGACCAGATTGCCAGCGCCTTAGCGGACGGGTCTGTACTGGCACTGCTGGGCTACAGCGGCCAGTACAACATAACCATCCAGTGTCCCATCATCATTTTGCCTGCAAATGATGTCTCCTCTGATATTTTTGTCATCAGTCTTGGTGTGCTGAACTTGAGGAGTGACTTTAACAGTGCTACATCAAAGGATATTGACGATACGATCATCCAGCTGTCTTCGTTTGGCATTTCCAGGTATCGTAATCGATCAATCAATCAAGCAATCAGTCGATCATTCAGTCAATCGATCAATCAACCAGTCAGTCAGTCAATCAATCAATCAATCAATCAATTGACCAATCAATTAATTAGTCAATCGATCAATCAGTCGATCAATCAATCAATCAGTCGATCAATCAATCAGTCGATCAATCAATCAATCAGTCGATCAATCAATCAATCAATCAGTCGATCAATCAATCAATCAGTCGATCAATCAATCAATCAATCAGTCGATCAATCAATCAATCAGTCGATCAATCAATCAATCAATCAGTCGATCAATCAATCAATCAGTCGATCAATCAATCAATCAATCAGTCGATCAATCAATCAATCGATCAATCAATCGGTCAATCAATCAGTCAATAAATCAGTCAATCAGTCAGTCAATCAATCAGTCAATAAATCAGTCAATCAATCAGTCAACCAATCAATCAATCAATCAATTGACCAATCAATCAGTCGATCAATCAATCAGTCGATCAATCAATCAGTCAGTCAATCAATCAGTCGATCAATCAATCGATCAATCAATCAATAGGTCAGAATTTATATAGTGCCTCATTAAGATTGCTACTCAGAGTTGCTCCCGGCCCAAGTCAAGCAGCCAAAAAGCAGTGTTCAACAGTACGTTGTGTAAACTGATAACGGTTTGAGAGGTGTCATGTAGTCAAGGGAAGCTCGTTCCAGGTTGTTGGACCAACCATAGAAATGGAACGGCTCTGCATTGTCGCAGAGCATGCGAAAGGGACCATTTAAGTCGCCGCCGACAGAGGAGTGCAGCGCAGTGGCCTAAGCATGTGGAAATGGGTCGGCAGAGCTCACACAGTGAGAACAAAGTGTGAGATTAAAACATCTAATTCTATGAATATCTCTTATGTAGAATTGAGTCTATAGGCATGATAGTGGTGTCAATTGAGCACTGCACACCATCAATAATTGGATTTATTTATTTATTTTTATTTATTTCTCTCAATTGCTGTGGCACCCCTTCAAGCTCCATACTCAGAGGTGCTCCCAACTACGGCACGGACACTGCATTGAAGTTTCACGCCGAAGCGCCCGAGCAATTGCGAGTGAAGGGCTTACCCAAGATCTCTACATGTATTCCTTACGTTGCAACTAGAAACCGGAATGTTTTATGTTAAAATTTACGTGCATTTTTGATTGTTTTTGCCTGAAGAATGGTGATACAGGAGATGAGTGTTTCGCCAGAAACTGCGATACTGGAACCTGTGACAATTGACGTCGTCATCAAGCGCAGCTTAAAACCTCTTCGTCATCCCAATCTACCAGTCATCGATGTTTCATTCAGGATGTCATGGATATCTGTAAACAGATTTTCTTTATGAGTTATTGATTTTTCATTCATTCATTCATTCATTCATTCATTCATTCATTCATTCATTGCATCAATACAAACATAGTGAGTTTTGTCTACCATTTTTTCACTGACCTATAAATGGTTTCAGTACATCATAGTTTGTGATGTATTGATTAACATCCTCTTTTCTAAATCTGATTTAAAACGGGTGCTGTGGGCGCTGCAGCACTCGGGCCACAGATATGAGGGGCTCGCAGTTACAAATAATTATGTGTGTGGTGGACTGTTTGCACTCTGCCAGTGCCAGTCCCAAGCCTGGATAAAGGAGGAGGGCGACACTAATGATCTTTGTTATCACGCAATGTTGTTAAGCTGATACTATAACTACTGGTGGATTCTCAGGGGGGTTTATTTTGTCACACCATCCGGGTTCATACAAGCGTTAATGTGACCCTGCTGGTATCTTTAGATTCTCTGTTGTTGCTTGTTAATTTACAGATTTTCTTTGATGCGAGTGATTACGTGATGGTATTGAGTCTTATGGGAGAAAGCAATGAGGAGTTTGCGGAGGAAATGGCACGTCAAGCGGGTAATTGATTTTTTAGATTTTCTTTGAATATTTATTTTTTCTCTATCCTTAACAATTAACCAATCTGATTTCACTGATAGGTCTGCTACTAATTTGGTCGTCGGAAACTGTCGTGGTGAACTGATAATTTACAACTTCTTCGTTTATTGGTAATTCTAGAGGTCATACCGCATCCAGGTACAGGTTACATGCGAAATAGAATGTTTGTTACCATCATCGTTCTCACAAGAGATGATTGGATGGACCTTCCGGCTTACAGTGTGATCATTTAAAAAACACTTATACATGTACATGGGTATTTAAATTGAGTCACTGCGTGTATAACGTAATATTATGGTGAAAGGTTGATATGCATAATTCATCTGATATATGTTGTGTTATGTTATGTTTTGTTATGTTATGTTATGTTATTTGTATGCACTTGTTCTTCTCTGCACCTTCGCAGTTTTACTTGTTCTTTGTTCTAATTATTGCTTCAATTGTTCATGTAATTTTATCCGTTTAGATGAGAAAGGGGCGACTCTGCTTTGCTAGCGGAACGATATTGTTCACTTTGCGTTTACCCTTTTGACCCACATGAAATGTTACATGAACAATTGAACATGTACTCATATCTTTTCGGTGATCTATAAAAGCTTATGAATTGATTGATCTATTGATCGATTGGTTGATTGATTGATTGGATGATTTCAAGATTGATTGATTTATTGATTAATTGATTTTATATGATTGATTGATTGATTAATTGATCGATTGATTGATTGATTAATTGATTGATTGATTTTATATGATTGATTGATTAATTGATCGATTGATTGATTGGGTGATTTCAAGATTGATTGATTGTTTGATTGATTGTTTGATTGATTGATTTTATATGATCGATCAATTGATTGATTGATTAATTGATTAATTGATTGATTGATTGATTGTTGGTGCATCCTGTGTCAGCCTATTCCGAGATGATGTTGATGACGGAAGCCGATGCAACTCAGCTGCAAGCGTTCTCAGGACGTAAGATGTCGGCGACAGCAACACAAGTGTCTGATGAACCACCGCCAGTTGCATCGAAAGCAGCAACGATAAACATCAAGGACTATGAGCTCATCCCTCTCTTGCATCTTCATTTCGAATTCGATGGCATTGAACTCGAACTCAACTCCGGATCCTTTGACCCGGTTTGGATGCATAATATATATATTATATAACACTATGTATTTATTTATTTATGTATGTATTTATGTACGTATTTAGGCATGTATGTATTAGTGTATAATTATACGTTCTGTTCCCTTCTCAACCATCCTCGATACGAGAGTTTGTCGTATGTCATGCACAATTTTGTATGTATGCATGTATACATGTGTTTATTGACTTGTGGATTGTATATAATTATAGGCTTATATATACATAATTTTATATATGTATATAAATATATATGTATAATTATATAATTATATAATATATATATATATATATATACATGTGTGTGGATTTATGTATGTGTATATATATATATACAATACATGTGTGGATTTATGTATGTATAATTTGTATGTATATACATGTGTGGATTTATGTATGTATAATTTGTATGTATATACATGTGTGGATTTATGTATGTTTAATTTGTATGTATATACATGTGTGGATTTATGTAAGTTGAGTTGTGGTTGGTTTTAGTTTTCATCTCCTGTGAGCGCGTATCCACATGGTCGCGATTCACAGAAATCAGTTCTGAAGTTGCAATTGAAGATGATTGCCATGAAAGTCAACTTGCGATTCAACGGATCTTTTACGATCATCCAAACGATACACAGCTGCGTCTTACGTGACGTGCGCCCTGGCAGCGAAGAAGGTGCCACTAGGTGAGTTCTATGTAAATGCCACTGTACACATGTTTCCATAGCGACCGTATGTATGCCACTGTACACATGTTTCCATAGCGACCGTATGTATGCCACTGTACACATGTTTCCATAGCGATTGTATGTATGCCACTGTACACATGTTTCCATAGTGATTGTATATATGCCACTGTACACATGTTTCCATAGCAGCTGTATGTATGCCACTGTACACTTGTTCCCATAGCAGCTGTATGTATTATGTAAATGCCACTGTACACATGTTTCCATAACAACCGTACCTATGGAAAAACCATGGTTGTTGTCAGGGGAAACGATGAGGTGAAATCCTGCACCACTGTTGTTCGTTTGAAAGGTTCCTGTGTGATGTACAATTCAAAGTTTTTCCATTAAGGCAACCTTTTTCAGTGGACACCAGAGGCGTAGACAATGGGGATTTCAGGAGTTAAACCCACACCCATTGGCTTTCGAAAAAGTTTTGTAACGGTTATTTATCCACTTAAATAAGAAAAAGCAAAACAATTGCTTGTAGTAACAATTGTTTTTTCTTACTTTATTCCCTTTGTTACTTTATTCCCTTTTTCTTTACTGTAATACTGTCGGGTTGATGTCAGAAAGGGCATCCGGCCAGGCAAAAAAACCAAACAGAACCCCTCCCATTATAAATTCCTGGCTACGCCACTGGTGGACGCTACACCATTTAAGGTCTCCATGTATTACTTTGACTACTCTCATTTTTCATTGAATTGATAGGGTAGTTTTTCAATGTTTTAGGGGAAAATTGCGGGTATTATCTAGCCACCCGTAGTTGGGAAAGACTGTCCTAGACTAGAGTGTTGTATCTAACATCAGATTCATAACAAATGGCGTCAATAGGTGCAAAATGGATTCACTGTAGATATCTTTGATTGTGTTTCATAAACATAGACAAAATTAATGAAAGTAGATTACCACGGCAGTATAATAAGTCGTAAGTAACTACGTTAAGTAGCATTATTTATTTATTTATTAGAAATTTGAATTTTATCAGATTGTAGATTATACTATACATGTATAATTGTATATTCGTTGCTTGTCTCACTTTGGTGTACGGACGCATGGAATGCATGAGTGTTTTTTGCAATTGTGATATCTTCCTGATAATTTGCTTCTTCATTTTCAGGGGCTATGTGATTTTTAACAGGTAATCACTTATACTTCAGGTCTTTTTGCAATTTACATAGCAGTTTAGCCGGATTGCGTTTCCGACAGATTCATAATATTAAGTTTAATTGATTCTTTAACTGTTATTCACTTCCAATGTTTTAGGCATAGACTAACCTTGTTCATATAGTGTTTTATGATTATCAATATTTTTGTTTGTTTAAAAATATTTAAAAATATTATTTATTTTGTATTTGCTGTCTGATGCCGAGGCTTATTTTCTGTCTTTATATGGCTTTATCTAGCGGACCCTGCGAGAACTTATTTTGAGCCACTAATCGATTTTTATTGTGAATTACTTTAAAAATTGCAATCAAATGCATTTACATTTGTAAATAACTGACTGCATGCTTCAGTCTCGTTTCTTTACCGATACTTTGCCTCAATTCATTCTTCTCTCTGCAATACGCTCCTCTCCCGATCTACTCGATCTCAGATTCTAGATAGTAATCCTTCCTTCTAATTTTTTCCCCATATTTTATTCTCTCGTGGCCTTGCACACTGGGAACGGCTCTGAACAATTAAACCTAGTAGAATTGCTTGATAAATGTTTTAATACCATACAACACAAAATACTTTTGTGCTGCTAATATTGCCTGTATTAATTCAGAACTTTTGATCAATGAAACTGACTGGTTGAGTGATTGATTGATTGATTGATTGAGTGATTTATTAATTTAGTCAGTGATTGATTGATTTAGTAACTGATTGATTAATTGTTTGATTAATTAATTCAGTGATTGGTTGATTGATTGGTTGATTGATTGATTAATTGTTTGATTGATTAATTGTTTGATTGATTGATGTTGACTGATTTCAGATGTAGCAGTGATCTGCAGGATTTCATCACGCTCACCTACCTCGGAAACCCTGGCCTAAAGACTCCAGGTAAGACTATCTATTATGTGGGAAATGATTGGCAGAATGATTGGGTGCTTCAATTTAGCAATGCTGTGTGATAACATGTATCGTCGCCCTCCTCATTCATCCACGCTTGGGACTGGCGCTATCAGATCACGAACAGTGGCATACTTAAATCATAGTAGAATTTAACTACTACGAATTTAACTACAGGTATTTCCACTAAAATGCCTCCCTCTCAAACTGTAAACAAAAGCGTCTGTTTCTTGCTCATTGTGTTCTGCTGATCGTCTTGAGATTCTTTTTGTTCCAACATCGGACGTTAATTGGTTAGTTCCTACATTTGGAATTTCACTCTCGTTCATCATTAAGGCTAAATTATTGAATCGTTTTTCCTTCTCTGTCTCTCAATCTTTTTCATTTCTTTACCATTAGTTTTTGTGGTGAGAGCGCCACTGAATACCTAGATATTCTCTGAGAGGCGCTGTGTAAATCTAGGCATACAATACAATACAACGAGAAATTCAGGTTGGTTTTGACAGGCTACACTATGCGCATTGAATTGCTGGTTTATACTTCTTAAATATACACTGTGTCCTAATAAATCGGGGCCCCTTTTAATAATGTGAATAAAACTGGCAAATATTCATCGATTGTCAAAATTTCAAAACTGTTTTTATCCTGAGATATTTATCTACAAATTGGTAATTTATGAACGGCCTTCACTAAAAAATGACGTCATAATGACGTCATTAATTTACATATCGAAACCAAATGTCAACAAAAATCGTTAGAGAATGGCGTTCAGCCAAGAAGACAAAATTGTAATAAAATTCTTACGGATAAATAAACATTACGGCGCAAAAAGTTTATTCGAAAATTTCCGGACAAGGGATGGACAGTGAGCGGTCTAAATAGGCTTCTAAGAAAAATTGATTTGACTGGTTCGTCGGAGAAAAAGTTGTGTTCGGTACTTAACATTTGAATTCTCTGATGCAAATGACGTAATTGTGACGTCAATATTCATGCCAAAAACTTGATATTTGAATCAGTGTAAGATAATTATCTCAGGATAAAAACAGTTTTGAAATTTTGAAAATCGATTAAGATTTGCCTGTTTTATTCATATTATAAAAAGGGGTCCCGATTTATTGGGACACAGTGTAGTTTAATATGCATCTCGTTAAACATCAAGTCATGTGGTGGTGGATCTCTTGTCTTTTAAAAAAAGTTATTATCACCTCTAGGCCGACTCTTCAGCGATGTTAGCCTATTTCTTTTAAGAGTGGCGCTCTTTTTTCGGTGCTCTTTTGTCGGCGCTCTTTTGACGGTGCTCTTTTGTCGGTGCTCTTTTGTCGGTGCTCTTTTGTCGGTGCTCTTTTGTCGGTGCTCTTTTGTCGGTGCTCTTTTGTCGGTGCTCTTTTGTCGGTGCTCTTTTGTCGGTGCTCTTTTGTCGGTGCTCTTTTGTCGGTGCTCTTTTGTCGGTGCTCTTTTGTCGGTGCTCTTTTGTCGGTGCTCTTTTGTCGGTGCTCTTTTGTCGGTGCTCTTTTGTCGGTGCTCTTTTGTCGGCGCTCTTTTGTCGGCGCTCTTTTGTCGGCACTCTTTTGTCGGTGCTTTTTTGTCGGCGCTCTTTTGTCGGTGCTCTTTTGTCGGCGCTCTTTTGTCGGCGCTCTTTTGTCGGCGCTCTTTTGTCGGCACTCTTTTGTCGGTGCTTTTTTGTCGGCGCTCTTTTGACGGGTCACCACACAGAAACTTGCGAGTGATGCCGATTTTTTAACTGACGTCTATAGGTAACGCTCTGACCCCGGCCGAAAGAATCGAACGCCACCGCCCCTACCTGGAAAACGCGATGAGTCCTCACCTCAGCTTCATCACCCATCTACTGACCTCTGAGGTTCTGTCGGAAAACGACTTCCAGGCTGTCACGTCCTTCGGAGAAAGCTTCGGCCGCAACCGGAAGCTGCTTGAGTTGATGTCGAGAAAAGACGATGAACACTTTCGAAAGTTTCTCAACGGACTGGCCGTCTTTCATCAAAAGCACATCGTGGAATTGATTGAAAATGGTTGGCCAGTATTAGCTGTTCTATTTTATTCTATTTAATTCTATTCTATCCTATCCTATCCTATTTTATTGTATTCTACTGTGTTCTATTGTGTTCTATTGTTTTCTATTCTACTGTATTCTATCGTTTTCTACTCTATTCTTTCCTATTCTATTTCATTTCATTCCATTCTATTCTATCCTGTTCTATTGTATTCTCTCCTATTCTATTCCATACTATTATTGTTGATGGTGTTTAGGCTACAGTGTTTATATATAGTTTATTGTTTATTGCACAACTTTGGTGATGCAATCATGAACAACTGCAAGTACAGTGCAACAGGATCCAACAAACGCTAATAGCTTAAATAAAATAATGATCCCTCTTCCTTAAAATTATTATTCATGAATGTTTTCATAGCATAGGCTACTTAATACTTAACTGGAACGTAATTAACAATGCAACAGCGATAAAATAAGTCAGTTTATCATTGAGTAAGTTTATCATTGCTTTCGCTTTTGTAATGATCTTCTGGTGTTTTTTTCGTGCTACAAAGCCAACGTGGATGAGAATGGTTTGTACATCGTCATAAACTACGTCTTCGCGGCTGTATCCATGGACTTTATTACTGCCGTCTCCCAAGTCTTGCCATCAAGGGACTCTGTAGACTCACCGAGTGGTGACGGCCAGACTTGGGCGAAGCTGGAAGCCGGCAGAAAAAGTAGGCGTCACCATTGAAAATTCTTCCATTGATCAGTAATTCCTATTCTCACCTGAAACACATGTATTTTATTTTGCAGTGGTTCTAGGCGCGTTCAGATTGCTGTTTGTTATGGTTGACGGTTTGGAGTTTATATGATTGTGTCTAAAAATGACAACTAACTGTGACAATGCAGCGACGTTCCTCCACTGTGGTTTGGTACAACAACCGGGAACAGGCTTCCCTTGACTATGCGACACCTCCCAGACTGTGCTTAGTTTCACCAACGGTTGGAGACTGCTTTTCCCCGCTTTGCTTGGACTGGGAGCACCTCTGAGTAGAGAGAGTGATGGGACGCTATATAAATTCTGATCAATTGATCGATTGATTGAATGATTGGTTGGTTGGTTGGCTGACTGACTGACTGATTGACTGATTGACTGATTGACTGACTGACTGACTGACTGACTGACTGACTGACTGACTGACTGACTGACTGACTGACTGATTAAGAGGTGTGCTCTCATACTTATAAAAGTGCCCATAGCAGATGCAACCGAGTATTAATTGTAGCTATATTATTATAAGCAGTTTGTTGTGATGCTTTTCTACAGAAACTTCTGAGTCACAAATCCGTCCATCCGAAAATTTTGACGATGAAACCATCATCGTGGAGCGAGTGAGAAAAGAGCATGACATCATCTTCAACGTTTTCTTTACTCTCAATGACATCGAATTCGTGCTACTCGAAAATGGAAAGAATGTCGACTCAATGGCTCTCATTACAAAGGCAGGAACACATGCTCGTTGTGCTAATATTCATTCACTCATTCGTTCGTTCGTTCGTTCATTCATTCATTCAGTCATTCATTTGTTCGTTCAATCATTCAGTCGTTACGAGGATTTGTATTGCACCCCTTCAAGGTCATTACTCAGAAGCGCTCCCAACCCAACCTTGGCTGAAGAGTACAGTCTTAGGATTGCCAGAGAACGTGTCAGAGGGAACCCTTGGCAACAGGCGTATGCAGACCACATGGTCAGCAGCAGTGAAGGTGCGTCGCTGTCTTAAAGTGGTATGCGCATAAGGGACAAGAAGAAGTTCACCCTGTGCAGATGAGCAAATGGAGCGGCAGGCCTGGGTAACCTGTATGGAGTGGCAATGATGATGATGACGATGTTGACGATGATGATGATGATGATGATGATGATGATGATGATGATGATGATGATGATGATGATGATGATGATGATGATGATGATGGTGGTGGCGACGACGATGACGACGACGACGATGACGATAAGACGAAATTTTCCTGATTCGGTAAAAAGAATTTCAAACCTTTTGTTAAAATCTTGGACAAAATGTATTAAATAATACCATTGCTGTTGGTTTTCTTGATTAGGGTAGTGAGCAATTTATCTGTAATGGAAAAAAGGCATTCTTTGGATTTAGGAATGCATGATTGGAAAAAGACTTGCAGCTAAATGACAAGCAGAATTGAGTCAGGACTGTTTCTTTTTAACACAGGAAAATCTGTCTTTCATTTGTGTATAGCCTACAATTTCAGGTAGATTCAAACCTACGAACCTTCGGTCATAAGGCGCCAAACTTACCACTGCACCACTGCGTCCCACACTGTTGCTTGTAACATGGGAAAGTCAGTAAATTCTTTGTGTACAATTATTTCAGATCCAGGTGGATGCATGGGTTTCTGATATCATGGAGGAAGGAAGCGAAAAATTCGTCTTCTTTTCTGCTGTCAAATTCAAATCACTTCTGGCTGCGATCTACTCCAATGTTGAGTCAAAGTGTGAGGTGATTAGTAACATCTAATCTAATCTAATCTACATTAATCCATTTTAGACTAATCTACACTAATCTGATGTAATTTATCTGATCTAATCCAATCTAACCTTCTGTTGTTCCATGGTCCTATTACAAAATTAGCATTAATCATTCTTCATGTCTTGATAGAATATTATTGATATATATTTATTGCTTATTATTATCCACTTATTTGTTAAGCTACAGGTACTGATGATCGATCTGGTGCAGTGGTTAGAATATTGGTCTTGCAACGGTTACTTAATTGTACACGACGATATTAACGATTATTTAATTGTAAACGACGATCATTAACGATTATTTAATTGTAAACGACGATCATTAACGATTATTTAATTATAAACGACGATCATTAACGATTATTTAATTGTAAACGACGATCATTAACGATTATTTAATTGTAAACGACGATCATTAACGATTATTTAATTGTAAACGACGATCATTAACGATTATTTAATTGTAAACGACGATCATTAACGATTATTTAATTGTAAACGACGATTATTAACGATTATTTAATTGTAAACGACGATTATAAACGATTATTTAATTGTAAACGACGATTATTAACGATTATTTAATTGTAAACGACGATTATAAACGATTATTTAATTGTAAACGACGATTATAAATGATTATTTAATTGTAAACGACGATTATTAACGATTATTTACCAGTAATTGTAAAAGACAATGATAACGGTCACAGATAGTTAGAGGTTCCTCACTCCATTGTTGTCTTCCATGTGTTTGTTTTCTCTCCAGATAGTCGGAGCGGTTGAGGTGGAAGTGGACAGCCAGATCCCAAAGATATTGTTTTCCGATGACATTGTCATCAGCGTTTCTCCTGTCGTCTTGAACATGATGAGCACGGTTCTCAAGTCGTTCGTCATTCCAGTGGCAAGATTTCACTATATTCACATCTAACCACAAGTTTATCACTCACAATAATTATTGTCTGTGAGGAAGGCAATAGGAAACCACCTCACTCATCTCATCCCCATCTGAAGGCATTAAAGCCAATATTCTTTGATCATTACCCAACTGTTCTGGTCTTATGAAACTGTTTGTTGTTCCACTCTGTTTCGTATTCAACTTTTTCTTGTTCGGCAGTTTTACCATACTTCTCCATTGTTAACAAAGTCTGTGATGTGGCAGGTATTTGGAGAATTTGTTTTTGCTTATCATTTATATAGCTCCATGTGGACTATCTATTCAGAACCGCTCTCGACGCAACCTTTGTTATATTGTGCTTTGTCGCTTGACAAGAACAATGCCGTTTGTTTTAGATTATTTTCAATTCTTTTACAGGTGTACCCGGATGTAGATGAAGTTGTTCCAGCAGATCTTTGGGCCGCAAGAAAAATCTCAGATTTCAATTTCTGGTTCCTGCAGCCGCAATGTACGAGAAATTTTTGGTTTATAAATATGTGAATATTGAACAAGTAACATTCCCCTCCCAGAAAATTTCGATGGCTTTGTTTACATTTAGATGTGTAAAATTTGCTTTTGCCAGAAAGACTAATAAAGGTCGTCAGAAATGATTACGTTGGTTAAGGGTTGGTTAAGCATTGGTGTCTGGCTTAGTGGCTGCCGGCCACCCAGCACGACTGTTTTTGTCGCCCCCCCCCAAAAAAAACCCCTGAATTTCACCATCCCATAGCAAGCAGACTAGATTGAGCACTGGCTATGAATGACAAAAAGAAGAAAAACAATAGCGATTGCAATACATTTTGTCTACCATATTTGTCTATTTTGAAACTTCCCACAAATGTACATACACAGCTTCCATAAGTTCTACATTGATTCCTAAGTTGTA
Source organism: Lumbricus terrestris (assembly GCA_949752735.1). Lineage (NCBI taxonomy): Eukaryota > Metazoa > Annelida > Clitellata > Crassiclitellata > Lumbricidae > Lumbricus > Lumbricus terrestris. The sequence continues at coordinate 41,698,347 of OX457047.1, forward strand.
AGCTTTGCAATAATTGCATGGATTGCTTCTCTTCGTGTGTAGGGGTGAGTCATGGCATCACGATGACCCCTCGTGAATCGCAAGCCGACGAGTTGATGGACGATCTGATGGAGGAGATCGAGAAATTGAAGGCAACGGTAATCAATCAATTGATAAGGATCTTATAAGTTATAACCCTACTTACAAGTTTGTACAACTGATGTATTTACTGACTCAGTTAACTCGCTGTCCACACACGCGTGAGCACATGCACACGCACGCACAAACACGCGAGCACATAACCTACACAGGTTGCAGGTTTGAATACACCTCAAGTCGCCGCGTGAGGACCTTGGGCAAGTCCTTCACTCGCAATTGCTCAGCGCTTCGGCGTGAAACTCCGATGCAGTGTCCGCTCTGCAGTCAGGAGCGCCTCTGAGTAGCGAGCTTGAAGGGGCGCTATAACAAGTGCACATTCATACATGTACATTCATACATATACAATTATACATACAGACCTCACTTGTCCTTGAAAATATAATCTCCCCTTCTGTGCAGTGCTGTGGATAATTCACTCTTTGTGTGATGACCACTTGTCAGAAAGTCGTGAGCAAAAGAAAAGAATGTCTCTCATGCATTGTTTTACTCTCATTTTATTCTTTCGTTGTTTTCCACACTGTTTGACATAATCTGATTATTTGTTGTCTTGTTTTAGGTCAGAGGCCATTATGAGGTAAGTTACATTGCCTAACAATATCGAGCATAATTATAGTCCCGTACCGGGTCATATTGTATCATATGGGCTAATAGTACCATCAGTGGCGGCGCTAGGGGGGAGCTGGGGGGGCTAAGCCCCCCTACAAGAGGCTCAGCCCCCCTAAAAAATGACCATCTGAATTATTTTACATTGAAATATCCACGATTTTGGTCGATGACTAAAAAAAAAAAAAAAAAAGGTCGTCAGAAATTTTGGCGGCGAACATAGAAAATTTTCATAAAAATTTTAATCGATGACTAAAAAAAAAAAAAGGTCGTCAGAAATTTTTGCGGCGAAAATGGAAAATTTGGCCGCGGGCTTCAGCCCCTCCAAAACTGAAATCCTGGCGCCGGCACTGAGTACCATATGGGATTATACTGTAGTACCATATGAGATTATAGTACCTATGCTATACTTCACTTTTGCCTCAAGTCCTACCTTTTTTCTCTGGGTCAGTCATATTGGGAACACTTCTGCAAGACTTTTGCTGATATAATCTCTTTATACATGCTCATATACAATACAATACAATATACTATTTATAATGTGTCTCTCGCAGTACAACCTAATCAGAGGCGCCCCCAGTGCAAAGACCCCCTCGAAAAAGATGAGTCTTTAGACAGCGGGCAGAAACAGTAATGACCCTAGATAAAATAAGAGCATGAGTTATGGCAGTTATATTATGCGTCACACAGTACCATATGGGGCATACAGTACCATATGGGCGTACGGTACCATATGGGGCATGCGGTACCATTTGGGGCACACGGTACCATATGCGGCCTATATTACCATATGGGTTTATGGCCGTGATGGTGTCTATAGTCTCATAGATACATCATAGGACCATGTTCAGGTCCATATGGGTTATGATGTTTATCGAACAATGAGCGTACTGACAGGTCTCCTTGTTTCTTCATCCCTTTGTTACTTGTGTTCATAATCGTAATCATAATCTCCTAATTTCTAAAGCACCACTCGAAAGCCAAGCGCGGGGCACCGGCTTATTCACGACCGGTGCAGGTGAGACAGACGTCCATGTTAACAGTGAAAGGAATTGCTTTCCAAAAGAGTTTATGTGAGGCACTCTGTAATGCAAAGAGTATGTGCTCTGGCCTCCACTCAGGCAGTTACTAAGCACTTAGTTTTTTGTATAGTTGTTGTTTTTCAAGATCTGGTATGCATCTCTACCTGTTTTGAGTTTTCGTTTGCAGTTAACCCTGGAAAAGCTGTGTGTGATCATGAGACTAACTGACAAGCGGTCAAAGTTGTCAGTCATGACGCAGCTGTCGCTGGCAAAGTTCCACCTCAAAGTCAATGAAGGAAATGTACGTTAATGTAAACGGTTTATGTAAATGTAAACGGTTTATGTAAATGTAAATGGTTTATGTAAATGTAAACGGTTTATGTAAATGTAAATGGTTTATGTAAATGTAAACGGTTTATGTAAATGTAAACGGTTTATGTAAATGTAAACGGTTTATGTAAATGTAAATGGTCTACGTAAATGTAAACGGTTTATGTAAATGTAAACGGTTTATGTAAATGTAAACGGTTTATGTAAATGTAAACGGTTTATGTAAATGTAAACGGTTTATGTAAATGTAAATGGTCTACGTAAATGTAAACGGTTTATGTAAATGTAAATGGTTTATGTAAATGTAAACGGTTTATGTAAATGTAAACGGTTTATGTAAATGTAAACGGTTTATGTAAATGTAAACGGTTTATGTAAATGTAAATGGTTTATGTAAATGTAAACGGTTTATGTAAATGTAAACGGTTTATGTAAATGTAAACGGTTTATGTAAATGTAAATGGTCTACGTAAATGTAAACGGTTTATGTAAATGTAAACGGTTTATGTAAATGTAAACGGTTTATGTAAATGTAAACGGTTTATGTAAATGTAAACGGTTTATGTAAATGTAAATGGTCTACGTAAATGTAAACGGTTTATGTAAATGTAAATGGTTTATGTAAATGTAAACGGTTTATGTAAATGTAAACGGTTTATGTAAATGTAAACGGTTTATGTAAATGTAAATGGTCTACGTAAATGTAAACGGTTTATGTAAATGTAAACGGTCTACGTAAATGTAAACGGTTTATGTAAATGTAAATGGTTTATGTAAATGTAAACGGTTTATGTAAATGTAAACGGTTTATGTAAATGTAAACGGTTTATGTAAATGTAAACGGTTTATGTAAATGTAAACGGTTTATGTAAATGTAAATGGTCTACGTAAATGTAAACGGTTTATGTAAATGTAAATGGTTTATGTAAATGTAAACGGTTTATGTAAATGTAAACGGTTTATGTAAATGTAAACGGTTTATGTAAATGTAAATGGTCTACGTAAATGTAAACGGTTTATGTAAATGTAAATGGTCTACGTAAATGTAAACGGTTTATGTAAATGTAAACGGTTTATGTAAATGTAAACGGTTTATGTAAATGTAAATGGTCTACGTAAATGTAAACGGTTTATGTAAATGTAAACGGTTTATGTAAATGTAAATGGTCTACGTAAATGTAAACGGTTTATGTAAATGTAAACGGTTTATGTAAATGTAAACGGTTTATGTAAATGTAAATGGTTTATGTAAATGTAAACGGTTTATGTAAATGTAAATGGTCTACGTAAATGTAAACGGTTTATGTAAATGTAAACGGTTTATGTAAATGTAAACGGTTTATGTAAATGTAAACGGTTTATGTAAATGTAAATGGTCTACGTAAATGTAAACGGTTTATGTAAATGTAAATGGTTTATGTAAATGTAAACGGTTTATGTAAATGTAAACGGTTTATGTAAATGTAAACGGTTTATGTAAATGTAAATGGTCTACGTAAATGTAAACGGTTTATGTAAATGTAAATGGTCTACGTAAATGTAAACGGTTTATGTAAATGTAAATGGTCTACGTAAATGTAAACGGTTTATGTAAATGTAAACGGTTTATGTAAATGTAAACGGTTTATGTAAATGTAAATGGTCTACGTAAATGTAAACGGTTTATGTAAATGTAAACGGTTTATGTAAATGTAAACGGTTTATGTAAATGTAAATGGTCTACGTAAATGTAAACGGTTTATGTAAATGTAAACGGTTTATGTAAATGTAAACGGTTTATGTAAATGTAAATGGTTTATGTAAATGTAAACGGTTTATGTAAATGTAAACGGTTTATGTAAATGTAAACGGTTTATGTAAATGTAAATGGTCTACGTAAATGTAAACGGTTTATGTAAATGTAAATGGTCTACGTAAATGTAAACGGTTTATGTAAATGTAAACGGTTTATGTAAATGTAAACGGTTTATGTAAATGTAAATGGTCTACGTAAATGTAAACGGTTTATGTAAATGTAAACGGTTTATGTAAATGTAAATGGTCTACGTAAATGTAAACGGTTTATGTAAATGTAAACGGTTTATGTAAATGTAAACGGTTTATGTAAATGTAAATGGTTTATGTAAATGTAAACGGTTTATGTAAATGTAAATGGTCTACGTAAATGTAAACGGTTTATGTAAATGTAAACGGTTTATGTAAATGTAAACGGTTTATGTAAATGTAAACGGTTTATGTAAATGTAAATGGTCTACGTAAATGTAAACGGTTTATGTAAATGTAAATGGTTTATGTAAATGTAAACGGTTTATGTAAATGTAAACGGTTTATGTAAATGTAAACGGTTTATGTAAATGTAAATGGTCTACGTAAATGTAAACGGTTTATGTAAATGTAAATGGTCTACGTAAATGTAAACGGTTTATGTAAATGTAAATGGTCTACGTAAATGTAAACGGTTTATGTAAATGTAAACGGTTTATGTAAATGTAAACGGTTTATGTAAATGTAAATGGTCTACGTAAATGTAAACGGTTTATGTAAATGTAAACGGTTTATGTAAATGTAAACGGTTTATGTAAATGTAAACGGTTTATGTAAATGTAAACGGTTTATGTAAATGTAAACGGTTTATGTAAATGTAAACGGTTTATGTAAATGTAAACGGTTTATGTAAATGTAAATGGTTTATGTAAATGTAAACGGTTTATGTAAATGTAAACGGTTTATGTAAATGTAAATGGTCTACGTAAATGTAAACGGTTTATGTAAATGTAAATGGTTTATGTAAATGTAAACGGTTTATGTAAATGTAAACGGTTTATGTAAATGTAAATGGTCTACGTAAATGTAAACGGTTTATGTAAATGTAAATGGTTTATGTAAATGTAAACGGTTTATGTAAATGTAAACGGTTTATGTAAATGTAAACGGTTTATGTAAATGTAAACGGTTTATGTAAATGTAAACGGTTTATGTAAATGTAAATGGTCTACGTAAATGTAAACGGTTTATGTAAATGTAAATGGTTTATGTAAATGTAAATGGTTTATGTAAATGTAAACGGTTTATGTAAATGTAAACGGTTTATGTAAATGTAAATGGTCTACGTAAATGTATAAGGTAAATGCAAACAGTTTACGTAAAATGTGTAAGGTTTTTCTACTGCGACTGCAAAGTCTTTGTTGCACAGTTTAATCCCACAAGTTTGTATGTATGCATGTATGTTTGTATGTATATGTAAGCACTTGTTATAGCGCCGCTTCAAGATTTCCACTCGGGCGCTCTCGACTACAACGCTGACACTGCATCGAAGTTTGATGCCAAAGCGCATGCAAGAGCAATTGCGAGTGAAGGACTTGCTCAGGATCCCAATGCTGTGGCTTGAGGTGTATTCGAACCCGCAACTTTGTTTATTAATTGACTACACATTTACAAGAAATGTGTTTCGACTGCGACTTCACGATACTGTCTTGACTCTTTTGTCTTTTCAATGACAACGTAAATGTTCTGTCGTTCGTTTTGATTAGTTTTTTGCCTGTGTTAGTTACGTGGCTTTGCATCTTACAAGAGATTTATATAGAGACTTTTTAGAATCTCTGGCAATGGTAATTGCAAAGTTTATGTAGTGACGATGCAGGTCCTTGCATGTGAATTTACGTATCTCCTCTGGATGTCACATGATGACAAGATATCACCTAGATGCAACGCCCAAACCTACAGGTGCACCACCCTAACTTGTGTGTGCCACCAAATCTACGTTTAGGACTGTAGGTACACCACCCAAAACCAGGTTTATACTGCCCAAACCTCTAAAGGTGCTCCACCCAAACCTGGGTACTCCACCCAAACTTGTGTGTGCCACCAAACCTATGTGTAGGTACACCACCCAAAACCAGGTATACGCTGCCCAAACCTCTGAAGGTGTTCCACCCAAATGTGGTTATGTCACACAAACCTTGGAATACCACCCAAGGTTCCAAACCATGGAATTCCGCCCAAACCTAAGAATGTCACCAAAGCCTGGGTATGCCACCCAAACCTTGGAATGCCACCAGGGCTGAAAGTGAGCCGGGTCGGTCCGGGTCTGCGACCCGGCACCGATTTTCGGGACCTGCTGTTGCCGGGTCTCAGCCGGGTCGCTTGTTTACCAAAAATCAGTTGCGAATGACTAAAAAGGTCGTCATTCGCCAAAAACTAGGTTAAAACGGTAGGCTTTTTAAACATTTTCGGCAAATCACTAGCGTAGATGCTTATACCAAAGAATACACCGCAGATATGTTAAACATGCCGCCGACCTGTGATGAGGTTATGTGCATCATAACCTTACTGGGCGGCCAGCCGGCTTCCTGGGGGGGCTACGCCGTTAGTCCTGTACAACTACATTAGGAAATGGGGTGTCAAATTAGCAGCAGCAATCATAGGTGGAGACTTAGGGGGCCAGAGGGCGGATCCCGAAATTTGCGGTTGGGGATGGAGATGCTGATATCCCCAATATTCCAGAAATTCCAGAAATATTTCAGAAATATCATTAGACTCTATAAATTTCTAGAGTGTCATCCACTGTTTATCCATAATGATCAATTTTGTTACGACGACAGCAAACAATTCTACCTCTGCAGTGTGGAAATTCAAAAATTTATAGGCCTACGACGTGGTGACGGTGGTGGAGACATTCATTGAACACCTAGGTCAATAAATTTTCGTTCAGCAATGAAATAATTATGAGAAATTTGTTGAGATGACAGCTTAAAATGATGCCACTGCAGTGTTGATAATTATGTAAAAACATTTTTAAAATACAAGGGTTCACTTTTGAAGTCATAAACCTCTGAAATGATGAGCCGTTTCGTTAAAATGACAGCCTGAAATGCAACTACTGCAATGTGGAAATTCATCAAATTTGACCATTGGGGAGGAGATATTTGTTGAACTCAAGTCTTTCAGCAGTGAAATAATGAGATTTTGCTGAGATGACAGCTTAAAATAATACCATTACAGTTAGGAATTTGACAGATTTAAACAATAGGAGAAGACACTTTTAAGCCGTAAACTACGACTATCAGCACTGAAATGATGAGCATTTTCGCTCTAATGACAGTCTAACATGCTAATATTGCAGCGTGTAAACTCAAAAACATTTTGATAATGGGGATAGGCATATCTCCTCCACCAAACCCACCCCTCTCTTAGTAATCGCAATCGATCGAAACCGTTAGGCTATCTCCAAACTTCTAAAGCGCTACTCAAAAGCCAAACGCGTGGCACCAGCTTATTTACGAGCGCTGCGTCGAGTCAAAAGAGTTGTCTGTAAGAGTAGTCCGAAGATGGTCCGGGTCGAGTTACCAAAAGATCAGAGGGGGCGGGACAGCAACTAAGGCGAGTGTCGTCTGGACCGAAAATTGGAAGATGGAGGATCAGATGAGACATAGTAAGAGTTTTTGAAAAGGCGTGACTTCATTTTCGAATTAAAATGGAGGAGCCTGAGGAAGGTGATGGTGTGTGATCAGTAATGATGGCGGAGGGACTGAAAAAGATCGGAATTCCGGAGACGGATCATTCCAAATGCGTGGTGCTGTGTTGGATATGGCTCTGATGGAGAACTTGAGATGACTTGTGACCGGCGGTCGAGAAAGAAAGGCGATCGGGTAAAGCTGATTGGCTGGATGGTGAACAGTTCGCGAAGATATCTGGACTGGGTCCCTGGGAGCATTGTGGGGAGTTGTAGGTTAAGGAGAGAACTTTGATGTGGATTCGCTTTGGGATTTTCAACCATAGTGAAGTGACTTGAGGCTAGTGATAGTGGCTCAACACTAAGCAATGGTTGCAAAATACACAAAGTATAGGCTAAGCCTTCATAGAATTAGCTTTAAAAATTTAGATTTCAAATTACACATTGGGGAGGGGGTTGAGCCGGTAAAACCCATAAAGGGTTGTCCTATGCAGTATCCATATGACAGCTGTAAACTTAGAAACTTGTTCCAGGCCTAAACTTGTAACTTTTGTGATCAAGGTAAAGACGAAACCCATTTCTTTTGCAATATAAAACTTTGACTTTGTTATCCTGATAATCTGCTACTCTGCAAAAAGACTTCTTCTTGATGTTTTCCTGACTTTATCGTTCATAAAATAGCTGGCAAATAAGACCCTAAAATGGACTCTAGTTGAGGTCAACACAGCTAAAAATGCGTTGGTCGCTGGGGCTCCGCCCCAGACCCCGCTGGGGGAGCTTACGACGCTCCCCCAGACCCCCTAGTCGGTATGGGCTTCGTGCCTTCGGCACTCGCAACTTCGCGCCTTCGGCGCTTTCCGGCCAAAAGTCAGACCCGGCAACTTTTCCAAACCACTTTCAGCCCTGAATGCCACCCAAAACCTAAGAATGCCACCAAACCCTGGGTTTGCCAAACCTAGGAATGCGACCGAATCCTCGGAATGCCATCAAACGTCGGAATGCCACCTCTCATACATACGTGTTGTTGGTGATGTGGTTGATGTGGTGTCATTTCAGACAAGTCTGTCGTTTCGATTTACACTCGAGTCCTACTTCTACAACATCAAGTTGGCCACCTGGGAGCCAGTGGTCGATGTGTTGGACGACGAAGAGACAGGAACACAGAAACCATGGGAGATGAGCGTTGAGGTTTGCTGTGGCCTTGTCTAGTTGAGGCAGTGACGTGGTGGTGGTAATGATGGTTGTGGTGGTCGTTGTGGTGTGGTGGTAATGGTAGTGTGGTGGTCGTTGTGGTGTGGTGGTAATGGTGGTTATGGTGATCGTTGTGGTGTGGTGGTAATGGTGGTCGTTGGGGTGGTGCTGGTAATGGTGGTTGTGGTGGTCGTTGGGGTGTGGTGTGGTGTGGTGTGGTGGTAATGGTGGTTGTGGTGGTCGTTGTTAGTGTGGTGTGGTGGTAATGGTGGCTGTGGTGGTCGTTGGGTTGTGGTGGTAATGATGGTTGTGGTGGTCGTTGTTAGTGTGGTGTGGTGGTAATGATGGTTGTGGTGGTCGTTGTGGGGTGGTGGTAATGGTGGTTGTGGTGGTCGTTTGGGTGGTGGTCGTTGTTCTGGTGGTGGTAGTTAGTGTGTGGTTGTGGTGGTGGTGGTGGGGTAGTGTGGTGTTTGCAGTTGTAGTGATGTGTAACGCCCCGTATGACGTGACGTTACGGCTTCCGATAGTTATTTTTGGAATCCGCCATTTGCGCTTCGGGTGATCGGTATATTATTATATATATTGGATTGCGGCCAGCGCGAATTAATGGCCTCGCGATGCGCCATCTTGTGTCGATATGCGACGATGCGTCGGCGGTCGGCGACTAATATATATTGGGTTTCTGCCATCGGGTTTTAATTACTTCCGGTCGGCAACTGATACGTATTGGACCATGGCCAGCGCGTCTTAATCGTTCGCGACATAGCGGTAATCGGTATCTGAGCGATCAGCAGTCAGTCGTCATAAGTCGCTAATTTTTCCCACGCTTACTATAGTCGGGAATCGGCCAGAGAGAGAAAGGGAGCGACACCAGACATAGTCACACAGACAGGCTCTGTAGTAACAGACATGGACGCTGGTATAATCCACCGCTGTGACGGATACTATAGTTGTATATATACGCGATGGCACCAGGCGAAGTCGCTATCACAAAGAGAGATACAAAGGAAGATAGAAAGGGAGGACCTAGTGTGTCGTCGGATAGCGCGTTTTAATGGGCATAGAGAGAGATAGAGAGAGAGAAAGACCGATCCTCTCAGACCGACAGGATGGTAGTTACAAAGACACGTAGGAGTGATCTTGGCAGCCATTTCTGCTGCGTAGAAGACACAGCTGGGCGGATGTTGGCCGTATTTCCTGCTGCGTAATATTTTAAATGCGCAGTTTTAAATGCGCAGTTCGGTGACGTCAGGGCGTTGGCTCTATATAAGGCCCGCGCACTCTCGACAAAGTGGGCAGACGACAATGTAGCTCCGGACAGAGTGGAGACGCATCAGGTGCGCAGATGACATTATGGAGAGTGCAGGAGCACAGGTAGAAGACAAGGGAGATCCGGACAGAGTGAGTCCGACGTATTGCGCACAGATGACAATGGGGATTGGAGCGGAGAGACGACAATGTAGATCCGGACCGAGTGAGTCCGACGTTAGGTTAAATGCGCACTGTCGACGATTGCGGAGAAGACAATGGAGATCCGGACAGAGTGAGTCCGACGTATTGCGCACAGACGACAATGTGGATCTTTGTCAACAGAGTGGAGAAACGTTCAGTGGAGTTGTTTAAATTCGACGTTGAAGTTAAAATGCGCCGTTGCGAGTTATATTGAAAGTCTTTCGGATTCTGTTGGCGATTCTTTCTTCGGTTGGAGCCGTAATACTATATAGCGTCGTTTCGGAGTTCTGCGCATTTGTGCATCGGTTGTGCGAATAGCGACAAGACCTCCCTTCGTTTCTTAGTTCAGTCACATGGAGTGACCTACATGATCGGAGTTTATTTGCGAGCATCTTCTGGATTTCGACACGCTGTCGCCATCTTCGTACACTGTTGGCCTTGTCCCTTGTCTGCGAAAATGAGGTACGCTTTATGAGGGGAAATAATGTGATCGGTTATCTAGGTGTTTTTGGGCTATTGACGAAATTGGCCTGGGGACTTAGAGAAGAAACGGGAATATCAATAGATGATACTCTGGTCAATGTGTTGATTGCTTAGGTTGTATTTGTTGTTTGTAATAGTAGTATTTCTTGATTGCTTAAGTTGTTCTTGATGATTGTATAAGTTGTAACTATTGTTGTTTGAAAAGTTAACCGAATGACAATAATAAGAAACATTACTGGAATTACTGACTTTGTTCATTGCTAGTGTTAGAAATACAAGTAGGACTAATTTGTGAAATACACTATGGAGGACTCCCGAGCTGCGACTCCCGCACAGCATTCAAGGCCGCCTCCCTCGTTGGAGATGGTTTTAGAGGCTATCCAGTTCAACGCTAGGTCTTTCCAAGAAGCTATGGAGATGCACGCTAAGTCCTTCCAAGAAGCTATGGAGATGCACGCTAGGGAAACACAAGAAGCGATCTTTGCAATACCGTCAAAAGTTAGAGAAGCCCTGACAAAGGTTGTGTCACGTCCAGAAAGGCTAAAATCATCGCCAATACCAAGATCTGTTGTGGGTTTGAACCTGGGACTGACGTCCCCCGCTTTCATCATGGCGGACGCACCTTACCAATCGACCATCGGCCTGGCAGAAAGTACGGGTGCTAGACCCAAGGACTTATCTCTCCCGCCTAACCCCGGTAGGCCTATTTTGCGACGTAGTGAACGACTATCAAGCAAAACCCCAATTTCCTATAGGGAACTAGGCAGCAGAAATAACTGGCCGTCATTCCATCGCGGGGATTCGAATCCAGAGGTCACCTCCTCCTGTCGTCCCTCCATCTCTAGGAACTACATGTACTACCCACAGCAGCACGCGGTCCCATCGAGCGAGGATCCGGAAGTGGCGACTCCGGATAGGCCGATAGGGGCGGGCGTTACAATTGGTACCAGAAGTGGGGTACTGGTACAAATTGGTTCTAGAGATTTTTGTGATGATAGTTTAGAGGAGGAAGCTGATGATGTTGGAAGAGGTGAAATGGCAATGTCTTTTGAAAGAAAGGTGGAAAGGGGAGAAACTGAGAGGAGACTAACAGAATTTGCTGATAATGTGGAAATAATGTCTGATGATGGTAGCGTAGACCTTGAGATCAGTAAGATAATGGAATCTAGGCATAAAACTGTTAGAATAATTGATCAAAGAATGCAAACAGCACAGCAACCAGAGGTTCGAAATGTAAGAACAAACAGACAGATCGCTAATAGATTGCCACGGGAGGGGGGTGATAAGGTCAATCCACTTCCTTTGGCCTCTTCATCGCTCGCTCACGTCGACCAACAGAGAGTGGGAACGGCGACGAACCTGGTCGACACTCTGCAATCAACGTCGAGGAGGCCGACCTACCTGTCGATGGCCGACGGCGCTTTCGACGGCCGAGCAACTTCGACCTTGGTTGGTCGAGACTATGCTCGACCTGACCTTCATCCTGGATCAGCGGCGTTGGCGACGGTCGACTGGATGCAACCGCGCTCTCGCCCTGACTATCCTTACGTCTCGTGGATACCTCCTGCTCCGACCTACGCTCCGAGCGCGTTCTACGACAACAGCGACAACCGGGTTGGCTTCGATCCGCGTCGACCAAGCGACGCCTACTTTCCTCGGTGGCCTGCCGTAACGGAATCGGTGAGAATGAGCTCCTGCCTCGGCGCGCAGCATTTCGGATTCGGCCGTGACATCGAAGTACCTCGTTCAGCACTACTGAAGCCGACACTTCCGGTGAGGATTGAAACGACTGGCGATTGGGCACTACCGGCGACCTGCTCCGGTGGAACAATTAAAGAACCGGAATCTATCGTCGTAACAGCTAAAGTACACGAAGTCATCCGTCTGGGACTTGTTGCCATCTGGGTAACTGTTCTTAAGGATCGTGACGGCCGTAAGTTGGAAGGACAGGAACTCGCTTGTAACACTGGTTTGATTTTGATGATACATTTTTATTTCTCCATGTGAAAGAATTCTCATGTTTGTGTATTGCATTGTATTATTGCGATGGACAATTGTAGTATTGCCTTGCTATATATATAGAGATAATGACTGTCTTTGCATAGTGGTGCTATATAAATGTTTGTCTGATCTGAGGATAAATGATTAAGGTTGCCTATATTAAGTATGGCTATTGAACATGATGATGTGACCTTGATTTCAGGCTGGGTTACATTGAGGTAATGTGAAGCAAGATCAACATGTTTCGCCCTATATAGGCCTATTGACTAATACAGTCATATAATAATATTAAGAGATTTTCGCAGTTAATTTTGATGCTAAAGGTTTTAGATAATTAGCAGTTTACATTACTGATATAATATTGTGTTCAACAGTGAATAGATGCATATTAATTAGGCCATATAGCACCTATGTATATATACTAAGGGTATAGACTCACAATTAATTATTGAATGAGGCGCTAAATAAATATTTTGTAGGCCCCATAATGTTCCAAGGCATGATTAAGCTTCTGCTAAAGCGCTGGTTTAATAAGTGACAGGATATATATAATATTATTTGTCTCCCTTTAATAATAAGGTATAAGTGTTAGAAGCTTCGTTTAGTTTAAATCTGACGCAGAGATATGTATGTATAATAATATTATTCATTGTTTTAAAAGAGGCGCTAAATGAATGCCCTGAGACCCATATGGTGCTTAATTGTATTTTCTAGGTTCTGTCGGGACTATATATTATATAAGGTTTTGCCGTGTAGGCCTACACTACTTGTGCCAGTAGCTTAAACTAAGGCATAATCGATAATGTAATTTTTGCTGTTGATACATTACTGCTAAGAATAATGATTAGTCCATGTAATTCCTGTAATAATTTTGCAGCGTTGGCCATTGTTAAACTGGTGGTCTAATAATATTAATTAGGGCTACGCATAATAATAATAATAATTAGGATCTCTGTGCGTATGATGAGTAAGGTTGGCTTTTTAATTTGCTAGTTGAGTTATGGTGGAAATAAACCAGTTACGTTGGTGCAAGTTCTGGTGTAATGTATATCCTAATTTTATGAGCGCTTATTTAGGCCTATATTACACCGCTCATAGACTTTATTGCAGCGACAGTGCGATCGACAATGTAGCTTATCTGATATTTGGCTTACATGGACGGTTATTGGCAGTCTGGCAGACCTCACTCCCACGATCTCAGATATGATAGCGGCGGGGAAGTCCATGCAAAGATTATCTCGTCTAATTATTATTGGCAAAAATTATTTCCCGGATGTTAATTATCACTGTGTGATTTCCTGTGCAGAGAATGAATGAATGAATGAATGAATGAATGAATGAATGATGATGCAATGATGCTAAGTTGAAGCGTAGCCTAAAGATAGTCCATTACGGCCTATAGATTTCTGTGTAGACTATAATATTAGCCTATGATTTACGCTATAAGACTGTGTGTAAACATTGACTGTTTAATTCTATACGTGACCTAGTTAATTATTATGTTGTGCATAATCTATGGAGCATAATAATCTGGCTCGTTGGGATCGAGGCAGGTTTTTTTTACGTAGGCCTAGTGTTACAAAGTGGAACTATTTAATCGCTGATATTGTTGTTGCGCTGCCTATTTTAATTTTGATGTGCATAAACGGCTGCATTTTAATTTAGGATTGCATAGCCATACTAGTGGGCCTACTGAAAGATGCTATATGGTAAGGGTGGGCTTAGGCCTATTAGGTTGAAGCTACGCTGGGTTTGTTTTATAGTAGACCGTGATGATAGCCGACAGACAGAGTTATAATGAGATGAGCGAAATTAAGACTTAGGTAAACTTGTTTGGTATGTCCCAAAGAGTAGACCTGATGCTACAGTAATAAGCCTAGTGGGTCTCGGGTAAATGTGGCCACTAGTTGACGGTGTGCTTAACCTTGATGAGTTGTTAGTATGCCATAATATGGCCTGAATACACAACTGATGCCTGGAAGAGTCTTGTTGTGATAGAAGTTATTGTATGTAGTAGGGAGCAGTAACGTCTATGATCTATTATACTTTTGTCTGCGGCTTGAGTCCTTGTTTGCTATAACATTGCTAGTGTATAACTAAACTGAAATAAGCTTATAATATATGAATAATGTTTACATCTTCATCTGAACTTTTTGAGGAAAAGAGCTACATAAATTCAGTAACTTTTAAATAACTTTTAGCTTGAAAGGCCAATAAGATTTTGCGCTGAAATATGTGTATGGCTTGACTGCTATCGCTAGACGTTGTTGTTTAAATGTTTATTGCATAATTTTACTCTTTGCATTTAATTTCGAATTCTTGATGTACCAACCAGAGTATCTATCGTCTTATTACCCATTGCAGAATATGTTTTTTCCAAATAAATATATTCCGCAATTGTCTTGGTTGGGGGTAGTGTAACGCCCCGTATGACGTGACGTTACGGCTTCCGATAGTTATTTTTGGAATCCGCCATTTGCGCTTCGGGTGATCGGTATATTATTATATATATTGGATTGCGGCCAGCGCGAATTAATGGCCTCGCGATGCGCCATCTTGTGTCGATATGCGACGATGCGTCGGCGGTCGGCGACTAATATATATTGGGTTTCTGCCATCGGGTTTTAATTACTTCCGGTCGGCAACTGATACGTATTGGACCATGGCCAGCGCGTCTTAATCGTTCGCGACATAGCGGTAATCGGTATCTGAGCGATCAGCAGTCAGTCGTCATAAGTCGCTAATTTTTCCCACGCTTACTATAGTCGGGAATCGGCCAGAGAGAGAAAGGGAGCGACACCAGACATAGTCACACAGACAGGCTCTGTAGTAACAGACATGGACGCTGGTATAATCCACCGCTGTGACGGATACTATAGTTGTATATATACGCGATGGCACCAGGCGAAGTCGCTATCACAAAGAGAGATACAAAGGAAGATAGAAAGGGAGGACCTAGTGTGTCGTCGGATAGCGCGTTTTAATGGGCATAGAGAGAGATAGAGAGAGAGAAAGACCGATCCTCTCAGACCGACAGGATGGTAGTTACAAAGACACGTAGGAGTGATCTTGGCAGCCATTTCTGCTGCGTAGAAGACACAGCTGGGCGGATGTTGGCCGTATTTCCTGCTGCGTAATATTTTAAATGCGCAGTTTTAAATGCGCAGTTCGGTGACGTCAGGGCGTTGGCTCTATATAAGGCCCGCGCACTCTCGACAAAGTGGGCAGACGACAATGTAGCTCCGGACAGAGTGGAGACGCATCAGGTGCGCAGATGACATTATGGAGAGTGCAGGAGCACAGGTAGAAGACAAGGGAGATCCGGACAGAGTGAGTCCGACGTATTGCGCACAGATGACAATGGGGATTGGAGCGGAGAGACGACAATGTAGATCCGGACCGAGTGAGTCCGACGTTAGGTTAAATGCGCACTGTCGACGATTGCGGAGAAGACAATGGAGATCCGGACAGAGTGAGTCCGACGTATTGCGCACAGACGACAATGTGGATCTTTGTCAACAGAGTGGAGAAACGTTCAGTGGAGTTGTTTAAATTCGACGTTGAAGTTAAAATGCGCCGTTGCGAGTTATATTGAAAGTCTTTCGGATTCTGTTGGCGATTCTTTCTTCGGTTGGAGCCGTAATACTATATAGCGTCGTTTCGGAGTTCTGCGCATTTGTGCATCGGTTGTGCGAATAGCGACAAGACCTCCCTTCGTTTCTTAGTTCAGTCACATGGAGTGACCTACATGATCGGAGTTTATTTGCGAGCATCTTCTGGATTTCGACACGCTGTCGCCATCTTCGTACACTGTTGGCCTTGTCCCTTGTCTGCGAAAATGAGGTACGCTTTATGAGGGGAAATAATGTGATCGGTTATCTAGGTGTTTTTGGGCTATTGACGAAATTGGCCTGGGGACTTAGAGAAGAAACGGGAATATCAATAGATGATACTCTGGTCAATGTGTTGATTGCTTAGGTTGTATTTGTTGTTTGTAATAGTAGTATTTCTTGATTGCTTAAGTTGTTCTTGATGATTGTATAAGTTGTAACTATTGTTGTTTGAAAAGTTAACCGAATGACAATAATAAGAAACATTACTGGAATTACTGACTTTGTTCATTGCTAGTGTTAGAAATACAAGTAGGACTAATTTGTGAAATACACTATGGAGGACTCCCGAGCTGCGACTCCCGCACAGCATTCAAGGCCGCCTCCCTCGTTGGAGATGGTTTTAGAGGCTATCCAGTTCAACGCTAGGTCTTTCCAAGAAGCTATGGAGATGCACGCTAAGTCCTTCCAAGAAGCTATGGAGATGCACGCTAGGGAAACACAAGAAGCGATCTTTGCAATACCGTCAAAAGTTAGAGAAGCCCTGACAAAGGTTGTGTCACGTCCAGAAAGGCTAAAATCATCGCCAATACCAAGATCTGTTGTGGGTTTGAACCTGGGACTGACGTCCCCCGCTTTCATCATGGCGGACGCACCTTACCAATCGACCATCGGCCTGGCAGAAAGTACGGGTGCTAGACCCAAGGACTTATCTCTCCCGCCTAACCCCGGTAGGCCTATTTTGCGACGTAGTGAACGACTATCAAGCAAAACCCCAATTTCCTATAGGGAACTAGGCAGCAGAAATAACTGGCCGTCATTCCATCGCGGGGATTCGAATCCAGAGGTCACCTCCTCCTGTCGTCCCTCCATCTCTAGGAACTACATGTACTACCCACAGCAGCACGCGGTCCCATCGAGCGAGGATCCGGAAGTGGCGACTCCGGATAGGCCGATAGGGGCGGGCGTTACAGATGGTTGTGATGATAGTGGTTGTGGTGATGATTCCTAGTGAAGAAAGATGATGTTATAATGAGATTATATTCTGGAGCTGAATTAAATTGATATAGCACCCCTTCAAGATAACTATCCAGAGGTGCTCCCGACGCATGCGCGGCTAAAGAGGAAAGGATTGTGATCTTATTTTGTTCATTTTTGAAGAGGTGCTATATAAATAGGCAAAATATTGCAAAATTGCAATTTCTATTCTCTGTCCTGCTGTGTTACAATTGCATTCTCTTTGTAATTTGAGGCTGATACACAAAGCAAGTCGTTGCTTTCTGGTGAGACTCAACAGAAGGGAGGACTGAAGGTCAGCTGCCAGGCACCAGACTTACTGAAGCTGACAGTAACAGACGCCATGCTGCAGTCATTTGAAAATCTCAAGGAGGTTTGTATGAGCTATGAGCAGCTGACACGTAACAATCTCATCAGATCTAATTGGTTTTGGTTCTTAAGTCTCCAATGAGTCTTGCTCCAAAGTATCTTTGTGATGTCGTGCTTTTGTCCCTCTCTGCCAGTTCGTTGCGTTTTCGTAGTTCCTCTGATCGACTTGACCTCACTGTTCCACATCTGGATTCAGCCATGGAAGTTCAGGACTTCCATGGCTGAATCCAGATGCGTTGCGTGGTTGGGTCCCTCTACGGAATGGACTTCCATTGTCTTCGCCTCAGATCCTACATCTTCTCTCGAGGTTGCGTGCACTGGGAGCGCTTCTGAATGTCTTTTGGTGAGTGAGAGAAGCGCTGTATAAATATACAACGCATTACATTCGTGAGATTTGTTTTAACTCTTGAGATTTGTTTGTTCATTGATGTTTTAACATTAACATTTGTCTATGCGAGTATCCAGGGTTCTCGTATTAAATGTCGGCTGTAGCCCCACCCCTAATAAACAGCTTTCGACTTGATTTTGATTGACTTCTGTCTGTGAGTCATTCATTATTACGTGCGTAAAATATCATATTTTCAAACCCTCTCTACCGTTGTATTTTGCGGTTTAATTTTTGCCCCTCCTGCAAAAAATCCCCGGGAGTGTAAGAACCCTCGAAAAGGAATACTTCACGAAACTTTTTCTGGCTATGCCTCCGGTGATTGATGACACTTCGAGAGCTTGTACTATGGGTTACTGTGGAGTGTAGGTTTGTTTGTATGCGCACTTGCTATAGCGCCCATTCAAGATTTCTACTCAGAAGCGCCTCCCGACTACAGCGCGTACACTGAACTGGAGTTTCACGCCGAAGCGCTGAGCAATTGCGAGTGAAGGACTTGCCCAAGGTGCCTACGCGGCGACTTGAGGTGGATTCGAACCTGCAACCCTTCGGCTGCAAGGCAACGAACTTGCCCACTACACCCCATGTATCCTCTCTCTCTCTCATGTATCATCTCTATCATGTATCCTCTATCTCATGTATCCTCTTTCTCATGTATCCTCTATCTCATGTATCCTCTCTCTCTCATGTATCCTTTGTTGGTCTGCGTTTCAGTCGCTTCGAATGGAAATGGACATCTCCGACATTCTAAGCATCTCAGTCGTAAGGGCTGCTCCGTATAAACTACAGAACGATTGTGGAAAGGCGATTGCAGTCACCCTTGGCCGTTTCTACAGGGTAATGCTCTCGTTTATTATTATTCTAATCGCAGTAGTGTTCACAAAACTTCTGAATGTTGTTCACCAAACTTCTGAATGGTGTTCACCAAACTTCTGAATGGTGTTCACCAAACTTCTGAATGGTGTTCACCAAACTTCTAAATAGTGTTCACCAAACTTCTAAATAGTGTTCACCAAACTTCTGAATGGTGTTCACCAAACTTCTGAATGTTGTTCACCAAACTTCTAAATAGTGTTCACCAAACTTCTGAATGGTGTTCACCAAACTTCTGAATGGTGTTCACCAAACTTCTAAATAGTGTTCACCAAACTTCTAAATAGTGTTCATAAAACTTCTAAATAGTGTTCACCAAACTTCTGAATGGTGTTCACCAAACTTCTAAATAGTGTTCATAAAACTTCTAAATAGTGTTCACCAAACTTCTGAATGGTGTTCACCAAACTTCTAAATAGTGTTCATCAAACTTCTAAATAGTGTTCACCAAACTTCTAAATAGTGTTCATAAAACTTCTAAATAGTGTTCACCAAACTTCTGAATAGTGTTCATCAAACTTCTAAATAGTGTTCACCAAACTTCTAAATAGTGTTCACCAAACTTCTAAATAGTGTTCACCAAACTTCTAAATAGTGTTCATAAAACTTCTAAATAGTGTTCACCAAACTTCTGAATAGTGTTCATCAAACTTCTAAATAGTGTTCACCAAACTTCTAAATAGTGTTCACCAAACTTCTAAATAGTGTTCATCAAACTTCTAAATAGTGTTCACCAAACTTCTAAATAGTGTTCATAAAACTTCTAAATAGTGTTCACCAAACTTCTAAATAGTGTTCACCAAACTTCTAAATAGTGTTCATCAAACTTCTAAATAGTGTTCACCAAACTTCTAAATAGTGTTCACCAAACTTCTGAATGGTGTTCACCAAACTTCTGAATGTTGTTCACCAAACTTCTAAATAGTGTTCACCAAACTTCTGGATAGTGTTCACCAAACTTCTGAATGGTGTTCACCAAACTTCTAAATAGTGTTCACCAAACTTCTAAATAGTGTTCACCAAACTTCTGAATGGTGTTCACCAAACTTCTGAATGGTGTTCACCAAACTTCTGAATAGTGTTCACCAAACTTCTGAATGGTGTTCACCAAACTTCTGAATAGTGTTCACCAAACTTCTGATTGGTGTTCACCAAACTTCTAAACAGTGTTCATAAAACTTCTAAATAGTGTTCACCAAACTTCTAAGGTGCCACTCAAAAGCCAAGTGCAGGACACCAACTTGATCACGAGTGCTGCGTCAAGAAAGATGGATTGTCCAAAAGGGTAGTCCGAAGGATGTCCAAGTCCGATGTTGCAGTGAGGCAGAGAGGCAGAGTACAGTAGATGTTGATGTTTAACTATAATTGATGTTTAACTTTATCATGGCGAGGATTGTATTCATTCTGTGTTTGAAGTACAACAATGTATTTGTATTTGAAATACATTTTGAAAAATGCATTCTTCCACTTGCTTTTCAAATACTTTTGAGGGATTATATTCCTATCTTGTATTTTAAATGCATTGGAGAAGTATTTTACCCATGGCAGCACCGTTTGCTTCAACATTACTTAATTTATTTACTAAAACAATGACTGTGTGGAAATCTTAAGATCAACTTGGTACCATATGAATTAGCAATTCGTGTTCTATTTGTTGAAGACTTTGGTTGAACATTATTATGATGCAGTTCTCCAAAGTATCCGACAGTTCTGTCGTCTTAGAGAACGAACAGTCGCTCGTGTTCTACAGCAGCTACGACGCAAGGCACAAGTTCCTAGCTGATAACAAGTTGCATGTTGATGAAGATGCGGAGGACAAGAATATCAACTTGATTGTGAGTGTCGACCGTTTTGTCCTTATGATTATTGCACCCACTTGCCGTTGCACATGCATTCATTTGGAGAATTTACAAAGTGCCTCGTCAAGAGACACCTACTCAGAGGCGCTCCCAGCCACAGAAAAGTCTCTCAACGTGCACTCACACACACACACACACACACGCATGCACTCTACTCAGAGGCGCTCCGAGCCACAGAAAAGTCTCTCAACACACACACACATGATTATGTAATTGACATTCATTCATTCAAGTATTTATATGGCGCCTCTTCAAGGAAACTACTCAGAGACGCTCCCGACTCCAGTACGGACAAACAGAACAGTTTTTAACTGCTTATAGAATGTGTCAGAGAGTGATCTAGGGAACAGGCGCAGGTCAAGTGGGAGGGCATTCCATACCACTGGGTCAACCACAGAAAAAGCACGATTCTGCATGATGGAAGTACGAGCAAACGGGACAGAGAGCACTTCCCTATCAGCAGAGCGTAGGGACCAACCATTATTTAGGACATATTGAAGATTAGGTAATTGCATATCACAGTTTTTTCAGGGTTAGTTGAGCATTCATTCATTCTGTTCAGTTAGTAGTTAAGTTTAATTAAGATTACTGCATAACTTGTAAATGTAAAGCGCAGTGCGTCTTGCAGGCGTTTAATTAAAGAAAAGATTATTATTATTATTATTATTATTATTATTAATTATTATTATTAATTATTATTATTATTATTATTATTATTATTAATATTATTATTATTATTATTATTATTATTATTATTATTATTATTATTATTATTATTATTATTATTACCATACTTGTGCATATTTCTCATGTTTCAGTTTGAAGATTACCATGCACAACGTTCGTTCAACTTGTCACGGTCTGGCAATAAGTGGGCGTTCGTTTTGAAAAGCGAGGAGGTGCTGCGGTCGACGTGGGAGCTCGTCATGGAGATCGAGGGATACTTCGGACAAATCATCATCACCCTCAGATCAACGGTTCAGGTAGAAAGAAGCGTTCTCTCGAAGATTCTTGAAGATTTTACGTTACATTGTCAGTGCCAGTGTCTTTTCGGTGATGTCGAGGAGCTGCCATCACTCATCTCTTTTTATGATTGTCTGTTAGAGAAGCTGACAATGCTCTTACTTCCTACATTACTTGCAGGGACCCTGGTTAGCAGGGTCAACCACTCCTTTAGGTTTCTCTATGTAACGACAGCTCTTTTATTTTAAAAAATTCACCCGACTTCAGTGACTTTTTGTTCGTATTATTGTTCTTATATATTGTTACCGAATAATTAAATAAAATTAAAAAAATAATGGTACATGATTCTTTACTGTCAGTTTCTCTTTCACGCTGATAGAATTTGAATTTTATGTATTGAAAAACTAATAACTGTTCTCAATTTTAAGTCTTTAAAAAACTAATGACTGTTCTCGTTTTCTTGTCAGGTTTTCAACGGTTTCCAGGTTGAGATGAAAGTCTACTACCGACATGTCAAAGGTGAACCTGTCTACATCGATGCTCTGCTGCCGAACACATCACTATGTCTGCCCTACTTGGCCGTCTATACTCCGCCATACAAACTCTTCTTTAAACCAATGGGAGGCCAGTAAGTTATGGTTATTTACTGAATCATGTATTGTATGTATGTGCTAGCTACCTATGCTGGCTTTTTTACTTCACGCTAAGTTGCGTGATTTCATACTGCTCTCATAAAGGCTGGTTGATAGCAAACATGTTAACAATTTAACTACTCTTAAGCAATTAAGCCACGAAAGAACTGGAAAGACACTATCAAAGACGACTTGAGATGTCTGGAGATGTCATGGGAGAAAGCTGAGGAACTGGCGATGGACAGGGATGAGTGGAGGAGATGCGATGCCCGATGTGCAGACCTGCAAGGGAAGGACTAAGTACTAAGTAAGTAAGTAAACAATTAAGAATTAATTAATTAACAAAGCCAGCATGAAAAGATGTCCTGCCCTCTCAAGCAAAGTATACGTTCTTTTCCTCTGTGAAGAAGAAGTGTCAAGAAATACCACTGGATGCATGCGCTTTGGCAGTGCCAGTCCAAAGCGTGGAGAAAGGGGAGGGCAGCGTTGATCATCATTGATATGACGCAGTGTTGCTAAACAGCAACAAGAGAACATGTTGGAGGATGAATGCTGCAGAAAAGCTGATTGGTTTTTCTTAACCATTGCGTCGTCAGTTTTATTTAGTTGTGCATGTGGGACTTTATAATCTACTCCTGGCATAGTTTATTTTAGAAACTGTGTGTAATTTTAGGCTATGCGGTATGCAGTGTTATGCGTGTGAGCTGGTGTCATAAATTATGCTATTTAATTACTTACTGAACTGGAAACAGAAGATTTCTACTTTTCTACCAGTGTTCCTTTTATCGACGTCTATTATAGTAGCTTCTCGGTCTGTGTATGTGTGTGCATGTGCGTGTGTGTCTGCGTTTCGTGTGTGTGTGTATGGCTTTGCGTTGTGTTTGTGTTGTGTTTGTGTTTGTGATGCTGCGTATTATATAGGTATGAAATGTCGGATGAGTTTGATTGGCAGAGTGAACGAAAGACGGGGCAGCTGGACGTGTTGCAATGCAAACCCATATCAACAGAGATTTCATCCATGTTCATTCAAGTTAGTATTTACAACATACGATGCAAACCACATAATTATTATCTGTTTTAGTTGTTGTTTATTACGGTATGATTAGCTGCATCGGTGAGGGCGTCCGTCCCATGCTGTCTCTACGAGATTGGTTGGGTTTGCCTTTGGGTACTGGGTAGTAGTATTAGTTGCAGTTTAACGTCACTGTGTAGTAACAAAGACCATTAGCGACGCCCTCCTCCTTTATCCAGGCTTGGGACTGGCACTGGCAGAGTGCGACCAGTGGCGGAGTTGGTACTGGGTACTTGAGAGCTTGTTGGATTCATACACTGTTGGACTAATGAATAAATGACGTGCCATTCATTCAAGCGGTTAGAGTGCCGTAATCAGTGTAAATGGTCTCACTGGATCAATTCGTTATCTGAAATAAGCATGCATAAGCGAACAGTTACAGTCACCCCAGCAAAGGAGTTAGCAACGGCGGTGTGATGAGAGCTATATATATCATCGGAAGAACGCGATTTAAAGGTATGCAAGTGGTTCCTACAAAATAAAATGTGTAAGTAGACATTTGACTCTAGTCACCGTATGGCCTCGAATCTGCCAATTTTTCAACGAATTATTCGAGCAAAATCTTTCATCATCTCTGTCAATTTGAATGCGTGCCACGCCATTTAACTTCCCCCTTTAGCATATCGACCTGGAATGGGCTCCCTACTGCTCCTCGTCAAAAGCCATATTGATCTCTTCCAGCGCCAGTTCCAAGCCTGGATAAAGTAGGAGGTCGACGCTAATCATCTCTGATATGGCAGTGTCGTTAAATAGTGACAAGTGCCGGGTATATTGATCTCTCGTCTCATTTCTCACTGTTCTCAAGACTGTCCTATTCGACCGGGGTTGGACTGAGTGTGCTTCTGAGTAAGCAACCTCGAAGGGGCGCTACATAAAGCGGTTGTAATAAATAAATGGATAAAATATACAGTCGTTTTGATCATTTACCTCAATTGGTCTTTCTCCTTCGAATGTGCTTTCTCCTTCTATTCCCTTTTGTGTGATGACTCTCCTCTTCTTTCTTTCTTCTTAAAAGCTGCTTCATCTCAAGTGGCCTTGCCCCTGGGGCACTTCTGAACAGCCTTGCCCACTGGGGCACTTTTGAACAGTCTTGCCCTCTGGGGCACTTCTGAACACCCTTGCCCACTCGGTCACTTCCGAACTGTTCGCCCTAATAGAGACACTTTATAGACAATACAATGCAGTGCAATAGTTATATAAATTATGATTGTGCATTTGGTTGATAGCCGCAGGTTGAAGTAGAAAACGTTTTGTTCGAATCAACGGACGAGGCTACGGTGAAGACACTGCGGGTGCTTATACATCCCCCTCTCGTCTTCAGAAACCTATTACCCATCGACGTCGAATGCGAAGTTATCACGCAGGTAACAACTGGGAATCCTATCTGAAGCTGTGCTGTTTGCTTTGACCGCTTATACGTTCCCAACCCATGGCCCGCGGGCCAAAAGTGGCCCGCCAGGCCTAAAAATGGCTCTCATCTCTCAAAGAATTAAAAAAAAATATATGGAAAAATGATTTGGACATGGTTGTACACATAATTATTTTCTATTACAAATTATTTTATTTTTTACGTCTATAAATAACATCAGACATTCCATTTTGAATAAATTATAACAATTTTATATGCTTTTAGTAATTTTAGTTAATTAAATTTTAGCCTTGTGGCCCACTAATTCCTTCAACTCAGAAAAAGTGGCCTTCGTATCCTACAACTTAGAAAAAGTGGGCCAAAAGTAAAAAAAGGTTGGGAACCACTGGCTTAAGAGTAGGGATTACCTCACAGGTTCCCGGGAGCCGTGGAGCCAAAAATGCGCCGTTGGTCACAGAAGTTTGGTTTCTGTGATGCCAAGTGAGGAGCACACTCTTAAAGCATTGGCTCGTTCTTTATCTGCATTTGATGCTTGCCATTATATGTAATTAATTATTTACTAATTTTGATATATAGATATTTTTGTCTCATCAGTTCTGTGGTGATCTCTCATACAATTATGCCAGTCCAGAATCTGGGGAGGTCAAGCCTCTGATTTTTGGAATGTTATTAACTAACAGAACATAGAGAACTTGTCTGATGATTGGAGTAAGAAACAGTCTTCTCATGATTTGAGAAGACTGTTCTAATGTCTTCTCATGATTTGAGAAGAGTGTTCCAATGTCTTCTCATGGTTTGAGAAGATGGTTCTATTGTCTTCTCAGATTTGAGAAGACTGTTCTAATGTCTTCTCATGATTTGAGAAGACGGTTTTAATGTCTTCTCATGATTTGAGAAGACTGTTCTAATGTCTTCTCATGATTTGAGAAGACTGTTCTAATGTCTTCTCATGATTTGAGAAGACGGTTCTAATGTCTTCTCATGATTTGAGAAGACTGTTCTAATGTCTTCTCATGATTTGAGAAGACGGTTCTAATGTCTTCTCATGATTTGAGAAGACGGTTCTAATGTCTTCTCATGATTTGAGAAGACTGTTCTAATGTCTTCTCATGATTTGAGAAGACGGTTCTAATGTCTTCTCATGATTTGAGAAGACTGTTCTAATGTCTTCTCATGATTTGAGAAGACGGTTCTAATGTCTTCTCATGATTTGAGAAGACGGTTCTAATGTCTTCTCATGATTTGAGAAGACTGTTCTAATGTCTTCTCATGATTTGAGAAGACTGTTCTAATGTCTTCTCATGATTTGAGAAGACGTTTCTAATGTCTTCTCTGATATTCTGATGATGCTGATCTGTGTTTTTGCTGCTGTAGGTGAAGAATGAAGTAGTTCACAAGATTGAACCAGGTCGAGAGGTTCAGATTTTCAGGGGTAACCCAACAATGACTAAATTAAGGGCTACGGTATGGAAACAATGTCTATTACTATAGCGCTTGCTTATCTCTCTTTGCTTGGTTTGCTTGTCTTTCTCTCTTTCTGTGTGTGTGTGTGTGTGTGTGTGTGTGTGTACATGATACATATATAATTATATATATATATATATATATATATTATGAATGTGTATATAATACTATGTATGTATGTATGTATGTATGCATGTATAAATACATATGTGTATAGATTAGATTGGCCTATACATACAGGAAACTGGTATAATATTTGTTGAAGAGATATGGCTTCATGCTTGAATGAGAGATTACCAGATAGATTGCTAGATGTGCAGATTTGATGAGTTTGATTATATGACTGATGCTTACTTAGTTGTAGTAACTCTTGTGAAAGTGTGATAGAAACGTACTGCAGAGAATTGTCAGTATTTTAAACTTTAGCTGCTTGTATGTTAAAGCTGAACATCGTTGTATTCATGTCACGTGTGAATTTCCGATGACATGGGCATTTATCCCATTTGCAATACCTGGCTGGAGTGATTCTGTAGTTCTATAGAGAGAAGCACTGGTACTAGACATTAGTTAAGGCTTTTTGTCTTTATGTACTGCATACCTATGTTAGATTTTTGTGCTTCTTTTACAGTGTGGCTCTGTTTATAAATCTCATGGTACTCTAGTTGCACTCATCAATGTGGATCATTTGCAATTATTCTTTTATTTCGATGGTTCATAGAAGACCCTGATAAGCAGGACCACCCTGTCCGTTCTGGGTGTTCCAGTTGCATCCTTACATTGCTTTTTATTGTGTAATTGTTATATGCTGATTGTTTGAACTGACTACAGTGAACGAATTGAATTGATTTGAATTGAAGTTAAAAACAAATATGACCAGTTACTTAATTGCCTGTTTTAAAGATCTGGTTTTTGGTGATCTTTACAGATAGTTTACGATGATCAAACGTGGGTCGGCAGATGTCTTGTGACAAGCGACATTAATGAATTCATGATTTGGAATTTTACAACCGATGACCAAGTTGAACTGGTAGAACAACCGACAAAATTCATTTCAGCGGCTTTTATTTGCAGTTTTTATTCTTCTTGTCGTTGTATGTTCCAGGGCTGTATTTAAGAAATTTTTAGAACTGCACAACTCGTTCTTTTCCTTCCCATCCTCCATAGAAAATCACTTCCAATCGGAGGACAATGACCATTTTTTGCTAGTTTTAACTGTGCAGAAGTGCTTCTACAACTGCACAAATCCATAAATCCATTTAGAACTGCACATTTTGTGTACAACTGCACGTTAAAAAAGCCCTGGTATGTTCTGTCTAAGGTGCACGTCATCAACCAATAACTTACCAAAACCAAGCCATAATTTGTAGATGCAATACAATGCGAGCCTTTGCTTTCATTGGTCCTGTGGTACTGTGGAATCAGCTTCCTACTTTGACCCGTTCCTCCTTATTGACTGGTGGGACAAGTGTCTCTTTTAATTGTCTCAAGACTATTTTTCTCTCTCGTGGTCTCAGGCATTGGGAGCGCCACTGATTAGTGTTCATTGCGAGTTGCGCTATATAAATTTATATTCATTCATTCATTCCGAAAACTTGTATTGCGCCCCTTCAAGAAGTCTACTCAGAGGCGCTCCCAGCCTAGCCATGGCTAAAAAGCTAGGTCTTGAGCAACTGGTAGAAAGCAGGCAAATTATTCCGGGGTAGTAAGCGTAGTGCAAACGGGAGTCCATTCCATGTGGACGGCCAACAACCGAGAAGGCTCGACGCTGTCTGGTAGCAGAGTGGGTTCGAGGGACCAGCAGCTCCCCTTTGGCCGAAGAGGGTAAAGCTCGACGGGAGGCTATGTCAGAGACAGAGATCAGATAATTAGGATGGAGTTCTACCAGTGAGGCACCTAACTCCGCCACTGGTTGATCTCTGCCAGTGCCAGTCCCAAGCCTGGATAAAGGAGGAGGGCGACACTAATCATCTTTGATACGGCAGTGTCGTTAAACATGTAAGAAGAGAGAGACCAGTGAGGCACCGCCAGACAAGTGCTGCTATTAATAACGAGCCCCTATAAGTTCACACGCCGGAGACGCCACTCGATCAATACATATAAACGAGGTTCTTTGTGTGGATTGATCTTGCCATACTTGAAGTCTTGCACTGGCTACCTATCACTGCACGCATCCTCTACTTCAGAGGCGCTCCAAACCCTAGCATGGCCAAATAAAACTGTATTAAGATGTGAGAGATGAATGCTTAGGAGTTGATTCATCCTGTTCAAGGGTCTTGGTCTGCACTGCTCTCGTAGCAACGGATATCTTGAGGTCGACCTGTTCTGCCCCTACTGGATGGTCAACCTCACGGAGCAAGATCTCTTCTACAAGGTCAGTTCAGTTCCAGAAGATGTACTATATAATTATGTATATGTATATATATATATATATATATATATATATATATATATATATATATATATATATATATATATATATATATATATAGGGAATACTTGCTAAAATAGAGGAGCACCCATTCAAATTGGCAGAGGTGGTGTGAAGGATTTCACTTGAGTAATTCATTGAAAAATTATTATCAAGGTCGTGGCTATGCGGTGGATATATCATAGAGAGTAACCTCTACACGGACATTTTCACATTTGATTTTTAGGAACCACTTGCACACCTTTAAATCGCGTTCTTCCGATGATATATATAGTTCCCATCATACCGCCACTATAATAATATGCTTATTTCTGAATTTTGAATCTTTGGCTAGCACGGTCCGTACACGGAGACCTTAAATTGTGTGATGCCCTTTCAAATGGCGGCTGTAGGGATCACGAAGGATTTCACCCGATCATTTGATAAAAAAAAGCAGGGTTGAATCTATATAATTATTTTATCTACAAGGTCAGTTTGGCTCCCGAAGATTCTAGGAGATAAGGAAAATCTGTTCAGATGGAAGAGCAAGCAGTCTTCCGGTTTTCTTATTTACGCTTATTTTGTAGGCGCCCTTGCACGCCTTTAAATCGCGTTCTTCCGTTGATATTATAGTTCTCATCATACCCCCGTTGGAAAAATTATGTAAAAAGTATATATAATTATATTAAATATTATATTTAAGAAATGTATAATCTGCTAACACATTGATCACTAAATGCCTCAGGTAATTGGCCTTGAACTGAATTGGAAATGCAATTTGTCAGCGATAACTGTGGTTAGTTAGGTTATAGAGTGGAGATGTCTGTAAAGACTGTTCATAGAATGTTACATAATAATTGGCTTGTGTGTAATGTGAAATGTATGTGAATTATAAATTTAGATGGTTTTGCTTCAATTTCACAAAGATCATTTTTTTTAAAAAAATGTTTCATAAGTTTTCTTTTATCCTTGAATTTTTTTTTTATTGCATTATTAAATTGATATGATTATGTTTGTGTGTGTGCATGCGTATGTGCGTGTGTATATGTGTGTGTGGGGATTGATAAAATTTTTGAATAATTCTGTAATAGATGAAACAGGCATTGAATAAAATGGTCTTGATATTATTGTTTAAGCTGCTAAATGATGGCTGAAGAGTGAATACTTTGATTTTCATATTAATGTTGAATATCTTATCTGCTTGTAACTTTATTCGTGAAATATGAACATTGAAAATTGCTTGCAAATATGAGATTATGAGAAATGATACGAATTGATGTTGATCTAAATAAGTAGATGTTGTGTCATGTGAACTTTATGAAATGAGAACTCATAAGAATTGATGTTAATCAAACTAAATAGGCCTAGATTTTATGTCATGTGAACTTCATGAAATGTCTAAATTAATGATAATAATACATAAGTGTACATAATGACAATACATATGTGGGCACATGTGTACATGTGCTCATTTGTATATAAAGAATTATAGGCATATGTAATTATGGTGACATATGTATATGTATATATATATATATATATATATATATATATATATATATATATAATGCATGTGGGCATAATTTTGCATATATGCTAAATAATAAATAATGATGCATGTATAAAAGAGGATCGACTACGGCCATTTGGTGAACACTATCGTCATGAAAGGCGGTTAGTCAAATTCAGGAAGAAAAGAAAAGAAGAGAACAAAAAAAAAGAACAAAAGGAAAAAACAAAGAAAAAGAAAGTACAAACAGAAACTGCTGAACAGTTAAACAAAAGTGAGCTGCAATACATCAAACTTTAAAGACGTCAACAACCTTTGTAGTTATATGATGTCGTTAAACTGTTGAATAATAATAAAAGTTGCTAACTTCTTTTGCTTGGATGGCTGTAACTGTTCGCTTATGCATGCTTACTTCACTGAGGTTTAAATCTTTGGCTAGCGTGGTCCGTAGACGGAGACCTAGAATTGCGTGATACCTTTTCAATCGGGCGGGGGGTAGTGAAGGATTTAACCAGATCAGTTCATAAAAAATAAACAGCGTTGAGTGTATAATTTTTTGCATTATGATCGCTATAAATCGAGAATAATTTTATTATTTACATCATTGTTTTGCAATAAATGTGAATATTAACACTTAGGTGATGACGTGTCTTTCTGATAATTCAGGCAGGCATGAGTGATGTGGTACAGCACAAGGCCGACTTTCAAGGCGCATTACTCTTTCATTACAGCGTCAGTCTTTTTGGCATTTCTCTGAGAAAGGTCAGTCATGTGAAAGTGATTTTCATTACAATGAAGAAAATCGTTGGCTTTTTGCTGTTTTTGTTGTGAACAGTGAAAATTTTTTATTCAGAATCGATGCTTTTGTGCGGTGGGCGCAGTGGTCTGGAATGTGTTCCCGCAGAAGTTATGTCTGCTCTCTGGGCTTTTCTGAAACATTTTATATTCAGCTCAAAACTGTTTCTTTTGTCGTGTTAGAGTCGGGAGCGCTTCCGAGTAGTCGGCTTGAAGCTGCAATATGCAAATTCATGAATGAATGAATGAATGAGTGAGTGAATGAATGAGTGAATGAGAGAATCAACGAATGAATGAATGAATGAATGAGTGCATGAATGAGTGAATGAATGAATGAAAGAATGAGTGAGTGAGTGAATGAATGAAAGAATGAGTGAGTGAGTGAATGAATGAATGAAAGAATGGATGAATAAATGAATGAATAAATGAATGAATGAATGAATGAATGAGTGAATGAATGAGTGAATGATTTGTCTTTCATGTATCTTAAATACAACTATCATTCTAATACTTCACTCAAAAAGTTCACGTTATCATCATCATCGAATAGAAGTCGAAACTTAATCCATTGAAATTTGTAATGATTAATCGATTCATTAAATTTTTTAGATTCGCCCAATTTGGAAATTTTTTAATTTAATTTTTTTATTGTTTCTTTTTAGAGATGCAACTGTGCCGGATGCTCGAAAGTAAGCGGACCAATATATATGATCTTATGCGATTTAGCACATATCAATTAATATCTATGGATATGCTATATTTCTGCAGAATTTTTTATTTCAAATTATTGTTAAAGTAATTTTTGCTTTTAGTTTTTGCATTTCTCTTTCTTTTATAGGTTGACTTCTTAATTCGAAATCAAGCTTTTGCATGACTTTTTCTTTTCAGAGGTGCAACTGCTTTGGAGGTTCACAGGTGAGCGAGTTCTTTCTCAGTGTATACATCTTTAGAAGTCATGAACTCTATTTTCGTTTGTTGATTATTGTCTAGTTAGTAACATGCAGGTTAATCAACCCAGAGTTTTATAGTTTTATTCCTAACCATGGTAAGGAGATGTAATTACCATCTGTTAAATCTCACAGTAATAAATCCATGCTGTAGGCGGCCATCTGGTAAATTGTTTTAAAGAAATTTCTTCTCACCTGAGCGAAAATTAAAAAAATACAAATACAAAAATAGAGTGAAACTGAAAATTTATATTTAGCAGCCTCCACGAATGAAACGTAGCCATGTTCTTAATTTCATGCTAAAGTTCCATTTTCAAGCTCTTGCTAACAGGTTTACCCATGTGGCCAGCGTGTTTTGCAGCCCCCACCCCTACATAATTATCAGTGGGCGCTCACACATTAGAGAGTATCTGGTAAACTTCACATTAGTGAGTCCACAATCATATTATCGTCTGGTAAACTTTACATACTGAACAGAGAAAACATGTTGAGAAGTCTGATGACAAATCAGAATCGTTGGATGAGAAAACTAGCAAAGACCATGGATTCAAGAAACTTACAGACAACAGCGATCCAGAAAGACGAAACAATGTTCAGGTGTGTAAACTATGATGTGTAAATATAACATGTTAAGATATGAAAGTTAAGATGTGTAAATATAGCATGTTAAGATATGAAAGTTAAGATGTGTAAATATAACATGCTAAGATATGAAAGCTACTCTGCGAAAATATTACCGGTTGAGGTGTCGTCTGATGAACTTTATGTGTTGATAATTTATAATCAATCTTATATGAAAGAAATGTTAAAATTACTTTTAGGTGATCTATACTTTTATTATTTTCCAAAATTTATTATTTTTCTTGACTTTCTTGTAAATCTTTATATTAGTGAATTATAATCATAATTATATGAAAAACTTAGTTTTGATCATTTTTCTAGATAAGCGTTAAGCTGATGGATTCAAATTGGTCTGACGAGTTTTGCATCGATGTCATCGGTACAATCGAACGAGTCAGCTGCAAGCAAAATTGGCAATATCATTATGTGAGTAACTATGTGATTTATCATCATTGCCATAGTCGTCATCGCCATCCTCGTCATCATCATCGTCATCATCATCGTCGTCGTCATTGTCATCATCGTCGTCATCATCATGGTCGTCATCATTATCGTCGTCATCACCATCGTCGTCGTCATTGTTATCATCGTCGTCATCATCATGGTCGTCATCATTATCGTCGTCATCACCATCGTCGTCGTCATTGTCATCATCATGGTCATCATTATCATCTTCGTCATTATTATTGTCATCATCATCGACGCCGTCGTCATCATCATCATCGTCGTCGTCGTTGTCGTCGTCGTCGTCATCATCATCATCATCATCATCATTATCATCGTAATCATCATCGTCGTCATATTCATCATCATTGCTATCGCATCCCAAGCCATCGCCAATTACTGCTCAATAGTTGTGAATAGTTAATCTGTGTAATTGGGCCCCATTTAGTGGGATTACTCCCTTCGGGCGAGCTCTTGTATATTCATAATAACTGTAACAACAACAGATTACTACAAAGATTATATTTGTGCATTGTATTTTATTATCGTGAATTTAAGTTGCTTTGTGTCTTGGGATCAATAAACTAATAATAACAACTTCTGCTACTGATGGAGCATGTGACTGCATGTCTATTGCGTTTGAATTTCGTGTCCAATTGCAGTTGTCAGTGAACGTTACGCTGTCTAGCACCGGCTTAACACGAATTGTGACCTTCAAGCCATTCTACACAGTGACAAACCAAGCAAAGGTAAGAAGACTAAGAGAGGAATTCAACAGGTAAATAATTGAGTAACATAATCCTTATTAACTGAAACATGCCAGCAAATTACAATGAACAGTATGAATTTGTGTTGCATTGTGATTACGATAATTTTGGTAGCGGCGGCAGTAGCTACTAATTCCAGTGTTCCCTTTAACAACAACTATTTGGAGCAGTGCTGTCCAACCTTCTTGACACCAAGGGCCACCAAAGAACTTTTCTTGAAGCCGAGGGCCGCACGGGTGAACTCAAACCCCCAACAACTATGATCAAATGAAAATTGTCAAAGCTGGATCAAAAAAATTACTAAGGAATAATCAAAATGAATGCATCATGGAAACTTGATTTTGTCTTCACATTGTCAAATAACACAACACCTTACCGTCCTTACGAACTTATAGCCGTTAGTTGGGTCTGCAATTTATTTTTCTTCATTTTCACAAAATTTTAAAAGTTCGCTGTCTTATGCGGGCAGCAGGTTGGACAGCACTGATTTAGAGGTATGTTAGTAAGTGCAGTTTAGTTGTCTTTTCAAACATGACGTCTTTCAGCTTTCTGAAGACTGTTCATGGAAATGGTCCAATGACCCGACCGAACTGCCATTCGTGACACTTCAGTTCTGTTGACCTGGAAATTAAATCTTAACTATTGGGCCTAACTGAACACAGCCTGCAATACAACAGCACTAATCTTCTTTTCCTTCAGGCTTGAATTAATCCCTCCCTAACTATAGCGTCAGCCTCTCGAATCCTCCTAACACAATGGCGCTAATATAATGATACCTACAAAGTACATTATTTGTAATGGTAAAAATAATGATGGTTACTGTAGTGTCCTATCAATTATAATTATAGGATTGAAAATGGCCTATGCGACCCAGTTGCTTATTGGAGCATAGGATACGTCCCACACTGTTCCTCTGTGCAAGAGAGCGTGCTGATCGCGGTTCGCCTCGATCCGATGTTGACATATTTAAGAAATGTAAATCTCGGTCTTGTTACAATTTAATTATTATTGGGTCTACTTCTTCTTCTTTCTTCTTTCCCTTCAGGCTATGATTAATCACTCTGCCATGGCCACTGGTCAGCCGCTCGGATCTCCACTTGTCGCTGTTGGTTCTCACTATTGGGTCTGCGTAGGCCTACACACCTTTAAATCGCATTCATCCGATTATTTATAAGGCCAAGATATAACGCGTTGGATTTATATTGGTATACAGTTCGTATACGGGGGACGTTAACCATTCAATTGGAAGCTGCGGTGAAGGATCTCGTCCGATCAATTCATTGCAGAAATAAGCACGGTCCAATCTATAGATACAGATACTGTGGTAATTATTGTGGTCTACTTACACACCTTTAAATCGCATTCTTCCGATTATTTATATAGTCGAGATGTGACACGTTCTGTTAACTTAGTAGAGTACGTATACGCGGACGATAAGCATTGAAACGGACGAGCCGTGGTGAAGGATAACACCGTATCAATAGTCAGTGCAATAGGAACGGGGTAGACGCTGAAGAATAACGTGTACATTTAGGCCTACTTAGATTATTCCACGTTACAGTGTTTAGTATCCCGTAGATGTATAATTGTATATATTCGTTTCATTCATGGAAAGATAGGCCTACATGCTGACAAACTGCAACCTGGTACATAGTAGCCTAGAATAAGAATAATGCTTAAAATAAGCAAATTGTGTTTCCAATCCGTAAACAGTTTACGATCTGGTTTCGTGAGAACAATTCGAATTCCGAGTGGCTGATGGCTGCCTACAGCCAATGCCTTCCATTCTGGCCGCGTAAGTCAAAGGAAATGGTTCTAGCCATCGCTGATTCAACAGATCCGGCGACGCCAGCAATTGTCACAAAACCATTTCCAATCACCACATCAGGACGAACTCTACTGAAAATCGACCATCCGGTAAATATAGTTTGTCTCACTAGCTGAGGTCAGGGCCGCCAAGTGGGAGGGGAGTAGGGAGGGAAATGTCCAGCGTCCTAGGCTATGTAGTTATTTATAAAAAAGTTTATGATTTGTGTGATTTTAAATGTAATATTGCTGAGAATATTAACTACAATCAGTTTAAACTTCAAGATAACAGCCGAATAAAATACTATTTTATATATAAATATAAACACGTAGGTTTGCACTTTTGTCATTTTTCTCTGTTTCTAAAGAAATTGTTTCTCGTTCAACCTTAAGATAGTTTAGAGGCCCGTGGCTAGTCTGTCTAGGGGGATTTCTGTCGTCAACCCTGTCTGATAGTGCATTCAGCTTTTCTGCAGTGTTGGTCTTCTTCAAACATGTTTGCCACCAAGAAGCCTTTTCTAGAGAAGCATTAAAGCGTGCATGCAACAGAGCGTGCAGTTAGTGCCAGCATAGGTTGAGTATGTATGTAAGTATGTATGTATGAGTATGTATGAGCACTTGTTATAGCACCACATCTAGAATCTACTCACAAGCGCTCCCGACTGTGCATGTCAGATGCAAATAAAGGCTACTTACTTACCTACTATGGCACTGACACTGAATCGGAGTTTCACGCCGAAGCGCATGAGCAATTGTGAGTGAAGGACTTCTCAGGGTCCCTACACGGTGGCTTGGGGTGAATTCGAACCTGCAACCTTCCGACTCCAAGGCACCGAACATACCCATGCACCAATGTTCCCAATTAGCGCGCACATGATGCGTGAAATAACTATCACTTACTGGTCTCCCCAAAACAGCTGCATAACTAACTGCTGCATTATTTCTTATGCACGTGCCTTTGTCTGCTTTGCTTCTTTCCAGCTGAGTGCAATCAGCGTTCAGTGCATGGTGTCGGAGAGTGGAGTCCAGATCCTACTCCAACCATACACCAACGGAACAGCATCGGCTCTTCTTGTCAATCACACAAAGGATGCCGTCATTGTCTTCCACCAGTTGTAAGTGCTTTTATTCGGGGTGTTAAGCATTTTCATTTAACACCAGGACTGGTGTAAGTACAGTGTACAACACTGTACATCTTTTCAGGGTGTTAGGCGATAGCCAACTTGAGCCATTGTGTGGCTGCTCGTAAGGACTTGGGATGCAGATATTGACTTGTGATGACGATGTTGTCTTGGAATGTTGGTGTTGACTTGAGATGCTGGTGTTGACTTGGGATGCTGGTGTTGATTTGGGATGCTGGTGTTTAGAGATGTAAAGGAGGAACGTCGTGCTCTGGAACCTGGAGAAGCCATTCTCTACACGTGGAATGATCCGCTGGGAAAGCGCAAACTCGTCTGGACTTGTGGAAACTCAGAACCCTACAACGATGAGCTCGACCGGGTATTTAATTCAATCAATTTCGTATTCTTTTAATCAAGTAAGTAAGTAAGTAAGTAAATAAGTGAGTATATAGTTTATTAAGGCATTGCCAAACAAGACTCTGGTGACCAACAAGCGAATTGGTTCCATCTTTCATATGCTGCATCATTCATTCTTTTGTTCAAGAACTCTTACCCTGTCTCATCAGATCCTCCACTTTCCAAATCCTGACTCAGGTGCCACCCACCTTAGTAGCCATTCCGCAATCTGATCCTATGACAACTGACCCGTACCTCCTCTGCACTAATCTCACGGACAACCCTTTTGACTCAATGCAGACTCGCGAATAAGCTGGAGCCCCGTGCTTGGCTTTGAGTGATGCTCTAGAAGTGTGAAGATTATGATTACGATTATGAACCACAATACTGTTAGTTTTTATGCATTTATTAACACCACTGTCTGATTTATAAATCATTATCGTAAAATCCTAATTTCGAGAAGTGCGTTTTAATTTTAACTGCCGTTTATTGCACACTAATAATTGAATTTAATTGATTTTTAGGATGGCGTCGGTGAAATTGAATCAGAGTCAAGCGAGGATCTGTCTTGGTTGTCGTTTCTCGATGGGAAGCAGAGGACTTTCATGGTTACGGACAACCAACTTGTGGTAGACAGTTTCGATCAGGTAACATTAACTACGGTGAATAGGCCTATATTTATGCCTACAGTGCATTGACTACATACATTTACATGGTAAACTATAATAAGGCTACACTAAACTTTACTCTATTAATCAAACCTATAGTTAAGATTAGGTGTGGCAATTGTGGCTTATTATCTGAACTGCACGTAAAAAAAATCATTTAACTAGTTTAATATAGCAAAAGATGCGTTCTGCCACCATGAAGTTTTGAATTTTAAACGAGAACTGATTGATTGATTGAGATTGATTGGCTGATTGACTGATTGATTGATTGAGGTTGATTGATTGATCCGCAGTTTATAAAGTCACACGTGCACAACTAAATATACCTGCAGATGCATAGATTTGATCCATGCGAAATGAACTTTATTACATCTGACCAATCAAACTTCGTTTTATAAATCTCTTTAGTCTTTTTTATTTTGCCGTGGCTGGACTGGGAGCACCCCTGAGTAGATTCTTGATGGAGCGCAATATAAATTCATTGACTGAATGATTAGCAACACTGCTTTAGACCGTTTAGATTTAACATAAGGCGGCATGAACTGGCATATCCTCTCTTGAGGAATGAGTAATTGCCTTTACGAAGCGGTGGCAAGAACTGGTTAATGCATTGGCCAAAGAACTGTGAGTTCTGCCTGATCAAATAGTAGTAACTACATGCATATACGGCACTTGAAAGTAGACACGAACAGTGCCAGTCCCGAGCCTTTGTGAAGGAGGAGGGCAACACTAATCGTCTCTATGTTACGAAATAGTTTTGTTAAATAAGGAACTAGCGGAAGTGGGACGTTTTCTTGTTGTTGTTGTTTTGTAGGCTGTGGCAGAACATATAGACCTTGATTTCGCCATCCGATTGTCAGGGATCTCAGTGACATTGGTCAGCACAAGATTTAAACAGCCGATCACCTGCTTCAAGGTCTATGGGTAAGTGTGATTGCAATCGGAATTGAAAATTTTAATTGCGAGTGGAGATTGTAAGGGGAAATTGCAGTTGTATACATGTGGAAATTGTAATTGTAAATAAAAGTTGTGATTGCAATTGAAAATTGTTGTTGTGAGTGGAAATTGTGGGAAGAAATATTCCAGTTGTATGTGGAAATTGTTATTGTAAATAGATATTGTTATTGCAGTTGAAAATGAAGTTGTGAGCAAAATTGATATCGGAATTGGAAATTGTACCGGTAGTTGCAATTGGAAATTGCAGTTGTAAGTAGAAATTGTAATTGGAATAGGAAATTGTAGTTGTAAGTTGAAATTGTGATTGCGGTTTATTGGAAATTGTACTTGTAAGTAGAAATTGTAATTGCAATTGGACATTGTAGTCGTAAGTTGAAATTGTGATTGTATGTGGAGGGAATTGGGATTTGTAATTGGAAATTGATTTTTATCTAGTAAGTTACTATGTAAAAGTTTAATGTCGTCATATAAGATAAGATAAGAGGCCGTTTTCGACAATTCTAAAGTATTATACATACTTTCAAATTGGCATCAGCATTCTTAGGTATTGAATATAAAAAGTAAAAATAAAGAATTTACTGTGTCTAAAATGCACCATTAATGTACATGTGTCAAAACAGTTCTTTACAATGTCAGTATTTTGCATTGTTTAGCTGTATAAAATATTGCATTTAATGATGTCTATGAAATTTTAATTGCGATGATATTCAGCAAAAATATAACATCTGGAAATGGAAGAAAAAAAGACTTTTTTAGTGGATTAAAATAAATTGAAAGTTTTCCTCGATATTCCAGATATCGTATCGTATGGAAAATGGAGGAGAAAGGAGATTTTAAGCCGATTAAATCCGATAAGACTGCTGATGCACTTGAGGAAGCATATAAGGAATACACGAAAGAACTTCATGTCAACAAGACGGCCAATGCAAGACGAGTGAAAGGGAAAATTAATGTAAGATTGGTGTCTGATTAAGTTGTTCAAAATCAAGGAAATCTTTCTAGTTTTATATAAGGAGGTAAATGTAGGCAGGTAAATGTAAGCAGGTAGATGTAAACTTGTGAATGTAAGCAGGTAAAGTCAATGGGTAAATGTAAACTGGTAAATGTAAGCATGTAAAGGTAAATAGGAAAGGTATTCAGAAAGAAAGAGCAGTTTTTAACCATTTCTTTCGAGATTTTGCTCATTTTTACTATTTATACTTAAAAATATTACAAGAATTATAAATATTGATTTTTTGCATGTGTGGGCCCCTAATGTGTGGGGGACCCTTGTTCAACCGAACATGTTGAACATGCGTTAATCCAGCCCTGCCTCTAATCATGTTGATTATTTGCTATTGTGCATATGATTTGATTTTGGATAATGTTTTACATTTTCAAGTTTCACATCTAAAACCATCCATGAAAATGCCCGTGTTCTTAATTTCCTTCTCTGCATTTTCATCAATATTGCTAGAAATTTAACCATCATCATATTATTGTGATTTGGTGGTTTTGCCCTCGTGAGAAACTATCTGCTGGCGCCAGTTGGACTCAGTACATGTTTACTTCAGGTTGACTTTTCTACCATGGTGCTTCAAAAGCCAGATGTGGGACAACTGAAACGCAGCTTTCACTGGGGACTCAGTCTGAAGCTGCAATCATCTTCACAATACGCACTCATACATTTCAAGATGAGGCAATTTGAGGTCAGTGTTGATATGCATTTGTAATAATGATAATGGTAATGATAATAATGATAATAATAATAATAATAATAATAATAATAATAATAATAATAATAAATAATAATAATAATAATAATAATAATAAATGATTGTCTATAATAAAAATAAAAAATAAAATAATAATAATAATAATAATAATGATAATATTAGTCATAATAATGATATTAATAATAATAATAATATTCTTTTATCGAACAATCTGGTTGACAGATGGATTGATGGATGGACGGACGGACAGAAATAAAACAAAGAGAACAGAGACAGACAGACAGACAGACAGACAGACAGACAGACAGACAGACAGACAGATTGGCATGCTACAGCTAATAGCAACCTTTCTCTTCACTGAGCCCTTGCTACTTTTACTTTGTGTGTGTGTGTGGTTGGGCAGATGACGAATCTACTTCCTGCGGCCGTTTACGAAACTGTGGCCTCACCGTTTCTACGTAAAATGTACGGGAATCAGGAAAAAAGTATGCACTGCTTATCTATCCATGAGAAAATAGCAACTAGGCCAGAGGTTCTGTGTTGGCACACCGCATAAAAAAACCCATTTTGGCGACATATTGATTAATGGTCTTGGATGGATATGATCTACGTTGAAAATTTTACTGTTTAATTATTTTATTTGTTTCAATTTTTAAATTGTTAAAGTTTTGTTAGTTTTTCTATATTTTAAATTTGAAATTGCTAAAGTTTTTAATGAATGTGTTGCGACAAACCTGTTCAGAACCTCTGAACTAGACTAGACATGGCCTTCTTTCTGCTCATTTTTATATTGATTTTACATTATCATCAATCCTGCTATCTTTGAATGTACGTTTTACACCTACTCCATACTGTCTACAGGATATGTCGCTTCATTCGACCCGACTTGCTGTTAGATTTGTGTAATTACTATTTCAAGATGACTTGTAGCCTGTGTGTTAGAGTGTTTTGTTTAGACACCTTTAAAACACTGTTAACAGAAATCTATATATGTATGTAGCTGTAATGTACCCAGCAGATTATTCATCCTTAAACTGTGGATTCATTCAACTTTACATTTGCGTAGGACGCTGTGCTCTGCGGTCCATGAAGGTTTGATGGTTCCTTTCACTCACTCTGCAACAACGCAGAGCCGTTCCTTGTCTTTGCCTAGGCTCATTGAATTATTTGAGAATGGGAATGCTCTCAGTGTCATCTGCTCATAGCTTCCTTATACGAAGCCATGCTTTCTCAATGGTAGGACGGCGGCATGGAATGGCCTTCATCTTAAGTTGCGCTGGTTCTCTAAGTCACTCTCTGAGACATTCGGTCATCTCTTGAAAACTCTTCTTTTTGGCTGTGTTGGAGTCTGGAGAACCTCTGCATAGTTTACTTGAAGAAGTGCTATATAAATACTTCAATGAATGAATGAATGAATGAGTGAGTGAGTGAGTGAATGAATGAATGAATGAGTGAGTGAGTGAGTGAATGAGTGAATGAATGAATGAATGAATGAATGAGTGAGTGAATGAATGAATGAGTGAATGAATGAATGAATGAATGAATGAATGAATTCTGTTCCTCAAGAATCTCAAAGCTCTCCTATTTAACTGTGGTTGGGCCGGGAGCACTTCTGAGTAGCCTACCTTGAAGAGGCGCTATAATAGAACTTTATACTAAACTAGCTGGGGTACCCGGCGTTGCACGGGAAATTTAGGATTCAACCCGCTCCCGGCCACGACCCCACCACCTACAACCACCCGACTGCACCCCACAACACTCCGACGTCCACTTGTACGCCACCCGTGAAATTAGAGTTTTCGGCAAAATTTCCTCCCCCCACCACCCCCCACGCATTCCACACACCTCGGCCCTGCGGGCCGAGGTGTGTGGATGCGAGGTGGCCCGTGTAAACATCTGTCTAGTTGTGGCGTTTCAGATATAAGTGTTAAAATATGCATTGCAACGTGCAGTCACGCTGGTTCTTTATAAATAATCATACCAAGCATATATAAAATATACCAAGCATTTATAATAATATATTCGAGGCTATATACTCATTGGGCGAAGGCATGTATCTTTTCCCAGGGTTGGACGACAGCGAATGCTTTTCAGGCTAAGCGAAAAAATGACGTCAAAATATGACGTCATCGGCAACAGGCCGTTAATGAAAAAGATCGAAATACGGCGACGCGACAGGCTTGCCGCTAGCGCGTACATTAACACAGCGAAGTTTAAAATGTCTATTTTTTCGAAATCTAAAGTGAATAAAAAGCTGAAAATAGCGTACTTGGATTTCTGTGGTGAAAGTTTATCTAAATGCAATGTTTCAGGTGAGTAGCTGCTAAACTGCGAGCGTGCATCGGTCCCAAATAAATAAATATACGTACAACCTTTCTTATAGATATAGATAATAATTTTAATAAATAATTAATAAATAATAATTTAATAAATAATTAATAAATAATAATATTAATAATCGGCACTCAAATAAATGCTTTATAATATTTATAATGATTATAATGATTATTCCCTCACGGAAATAGTCTTGATAATTTCCGTAACCGTTAGGGGAAATTAGCATTAGCACTGCATGTGTGTACAATGTACATATGTGTACAATGTACATGTATTCCATGTTTCTGCTTTTCAGGTCATCATTTCTTGGTGTTGAGTATTGTTGCGAAAAATTCTGCCTATAGTAATATCGTCCAACTGAAGTGAGTATCTAGCGACCAGTCTTTTTTGCACTGCTAATAAAGAGGGTTTGTGGGGCAGGGCAGGGCAGGGAAGGCAACTTTTATGAGTGTGTATATACATGTATATACAAAGTTTACGAGTTAGGCATTTTTAAATACATTATTACAGAGAATTAACTACAATCAGTTTAAATTTCAAATTATCAACTGAATAAAATTATATTTTGAATATATATAAATATAAAGTCGAAGGTCATACCTGCACTTTCAATTACTTTCTTTGTTTTTTTATATAAAAATTTGCTCTCATAGAGTCTTAGGATATAGTTTAGGCCAGTGGTTCCCAACCTTTTTTTACTATGGGGCCACTTTTTTTCTAAGTTGGAGGACACGGGGGTGGGGCCACTTTTTATTAGTTGAAGGGCATAATGGGTCACAAGGCTAAAATTTAATTAGCTAAAAGCATATAAAACTGTTGTAATTGATTCAAAATAGAATGTTTGATGCCATTTATAAACGTCAAAATAAAATAATTTTTAATAGAAAATAATCATGTGCTCTATCCTGTCAAAATTTTCAATTTTTTCATATACTTTTGTCATTTCTTCGAGAGATGAGGGCCATTTTTTTA
This sequence comes from Lumbricus terrestris, assembly GCA_949752735.1. Taxonomy (NCBI): domain Eukaryota; kingdom Metazoa; phylum Annelida; class Clitellata; order Crassiclitellata; family Lumbricidae; genus Lumbricus; species Lumbricus terrestris. The sequence continues at coordinate 41,742,315 of OX457047.1, forward strand.
GGCCTGGCGGGTCACTTTTGGCCCACGGGCCACGGTTTGGGAACTGTGGCCTCTGGTTTAGGCCCTTTAGGGGACTGTGACTGCTGTATGCCCAAAGGCTCGGGTTGATAATTAAAATGACAATGATAATTATCTGTTAGGTATTTTGAGCTGTTGATCCAGCCACTGGATCTGCAGATGGAGCTGAGCTTCATCCTCTCCCTCCTTCGAATGATGATGCCACAGTTGGCCAAGGAACAGCGGCTGAAGCTCTTCCAGGCGGATTGCATGCGCATCCATCGAACGCTGAAGGATGATGTCTTCCATATGAACGTCGAGGGATTCATCCTCTACTGTGACCTCCTACGTATATCGCCGCTTGAGGTCAGCACCATGGGCGGAGTTTGGTTTCCGTTCTTGGAGGGGATAAATTTGTTGGCGCTGAGACTCGGTCCATAAAAGAGAAACATTTTCCCGACCTAAAAAGTTGATGACTTTTTTTAGTCCTCGGACTGAAATCTCGGCAAAAAATACAACTTTCGCGGCCCAAAAAGTTGATGACTTTTTTTAGTCATTCGTATGTTTCGCATGGGGGGCTAAGTCCAAGAAAAGATACCATTTACACGGTAGAAGAAATGACTATGGCTCTTCTGGGGGGGGGGCTTAGCACCCTAGCCCCTGATAAACTCCGCCCGTGGTCAGCACGCTCAATGTATCTCCCACGTTTTGTTTTCTCTAGGAATGAAACATTTGCTAAACGCTAAAGTTGCAAAGGTTTAGGAAGTTGAAGGATATGGTGGATGGTGTTTAGGCTACTGTACAAGTGGATAAATGTTACATTTGCATTGTGGGGTGCGGTGGTGTAGTGGGTAGGTTCGTTGCCTTACAGCTGAAGGGTTGCAGGTTTGAATGCACCTAAAGTCGCCGTGTAGGGACCTTGGGCAAGTACATCACTCGCAAATGCTCAGTGCTTCGATGAGAAACTCCGAAGCAGTGTCCACGCTGCAGTCGGGAGCGCCTCTGAGTAGTGAACTTGAAGTGGTGCTATAATTAGTGCGCATACAAATAAACAAACAAAAAAAACACTGTTTTTCTAGTGTCATGGTTTTTGGCTTTGCAAATATTGACGCTTTGACAAACGCTAAAATTTTGACTCTGGCACAGATTATTTTTTATATCTTTGTAACTACAATGGAATACCCTCCACATATTTTTTTTACTGACTATGGACGCCCGCGGATACTCTCAAATGAGAAGCAGAACATAGTGGTCATGGTAAGAAGTTTTCCCAAGAGCAAAGTGAAAATACTTAGCAGAAGATGGTATTGGTTTCTACATGTAAATTTCTCAGTTTCACTTTGTCTATGATTAGTTTGAATAGTAATTCAGTGAAAAAGAAATAGTTAAAAACCATAAATAGTAGTTAAAAAAGGTGTCAATTTTCCAAGGTGGGGCAAGTGTCCATTCTGCTCCTATATCATGACGGCGCCCATGTTACTGACGTTGACTTTGTGCAGCGCTTAAAGTGTGGCTGGACGGTCATGGACGGCGTCCATGCACTTGTTATAAAATCTGAACGCCGTCCTGTCACTTATTGGCCAGAACAGCGTGGAAAGGTAGGAGGCGTCCAGGCACTTATTTTCCCACACTTTAAGCACTGACTTTGTGGTCATAGATGATTCAGATTCTGTTTGAAACTGTCGCAGATCCACATCAGCTTCTCGTGGCTGATGGGCAAAACGAAGGACGATGAGAAACCTCTCGACTCTCAGGAATTGTTTCTGGAGAGCGTCGGTGGAATGATGAGTGACGTCAACGATGTTGAACTGAGGTAGAAACCATTTAACCCTTTGACCGACTAAAGTGTGTTAAATGGTGTGGGATTGACTAATTAATCGCTAAAATAAATAACCCTGGTACATACAAATAAGCATGTACCCCGGTATTTGAATATCCAAATAGAGCTCTGCAATCAATATAAAATAGCGCATTGGATAACATGCTGAAATGAAGAGCAAGAGGTAACGAGTTCGCGCCCCTTAGGCCCCGTTGGGCTGACGTGCTTTGGTATTAACGCATAGATGTCATCGGTCGGTAACGAATTAAACCCAACAGTGGCCCTCCTCTTTTGAACATTAGTAATAATAATTTTCGTTTATTCAACATTCCGGTTGACAGCCCAGGATGAGAATTGCGGGGGGTGTTTGGGATTTCAACCCCCAGCCTTTCTTAGAGACCCATGGTAAAATCTGTTTTTAGCACCCTGATTCCACCCTAATTTCAAGTGGATCATGGTCCAGCCCCATGCAGCTATTTTTCCATGATTCTCACCCTGGACAGACCGCATCCGGTTACAGTGTGCAATTATGTAGTTTACATGAACTCAGATCACAGAGTACACAATTCTTAACTATAGTAACTGAACAGATAGTCTGCAATACACGGCGCTAATAGCAACCTACCAAGCACTTCCGCCCTATACGATGCGCGAACTCGTTACATCTTGCTTGCTCTCCATTCCAGCGTGTTATCCAATGCGCTACCGGGTACCGGACTCCCTATTGATTGCAAAGCTCTATATGGATATTCAAATAGCGGGGTACATGCTTATTTGTATGTTTATTTTAACGATTAATTAGTCAATTATTCGTTAAAATAAAACGATTAATTAGTCAATTATTCGTTAAAATAAAACGATTGATTAGTCAATTATTCGTTAAAATAAAACGATTAATTAGTCAATTATTCGTTAAAATAAAACGATTAATTAGTAAATCATTCGTTAAAAAGTTTAGTTACTGAATGCGAATCTTGGGTGCTGGAATAATGATGATTTCTGCACACTATGAGTTGTCTAAACGTTTAAAGGTCATTGAGAAATGTTGAGTCAATTTAAAATGAAGAAATTGTGTTTAAATTCAGGATCAATAATTAATTGTTGAGGATGATGTCGACTATTTAGTCCAGAATTGGTGCTTATACAATCCTAATTGACTGCAAAGTTTTTAGAATGTTGTTTTGCTTTGCTCTTCTCGACCAAGGTTGGGATTCTTTGAGAGGAAATTTGCTTTCTACACTCCTATGCAGCTGGCTATGGATGCAGGCAATCACTACAGACAACAGGTTAGTCATGTCAGTTCCATGTGATGACGCTATGAAAATACCTGTTCACCTGTTGAACTACTACCTCTCGGATTTTGTGCAGTCAAAATGAGCTATTTTTGTGGGGCACGGTGGTGTAGTGGGTGTGTTCGTTGCCTTGCAGCCGGAGGGTTGCAGGTTTCAATCTACCTCAAGTCACCCCGTAGGGACCTCGAGCAAGTCCTTCACTCGCAATTGCTCAGCGCTTCGGCGTGAAACTCCGATGCAGTGTCCGCTCTGGAGTCGGGAGCGCCTCTGAGTAGAGAGCTTGACGGGGCGCTATAACAAGTGCACATACAAACAAACAAAATACATTATATCTAGGCACAATGTATTCTAGAGCACAACATACCTTGGTGCAAGTGCGCAACATACTCTAGAGTACATCATACCTAAGCACCTGCTCTACGTACCCTAGGCACAACATACTTAGAGTATGTAATCACCTTCACGCAGCCTGGATCAATCTGTAAGTTTCCGTAAATATCGTACGAGCATATCAACGATAAATGAGCTATATAAATTGCGAGTGTCTTGCTGTGCAGGCCCTGAAGCAGATCTACTTGTTCGTCTTTGGTTGGGACATTCTCGGTAATCCGTTCGCTGTCCTGCGTGACCTGAAGCATGGCATGGAGGATCTCTTCTATCACCCGTACTATGGAGCCACTGTCAGTCCACAAGCGTTTCTACAAGGCCTTGCCACGGGAACGCAAAGCATGGCTGGCCACACTGTCAGTATGTAGCATTGACTGCATTGTATGATGATGATGATGATGATGATGATGATGATGATGATGATGATGATGGTGGTGGTGGTGGTGGTGGTGGTGGTGGTGGTGGTGGTGGTGGTGGTGGTGGTGGTGGTGGTGAGGATGATGATGATGACGACGACGACGACAATGACGACATCTCAAACTTGTTCGTGGAGCGACCAATTCTCGATCCGAGGATGGTTAAAACCTAAAGGCAAGACAAAAAAGTGTCGTTAAACTAAAACTTCTATAATAGGCCTACTGCTATGATTATACGAATGATCAGCGCGCACTTCTAAAACACCTTTAAAACGGGATCAACGAGTAATATTAATTTTTTGGTCAGTTTGGTTGCAGCAGTTTAGTGTCGTGGTACTTGAGGCACCTTTGAACATGATGGAAACAAGAACCTATATAAACCTAATTTTAATCTTTTACAGCCTGAGGGATCTTTACTACCTTAGGTGGAAAAATTATAATGACAATAACAATGACAATAGAAATAATAATAATAATAATAATAATAATAATAATAATAATAATAATAATAATAATAATAATAACTCTGCTCTTTTCGGACACTTGTTTTAGAGCTTAAGCATGGATGGATCCGATTTGACCAGGGTGGTCTATGACAACAGAGTCCGTTACCCTGGACAGAAATTTTCTTGGCGTATTACAGCACTTAAGAGCAAGATTCTTGACTTGATTCTTGAGCTTAACCCTTAAGGGATTAGACTTATAAACCTTGGGCGGTAAAACAGCAATAACAATAATGACCATAGTAAAAGTAATAATAGTGGTAGTGATAGTGGTAGTGGTAGTTGTAGTAGTACAGGTAAATTGCAATTGCTATCTACATGTACATTGGTCTTCATTTCGTCAACAGGTGGCTTTGCAGGTGGTGGTGCGCGCATTACGAAGGCCATTGGGAAGGCTATGGTGACCGTTGTCCTTGACCGAACGTACAAGAGGAAGCGGAGGGAACTGCTCTGCCGACATCCGCACGGCTTCTGTGATGGACTCAAACTGGGAGCCGAGGGGTTTGCACTGGTAATGCACTCAACTCATACTCCATCCAGACACTCCTCCTTTAAGATGTTCCTTTATGGGAGCACCTCTGAGTAGGTTTTTGCACTGGTAATGCACTCAAGTCATACTCCATCCAGACACTCCTCCTTTAAGATGTTCCTTTATAGGAGCACCTCTGAGTAGGTTTTTGCACTGGTAATGCACTCAAGTCATACTCCATCCAGACACTCCTCCTTTAAGATGTTCCTTTATGCGAGCACCTCTGAGTAGGTTTTTGCACTGGTAATGCACTCAAGTCATACTCCATCCAGACTCTCATCGTAATATCGCTAAGGTGATTATTAGTCGAATGATTACAAAAGATATTAAGACATTTTATTATAATACACAACGGATAATAATTATTTAGCAATTACATTGGGTGAACTAGACACATGGAAGTACTCACGATAAACATTCGAATATTAAACTGTAAGAATAATTGTTAGTCTGTTAATTTAGATTAATAATAATAATAATAATAATAATAATAATAATAATAATAGATTACTAAAACTTCCCTCTATTACGGTTTCTTCCTTCTCGTGCTCTTTTCCTTCTTGCCGATGTTTCTGGCGTCTCCTCCGTTCCTTCTTCCTCCTCTCACGACCAACCGTTTCCTCTGACTGCTCCCGACTGACTCCGCGTCCTTTCTCATCCCTAGTTAAACCTTCTTCCTCGATTCCTGGCCAGCGGCCAGCCAGCGCTCCTCGAGCCTCGTCGGCTGTTCTCTTCCTCCGGACGCTCAAACTCCTTTCCAAACATGGTAACTACCAACTCCTCTTGGTCAGTTCTGCTACTCCTAACCTATCCTCCCTTCCTGTGGCCGAATCCACTCTAAGCCGTTGCTGCTGGTCAGTTCTCCCTTCTGACTCATTTCTTTGTGTCTGCTTCGCACACCATTTCCTCCTTCTTCTTATCCTCCGCAACCATCATAACTGCCCTCAATCTCCATCGCTACTCTCTCCTGTTTGCCCATTACATTTATATAGCACCTTATGCCATTGTGATAGTAACATGTTCCTTTGTGTGAGCACCTCTGAGTAGGTCTCTTGAAGAGGTGCTATGGAAATTGTCGGAAGGGGTGAATGAATTCTGAAATGAGGCATTCAAAAATACAGTGTGGACTCGTTAACATGACTGTCTTGAGGGACAACAACCGTTGGTACAGCTTACCACATAATGAGATCGGTGGAGAACCTAATTGTTTATGGTGTCTTTCCATGTGGCTCCCTTCCCCAATGGTTGCCAGCAGGTATTTTTAATTTCCGACTGTTACAACAGGCAGATAAAGTGAATGAGTGATTTCTTTGTAGGGCTTGAAACACGGAGTGACTGGAGTTGTAATGCAACCGTATCATCGTGCAGAGAAGGGCGTTCGCAGCTTCTGCATAGGTCGGTGCAAATAATTGACTGGTGTTTGTTAAATAAATTTATTTGATTAGATGCCCTAGTTATCAGTTAAATAGCTTATTTATAAGTTAAGCACATTATTTATATGTTGAATATATATAGATTATTTGACAATTAAATATCTAATTAAATAGCTTATTTATCTATTAAGCAGCTTATTTGCTGATTATGCTGCTTATTTTTCAATAATTGATAAATAAGCATCCCAATCAGGCTAAACCATTTAATCGAAATTATGCTATTTAATTGATAAATAATATGCTATTTAATGGATTTATGAGCCATCTAATTAGATGACTGATATATCCGTTAAATAGCTTATTATTTATCAATTAAATAGAATATTTGCTTATTAAGATGCTTATTTATCAATTAGATAGCTGCTATATCCGTCGTTAAATAGTTTATTATTTATCAATTAAATAGCATATTTTCAATTTTCGGCTTATTTCTCAAGAAAAAAATGCATCTTGCAGGAAGTCACAAGAATTCAGTTTTTTGCATTTAAATATAGTTCTGTCTCAATATTTAACAAACTTTCATCCTACGGTATATAACATAACATAACAATATTAGCATGAATGATTTTATGCAATATAATTTGACAGACATTACTCTGAACGGCACTTTTTGTTTCAGGCCTCGTTGCTGGTGTCTTCGGCGTAGTATTAGTTCCGATAATTGGACTATTTGACTTCTCGTCGGTCACCTTAGAGGGCATTCGGAGATCCGCCAGAAATTCGTGCTAAATTGACAGCCACAGCAGAAGAGTTATATTGGCTTCGAATTCAACAATACTCTGTTATAGAACTGATACAAATGTTTTCGAAAATTCAATATGTAATTCAATATATAATAATTCAGTGTTTGCAAATTGAATATTTCTCGAAATAATTCCTTAAAATTCATATTAGCCTATTGAAATTCAATAAAAGTCAATTCAATTCTCAGAGCATTCAGTATAAATCGATATAATTCTGAGAAAATTTAGTGTAAAGTAATATTATTTGGTGAGAATTCAATAGAAATCACTCATTTTCTCTAGAGAATTTGATAGATATATATTATATATATAAAATTTTATATATAGATATTGATATAATTAAATTTTAAATTATATTCGATTATAAATATATATATACAAATTATATTGATTTATATTGATTTCCATACAAATTTTGTATGGAAATCAATATAAATCAATATAATTTGTTGAGAATTCAAAAGAAATGAATATAAATTCATAAAGAATAAATAATAAATCGATATAATTCGCTGTGAAGAGATGCAGGTGAATTCCCATCTGAATCCAGCTCGGAATTGCACAGAAGGAAGGTCATTTAACGTTGAACGACCCACATTATAGCCAAAGCCAGATACAGTCCTTAAATACCTTTTAACTATTTTAACCGATGCATATAAATACATATAAATAAATGTGTATAAATTATATCTACTGTGCCCACACCCTATTATAATTATACAAGCTTTAGATCCGCGACTGTGATTCTCTGACAGTGTCAGTCCCATGCCTGGATAAACGAGGAGGGCGACGATAATGTTTTTTGTCATCACATAGTGTCGTTAATAAAAAAAACAAATGTGTTGGTATAATAATTGGAAGCAGCGGTAGTGGAAAGATGTCTGCTCAACTCAATCAAAAGAAGGAGGATGTCTTAATTCGGTCATCTGATGAGCAAAGAAGGAAGTTGTCTGGAAAAAGAGATTATACAGGACACAGTACCGGTAAAGAGCACAGGGAAGACCGAGGACGAGCTGGATTGCAAATATCGGAAGCTGGTTGGAGATGTCTTTCGATCAGATGATTTAGAGAAACAAAAGATCGAGAAAGATGGAGAAAACTTGTTCGTGGAACGACCCACCATCGATCTGAGGATGGTTGAAGGCAAGACCTTAAAAGAAGTGTGGCTAAACTAAAACTACTATAATAGGGGCGCGGTGGTGTAGTGGTGGCGTCGTTGCCTTGAAGCCGGAGGGTTCGAGGTTCGAATCCACCTCGCCGCGTAAGGACCTTGCGCAAGTCCTTCACTCACAATTGCTCAGCGCTTCGGCGTGAAACTCCGATGCAGTTTCCGCTCTGCATTCGGGAGCGCCTCTGAGTAGAAGAGAGCTTGAAGATGCGCTATAACAAGTGCACATACAATAGACCTATGCTGCTATTATCCGAATGATCAGCGCGCACTCCTAAAACACCTTTATAAAGGGATCAACGAGTAATATTTTAATAAGAGACACTTGATGATGTGACATCTCAAATCCTACTTAGAACCATTTTAATCTAATCTAATATAATAAGCCTATGAACATTTTGTGAAGTGCCGCTCACAGCTGCAGAGCTATATCAGTTCAGTAGATTTCTCAGCGTGCATGCTTACTTGCTCTTAAGTGCTGTAATATGCCGAGCAAATTTCTGTCCAGGGTAACGGCCTCTGTTGTCATAGACCCTGGTCAAATCGGATCCATCCACCCATCAGCGTGCATGACACTCCCGTGATGAAACACGTCTTCAAGCAGAGAAGATCTGCAGGTGAATTCATTATTCCTCACCAGAATCCTGCTATACGAACTGCAGGGAGGCCATGATCCACATTGAGGGACCCACCGTAGCAAAACCTGATGCCTTGGTAGTGAGGCTCTTGACCGAGGTACAAATAGATGAGTGGTCGCGGTGGTGTAGGGGCATGGTCGGTGCATTGGAGCCGGAAGGTTGCGGGTCATAGGCGGAGATTATCAGGGGCTAGGAGGCTAAGCCCCCAAGAAGACCCAGATTCATTTTTTACCGTGTAAATGGTATCTTTCCCCAGGCTTAGCCTCCCCCCAAGAAGGCTTTAGCCCCATCCAAGACCGGAAACCAAACTCCGCCCATGTTGTGGGTTCGAATCCACCTCAAGCAGCCGCGTAGGGACCCTGACCAAGTTCTTCACTCGCATTTGCTCAGCGCTTCGGCGTGAAACTCCGATGCAGTGTCCGCTCTGTAATCGGGAGCGCCTCTGAGTAGCGAGCTTGAAGGGGCGCTATGACAAGTGCACATAGCCTACATACAATAACCGATAGGCCTACTCACGACGCCTAACCTGACCATAACCAACACTCACGGTCCCCGATATTGCAATAATTGTCGCTTTGGGATATCATTATAAGTTCGTCGGCAACTTCTTCGACATTTAAACTAACGAGAGAATTTCGAACGCCAAACCTCTTTGATGAAATCATTTCCGCCATCAGTTTCCACGTTAAGTCACTGAATGTAAGCTAGGTTTATATTGGATGGATCCAGATTTGACGAGGGCGTATGACAACAAGAGGCCGTTGCCCTCGACAGAAATTTGTTTGGCATATTACAGGTCTAGAATCGTAATCGTAAATTCAAAATTTCTAAAGCGCCACTCAAAAGCCATGCGCGGGGCACCAGCTTATTCACGAGCGCTGCGTTGAGTTAGAAGGGTTGTCCGTGAGAGCATTCCGTGGTGGTCCGGCCCCGTCCGGGTCGAGTTACCATAATAGGATCAGAGGGACGGAACAGCTACTAAGGCTGGTGTCGTCTGGGACGGGAATTGGAGGATTGAAAGTTGAGTTAAATGTAAAATGTACCGGAAGACGACACATAATATTCTGAGCTCTAACGACATAATCAAGGTGTCCTATGAACATTACTTTTTCATGTGTACCCTGTTTCCTTTGTTGTCTGCCTTGGTTCTTTGTTTGTTTGCTGTTTTTCTTTTCTCAGAATAAGCTGATTTTCATTCGATTTTGATTTGGTTCAATTTGACATGACGTCATTACAACTCTCGTTACGTCACAATACTGTATGACTCTTTGTTATTTTCATCTCGAAAACGAGGCTTTTATTAATAGAGCAACGTGTATAGAAAGTCCAAATCTGTTGATGATTCTTAGCGGAAAGGATTATTCTGCATCTGTAGCAGTTTGAAACGAATAATTGCAGACAGTCGACCGTAGTATATGAACCGACATTCATTCTAACAGACGTTCGTGTTGACACTAAAGCCACTGATTCGGATCTATCGTTAATTGATATGCGTGCGAGAGTTGAACGGGATCGTAGTAAGGGAAGTTCTGTTTCGGACGCTACTACGACAGTTGGATGGAGGAGGTTCCTCATCGTGGAACCATGAGCAAACAGACCGACAACGACGACAACGGTAGGTGGTGGGCTTAATTAGAGTATTAGGGACCGACGTGTCGGTTAGGCCGTTAGGTTCAGGTTTAGGGGTCGTGATGGTCGGTTATTGTCAGGTTATGCGTCGTGACTCGTGAGGGTAACTGGTTAAGATTAGGAATAGGGTTAGGGTCGAATTTTAGTTGTCGAGATGGAATCGGGCGAGCCCCTATGTGCGGGCGCCCATGGTATAGGCCTATTACATATATGACCTCAATACTACTTCTGTCAGCTCAGTCCTATACTTTACCTGATGGGTGTGGCCCGTGTGGGCGGCACATGTAAGATTGTTTGCGGGTTCCAAATTCGGGAAAAAATTATTTACGAATTTCTTAAGACTAATTCTGTTAGTTACATGACCACGTCGATTGGAAAACCCCAAAATAGAAACCCTAAATTGTTTCCTGCTTAAACCCCGTGATGTGGGGGGGGGGGGGGGGGAGAGGCGGTGTTTAGAAGAATAGATCAATGTTGAAACTTGAAACTCCAAAACTCTCGATAAGTAAAACATTAGATAGCCTAAGCTTATACCAAGAAATATATATCCCATCAGTTACATTACAACATTACAATACATTTGCCTATAACTAAAATATACCAGTTTTTTTCCTGAATTACGTCTGCTTTGTAGACTGTGCTTATCCAATCGACGGATCGTTGCTACGGGACAAGCTTCCTTTGGTTGTCACCGAACTACACCGACCAGTTAAAGTAAGTCGTAGAATCAATCAATAGAATGGTGCGGTATTATACAGATTATAATTATCTCATTGTATTGCATGTACGACAGCATCATTAGCGATGATACTCGGTGATTAAAGCGTGAACAAATAAGTGCCTGGACGCCGTCCATGACCATCCAGCCACACTTTAAGCCAGTGTAAGAATTTTGGAAAAATAATGGGGGTAGGGGGGTAAGAATAGTCTAATATTGGAGTGTCTTAGATTCCTATAAGTTAATTTATCCACTTGGAATTTGGGTGTGAAAAACAGACTTTACTATGGGGCTCTAAGAAATACTAGGGGGGTTGAAACCCCCAACCTCCTGGCAATTCTCGCCCTGCTTTCAGCCCTGATGCTACTTTTAAAATCGAGCGTAAATGTAGGCCTTCTTATTTTTATATTGCGCCCGTATATTATGGCCACCCTCAACCTTGCTCGTTTTTCAATGATTATTGATCGGGTGAGATCCTTCACCACCGCTCGTCCGGTTTGAATGGACGCCACGACATTTAATTAGGTCTCCTTGAGTCCATGTACGGACTGCGCTAACCCGACGCTAAAACTCTAAACTAAGCCAACACAGAGAAGAGATCCAACACAAACAGCGCTACTGTTATTAAGGTCTGCAATCTAGACTAGTAGGCCTAAGTGTCATAATAGCGGTGTACGGACCAATGGTCATAGGCTGATTACTCATAGGTTTATTGCTCATATGACTTATTGGTCATAGGGTCTATTGGTCATATATAGGTATTTTTGGTCACATGGCTTATTGGTCATAGGCTGATTGGTCATAATAATAATTTACAAGTTAAATTAGTCGAGTGAAGTTATATCCATACTAAAACTTCGTCTAAGATTAGTGACTGACAAAATTGTGTATACTATATCTAAGATGTGTCTATATCTGCAACTAGTTGTCTTACTCTGGTTTATAATTGTCCCTAATTGATAAGCACAAGCTAAGGCGTGAAGAATGTCACCCATATCGCCAACGGTATATTCGTTTTAAACATATGCCTAAGTTCGTTTATTTTGGACATATGACCAATGAGCCTATGACCAATAAGACTATGAGTAATAAGCCTATGAGATATGGTCCTATATATATATAGCCATAATAGCCATTAAAACTAACTGAACAGCGTAAAATATGAACTTTAAATCATCGAATTGTCTAAAATTGAGGTGTCTTAGACTCATAAGTTTGTTTATTCATTCCAAGAATTTATATAGCATCCCTTCAGAAGGTCCACTAAGATGTGCTCCAAGTTCAAGCAAGGTGATACAAATAAGTATTGAAGAGCCTGTAAAACGATTATGATTCAACCTTAGGTAACAGGTGGGGCGCGGAGGTATAGTGGGTATGCTCGTTGCCTTGAAGGTTACAGGTTCGAATACACCTCAAGCCGCATCGTAGGGACCTTGCGCAAGTCCTTCACTGGCAATTGCTCAGCCCTTCTGCGTGAAATCCAATTCAGTGTCCGCGCTGTAGTCGGGAGCGCTTCTGAGTAGTTTTTATGAAGGGGCGCTATAACACACGTGCACATGCAAACAAATGGTCTTATCTCCGACTGGAGACTATTCCAGACAGATGGACCTACAACTGAGAAAGCTGCACTCTACCAGGTTGATGTGCTAACACAATAATGTTAAAGGACTAACGGGCCGTAACGGCTCCCAGGTAGAGGCAGAACAAAGGGCTCTCATCTCTGCGTGCTATAAAAAAACTGCAGGTAGGCCTATTCCACAGCAGAGCACACGTAGACATAGACATAGACACAGACCGGTGCATAATATTTATAGCCAAGAAGACAACGCCAAAGCAGCGCAGCAATTCTATTCCCGAT